>CAOKZL010000856.1:0-600000 GCA_948472985.1 Iguana delicatissima
CACCCCACCACGTCGCTAGGAATGATGAAGGCCTCATGCCTTCCCTTGAGATCTCTGTCCATTAATAGAAAAGCAGTCTAGGGGTACACTCTCCCCATTTCTAGCAGTTAGAGAGGCTTCATGCCTTCTCCAGAGATCTCTGCCCATTATTAGAGGGAATAGAAATCTGGGGGTACACCCCACCCCATAGCTAAGAATGATGGAGGCTTCATGCCTTTCCTCGAGATCTCTGTCAATTAATAGAAAAGCAGTCTATGGGTACACTCCTCCCTTTTCTAGGAGTTACAGAGGCTTCATGCCTTCCCCAGAAATCTCTGCCCATTATTTGAGGGGATAGAAATTGGGGGTACACCCCACCCCATAGCTAGGATTGATGGAGGCATAATACCTGCCCTCGAAATCTCTGTGCATTAATTAAAAAAGCAACCTAGGGGTACACCCCCCAATTTCTAGCAGTTAGAGGGGCTTCATGCCTTCCCTAGAGATCTCTGCCCATTATTAGAGGGGATGGAAATCTGGGGGTACACCCTGCCCCATCACTAGGAATGATGGAGGCTTCATGCCTTCCTTGGAGATCTCCGTGTATTAATAGAAGAGAAATCGAGGGGTACACTCCCCCCATTTCTAGGAGTTAGAGGCTTCATGCCTTCCCCAGAGATCTCTGCCCATTAATTGAGGGGCTAGAAATCTGGAGGTACACCCCGCCCCAAAGTTGGCAATGATGAAGGCTTCATGCCTTCTCTTGAGATCTCTCTCCATTAATAGAAAAGCAATCTAGGGGTACACTTCCCCTATTTCTAGGAGTTAGTGAGGCTTCATGCCTTCCCGGAGATATCTGCTCATTATTAGAGGTGATAGAAATCTCACGGTACCCACGCCACCCACCCACCCACCCACCCCACCCCATTATTAGGAATGATGGAGGCTTCATTCCTTCGTTGGAGATCCCTGTGCTTTAATAGAACAGAATTCTAGGGGCACACTCCCCCCATTTTGGACCACCAGCCGAAAGACCCCCTCCCCACTTGAGAGCTCTCTTCTTGTTTAGAAATTGAGTTGGAGGGCAGGGGGTAGAAATAGGGCCAAGAATCTATGGGGCTTCTGCCCGTGTTTCATTGGCCCCCTCACATGCCAGGCGCTCCCCATCCCACCCTTGCCCCCCAAGGCTTCTCTTTTGTCGCTGCTCTCTCAATGCCTTTCCTACTTTTCTTTAATCCTGTCTCTCTCTTTCAGCTACACTTTCCCATTGCTTTGAGTGGTCTGCAATATTTTTCTTTTCTTTCCTTCTTTTGACTGTGTGGGGAACTGTTTTTGGGGGGAGGGAGTTCAGTTTCATTGCAGGGTATGGGGCGTCCTGAATTTTGACTTTTAGGCGTTTGTTAAGAGTAACAGCGGCAACAGCATTCCAGTGAGGCAGGTAAGACTCAGGCTGCCGTGGAAACAACGAGAAAGCCGTGCCGGAAATATAGCAAAGAGGACTAAGACAGGAAAAGTTCATGTAGTCAAGTAGACCGTGGGGGCGGGGGGAATGCAGGAGACCCCATAGAGCGAATGCAGAGATGTTGTGAGGTCCCACAACGCTTCTCCTCCTCCGCTGCCTTAATTGAAGAGCCGAATCTGCCTCCCAAGTTAATGGCTCTGAGATGGAAGAGGATTTCTTGGCCACCCTTCAGGGGTGAGTTAGAGGGATTTCTGTCCTGCCGGGGTTGGTCTGGATGACCCCTGGGGTCCCCTTTAACTTAATTCTCTCTAAATGGGATCTCAGCAACTAGCACCCCAGAAAGCTGAAATAGTGAGAATAACTAGCTCTAGAAAATATACAGAGTGAAAAATAGTAATTGTAAATGTTACTGTTTAATAGTAAAAGCCTGTTTTATGATTGGTATATATTTTTGCGGTTGTCCTTTTCAATTTAGATTTTCTGCAGCACCCAGAATAAGAAATGGCCACCATAGGCTCCCAGTTTTTCTTCCTGCGGGAGGTAAAATCCCCTTTGGGCCAAGCAAGACGTGTTAAAGAGACAGAGGTTTGCTGGATCCACTGGGAGCAGGAGAGGCGTTGTAGGGCCCGAAAGTGTCAAATCTTTTCCCCAGTTATTATAATTCAGTCCTTAACTGGGAAGACTCTGAGAAGTGAGGATGCCCTTCACGGGTCCCGCCTAGCTTTCAATATCAATAGTTCTCAACATTATATCTTACTATGAATTAATATGTTAATATTAGTTTTCTGCCAGGTTAGCATAACGTGATACCAGGACAAAATGTTTATGAAGTTCTTGAATGTAAGCGCGGGATGTGGGCTGAGAGCGACCGGCCGAGGGAGTGAGGCTCGTGGCTGGGACTTCTGCGAAAAGGGTCGTGTTTCTGAGTCGGCCATAATTGGAAAAGGGGCCAGAATTAACACTCCAGAGGTCCTTCTGGCTTTGCACAGACCCATGGCGTCACCCCATCTGGAATCCAGTGTAGAGTTTTCTGCATTTGAAAAGGATGTTGGGGAGAAGCTGGAGGAAAGGGCCACCCAAATGAGCACACCGTCCGGGTCTTTTCAGGTTAGGAAAAAGAGAAGGAGGGGGTGGCAGGTTAATCCTTGACCCTCCTGAGGTTCATGTCTGAAAGTGAAGGGTGGGAGATGACAGTAAGACCCAAGACCTCTCCCCACCCAAGGAGTTAGGGATGGTTGCGAGGTTGTGTGCTTTTAAAATGGCCCTGGCTCAGTTCCAGCAGTGGTCACCAATGAACCCCACGGCTTGGAGGTTCGCCTGTCCTAAAAATCAGGAAGGAAGGAAGGAGGCAGCTCTTCATTTGGGTTGCTTGTCAAGATAAAACCCCACAGGCTCTTTCTGCAGCACCTCCTGGTATGCTGCTAAGGAATTCGTTCTCCTTAGTCAGAGCTTCTCCCTTATTCATGAGTCTCTAACCATAGCTAGAGAATTAAAAAATACAATTTTGCATGCAGAAAGAGACAGAGAGGAGATCCATAATGCTTTTGCCTGCAACGCGGTCTTCCTCCCACGTTAAGCCCCGTCCGTTCCCTGGAAGACTGCCCGCTTGGCAGGTGGCGGAGTCTCCTTCATTGGGGATTTCCGGGCCAAAGATTATTCAGGGCCGCCCGTCAGGGGTGGCGTAATCCGGATGCCCGTCCAGGCGACAGGTTGGACCGGGGGCCTTCTGGATCCCAGCGGAAGGACTGGAACGCATGGCTAAGTGGGGGTCCTTCTCTTTAGCTCAGAAACCAGAGGACCCCGTTCAGTGTTAGGTGAGGCTGAGGGGAGTGACCGGCCCAGGGCCACCCCGTGAGTCTTCATGGCTCAGCAGCAGCAAAGAGCCCTCGGTGCTTGGTAACCCGCGCGTCCCTCTGGCACCCCTTCCTTTTGGGATACGTAGCTGGAGGGCAGCAGGGAGAACCGGGTGGAGCCTTCTAGATGGGGTCTCTCCGAACGTTTCACCGCCGTCCTGGGATCCTTTTCTCATGCGCAGTTTCTGGCCGGTTCCTCCTCATCCCACACCTGTGCACGTGAGGGTTTGGTTGTCATTTTTTTTGAAACTCACATACCTGTAATTCACACCACAGTGTTTGCTCTAGGCTTTCTAATTGCTTAGCACTGTCTTGAAAGATTTCCTCAAACTCTTACTTAGTACAGAAGTATTTGTAAGATTGCTGGGGGGGCCTGCCGTGTAAACGAGGGGCTCCTTCTGCCTTTCTGAACCAATTTTCTCTCCCTTTTTCTGAGCCTGAAACACCGGAGAGCCTCCCGCCGACATGTTCTTTGCTTGCCGAGAGGGAATCCTTCGCTTGGAGGGTCCGGGAGCCTAGTGCGGTTCTTTCTGCATGCAGAGTGTTCCTTCAGCCTTATGCAGGTATTCAGGCTTTGGGGTCCTGAAAAGCAGAATAGAAAATGGTTTTGCCTCTCTCCGGGGGCTTTTCTAAACTTTTCCGTGAGATGTTTGTTCCCTCCATTGGATGCTTGCTCACACTCCACCGTTTTACACTGTTAGCACTTCTTTGAACCAAAGTTTCTGTCCTATTCTTCCACTCAGTAAAAGGCATGAACTGTTAAAAATGGGGAAATATTTCCAGTCCCGTGGAATTTCAGCTCCATGAGAAAGCAGAGAGGGCAGGTTTTCTTGCACCCTCAACCCGCCTGTGTTCTCTCTCAGGGTTTGGAGAGGCCAATTGTTCAGGATTTTATTGTTTTTATTATCATGCTTTCCTCCCAGGAGGTGATTCCAGGGGGTTTACCTATAGAAGCACAGCACAGTTGATAAACTCATAATACAAAAGTTAAGAAAGTGCAACAGTTGTGCTTCGAAACAAAATAAAAAGTGGTTTTCAAGCCGAGTTGAAACGCAAGAAGGGAGACACACAACACACTTCCCGCTCGTCCGGTGGGCTTTTCTTTCCCCCGAGGTCCAGGGAGCCCCCCTTTCTCCCCTCCCCACAAGCCCTCCTCGCTCCCCTTCATTGTAAAAGATTGGAAAATGGAAAAGAAGAAAAGGAAAGGAAATTTGAATAAAAAGCAATAAAAGGAGAAGCCAAGGGGGTTTTGTTGTTTGTTTTTTAATGCATGCCTTTGTCCTTATTCAGGTTCCAGTGTAGCTTACAAAAATTGTGAAAAACACCAAAGGAAAAGATAAACATTCTAATTGTGTAAAAGGCTTTTTTAGGGAGGGAAAAAATTGAGTCTGCTTGGGAATAGGGTACCAGGTCAGAGTAGTTGAATAGAAAAAAGCATAGTTTTGAAAAAGGTGGAAAAGGGGAATTGAAGGCACATAAGCAGCAGTATTTTGTATTAATGCAGGGACGGCTGTTTCTTCAATCCTTCAAACGCAATGCAAAGAACTCGGAAGGACAGGCAGCTTGCAAAGGACGGAGCCAGGCGGAAGAGCAGCGGAGACAGGTAAGGAACTCCTTCCAGCTTCAAACACATTGCACACACACAAACGGGAAACAGCCCCCATCCATAGATTAGGGCACCCACCCTCCAGGAATCTCCTCTTAAGTACATTTGAGGCAGTTTGGGGCTCCTGGAAGGACTCAGCATGGAGCCAGTCCCAAAATGGCTGCACCTCCGCCATTTGAATTAGTTTGCAAATGCCTCTGAGCAGGCGGCCCCCTGCCTTTCATTCCTGCGCCTGGATCCGGATTGCCGCCTCGAGGCCTGCCTGCTTAATACAGGAATAGAAAACCTTGGCAGTGCCGCTCCCGGAGTAAATCAAGGAGAGGAGGCCCCCGCATTAGAGACTGGTGAAGTGCTGTCTGCCTGGTTTTCTCCAAGGTGTCCACCCTCCACACAAACGCGCACACACGTGAGCTTCTGTGGGTTTCAACCCACAGATCCAGAGGTCCCAGTGTTAAAACCTTCGGCCTTGAAGCGTAGTCCGAGTGGAAGGTCTTCAGCCTGATTCAGTTTGCTGGTTCTTCTTTGGTTAAATCAGCCCCCAAGGAGAAGAACCAAGGAGATTTTGTGTGCTGTTCTTCAAGAACTCTTAAAATGAAATCAAGGGTTTCCAAAGTACAAGTGCAACTTTGGAAACAGCCAGGGCCGCTGTCTGGCTGTAGCAAGAAAGGGACCTCTCCCTTCATTTTGGGGAAGTCCCACAGCTCCAAGCCCTAGAAAGAAAGGAAAATGTTTAAAGCAGGGGAAGGAAGGAAAAAGGGAGCTGTGCCTTTGGGTGGCTTATTAATGCAAAGCCTCGATGCCGCTCTGACTTACCCTGCAGCCTTTACTGGCACTGGCAGGAATTTGCAGGGAGTTGCACACCGTTTATCGGTTTACTCCTTGATAAAATTTAGATCCCTCCTTTCTCCAAGGATGGGATTCAAGGAGATTTTTAATAATTTCAGAAGCTTAAATTGAACATACTATTAGAAAGAGTTAGGTATTCAAAATGCGATTTTTAATAAAGAATTTTGAAAACTTGTGTCTGTGTCTCTTCTTGGGTAGTTCTGATTAGTAGAAAAACAAAAAAGGAATTTTGAGTGTAAGGGAGGGTGGGGGCGCCCCCCTAACGTGCTCCGTGCTGTACGGTCTCGGTCTGCCCGTGGTACACGCGATAGGGACCTCCTCCGTGAGAGTTTCCAAAGCAGGGATCCTGCGGCCACCCTTCAAGGGTGCCTTGATATGCCTTTCCATCCTATCGGGGTTGGGATAAAAGACCGCTGGGGTCCCCTTTAACTTCTTTGTCTGTGACTGGGATCTCAGCCCTCAGCAACCAGAGACCTAAAACCCTATGGAGAGAAACTAGCTCTAGTGCTTGTGCAGAGTGAAAATTAATAAAAGCATCTTTTATGGCTGAGACGTAGTGATGCAGTAGCCCTTTATAATTTAGATTTTCTGCTGCAACCAGAATAAAGAAAGGCTGCTGGAGGCTCCCAGTTTTTCTTCCTGCGGGAGGTAAATCCTCCTTGGGCCCAGCAAGACCAGTTAAGAGGACAGAGGTTTGCTGGAGCCGCTGGAGCAGGAGAGGCGTTGCAGGGCCCTTATAATTGAGTCCTACTTAACTAGGAAGTCTCTGAGAAGCAAGGAGGCCCTTCACGAGTCCAGCTTAGCTTCAAATACCAGTAGTTCTCAATAGTGGATGTTACTATGACATAATAACTTTTAAAAACGTAATTCATGAGGGGCCACTGGAGGAGTCCATAGGAAGGCCCTTGACAGGCTGACTTCAGCTGCTCCCAAGTTACTCTCTCTCTGGGGGGGATAGCTTGGCGTCCTCCTTCCCAGGAGGCCTAGCTGTAGATTGTTCTCGTTATTATACTGGTTGTCCCTTGTTTAAAGAATGTAATTCCTGGGGGTCCCAGCTGCGTGGGAGGTTTTGTAATCCAGTCCTCCCTGATCCCTTTATAGGGTCTCAGCTTAGCGTCGGGGGGCCTTCAAGGTTCCCAGGTCTCGCCAGGGCGCGGCGATCAGATAGAGGTTTCCCCAGCAGCTGGGCTCATAGTAGTATTGAGGAAACACAAGATTAGACCTGAGTTCCCTGAAAGTAAGGCGATAGTCCGAGGGGAACTGCTTCACTGCCATGGAAGCTCTCCCTTGGTGAATGCAGCCCCCCAGAAACGTAATTTCTCTCCATAGGTCTACCACTGGGTTTCAGTTTGGGAAGGTTCCTCAATCTAGCTGTTTTCCCTTCCAATCCCCCTTTCCATTTTTTTCCTCCAAAACATCTACTTCCAGCTTTGGGAATGGGGGTCCAGGAAGGGGAATGCTCTGCTTCCTCTTCTGGAGGCCGCCTCTTGTTCAGCCCGCTTCCCTCCCTTTCTCTCTGCGCAGAGACCCTCCCCTTTGCCCTACGCTGAACGTGGGGGGCCTTATGGGAGGGGGCGTGGGTCACGCCGAGGGGAGAGCGGGATAATGGTCCCCTGTGGGTAGCGGGCAGTGTTGTGGGAACCGTGACCTCGCTCCCAGTGTCGATCGGGGGGCGGGCTCGGCGTCGAGGTTTGGGGCGGGCTTTTCCCCCAGTACGGCCACCCGGACCATACTTTCCTTTCAGGGGCCCACCACCCTTCAAGGCGGGGATCTCTGTGCGGGTGAGGAAACGCCGGGCATCCAGAGTCTGAGAGGGGGCGGCATTCCCCTCCGGAACCGTTCGGAGGTCCTCGATTCAACCTCGGCCCTGTTTCTGCCGAAACCTGAAGGGGGCTACCACGTTTGGGTTGTGTGTGGATCTCTCGTCGTTCTGCCTGGCAGCGAGCCGGTTGTGGTGCCGGTCTTTCGTGTGAGTGTTGTCATTTCGGGGGAGGGGTGTTTAAAAGGTCTATTGCTTGGTTGTTTGAAGTGTCAGGATTTGGTGGCGCTTTTTAGGTGGCAGCGTTAAGGTGTGTAGGTCTGTGCAGGAATTGCTGGCCATGCGATGTTGTGTTGTACTTGGAAATCTGTTCCGTGTGTCTGTTGTGGTGTGAAGAATGTGAACTTTAATAAAAACTAAGCAACCATGTAGTAACCATATAAATAATAAGCTTTGTCACCCCCCTCTCCTCCGGGCTCGCAGGTGGGGAACGAGAGAGCTTAAGACACAATGAAAGCATGTGCTTAAAATACACTGAAGTTCACCAAACACATGAAACTTTTAAAATACAAACATTAATAAAATCATAAAATTAAAAACACATCAAAATGTGTGTGTGTGTGTGTGGGTTGTTTGGGTTGTTCCAGGCTGAGGTTGGTGTGCTTGTAAGTCTTGTAGGATTTCTGTTAGGAGTGACCTCAGGGCCGTGGTTGCCACCCGCAGCTCACGGCAGAGACAGGACCTAGGCTGCATCGAGGACTCCCTCTCAAGCTCCGGCCCCCAGCCTTTCTCCTGCCACGAAGACCCCACACCCTGAACGGCCGCGTTCCCACAAAGGGGGAAACCTTGCCCCCACACCGACTCTGCCCCCTCATCCACCCTGGGAGCGACGCCGCGGGTACCCAGAACACCGGCCATCGCCCCCCGTCGGACAAATGGGACGGTCTCCGCGCAGGAGGAGGAAGGGACGGAAGTCCGGCTGCCTTTGGAGGTTCGTTCCGCGAAGGCCCCGTAAAGGGGAGGCCCCCAGAACGGTTAACAGCAGCATTTCGCCCTTCCCAGTCCGTCATTCTCTAAACTGGAATTACATGTTCTAGAGGAACGAAATGGGGAGGGAGATGGGAAGGCTAAACAGCTGGGTTGGGGGGCGGTCTCTAATTGGAATCGGTGAGCAGAGGTATCGAGAGAGATGGGGGTTTCCTGGGGGGCCTCATTCACTCGCGGGGGTTCCATCGTAGTTCCAGGGAGTGTTGGAGACCTCTGGCCGGCCATAAGCTTTCAGGCTTGAGGAGCGAACCGGGGAGTAGGGTGGCGCTCGGCCTTTGAGCCCCCGGGTTACCCGGGAGGATGCTCCGCTTGTAACCAGAGGAAGGGAGCCGTCTTTCCCTCAGGCATGGCTTCCTGTCTCGGGGGAGCCCCCTACGGGGCCTGGGGGTGTTGTCCTCAGGCATTTTGCACCCAGTAATAAATCCCCCCTCCAGAACTCCACCTGTAGACGTGGCTGGGGCGCTCTGAGCCAGGCATTAGGAGCCGAGGCTCAGGAGCTCTGGTATTCCTCCAACCCACCCCACATTGCCTGTAACACGGTGCAGCTGGAACTTACAGCACAAGCCCCCTTAATTTGTAGGCTAGTTGGGTAAATTTCCCCCCTAATTTCTTATTGAAGGCAGAGCGTAGAAAGGCAGGGCTTTTCCGGACACCCTGGGGAAACCGGGTAGACCTCTGGATCTGGGCACAGGAACTCCTTGGCCGTGGGGAGGAAGCCCTGGCCCATTGTAGAGATGTCCCTTGTGGCCCACGCTGGACTTCATGTCTTGCAGAGGTCCCCATGCCGGGGGAGACCCCATTTTTCACGGCTGGGATGGTTCTTCACGAGCCCAGCTCTCAACGCTCCCCTTGGCTAGGAACCATTGTGGTCCCCAGGTCACCGTCAGAATCTCCCTGGCTTTTATAGCGTCTGCAAGCTGGGAGAGGCCATCCTGATTGCTCAGGTAATTTTGAGGTTTCGTTTAAAAGGCCGTCCGCCATTTGCCGCCGCATGGCTCCCCTGGCCTCCATTTTGTCCTGCAGGAATCCCGTTCAGTTTTAGGTCAGGCTGAGAGGAGAGCAGCATAATCTCAGCCGTTCCCTGGCTCAGTGGGATGGACCACCAACCGAAGACTCCCCCTCCCCACTGGAGAGCTCTCTTCTAGTTTAGAAATTGAGTTGGAGGGCAGGGGGTAGAAATAGGTCCAGGGATCTATGGGGCCACTGCCTGTGTTTCATTGGCCTCCTCACTTGCCAGGCGCCCTCCATCCCACCCTTGCCCCCCAAGGCTTCTCTTTTCCTGTTGCTCTCTCGATGCCTTTCCTACTTGTCTTTAATCCTGTCTCTCTCTTTCAGCCACACTTTCCCATTTGGTTTGAGTGGCTTTCAATATTTTCTCATGTTTTAATTGTGTGGGGAACTGTATTTTGGGAGACAGGGCTCAATTTTATTGCAGGGGATGAGGCGTCCTGAATTTTGACTTTTAGACTTGTGTTAAGAGTAAGAGCGGCAACAGCGTTCCGGTGAGGCAGGTAAGACTCTGGCTGCCCTGGATACCACGAGAAAGCCGTGCAGGAAATACTGCAAGGATGAGTAAGACAAACAAAAGTTCATGTAGGAAAGTAGACTGGGGGAGGGTAATGCAGGAGACCCCATAGAGCAAATGCAGAGATGTTGTGAGGTCCCCCAACACATCTCCTCTTCCGCTGCCTTAATTGAAGAGCCCAATTTGCCTCCCAAGTTAATGGCTCTGAGATGGAAGAGGATTTCTTGGCCACCTTTCAGGGGTGAGTTAAAGGGATTTCTGTCCTGCCGGGGTTGGTCTGGATGACCCCTGGGGTCCCCTTTAACTTAATTCTCTGTGAATGGTATCTCAGCAACTAGCACCCCAGAAAAACCCGAAATACCGAGAATAACTAGCTCTAGAGAATGTGCAGTGTAAGTGTAAATGTTACTGTGAAATAGTAAAAGCTTCTTTTATGACTGGTATATAGTACTACAGAAGTCCTTTTTAATTTAGATTTTCTGTAGCACCCAGAATAAGAAATGGCCACTGAAGGCTCCCAGTTTTTCTTCCTGCGGGAGGTAAAATCCCCTTTGGGCCCAGCAAGACGCGTTAAGGAGACAGAAGTTTGCTGGTTCCACTGAGAGCAGGAGAGGCGTTGTAGGGCCCGAAAGGGGTAAATCTTTTCAACAGGTATTATAATTCAGTCCTCCTTAACTGGGAAGACTCTGAGAAGCGAGGAGGTCCTTCATGATTTCCGCCTAGCTTCAAATATCGATGATTATCAACATTATATCTTATTATGAATTAATATGCTTTAAAAGCATAGTTTTTCTCCTAGGTTAGCATAACGTGGCATCCTCCTTCCTGGGAGGCCTCACCTCCAAACAGTTCTCCTTCTTAAACGTGTAACTGCTGAGGGGTCCCAGCTGCAGGGGAGTTCTGGTGATCCAGTCCTCCGAGATCCCTTTATGGGGCTCAGCCTTGGAGAGGGGGACCTTCAAGGTCTCCCTGGTCCTCAGGTCGACCCAAACCTCACCAGAACAGGAAAAGATGATGAGAAACCCAGCGGCTGGGATGTTAGTATTGTTGAGGCAATTCAGGAATCGAACTCAGTTCCCTCAAAGTAATTACCTTGTCCCAGGGGAACTGTTTCCCTTTTTAAATTCAAGAGCCATTAATATAAGCGGCAAAGCTCTGGAGGTCTGCTGGGGAAGCTGCAGGCTTGCAGGCCAAACATTCTGAGAAGTAAATGCAAAGTGTACCCACACCACAAGGTTGGGAAGGAAATAATCTTTTGATTTAAAAGCTTGACATAGGGGAACGGGATCCAAGTAATCATGTTTTCAGAAGACGATAGATAATGTAATGTAAGCAACTGTAATGTGTTGCAATGTAATGTAAAGAAAATGTAATTTAAATGGATATGATGTAAAGAAAAAAAGTTGGAGTGGGGAAGTGCTCCAAAGAGGCTGGGGTGGGGTTGAAATGGGCTTTAAAAGGTAAATTTGGGGAATGTGTTTCTGAAGGGATGATACCAGGACAAAATGTTTATGAAGTTCTTGAATGTAAGTGCAGGATGTGGGCTGAGAGCGACCGGCCGAGAGGGTGAGGCTCGTGGCTGGGACTTCTGCGAAAAAGGGGCGTGTTTCTGAGTCGGCCATAATTGGAAAAGGGGCCAGAATTAACACTCCAGAGGTCCTTCTGGCTTTGCACAGACCCATGGCGTCACCCCATCTGGAATCCAGTGTAGAGTTTTCTGCATTTGAAAAGGATGTTGGGGAGAAGGAGAAGCTGGAGGAAAGGGCCACCCAAATGAGCACACCGTCCGGGTCTTTTCAGGTTATGAAAAAAAGACGGAGGGGGTGACGGGTTAATCTTTGAACCCCCTGAGGTTGATCCCTGAAGGTGAAGGGTGGGAGATAACAGTAAGACCCAAGGCCTCTCCCCACCCCCAGGATTTAGGGATGGTTGCCGGGGTTTATGTCCTTTAAAATGGCCCTGGCTCGGAGGTTTGTCCCTAAAATCAGGAAGGAAGGAAGGGGGGGCAGTCTTCATTTGGTTTGCTTGTCAAGATAAAACCCCACAGGCTCTGTCTCAGCATCTCCTGGTCTGCTCCTAAGGAATTCCTTTTTTCCCCCATTGATTTATGAGTCTGGAACCATTGCTAGAGAATTAAAAAATATAGTTTTGCATGCGGGAAAGAGAGAGGGGCAGCTGTATAATGCTTTTGCCTGCAACGCGGTCTTCCCCCCCTTAACCCCTATCCGCCCGCGGAAGACTCCCGCTTGGCAGGTGGCGGAGTCTCCTTCATTGAGGATTTCTGGGCCAAATTTGGGCCGCCCGTAGGGGTGGCGTAATAAAATTCCGTCCGGCAGCTGGGGGCCCCGGGGCCCTCGGGACCCCAGACGAAGGACTGGAACGCATGGCAAGGGGGGTTTTTCTTTTTAGCTCAGAAGCCAGAGGACCTGTTCAGTGTTAGGTGAGGCTGAGGGGGTGACCCCCCAGCGCCACCCCGTAAGTCCCCATGGCTCAGCGGCAGCAAAGAGCCCTTGGCGCTTGATAACCCGCGCGCCCCTCGGGGATCCCGTTTGGGATATGTAGTTTGGAGGTAGCCGGGAGAACCGGGGGGAGCCTTCCAGATGGGGTCTCCCCGTAGCCTTTGACTGCCGTCCATGGATCCTTTTCTCATGCGCAGTTTCTGGCCAGTTCCTCCTCATCCCACACCTGTGCACGTGAGGGTTCGGTTCTCATTTTATTTGAAGCTCACGTACCTGTAATTCCCCCAAATTTTTCTCTAGGCTTTCTAATCGCTTAGCACTGTCTTAAAAGATTTCATCACACTCTTGGTTAGTACAGAAATTTTTTTTAAGATTGCGGGGCTGGAGCGTCCTGCTGTGAAAACAAGGGGCTCCTTCTCCCTTTTCTAAACCCTTTTTTCTCTCTGTTTTTCTGTGCCCGAAACACCGGAGAGCCTCCCGCCACATGTTCTCCGCCTGCCGAGAGAATCCCTTGCCTGGAGGGTGTTGGATCCGAGTGCTGTTCTTTCTCGGAGAGCATTCCTTCCGCCCTATCCAGATTTTCAGGCTTTGGGGTCCTGAAAAGCAGAAGAGAAAATCGTTCTTCCTCTCGGGGGGCTTTTTAAAGCTTTTCCATGAGATGTTTTTTTTCCTCCATTGGATGTTTCCCCCTCCCCGTTTTACACTCTTGGCATTTATTTGAACCAAAGTTTTTGTCTTTTTCTTCCACTCAGTAAAAAGCATGAAATTTTAAAAAAATTGGGAAATCTTTCCAGTAGTGGAGTTTCAGCTCCATGAATGCAGGTTAGGGGAAAGGAGAGCCTTGTCTCTCAGGGTCTGGAGAGGCCGGTAGGGGTAATGTTCAGTATTATATTGTTTTATTATAGTTCTTTCCCCCCAGGAGGTGATTCCAGGGGTGTTTTACCTATAAAGCACAGCACAGTTGATAAACTCATAATACAAAAGTTAAGAGCGTGCAACAGTTGTCCAAAAGAAAATAAAAAGTGGTTTTCAAGCCAAGTGGAAATGCAAAAAGAGAGACGCAGAACACTGCCCGCTCGTCCAGTTGGCTATTCTTGCCCCCATTCCAGTGACCCCCCCTTTCCCCCCTTCCCCACAACCCCTCCTCGCTCCCCTTCGTCCCTTAGTTGCACGAGGGTCTCAGCTAGACAGTCGTTCCTTCCTGGGGAAACATCTGTTAATCTAAAGGGGGAATTTGGGGCCACTTTAACTGAGGCTTTCCTTGGTTGGGAGGGAAAAACCCCCTTTGCTTTTTCGGGTCACATCGGTGGCGTCAGCGTAGAATGTGTACAGAACGACTTTCCGCTTGCAACGTTTTGGTAAGAGTTTTGCATGTGCAACCATCCAGAAAACCCTTTTTCATTAAACTTTTTAAAAAAAAAACGTATGTGTAATTTCACTGGGAAATGTGTGTTTACTCCATTGTAACTTCTGTTTTTTTGAAAAAATAAAAATAACATCCTCGGTCCTCATAGCTGGACTGTAAAGTGCTACACCCCCGCCCCTTTCCCCCGCCCCTCTCCTGCTTGCTCCAAATCCTGAGCACCGGCAGGGCTTCCTCCAGAGGGACCAGGAGGTTCCAGAGATTTCCTTTTTCTGCACAGGTGTAATTGGCCCCAGGGGGCGACTAGACCTTTTGGGGGGGGAAACCGTCAGATACCGGCTGGAGGGGGCCGAGATGTCCACGTGGTCGACTTACAGGTTCGCCTGGCCAGTGGGCGGGTTGGTTAATTAGGGGCCCCAGGAAGGGAAAGCGGCGGGGGAGAAATGGGGGGTCGCAGGGAGGGAGGGGAAGAATGGGGGGGAGGAGGAGGGAGAACGGGGAGGGGGGGGGGAGGGCCTTGCAGGGGGGGGGGGGAGAGGATAGAGAAAGAAGAAAACGGGGGCCCCGGGAGGGAGGGGGCGCTGAAAGGGCTGAGGAGGAGAAATGGGAGGGAGGTGGGGCTGGGGGAGGGGGGTGCAGGGGGAAAAGGGGGAAAGGGGGGAAGGGGGGGGGGGATGGGGCAGGGGGAAGGGGGGGGGAAGGGATGGGGAAAAAAGGAGGGGGAGAGGGGCAGAGGGGGTCTTGGCATTTTTGGGGGGGAGATGGATGACGGGGGGGGCCCGAGGGGCAAGGGGGCTGTGGGCATTTCCATTAATCTCCCCCCCCCGGGGTGGAAGGGGTGCAGCAGCATTAATTCGGGAGATTTGACATTTTGGAAAGGGGTTTTCAACCCCTTAAAGGGGAGGGGCAACCCTCCCCCGGCCCAAAAAAATTTTTTTTCCCGCGGGGGGCGGCTATTTTTTGAAGGAGGGTGAGCTCAGTTTTGTGTGAAAAAACGGGGAAGGGGCCTTTCCTTTCCCTCTCCTGTTCCAAAGGAAACAAGCCCCCTTGCAGGGTTGTTTTCCTCCACTCACCCCACCTGTCCCCCCCCGAAGCCATCAGGTTTCAGCCACATGCCCTGCTTCGTAGCCTTCGGAAGCCACCCGGCTCTTCAGTGTTGTCGTCCCCCCCCAAGAAAAGGTGGCCGCAAGGAGTTTGGGCAGGGACGTTCTCTTCTTCCGTTTCCCCCCCTGTGGGACCCCGGCCGGTGGCAGAACCCCCAACGTTTCCCCCCTCCCCCCTGGCAACGCTATTTTAAGGGGGGCAAGATAAATTTAAGCCCCCGCCTGTCTCTTTCTTCCCAGAACAACTTTTTAAAAAGCGGGTTTAGATTTTGGTTTGCAACGGGGGGCATTCCTTTGGCTTTGCTCGGTCCTACCCAAAATTTCCTTCCCTCCACCAAAAACACACCCAAAATTTTAAAAAAAACTGCACTTTTTATTCAGTGCCCTTTCCTGTTTCAAAAAGTCCTGCCGCCTCTGCAAAAGCAGATCCAAAGGGGGCCGAATCCTCCCGGGGCCCCTTTCTGGAAGCAGGTGAGGGGGTTGGACTAGATGTCCTTCAGTTTTGTGAGGACAGAGACCCTTCCAAAGCATTTGGGACTTGCGGGTCCATTAAACCCACAACCCACTCCTGCCGGAGCAGGAAAAAATGGGGGTTTTTTTTCTGTACCAGGGAGTCTGGCTAGTGATGGTTTTGGGGAAAAGGAGGGCTGAGAGGCTAAAAGGGCCCTTTTTGGCCTTTGTATACTGCGTATCCCAGGGAGATAGGTATTCTCCCTCCCTCCTCTCTCCTGGTAAACTAAGACGAGGGGACGAAAGAAAAGGGTCCCCCCCCCTTCTACTGGGGCTATCCAGGTGCCTGCTTCCTTTTTTTTTCGGGAAGCGATTAATTTGGGGGTTTCATCCGGTGGGTCAAAGACGAGCTTCCTGCAAGGGAGGATGAACGGATCCGAAAGGGATTTTGGGGCGGCGGGGAGCATTCCCCCCCAAAAAGTCCCTTGGGCTTTGGGGCGGAAAGGGGCCGACTCACAGGAATCCGGGCATCAAAACAGCTTCTTTCCCCAGGGCGGGTTTGGGGGAAAATGTCGTCCAGGAAGGAGTGGGGGACCCACGGCAATGCGTGTGAGATGCGTGGAAAAGAGCCTGTAAATGGCCCCCCCGGGAAATTTGGATTAGTCTCCAGAAAAACCAACTTCATGCCCCTGCGGAATTGGGGTGTAAAGGAGTCAGCAAAACCCCAGAAAGGCCAAGTTGGGCAGAAACCACGGCAGCACCACGAATCCTCCCCCTCCTCCCAGCTGGCCCATCCCCATTTTTTCCCCGGTCCACGGGCTACTCACCGAGGAGGCGGTGGGGATAAATTTTCCGAAGAGGAGGGAGAAGCCCAGAAGGACCCAGGGCGGGAAAGGGGGCCGGGAAGTTGAGGAGGAAAAGTTCATAGGCGGAGGGGTTCCGGCGGCTCCAGACGAGACCAGCGGAGGGTGAAGGCCTGCTGTGGAAGAAAAGACCGGCCAGGAAAGCCACAGAGCTGTGGCCACGGGGGTTCGGGTCGGGGCAGGCGGAGAGGGGGCCCCCGAAGGAAAACGGGAGGGCCTTCTTTCCCCCCCCCCCCCACCCGCCACCCATGGAAAGGGGATCCTCCTTTCCCAAAAGATGCCCCCAAAGAGGAACGTGAAGATGAAGGGGGGGGGGGGCCACCCCCAGGGGGCCCCTTCCACCATCCGGCAGTAGTGGTATCTGGGCAGAGAAGGGCTGAGGAAGCCAAAAATGGAGAAAGGAAGAGGAAGCGGGGAGAAGGCCCCCACCGCCATCCACACCGTCCAGCCGGGGCAAAAGGGGGCCGGCTTTTCAAAACCCTTTTCCCCCTTTTACGGGGGGAAAAAGCGGGGGCCCCCCTTCCCCCTCCCCTTTTTGACACCCCAAGGTCAGTCCTTTTGGGGGGGGAGGGGAGCAGGGGGGGGCCCCTTTCCCAAAATCCCTTGCACTCTGGGTGCAGAGGGGCATGGGCTTCCCAAATTATCCCCACCCCCCCAAGCACCTGCGAAAAATTTCCCCTCATAAGCGCAAAAAAATTAAAATTTTCTCTCTAGCCATGCAATGCAAGAAAATTTTTCCTTTTTTTAAGCCACTTTTAAAATTTTTGCTTTACGGTGCAATGAAATTAAATAATTCTGCTCCCTATAAATGCAATGCAAAAAAATACTCGGTCTTGCCAATGCAAAAGAAAATTAAAACTCACCTTTATCAAAGGAAAAATATGTAATTTAACCTATCATCTAGTGCAATAAAATATTCTGCTCCTAAAATTTCAAAAAATAAAACTTTTTTCGTCTTCTTTAAAAGCAATGAGATCATATAAAATGAACTGTTTGTTAATGCAAAAAACAATTATTTTGCTCTTTAAATGCAATAAAAACTGTCTTTAGCAAAGCAAATAACATAATATACAATTTGCCTACTGCCTTTAGAGCAATAAAATAAAATAAAATTATTCTGCTCTCCTCAAATTGCAATGCAACACCCAGACCTTAGGGGTAAGGAGGGGGGAGTCACCCCTCCACCTCTGAAGAGGAACGGAAGCAACAAAAGTCCTCTGGAAATAAATCTGAGCAAAAATTTTGTGACTCAATTTAAGAATCCCCCAACAAATACACATTTCTTTCAAGGCAACGGGGGCCCCTAGGTGGATTGCGTTCAGGCGGAGACTCGGGAGGAAATTTTGCAAAACTGAAGGGAAAAAAATGGGGGTTGCCTTATTTTCTTTTTTTTTCCCCTCTCAAATCTGCCACAAAAGGTTCCTCTGAGCATGCACAGAGTGCCAGGGATTTGTAAGGCTCTTTCAGAGGAAGGGAAAGGACCTATTGAAAAGGGTAATAACTATCATGCTGAAGAAGAAACTGAACCCCAAGGACCGAAGAAGAGGAGGTTGGTCAAGCCCCCCAGATCTAAACAAAAAAAGGAAAAACGGAGGAGGAGGAGCCACCACTCTGGGTTTTACTCTAAAAATTAAAAAAGCTCCCAAAGTTAGGAACCCCAAAAATTTTATCCAGAATACCCAGACATGGAACTCCAGAAGAGGGGAAGGGGTCCCCCAAAGGGATCCAGTCCAGCCCCCCAAAATGAGGCAGGAAATAAATCCACAGGGAAAAGGGGGATAGCCCTGCCAGACGGCTGTCTGGACTCCAGCAAAAGTCCTCTGGGGGAAAACGGGAGGGCGCCCTTTTCCCAGGACTTAGTCTTGGAGACCCCAAAGGGGAGCCGATCCCTGGGGGAGGGCAGCTGGGAAGGGGGGC
Source organism: Iguana delicatissima (assembly GCA_948472985.1). NCBI lineage: Eukaryota > Metazoa > Chordata > Lepidosauria > Squamata > Iguanidae > Iguana > Iguana delicatissima. Next base: position 18,233 of record CAOKZL010000856.1, read on the forward strand.
CATCCCGGCCCAAATAGGGGAGACCCCTAACCCTACCCCAAAAGGGGCGGGGGGAAGAAAGGGCCCAGATTTTGTCTTTTTTCACTGGAAAGAGGGAGGGAGTGAGTTGGGGGGCCACCTGGAACTTCCTGAAACCAAGGGGGTTTAAAACAGCTGGATGGAGGCGGCGAGTTGGAGTTTCTTCCAGGAAGGAAAAATGGGGAGGAAGAAAAAAGGGGGGCCCTCCTTTCCCTGGAGGAAAGGCAAAATCATAGAGGGGGGGAAAAGGGGAAAAGGGGGTTACCCCTTTTTTGCCTTCCCTCCCCCCCAACCCTGAACAGAGGCTGCCTCCCCTTTTTTCCCGGCTCCCCGTTCCAAGGCAGGGGTAAAGGAGGGAGTGGGAAGGGGTGACCCCAAAAGGGCAGCCTTTGCCCAGGAGGGGGGGGCCCCTTAGAAGGGAAAGGGGGCCCCCAAATGGGGAGAGGGAGGGGGTCACCACCCCCTTCCAGGAAGCAAAAGGAGGTACCAGGAGCTGTTCCCCCCAAAACTTCACCACCTGGTTCTTCATTAGCGGAGGGCTGGGGGGTGGGCCCCCTGGGAGAGGCAGGAGAGGCTGCACCCCCAACGCCCCCCCCCCAAAATTTTCCCCTCTCACGCCCCGCAGGGCGCAGGGGGCTCCCCGTTTCCACAGCGGGGGAAGTGAGGACGCAGGGGGTGCTGCAGGCGCGGGTGGCGGCCGGGATGCCCCAGTGCTCGGACGCCAAGCCCAGCTGTGCCATGGCCGGGTGGGAGGAGGGCATAAACAGCAAGAAGAAAAAAGCACACTCCGCCCGGTGGCCTGGAAGTGAGGCTCCGTTCCCTGCCTTTATAAGGCCTCTGTGCGAAGCCAGCGCCGCTCCTCTGGCCTATCGCAGGTGGGGAGGGCGGGACGTGTGGATAGCTGGGCCAATAGAGTCTCGGTCTCTGCCTCCCTGCTTGCTCGTACATTGGGAGGGAAAGGGCTGACTGGCGTCCTTTTCGGCGAATGGGAAGACTCTCCGGAGTCAATCCGTCTCGCCTCCGCTGTCGTGTCTGAGGAGGAAGGTACCAAACGGAGCAAAGCCGGCGACTGACCGGCCAATCAGCTGAGCCCTTATTTGCATAAGCCTTCCCTGTGGTTAACTACGCAAACGAACGTAGATCTATTAAACAGCGGTGAGAGAGGGCATCCGGGAGTTTTCTAGACAGTTTCCGGGCTCAGTGTGGTCTAAAAACTGGGATTATAGATTTATCCACCAAAAGATCACTTTTCGTGTCTTCCTCAAGTCCTACGACAGCCCGGCAAGGAAGGACAAATTCATAGAAAGGCATGGGGGGTGTCTAAGGCTTACTCTGTTCTCTAAGAATTAGAGGGACAAAAAATACTGATAGTACAATAGAAACTATCGAAAAAAGTGCAATAACATATTGTGCTCTCTATGCATTAAATAAAATAAGGCAAAGCAGATAATACTATTGCATATAAATGTAATAAAATGATATACCTCTGTCTAAATCCCATAAAATGAAATAGAATAAATGATTCAGGGCAATAAGAATGCAATAGAATGGAACAGATATTTCTGCTTTCTAGAAAAGATATTTCAGTGCAAAAGATTATTCTCCTCTATATACAGTAAAATAAAATTTTGTTAACTACATGAAATATTTCTTATCTGTACAAATGCAACAGAATAAAGGAAATTATTTTACTGTCTAGAAATGAGACAAGAACTTTCCATGCTCCATGGAGGCCTCATAAAGGGACCTCTTTCCTTTTTTTTTAAATGAAACCCCTTTCGTTCCTTTTCCTGCAGCGCCATCTAGTGAAATATAGGAACATATTCTAAATCAAATAAAATCCCTTTCGTTCCTTGTCCTGCAGCCCTGTCTAGGGAGATACGTACATTTCCTTAATTAAACCAAAGCCCTTTCCTTCGTTCTCCTGCAGCGCCATCTAGTGGAAGATAGGAACATTTCTTTAATTAAACAAAACCCCTTTTGCTCCTTGTCCTGCAGCGCCATCTAGTGGAATTTACGGACATTTCTTTAATTAAATAAAACCCCTTTCGTTCCTTCTCCTGCGGCGCGCCATCTAATGGCAGATAGGGACATTTCTTTAACTTAATGAAATCCCTTTCCTTCGTTCTCCTGCAGCACCATCTAGTGGAAGATGCGGACATTTCTTTAATTGAACAAAACCCCTTTCGTTCCTTGTCCTGCAGCGCCATCTAGTAGAAGATAGGGACATTTCCTTAATTAAATGAAACCCCTTTGATTCCTAGTCCTGCAGCGCCATCTAGTGGAAGATAGGGACATTTCTTTAATTAAATGAAACCCCTTTCGTTTCTTGTCCTGCAGCGTCATATAGTGGAAGATAGGGACATTTCTTTAATTAAATAAAACCTCTCAAGTTCCTCGTCCTGCAGTGCCATCTACTGGAAGATAGGGACATTTCTTTAATTAAATAAAACCCTTTAAGTTCCTTGTCCTGCAACGCCATCTAGTGGAAGATAGGGACATTTCCTTAATTACATAAAAACCCTTTCCTTCGTTCCCCTGCAATGCCATCTAATGGAAGATAGGGACATTTCTTTAAATTAAATAAAACCCCTTTGGTTCCCTGTCCTGCAGCGCCATCTAGTGCAAGATAGGGACATTTCTTTAATTAAACAAAACCCCTTTTGTTCCTTGCCCTGCAGTGCCATCTCGTGGAAGATGGGGACATTTCTTAAATTAAATAAAACCTCTTTCATTCTAAAAGTCTAAAAGACTAAAAAGTCCAACACTGCAAGGCTATCTTTCTCTGCCCTTCCTTCACTGTCTTCCCAAGGCTGATGGTGCTAGAAAGAAAAAAACTTCCAGCTGGACAGAGGATGAGGAGGGAAACAGAGCCATGAATGGACTATATAAAAGCTCAGTGTAGCATAAAAATACTTGTTCTAATGCTGATGCTGCTAGAAAGGCATCCAGCTAGACAGAGGATGAGGAGGAAAGTCAGTTGCTTTGTAAAAAGAAAGATTTATTTGAGAGCGGGGGTGGGGGGTGTCTTTGCTAATTGTACTAACGAACCTTCTCTCTCTGTCCCAGCCAGCGCAACCATCGCCGTGATGGTGGACATGTTCAACCAGACCTTCTGCCCTCGTCCTTCATCCTCGTGGGGGTCATTAATTGGGCCGGACTCTTCCTCCTGGGATGGGATGGGGTTCCCCTTCATGATGGTAAGAGCGCTTGGGTGTTGGACGCGGACTCTGGGAGGAGGTTGGGCAACAGATGTGGTGTGTTTGTGTGTGTGTTCGTGTGCATGTGAGTCACACTCTCTGAGCCTCAGAGGGAGCTGGGCTAGGACTCTGGGAGGAGAGTGCGTGACCTGAAGGAGGGCAAGTCACACTCTCTCAGCCTTAGAAGTTGGACCGAGGCTCTGGATGACCTCAGGAGGTGAGTCAGCCTAAAGAGAAGTTGGGACTAGGGTTCTGAGAGACTGGGCAATCAGGGGGGTTGTGTGAGTCACACTCTCTGAGCCTCAAAGGAAGTTGGGACTGGGACACTGGGAGGAGAGTGGGTGACTTTGGGGGGAGGCAAGCACACTCTCTCAGCCTTATAAATTGAATTTAGACTCTGGATGACCTTGGGTTTGATTAATCACACACTCTCTTAGCCTCAGAGGAAACTGAACTACAACTTTTGGAAACTGAGTGCCCTTGGGGTGGCAAGTCACATTCTCTCAGCCTCAGAGGTAGTTGACTAAGACTCTGGGGGGATGCTGAGTGACCTCAGAGGGACATGTCACATTCTCTCAGCCTCAGAGGAGTTTCGGACTATGACTCTGAGAGCCCAGGTTAACTTGGCTGGGGCTGTCACACTCTAACTGCCTGAAAGGTAGTTGGTATTAGGACTCTAGGAGTCTGGGTGACCTCAAGGGGGCATGTCACACTCTCAGCCTCAGAGGAAGTTTGTACTAGGACTCTGGGAGATGATGTGACCTAGGGGAACTGAGTCATACTCTCTCAGCCTCAGAGGAAGTTGAGATTACGACTCTGAGGGATTACGACCTCAGCGGGGGCATGTCACACTCAGTCTCAGAGAAAGTTGGTACTAGGACTCTAGGAGTCTGGGTGACTTCAAGGGGGCATTTCACACTCTCTCAGCCTCAGAGGAAGTTAGTACTAGGACTCTGAGAGACGACGTTACCTAGGGGAACTGAGTCATACTCTCTCAGCCTCAGAGGAAGTTGGTACTAAGACTCAAGGAGTCTGGGTGACCTCAAGGGGCATGTCACACTCTCTGTGCCTCAGAGGAAGTTGAGATTACTGTCCAATAGGACACATCTTGCTTAGAACCTCCCCACCTTTGTGGGTTGGCTTCGTGGGTTGTCACAAGTAAAGCCCAAAACGACAGGCTTTGAAAGGGAGCCCTGAAGGTCATCCAGTCCCACCCACTCCCAAGCAGGAGTGCAATTTAAAAGGATGCTGGTCTTTCTCATCCGTGTCCCAGAAGGAATGTCCGAACGGTAGATTCAGGACTGGAGCGTTGGAAGAATGGCTTTCCAGCGTCACAGGAGCCTAGCACTGGAAGGGATCCCGAAAGGGCATCCACTCTGTTTTGCCCAATCACAATGCTCCCGCCTGTGTCTGTTTAAAAGCAGGAGCAAAAGGCACACTGGGAAGATCGCTCTCCCCTAAGCTACAGAGTTTTTGAAATGTTTATAGCTCTCTTTCTTTTTTTCCTCCAAAGGAATAACTTGGTTGTTTTTGTGTCCTCCTTTTCACGGCCCCCCGGCTGCGTTGGGCATCTCCATCTCTTCCTTCTTTTTGGAAACAAAAGGCTGTTCCATTGTGGAAATCAAGGCCAAATTCAGGAAGTTACATGATGGGAAAGAACAAGGTTTCTCTGCAGAAAGACACCATTTGCCAAAGAAGTCAGTATTTTCTACGCAACTGTAACTCTCCCTTGTACAGAAATGTATATTTTGTTTGCTCTGTGGAAAGATGTGTGTGTTTCTCATGACTGTGGTGCTGAAAGGACACTGATTCTGCACGTCTGTAAGTTTATGAAATAAAGCTTCACATTTTTTAACCCCACGTTCTTTTTGTAGGAGGGTTTTTCACCCGTGGGGGGGCACCCTATTCTAAAGGCATATGCTTGCCTAAAATAGTGGACATTTCCCATCATCCTCACACTGTGCAGAAAGTGAGGTTTTGAGTTAACATGGACAACATTCCCCATCGTTCTCAGTGCAGAAAGTGAGGCTAGGCATCAGTATGGACAACACTTCCCATCGTCTCCACACAGTAAAGAAAGGTTCAACTAAACCTTCCCCACCTCTGAGGCCGGTAGCTAGACAACAGTTGCCATCATCCCCACACAGGGTTAGTTTGTTATTTAAGGTTCAATTTCGCCACCAGATGGTGCTCTACATCTGGTGGCGGGCCCATCCTTCCTTGTGCTGCAGCGCCATCTGGTGGCCGATCGGACGAGGCGTTGTATTTAATTTTTTAAAAAGGTCCCAATCCACTCTCTGGTCCCACTTTGCCACCTGATGTAGAGCACCATCTGGTGGCGAATAGAACGAGAAGTTTTGTTTAATTTAAAAAAATAGGTCCCAATGCCCAACCGGGGATTCTGTGATCCTTCCAGTAAGGAATTCGAGGTCCGAGGGGCGTTTTTGTTCAAGGTCGACTCTCAATCGGAGCCTCAAAGGTAGTTGCAACGGGGAGCAGCGATCGGCTCGAATGGCGTAACAGTTAAGAAGCAAGAGACATTTTTTAGAACCCCAATTCTGAAACAGAGCCTCAAACATTCCTGCAACAAGCAGGGATGGCTTGGAGGTTAAGCCGCGGTTCTCCATTCCTATTGGTCGTGAGTTCGAGACCAGGGAGCCATTTTTTTATAAGGCCGATTCGAATCTCAAACAGCTGCGGAACGAGCGGCGCCCATTGGCTTGAACGGCTGAGCAGTCGAGCCGCGGTTCCTAAATCCTACTGGCCACGAGTTCGCGTCCGGTGCGGCCCTGCCCCGGAGCTCCGGCAGGAAATTCAGCTGCACCGGACGCGAACCGCTGCAGCTGAGGCTCCGAAGGGATCTTCCGTCTTAAAATTGAGAGTGAGAAGCGGAGTTAGAGCGGCTGCCTCCAAGTTTTAGGCTGGATCGGAGGCCCGTTCAGCCGCCGGAGACCCCAAAGAGGCCTTGATTTAATTGCCTTCATTTAAAATTACAAATAAAGCTGTTTTCTTCGAGTCTGAGGTGTTTTCATTGAGAGCCTGAATCTCCCCCGCGGGGACCTCCGGGCAGGGGCGGGACGGCCCGGCCCTCAAAGCCGGGAGGGAACAGGGGCTCGCCTTCCGTTCAGTTGAAGAGTTTTGGCTCCTTTCTTTAAGCAGGAGAGGGATTCGGAGCCTCCGATCTCCCTTGCCCCCCCCCGCCGGTAGCCGGCGAGCGGGAGAGAGATCGTGCGGGGCTGCAGCTCCCAGCACCCCTCAGGGGAACTGAGGCCTTCTGGGAGTTGAAGTCCAGGAGCCTTCGGAGAGTGGAGGCCACTGCGGGGCTCCAATCCAGTCAAAGCTGAGGAGAGGAGCGGATCTTGGCACGGGACGGAGGGAGGACTGCGTGTCCCACGGTGCTGGCCGCAGCGGTGCTAAAGGGAGCGGATGTCTGTTGACACCTAAATCTCCCCGTTCTTCTGGAGCGCCACCTGGTGGTAAAACGGGACCCGAGCAACAGACACAGCCCCCCGCCCCAGATGCAGGAAGTCACGCCCCTTCTCCACACTAAGCCTCACTCACTCCCGGCATCCGAAGCGGCCCCAGCGGAAGCGGATTTCCTAGACCGCGCTAGCCGTCTCCAGGGCAGTAGAGGTAAGGAAGTCCATGACTTCTGTCTTCCCTCTGGAAACCGACTCCACGAGGAAGAGCGTTCCGGCAGAGGGAGGATCTGCCGCCATTTCGTTCGGGGTGCCGCCGGACTTTCGGGGGCCTCCAGGGAGTTTTCCGGGGCCCTACTGCTCCTCCTTTTCGTGTCTTGTCCCCCCCGGGGTTCCCCAGGAATCCCGCCGCCCTCGACATCTTCCTTTAGACCCCGCAGGGTTGTCTCCAGCGCCATCCACCAAAAGAAAACACTCCCTCCTTTGGGCGACTATAAACAAAACAAAAATACATTGAAAATGAAAATAAAATAAATATTGAAAGAAAAGGAAGAACTTTGCTTGTTTCTTCAGGAGAGAGATCAGGGGTTCCCATCCTCCGCACCACGGATAACACACCCACCTCAAAATTCCTCTCCTTTGCAACTGGAAGACAACTGATACTTTTGCTTTGGGAGGGGGAAAAAAAGGGAAAATGCCCACTTCTCCCCCTCAGGCCTTCGGCCTCTTCCTCCTCCTCTCGGGGTCCCCCGCACCCACAAACAGCAATGTGGTTGTCTAACCCAACTTGAAATCGTGCGGATTTGGAAGGGATGGATTTGTTCAGAGGGGGTCTTGCCCTTGTGTCGTCCTTTGAGGCTGAGAGAGTGTGACTTACCCATGTCAACCAGTGCGAGTTCGAGGCTGGTCTTTGCTAGTATCACTGACGGGGAGGAAATAAGGAACAGGTAGAGGGAAAGCAAATGGAATTGTTTTGCTCAGGGGGATAGAAATGGGATTTTCAAAAGTGCTGCTGGGGTTTTTATTCTTCAGAGCTCAGAACAGTGATGTAGGATGAAGCGGGAAAAGCAAAGACACAAGTGGGATTTTTCACCTTTATTTTGGTAATGCTTTTGGTGCTGTGACATAATGTAGCCTTAATAACTGATTTAAAATTCATATAATTGTTTAAAATATTTCCTTGTCAACATAAATGCAATTGACTTAGCTTCTTTAACTGATTAACTATTAACATGCTAATCCCTTCCTGGTAACTTCCCCACCTCTGCTCTGTCCACTGCACCCATCTGGGCTCTCACATTTGGGACATATGGCAATCCTTCCCTGTAGGCATGATGAGGCTCCTTATGAACAAGGGCAACCTGGTTCAGAGCGCCTGACCAAGCCAGAGAACTGCTACCATCAGGGCTTGATGGCCTAAGGCAGAGGTCTAACATAGGCAAGCTGTGAAATATAGGGGAGAGTTCCTGCCCTACTCAGATTGCAGCATAAATCAAGGGTTGGACCATCTATGGAAATTGTTTAAACGTGAAGTGGGGAACGAAAGGCAGGCCAAAGAAGAAGAATGGGGCTGCGGCAGAAGAGTGATGGGCACGCAGGTCCAGGCGCTACAGCAGTATAAAGCCTGCTCAGGACCAAAGAACCAAGAAGGGCAATGCCACCAGCAGACAGAGGGCCAAGCCGTTTGGGGTGGGGTCTCCTATCACTCGGCTGCACAGGTTGGACTTGACCTCAACATTCCGGCCAGCAGCAAAGAGAGCAACGGCTCCCATGTCGCAAAGGTTCTTTGTGGCACAGCCTGTGAAGGCAACCTGTTCGTCCTTGAATTCCTCTGCAGAAAATAGGAAGGGGGAGAAAAGGATTGGTTGATTGGCATGAGGCATGAGAGGACCCTTCACATAGGGACGGGCAGAGTATTTGCCCCATCGTGCTTCCCCACAGGCCCTCAGAGAGCCAAATCCAGAACATCCTGAGGTTTTGTGGAATGATCTGTGTGGCCAGAGGGGAGAATAGTGGCAGGCCACACTGTGGGTCTTGACTCAGTAAATTAGCCTCTGTATCATCCTGCAACTCAGACATGTGGAACATTTTGCCCTGTTGATTTTGGACTGCTGTTGCCATGATCTCTCACCTCTTACTATGGGAGCTGAAGTTCAACAATAAGAGAATCACCGTGTGGTTCCCAGAACTGACATAACCCGTCTCCTATTGCCCATACCTTTCTTTGTAGTGGTGGCAAAATGGATGCAGTGTGTCAGGAGTCCAGTGCAGGCGATATGCGTGTGGTTCAGGCATAAATCCGTCCCCCGTGCAAAGCATGAATTGCAGTGAATCCCATTAGGTGTCTGAGATCCTTTTTGTACTGTAGACGGAGAGGACAAAAGAAGAGCAATTGACTCCTTGTCGCACAGAACTCTTTGATAGGCCATGATTTTCACATGACACAGCCTGGGCAGGGGGAGTCTAAGGCTCGTGATGGCAATAACCAGCACATGAGCGTGTCTGCGTACACACACAGAGAGACACAGAGCACCTTCAGGTGGAGTTCTGAACATGTGCTGCAAACAGTTGCCCAGCTTGACATCTCCTGAGGGCCATGCATGCTGATGACTTCTCTGTCAGTAGGTGGGGAATCTGCTTGTGGGCTCAGTCCATGCTTTCAATGAGTTGTCCAAAGTGCTGATAAGTGCAAAAGCTCTTTTAAAGTTTAGACCATAACCCAAAAGGAAGCAAATTCCACCTCACAGCCAGCCCCTTGTGTCATGCAGGTGTAACATGAAATTCTGTCCATGTAGCTCTGTTTCTCTCTGGCCCAGAAGGTAGTTTCCACATGCCAGAAGGCAATGCCATTGACATTTGCTGGTTAGGGGTAGAGACAGGAGAGGAGAAAGCCAACATCACCAGAGCTGCTGGAGATCTGGGAGAAGAATGGCAGCTCTCTCTCCTGACACAGGACTGCAGGCAGGGGCACTGGGAGTACTTCTGATCCCTGTCCCCCAAACTATTGGTTGATGACTTTGGCACTGTGTTCTGGGCATGTGGAAGTTGCCTGCTGGCATAGATGCTGCATGAATACCTCCACCCACAGCTCAAAAAGAACAAATGTGTGTGCATACCTCAAAGATGTGCACATGTACTTCACTGACTCGATTCCAGCCATTGATATTGTCTGTGCTTTCAACATTTTTAGAAACATCTCTAATTTGACATCTTAAACATGGTTCAAAGAAGAAGCAATGACATTCTTCACTGCATTCTACATTTCAAGGGCCAAGATCCTACTTGAAGCTTGTGGAGCACAAATCTCTGTGGGCAGAGTTGCACATTGCTGATTGGCAACACGATGCAGCAGAGGGGGCCACCAATAAAACAGAAGACGGCTCATCTAATCGCACATATGTGTCTATGTCTACGTACACAACTCTGCACCCCAACCTTGAATTTAATACAGTTGTCCCACACCAGACACAGATGTCATAGTGCCATGGAATCATGGGATTGGAAGCGGCCCTGCGGGCCATCAGGTCAAACCCCCTGCTCCATGCAGGGGCTCCAGCTAGAGTGTCCCAGCAGGTCACTGCCCAGCCTCTTTTGAAGACATGCAGAGAGGGAAGCTCCACTACTTCTCTATACAATGGGTTCTATTGCTGAATTGTGTGAAACAAAACTGAATCCAGGCATAAAACATCAGTAGGACTGTGGCAAAAGCTTTTGTTACTCTACCACTGTGAGGACCACCTCTGATTGAGTTCCTGTTTCCCAGTTGGATCTGCTCTGCAACAGCTTGAAGGGCAAGTGAAGCCAGCTGGCTTCTTCAAAATAGAAATATAAGATTGTCCACATTGGACACAAGGGGGTTTATAGATGTCCCCAGAACTTGTGATCCTTCAGATGGGGCTGGACTCTAACACCTGTCAGCTCCAGCTGGGCTGTCCAATGGTCAAGACTGATGGAATTTGTGTTTCAACAGCAGTAGGAGGGCCTCTGGTCCCCAACCTCCGGCACAGAACAGCACAGAACTTACCATGCTCTGTTCTGTGCTGTCACCCATACAGTGGTCTATCCAGCCTCCTAGTGAAGCCCAAACTAGCTCCCTTTCCATAAGTTGACTCCATTACCCTACCAATGACTTCCTGGGTGTTGCAGCGATCAGAACGGCAGCAGCTAGAATTCCAGCGCATGTGGAAATTGCCAGCCAGCAGCCCATAGAACTGGTTGCAGAGGCGATCGTCTGAATTACACTTCTTCTCATAAGCCAGGTTTTCCATATCCTGGGCCCCTGGGAAAGGAACACAGTGTTAGATTTCCTGCTCATGGATCTCAGAGAGTAGCCTTGGGTCTTCCTTGGGGCTCAACAGCAGCTGAAGAGTTTGGATCTCAGAGGGATGTTCCTGCAAGTCAATTTCAACACACAGCTTCTGCTCCTTCCTTTGCAGGCTTCAGTTCTGGGAGGGTCATGCTGTGTGTGTGTCCACCTATAAAGCTTTCCTTCATGCTCCAAAGGCATAGGGAGCCGGTAGAAGGACAACTGTTATTCAAGCAAAAGCACTCTGCATATGAACTGCAACCCAGTGCTTTGCTCAGATTAATTCTGTTGTTCCTTCATAAATTCCACGTGGAGGCTAAAGGAACTTGCAGCATTTTCAGTTTGTTTATCTGGACACCCAGAGCTTCCCTAGAAAAAAGACACAAGATTGTTTTCCATCCCAGAGAGGGCCACATTTTCCTTCCTCTGAGTGGAGTCTGGCCCTCTGCCTGGTCACCACCACGCCCCCCCCCAGTTCTTTTACCTGCATCCTCATCTCGAGCAATGGTGATGCAGCTGTTGACTGAGGAGGAGCATGCCTGCTGCGTGGTGCTGCAGTCGTGGCCTCTTGTGCTGCTGCAGTTGTAGCAGAAGATGGCCTCACCTGTGAAGGAATGGTGGAAAGGAAAGGGACCTCCTGATGTGCAGAGAACAACACCCTTACTCTTCCTTCAGGGAGTGCAGCCTGGACGGAGCTGCACGGCTTCCTCTCTGCTCCACATGATTCTTTGCTGCGTTTGCTGCATGGCTGGCTTGGCTTTTCCCACCTGGTTGATTCTGGTGGGGAGGGAATTGGGGGCTCACGTTGCACCAGCAGCTCATCATTGACCTTACAATCCTGGCATGGGAGGGAAGGAGGGACTGGAGGGTTTCTTATCCAGATCGGGGCAGTTTGGTGGCAGAGTGTGGCTCTTTTTTTTGCTCAGAAAACAGAGGGATTCCTTGGAGAGGTCATGGTGCTCGATGGTGAGAAAAAAGCACCAAAGATTGGGGTGGGTGGCTGGGAGGAAACAAGAATTAACCCAGCTCTCCCTCTGGCAATGAGAGTGTCTCTCCTTGATAGGTGGGCCAGGAGGGAAAATTTTCACTCAGTGGAAAAGTCCACCTAGCCAGAGGCCTGGACACCCGCAGAAGCATTCCTAATGCCTCTGCAGATAGAAATCTTATCACAGCCTCATCCTTCCATCACAAGAGAAACTGTTCTTTGAGGGGACCAGGAAGAGTTTCAAAGGGGACAGGGCCAACTCAGTGAGTGGTCCACACGTGCATCCTACTCACAAGTAAAGCAGAGGGCGGCCTGCTCTCCGCACCAGAGAGAACATAATTGGTGGGTGAGCCAAGGCAGTTCTGGTGGGCTTCCTACAATGCTGGCTGAGAAGGGAATGGGGCTGCCACAGACAACGCCCTGTTTGCTTGGGATTCCACATGAATGCCTTCATGTGTGCTCCCCTTAACCCCGGTTGACCTCACTGTGATTCTCTGCTTGAAACCACCCCTACTAGACCTAATGCCCTCCAGAAGTTTTGGACTACAGCTCTCATAAACCCCAGACATTATAGACAACGATTGGGAATGATTGAAGATATAGTCCAATCCATCTGGAGGGCCCTGTGTGGGGCAGGCTCCTTTAAGCTCTATTCCCAGATCCCCGTACCAATCCTGGAAGGGAGAAAAAGTGCTTCAGGAGCCAGAGCTCAGCCACCAGCACTGTAGCTATTGCAGCCACTCTCTCCTAAGTGGGGCTGCCTCCTGTCCCTCTCCAGCTACTGCTCCATTTATTTCTGTAAACAGCAGGTCTCCTCTGCTCCTTGTCCTTTTCATTGATTAGTTCAATTGATTAGTCACGTCCCACCTTTACTGGGATGCAGCATTTCCTCCCCTCCTCACTCCATGCTCCCTGCAAGGCAGGTCAGGCTGGCTGGGTTGAAATTTCCGGGGAGTCTCTCTTGTGAACCTTGGGTGCTACACTGGCTCCCTGGAGAGAACAAGAGGGGTGGCCAGCCAGCTGAAGCACCCAGAGTTGCCGCCACTGGGCCCCTCCTGCCCATAGCTGTCAGCCTTGCACGAGGGCTGTTGCACCTTCACTAGCCGCTGGGCCGGTAGCCATGGGGTAACTGGTGAAGACTTGTCTCTGAGCCATGAGAACATGCATGTGCTGGTTTCTGAGCATGATGCTGGCTAGTGAAAGACACAGGAAAAAAATGCCACAGGGGTGCGGTGGGCGCAGGGTTTCCAACCTCACTGGCCACTTTCTCTCATGAAAATTCCTCACTTATTCTTACTTTTTTAAACTTGACTTCACACAACAAAAGAGCTATAAATTATTACACAGCTATGATGAAAAGGCCATATCTGATTTCTTTTCCCAGTTGCTGACCATATCTTATGTTGCTGACCGTAAGGCAGCATCCTGACAACGTCTCATAGATTCGTTGCCTCTCCCCCTTGGGCACACACACAGGGCTGCTAACTTATGGATTTAGAACACTTTGAAGTATTCCAAACAAGATTACCGCCATTATCTGAAGCTTTATCCCTCAGGGCAAGTTGCATTGTATCACCTCAAGCACCAGTTGACCAGAACAGCTATTTTACAAATGCATTCACTAAATAGCAGTTGAGAAGTCTATGGGATGATGGTTATAGTGCCGGGAGGGAAGGAGTAGAGGGGGTGGGGGTACTTTCCTGAAGAGCTTCTTCATAGATTCACAACAGAAGCGTGAGAGAAATCTCGATATAAACAATAGAGCTGATTGAATTGTAGCAAGCATCTGCTCATGGAGATCTTTATGAACTTTTACAGTGCATTGTTTTATCAAAGTATGCCTGAACTGCCATTTCTGCCCCAAAAGAAACAACTAAAATGAATTTTTCCTACATGGATCAGTGTAATTTTTCTTTTCTTTTTAAAGAACTGAGGCTAAATGTATGTTTCTGTAAACCAGGGAGGCCAGCTGACTCAAAAGACATGGACCCCGAAGCTAGTCTTGCAATAGTTGGGGAGCAGAGATCTCCAGTTGGACTGCTTTACAACATAGAGAACAGTGCCATTACTTAAATTGCTGTACATGGAGCTGTTGTTAAATGCACAGCCACACTAGCCACTTGAAAAGCTGGCAACTCTATGAAATGATTGCACGGGGGGGCAAAGGTGCACAACTCCCTCAGCAACCAAACTGCAGTGTGAATCAGTGTAATGTAGGCTTTGTCTAGAACCCAAGCTGCCCATGGTCCACGGTTACGGTCCAGCAGCCCCGGCATGGACTCACATACTACAAAGCATGCAGTGGGGGGAGCCATGGCATTCTCAAGCATTCATCCTCTGCATCCTTCTTTTAAAAATTGTCCCCTGTGAACACAGCAGGGAGCATATTTGGAAAACTCACTGCATATTAGTTGCTGGGATATCGTCTGGACCAACATCTGGTGCTCAGTTCACCAGTGCTAGATGCCACTCCACCGCCTCCCTCAGCAGCAGCACAGATAGACCAAACATTACACTTCCATTATAAATAGAAACAAAAGCAAAGGATCTGAGACTCCTCTTCGTCAAAGAAAAACTCAGAATATATCTGCTGTACTCTCATATGTCTCAAGCTATCTAATCTGCGGGACTGACAACTTCCATCACCACCCTCCAGCATGCCAGGGAACAGTAGCATATTTTTACCCATCGGTTGCAAGCGGGATTTTTTGTTTTTTTCTTGGATACTTGCCAGGGACTGGCCTCCAATGGCTCATGGACCAGCACTAGTCAGTGAACCACCACTTTCAATACACTGCCATATGCAACATGCCAATAAAAAGACAAAGCATTAATGCCCCAGTAAGGATTGTGACAACTTTGTGACCGTTACTTCAACAATACTTCTGTATTTGGGACAGTGGAGAGGGGAAATTGCTACCTTTTTCACCAGTGTGGCTCATGTACATTTTACAGTAGTCTGGTATAGAAAAATCACACTGGTGAAATGTTTCTGAGCAGGAAATAAACATTGGCTATACAACTTCTTTAGTTTGTTTGTAAAGATTGGTGGGAGTGGGCCCAGCAAATTAAAAGATTGGTACCTTTTTTCCCCTCCAACCCTGATAAGTTAGTATCCTTTTGCCCATATTACAGAATGTGCCACAGCCAAGAGATTTTTGTGGGCTTGTCTCTCTTTGCTTGCCATGGCATAATACAGAGAATGACCTATTCTGCCACCAATTGCATTGCCCAGTTCATAGAAGTGCATTGGAACACCACTGCACCTGCAGGTCCACCAGAAAGGATGGTGAGGAGGTCAACTGGACAGACAGACCAGGGGTTCTGGCATTGTGGCTCAGTGATTTTTTCTGAGTTCTGAATGCAACCTCCCTCAGCTAAGGAAAACTAGTCTGGCTGGATCGTGTGCCAACAACCTTCACCAGGTGAAGTTTTTTTCTTTTCATGATAAGTGACTGAACACAAAAATGTTCTAATTCCAGCTAATCAAGCTGCTGTTTCAGGGAAAGCACCAGCAGCAAAACTTGACAAACCTATAGACACAAGCTCACAGGCTGGGATTGTGTACAAAGAAACTGAGGGGTGGGGTGGGGGCTCTAGTCTCTGCTCTAACACCCTGTGGAGCAAAGAAAGATAGAAAAGCCTGCGGTCCCCATCCCACTCCCACTCTTCAGCTAGTAGAAGCTGCTGCAAAGATCCAGGAGGAGAGCAGAGGAGAGGAGAAGAGACTTACCTGGAGCAAGAAGAGTGAGCAGGAAGCCCAGGGCCAGGGGGTGCCGCATGGTGGCCAGTGGGGAGGGGGTGCCAGCTGCTCTGTGAATCTTCAGCCAGGAGCCTCTTCTCTCCCTGGGAAAGGCACACCTGGTCAAGGGTGGGACTGGCTGGGTTACTCACGGAGTAAGGTACTGGACTGAGCAACAGCTGCTTTTATGATGCCCAAGGCAAATCCTATTTTACGTCATCAAACCACCCCTCCCATCTTCCATTTTAGTTCCTGGAGGCTCTTCCCCACCCCCACCCCCATCTCCCGCTCTCTCATGCAACCACTGTGGATTAAACCTTCTCAGGACATCTCACACTAAAGAGACATGTGAGCCTCCCACCTGTGTGTGTACATTAAGATATGAAATCTTAACCACAATAAGCATTAAAATTACACATACATTGCTTTAATTGTTAAAGCAATGTGCCATTGTGTACATTGTAGTTGGAAATATCTGTCTATTTTTCAAAGTGCCATCTGAGGAATGTATCTGGGAATTTTTTTAAAAAAAGGTTTTGCATTCGATGTTGATTTAAACGAGATGAGCCAAAGGAAATACGCCATTGGATCTCTTGTCTATTTGAATTAAAAATCCATGGACGTCTGGATTGTTGATTTTTAAAAAGAGGGGAACAGGAGTATGATGCTGTGAGAAATGTGGAGAGGATGCTAGTTACTCGCTCACTGACAAACACACAGGCACACCCTTGGAGCTGCTATTTGTCCTGTGGGGGAAGCAAAAAAAGCCTGCAGGGCTTCTAAAGTGGCACAGCACGGGCATATTAACATCATGCTCACTGGAATTTATGGAATTCAGTTCATTTATTTACGATATTTGTATATCACCTCCAGCATAAAAGGGATCACAAGGCAATGAATAAATGAGGGGGGGGGAGAACATTACAAAGATAAAAACATTTTACAAACACATTGAAACATTCTCTAAAAACTTTTAAAAGCAGTCTAAGAACAGTCATAAATACAATTTTAAAACAGTTAGAACAATCTCAAACTTTGAAGACCATGCAGGCTAGCACTATTTTGACTGCCTGCCGGAGGCCCAAAAGGGATGGTGCCAACCTTACTTCCTTTGGCAGGGAGTTCCACAGACAGCTGGGGTGCTGTGGGTGGTGCTGTTTCTCTGTTTTTAACAACCTGTCTCCTTTGCCTTGTTGATGACTCAACCCACCTCTACAGCTTCTGGGGGCCAGGACAGCAATTTTCCACCCCAGGACCCACCCACCCTCCAAATGCAAATCCCCCAATAAAGCCAGAAGCAGTAGTTGAAAGTCTGTTTTTGGGAACTGGGTGATCAAACAAGGTGCACAGGTGAGGGGGAGTTGTACCTTGTTCATAAGGGAAGCCACTGCCCCTGGAACTTATGGGGGTTTGAACATGTGAGGACTCCCAAAGCTGCAAAAACAGACTGGGAGGCAGAGGAGGTCCACGGGCCACATGCAGAGGCAAGGGACTTTGACATGGTCTGGTGCCAAAGCTGAGGGCAACCACAGGCTGTCGTTGTCCCACAGGATAAGAGGAGGCAGACAGAAGGGCTCAGGCTGGGTAGGTTTGGGGTAAAGAAAACCAGAGAGACACTTAAATCAGGGGCTTTGGTCCTTCAGCTCAGGAAGTTTGACATATGCAATGGCCTGGGAAGTTGAGCTTAGGAGTAACAGGGAAAGGGGAGGAGGCAAAGCCGAAAAAGAAACGCTTTCAGCCCAGCCCAGAAATTCCTTGGGCCCAGTGTGGCACTAAACATGGCTGTCAGGGGAGCCCCAGGTCTGGGTGGGGTGCCTTTGGGTGCTCCCTTAGATGTTGGCCATCCAGGCGCCAGGCAACTCCCCACCTCATGGGCGATTGCGCCCTAGCGCCACTCCCTCCACCCGGCACACCTTGGCCTCTAGAGCCCGGGCACTGCTGGTGCTGAGGGCACAGCTCACCTGCTTCAGCTTTGCTCCACCCCAGGACAGACCTTGCTGGACAATCCTGGCTGCTCCTGGATGCCTGAGGGAGCGGAAGTGCCAATAGGCATAAAGGTTGGACTCAGTGGGCAGCAGTCCAAGGAGAGTGAACAGAAATTCCCTCCCCAGACACACACTCAGAGGGGCACCCACATTCACACCTGGCTGTGGAGGGGAGAGGTGGATGAGAATCTCCTCTTCCTCCTCCCTCCTGGGTGACATAGTGCTGAGGAAGACTTCTCTTCATGCCCAGAGTGAGCAGGGCAAGCACAGGAGCAAAGGAGTGGAGAGGGGGTGCTGCCAGCCTCATAGTTTCCCTTCAGGAATGCAGTTTCCCTGCCTCCCCCTGCCCACTCATGCCACAGGGAGGAGGAAAGACTTGGGTGCATCATTGGCTGAAGTGGTGACTCCTGGCAGCAACATGATGGGGGCGTCTCTCCTTTCCAGATTTTGGGAGTGAGGAAGGAGGCCAGGCCTTCCTGCTCATTGTCAGTCCTTCTTTTGAGGAACTAAATTAAGGGGCTTCTCTGGTATCTGAAGTCTCATGAGCCCCAAACACAAAGCCACATTCTTACCATCAGCTGGAGGCCTCTTTTTCTCCCCTCCAGGCCAGAGACCTCAAAAAGACTCTGGGAGGGTCCCAATCCTTTAGGTTTAAAGCCTCTGCATTCTCTGGAAAGGCTGCTTAAGCTAACAGCAAATGGGTTGGATGAGGCTTCTTGGGAGCTGGCATGTCTTCAGCTGAAGATGCTATGGTGCTGCCTGCTGTGGGAAGCAGAAGGGTAACTCTGGAGTGCAGCCAGGGAAGCAGAAGATCTATCAAGAAAGGCAAGAATGTGCTGGGGAGTTCCAAGCACTTCCCCCACTGCCCCATGGGCACAAACTTGCTGTGAGAGCTGGTGGGCTTCATGGCAGGAGGGGAGATGCACCTACTCTGCATTTTAGTCCAGCCTTTACAAGAACCACCCAAGGTGTTCAATCCTACACACACACACATGCGCACATGCACACTGACTTCCAGGGCTGGCCTGGATAGGGTCTGCAACTAGCATGGACTTCCCAGTCCACGGAGACAAGATCCTCCCCTTCACAGCCACCAATATGGTTGCCACGCTTTTCTCAGCATTTACCCTCCGCAGCATCAGGAGGCCCAAGAGGGGAGCAAGAGCAAGACCCTGCCTGTTCTCCAGAGGATGCAGCCAGCAGGTTGGAACCTCGAGTTCTGCACTGGGGGAAGCAAGCAGTCGACCCAACCCTTTTATCCTCTCTTAGTGAGCTTAGATCACCCAAACTAGGGCCCTGCAAAATAACAGTATCTTCCCCAATTGGCCATGTTGCTGGGGCTGCTGGGAATTGGAGTATAGCAATATCTGGAGAGCCAGATGTTCCTGGCCTTGCAAGAGGTTCTTTTGCCATCAGTGCACTGAGCCACTCCTGCAAGTGGTGGCCCGTAAATCATTTTGGCTCTGGTAGCTATCTTCTCCAAAGGAAACCACCCTCCCATCTAATGCAGTGATGCAGAAGAGGATGGGAATGTGGACAGACGGGTTCAACCTGAGGGATTATGCCATGCTGGGGTGAGAAGAGTAAGGTCAAATCTGCAGGCAGAGAAGCAGAATCTGCCCCTCTGTGCCTCCCCTGCATGAGGATTGGAGGGCGGGAGCTGGGAGACAAAGGGAGCAGTGCCTTCCGTGTTAACTGGGCACAGAATGCAGAGGCTACCTTCACAGGACCAAAATGGGGCTTTTTCACATGTCATTCAAAACACAATAACCATGAGAGGCTCTGCTGTTGTTTGAAAACTTCCAGTGGCTGCCCAGCACCTGCCCAGTGCGTTTGCTCTGAGGCATTCATTCCAGTAGAGGAAGAAAGAGCACAGCCTTGCAGTACTGCTGGCCTGGGTGAGGCAGTCTGGGTGCGTTGGTGGCCCAGCGCTTGACAGAAATCTCTGGCCCAGAGAGGAAATTTTGTTAAAATGATCAAGAAGTGGAGATGTTCTGGTGGGAATTCCTAGAACCTAAGGACATTGACAAGACCACAGTTTTCTCATCTCTCCTCCCTCTCTCTCAAACTCACACTCATGCCTCCTTCACTCACACACACACACACACACACACACACACACACCCCTCTCCTTCATCCCCCTTACTGAAGAGGCCAAATGAACCACAGAGCTGAAGAGCCCCACCCGTTTCCCTGGGGCTGTCAGGATATGGCCTCTGTGTGGGACCTCAGCAGGTGATAGGCAAGGATGTCACTGTTTGGCCTCGGCAGCCCAGAGGAGGCCCCCTGGCCCCTCCCTTCTCCAGTATGCCAAATAGGCACCTTCACTTCTCTGCACAGCTGCACGGCTCCATCGTGGACGAACAGCTACTCCTGGGGTGCAAAATCAGGACAACTCCCTGCCTCAGCCAGGGTCCCTGAACCCAGTTAAAGAATACAGAAGGTAAAGAAAATGCCTCTTCTCTGGTGGCTTTAAAAAAAAATCCAGTTGCCTCTTGTGACCATACCAGTAAGAAAGAGAAGGGGTGAGGACTGGTTGGCCTCTTCCAGTGCTTGCCTTTTCCCACCACCAGGAGGCAGCAAAGCCCCACCAGAGCAGCCCGCCTCCAATCCTCTGAATTTTGTAAGCGGTTGCCTGATGACCAAAGAGAGACCTCTCCTGAACAGGGTGTCCTGCTCTTTCTGTTGAACTTTTCAGGGAATCGCCACAACATGGATTTTAGGATTTAGGATCTGCTCCTTTGAGTAACTCCTTCTTCTTAAGAATTGTTATCATGCCTAGGAAGGGACTCATCAGACCAGTAGGAGACCCTCCCCTGCCCACAAAGAGCAGGCATAGGGTGACAAATCCACCGGCGTCCTTCAGCTGTCAATTCAGACTGGTAGGATGATGCCCACTGGGCTCTGACCACCAGTGTGATAGTTTAAGAAGAAAGTTTACCCAGGGGTTCTGGGAGCTTCAGGGAGGGTGGGTAGAAGGACAGAGAGTCTGTGCTTTTCCACACCAGCTGTACTGTTCTGGTATCATCCACTTTTTCAATAATGGGAAGCCATGTCTTTCCTGCTTTCGGGCATTCAAAGTCAACGGAGGTGCCTGGGCAGAAGCAGTTCATGCCCTAGATAGAAAGTAGTTCTTCCCTTCTCCTTCACCCCAGTCTCATTGCAAAGAGACAGGCTTTGTCAGCCCCACCAAGAAAGACTATGGTGTAGAAACAGAGCTGCAGCTGGGAAAAAGAGATGCGAGAGGCATCACCTGCCTCATGCCCTCCTCCTTCTTGTCCCCCAAACACCGGGCCCTTCTCTTCTTCAGAGCTTCCCAGCCACTCAGCACTGCTTGAAGTTTGCCTAGGCGGGCCTTTCCTTCTCGCTGTGCAGTGCTACTGGCTGTCTGCGGGAGGTGCAGCAATGCAGGAACGCAGCCATGGTGTGGAAGAGGGCCAGAGACTCTGACATTACCCCCACCCCCACAACAAGGAGAGGAGGAAGCCGTCACTCTTTGTGTGCTAGTATGGCTTAAAAATTAAGGCTCTTGCCTGTTTATTGATCTTTGGAAGCCAGCAGCTGTGGCAGGTCCCTCAGATCTACCATACACCTTCTCCTCTTCACAACACCCACCCACCCACACACCCCTGTTGCTGTGTAAGGGAGAAGGAGATAATTGTGCAGCTTCAACCAGGGCAGTGAAGGGTGCTAGGAGGTCTACAGCCCTCTGGCATAAAGTAGCCTGGAAGGGAATGTCTTTTCTGAGGGGCAGCTGGTGTTTTTAGACTGGTACAGCTGGTCTCCTGACCTCCCTGCTCTTCCAGGCCCAGCTTGTAAAATCAGGCTTCCTTCCTGGGAATAGCTTTCTTGTTGCTTCCTAGGAAAAGAGGCAGCCAGTGTGAGTCAGCTGCTGTTCAGCAGGAGAAGCCAACCTTGTGTCAAGTGGGGTTGTCTCGGAAACAGTGAGGAGAAGAGGCAAAAGAGGCCCCAAAAGAGGGTGGAGGACAGGGGACACAGCCTATGGCAGATGGGTGGCTTCGGTTGCTGGCCCACCTCTGTGCCAACCTCACATCCTCTCAGACGCCTCTCATAGTAGCCACCTCACCAGCACAGCGGCCGCGGCAGGGAGCAGCGCCAGCACTGAGGAGCCGGTGGTGAGGCCACCTGCTGGGTCCACTCCACTGTTGCAGAAGGAGCTGGCACAGCACCGGATGGAGGCAGCACAGCAGCAGCACAGGCTTCTCCTGGCAAAGCTTCTCCAGGCTGCAGCTGCGCAGCACCGTCCGGCCTGCCTCTGGAAAGAATAGCCAGGCTGGCTTGTCGTGCGTCCCTGGTGCCACAGGGCCCTTCCCAGAGGAGAGGTTGAATAATTCCCCCATGGGCGTCCTCTATTGGTGTGTGCGAGGAAAGCAAGGGAGGCAGGAGGCTGGCAGAGCTGGGAAAGTCACTTTTAAAAAAGTAATCCAAAATGTGGCTCCTTACAACACCCTGCCCCCCTCAGGACGATGTTACTGCTTGATTTCACTCCCTCATTATGCTGCTTGTCACATATCCACCACTTTTGCATTACTCATTATTTCATTCTTTAAAAACAGGATTGGTAGAAGAATGGCATCAGACTTCTAAAATTCCATCCCTGTGTGTTACTAGAAGACAACTAGAACATCTCAGTTACCACATCAGCAATGATATGGTGTGGTTCCCTCTCATCATGTACCTTTTAAAGCGGAACTTCTCGTACCTCTTGTGAGAGAGGTGTTTAAGAGTAACAATATGGTGTATAACCTGTTACTTCAATGCGCTGGTCTCTGGTTTTCTGAGGAGCCCTGAGAGACACCGACTGGGCTGCCCTAAAAAGTGGAGGTACGATTTGAGGGGTGGGAGGGCTCATGGGCAGCGACCGCCCAAATGCCAGCTCCTATCTCCCCAGGCGGACAGACAGACACAGAGACAGAGGGACAGACAGGGGGGTCACGCCTCACCTGTGATGTTTACACAGAGGTTCTGCTCTCCGCGGCACCGGATGGCAGTCCCATTCCCAGTGGCGCACTCGCCCTGACCAGACTCGCAGCAGCTGGCACACACCAGGCCGTTCTCCGGCTCCCGCTTGGCCCCTGCAGAAAAGACGGGGGGGGGCTGGCCTGAGGATGCTAGTCTATGTGCTTCTCTCCTGTCTGTCCGCCAGGGACACCTTCCTCAGGTTAACTTGGGTGGGCCTATTGGCCACTTTCCCTACCGTTTTAAAATCATATCCTTCCTCCAACGAGGCCCAAGGAGCACTCCTTCCTCTTCTTCTTCCTTCCATATTGGGGGCCAAATTAGCTTCCCCTCCGCCCCACCAGAGTGTGACTCAGCCTATGGGGCGCCCCCTATTTTCCTACTGGATTTGTAGTCTGACAATTTGGGCACACTAAGCTGGCAAAGTCTGGGCTGAGAAGGATGATGGGAGAGGCAATCCAACACACCTGGACTAGGGATCAGGTTAACCCCCTCTGAAATGAGAGTCTGTTTCATTCAAATGGATTAACTTTCTCGAAAAAGGTGCAGGGTCCCCAGCAGCAGTCCTACAGATCACTCCCCACAGGAGAGAGAGTGGCTCTGCCTGCAGCCACCTCACCAAACAGAAGACTTTTTGAAAGGAGGGCCACCCCAGGACAAGGGGGTGAAGTCCGAAGAAGAGGTGTCTCAGGCTTGGTGCAGAGGTTTGAGCTCTGGGCTACAAATCTGGAGAGCAGGTATCAAATCCCCTCTTGGCCATGGAAACCCACTGGGTAACCTTGGGGAAGTCACACTCTCTCAGCCTGAGAGGAGGACAACAACAGCAATCCCCCCTAAAAGATCTTGTGAAGAAAACCCTGTGAAAGAATCGCCATAACTTGGAAGGGCCTTGAAGGTCACACAACACCACCACAACAGGCACTGAGGCCCTCCATTGCCCCCAGCCTGCAGGCACCGCAGGCAGGGAAAGGCAACTGGCTACCTTGGTGGGCAAAGTGGCTGCAGAGGCTCTGGAGACCCGGGTGGCCGTCATTGCACAGCGGGGAGGAACAGCAGCTGATCTCCAGCTGCCCCGGGAGCTCCGGCAGGACATACTGTCGGCGGCAGAGCGTTTCCAGGGCGCAGGTCCGGCAGGTCCATGCCCCATCGGCCACTAGGGAGACGAGAGATGACGAGAGGGGTGGGTGATCCAGCAGGCGAAAGACACATGCACCCACCAACCCACACATGCACCAGCGGGCTGTAGCAGCTCTAGCCCAGCCTGTGTGGAGCAGTCACTCTCTGGTGGCTTTGAGCAGGGGGTGGGTGGAACAGAGACCCCCCCACCCCCAAAATCAGGTTAAGCCTTGTGACGATTGAAACAAAGCAGTGCAGTTAAGCAGCTGGACAGACTTTGGCATTTTACATTTCACAAGCAAGGAGCCATGGCAAAGAAGTCTCCGCTGCTACACCCTCCCATGGTCTTTTGCTCCCCCTTGGAATGGAAGGAAGGACCCTGCCAGGCAGTTAGAATTGGGAGTCCCAGGCTGTCTAGGGCCTGAGACGTCACCAATGGTGTTGATCTACAACTCCCATCAGACCCATCCAGCATGACCCGTTGCAATTTAACACCTTCCCGGGAACAGCTTTCTTCTCCTTGCTTTGACCCCACGTGGCCTCTCTCATTTTCCCCATCCACCCGCCCCCAGCTTCCTCCCCTCCAACCTGCGCGCTGCTCCTTCTTCCAGCCCCCTCTGCTCCGGTGCCCTCTCACCACCACCATTTGGGGACGCTGGGGGGTCATTTTCCTGCATTCGTGTGAGGAGGAAGAGCAGCAACAATCTTCCCGCAGTGGGCGAACCAGCCGCCCCCCTACCTCGCACTCTCTCATCCAGCCTCCCATTTGCTGTAAGGTAGCCTCCCTGCCCCGGCTCGTCTCCCGCCAGTGGGATACCCTTTACACGACCCCCGAAGTTTTGACTGGAGCTCCCCTTTACCAACAAAATCCATGCACTGGTTCATGTCCCCTGAGCACTGGACGCGGGTGTCCTTCCCTGGGGCGCAGGCGCCCGTGCCGCGGTCCAAACAGCTGTAGCACTCCATGCTATTGGTGGGCTGGGCCGCGCTGGCCGGCGCTGGGGCAGAGAAGGGACTGGCGTCGGGATCTGGCTTCCTGACAGGAGGAGGAGGAGCTCTCAGCTCCCCTTTCCGCCTTCTGCCATGGGGGGCGGGCCAAAGCTGCCTCGAGAAGCCCCCCTTCTCCTGGGCTCCTAAACTGTGGGGCTGAGGGGGGCATGGGGACATTGCTGGAAGAGGGGCCTTCTCGCGTGTTTCTGTGCCCCACGCAGGCAGCACCCTGCATGTGTCCCTCCAGATGATCCAAATTCAGCACCAAGAAAAGATGCTCTCACCTGTAAGCATCGGGCAAACTGAGCCAATAGCATCATTCGCCCAGTTCCTTCTGCCTTTTCTATCATTTCACCCAAGCCTCACCATACACCAAGGAGGTGGGGCCTGGCTTTACGCTCAGAGAGTTGTTGTGCAACGCTGCCTGGCTCTTGAAAGGACACACTGCATAGTCAAATGTTCAGTGTACATCAGGGTTCAACCATGTACCTGCACATCAGTGCGCAGAGTCCATGCACAGGCGCCACAGGCACATTCTGCTTCTGAAGAACTGAATGAGGCCTTTCTGCGCCAGAGGGAGAAAAAATTATCCAATTCTTTTGGCCGAGGAACTTATCCCCGCATAAGACCCCCAGGGGGTTCTAGCCCCGGTTTTCCCGATCCTGCGGAGGGCAAAAAGACTCACTACCCCTGCTTTTTTCCCCCACCTGCCTCAGAGCCAAGGTCCTCCTTCCCAGCTTTGCATCCTCCATCCCCTCCCCTGCGGCCTCGCATCCTCCTCCCGTCACTCACCGTCTGTGAAGCGGCTGTTGCAGAGGTCCGAGTTGCAGTAGTAGGTGTTGTGCACCTCCCGGTCAGCTTCGGAGTAGACGCTGGCCGTCCGGTTGGAGATGCCTTGCCCTGAGCAGCCTTTCATCACGTACTCGGCGATCTCCAGGTCTGGGAGAAGACGAGAAGGTGTTGGAAAAATTATCAGCATTCTCTCCCCCCATCTTGTTATTAGAACAAATGGGAATAGCCAGATAGGGCTTCCTTTCTCTCCTGCATGCCAGATCTTTTCCATTTGCCTTTCTCTGTCTTTTATTGCATGAGCATAAATACCTTTGGTGCTCAGATCATGTGACCCAGGACAGTTGCTTGGGTCATAGGTCTTATAAAAGTTAAGACCCCTCTCTCTGATCTGCTATCTCTCTCTTTGTTCTCAATGGCTGCTTTCCCTGAACTCTTCGCATGCTTCCAGTCCCCATAGAGTAAGATGGTGAGTTAAACCAAAGACTCTCCTATTCAATAGTTAGACAGGTAGCAGGCTCTCTCAATACAGATGTAAATGAAGAGTCATTAGTAAAGTATTTAGTCTTTTATTCAAAGCTACCGGTGTCTGTATTTATTCCAAGTGCCAACCTGAAGCCAGAAGTCATTAGATAAAAACTTCTAACCGCTTCTCTGTGTAGCTCTGCTAAATGAAGGCTGGATTCCTGACAGTTTCAGTCTCATTTTCCCCACAGAAGGCAGCCCCACTGAACGCTTCCTCCTCACCACCTGAGAGAAGGGGTTGGTGGGCAGAAGGGGACTGAGCATTACCAGAGGGGCTGAGAGACAGAGAAAGAAAAGAAGAGAGAAGGAGGGAGGGAGGGAGGAGAAGAAAGCAGGAGACGGAGCAGAGAGCCAGCCAGAGGTGGTGGGCCAAGGCACCTGGAACGGAGAGCTCTCCTGGGCTACGCTGCGCCCTAAGAGATTTGCTGCACCGCCGGCGGGAGCACCTGCCGCTCACCTCCGCCGACACTGCTGTGATCGTGTCTACCAACCAAGCAGTTGTCGCAAAAGGGCCGGACTCCGGCTGGTGGAGCGGCAGAATCCGGCACTACTCGGAGGGGATAAGAAAAGCCCGTCACAAAAACCTGCTCCAGAGGGCTGGGAAACTCTCTGGACGGGAGGCGTGCTTGGCCCGCTGCAGCGGGAAAGGGAGAGGCAGCACAGCATCTGGACCCCAACCCCACCTTTCAGGGCCAGCTGAGGCTTGGAGAGGTAAAAGGACAACACAGAAAACCTCCACTGAATAGGGGCAGAGGGCTCCTCTTTCACACTTGAGTCTCCGCAACCGCTTCATCTACATCTGAGGTGGGAATAAAACTTTCCACCAGGCCGGCCCCATCGTTAGGCAGAGTGAGGCAGTTGCCTCAGGCAGCAGATTTGGAGCGTCATAAGAACAAGATAGCAGAACTGTTTTGTTGTTGTTGTCCGATGTGCAATAATTGTATCTTTATTACCAGGGATGGAAAAAAGAACTGGGGGGATTTCCTCTCTCAGGTGTCAGAATAATTTTACCGGCCCTGGGGGCTCTGCTGTTGGGGGGGTGCCATGGGCTCTCTCGCTGCCGCCTGGGATGCTCAGGACAGAGTGGCAACGCCTTTCAGTTAAGAAGAGAGAGAGAGAGAGAAAAGAAAGAGAGGCCTTAAATGCCCTCTGGCTCACCTGGCAGCATAAACACGCCCGTGTAATTCTTTGAATCTGGAAGAGAGTTGTAGACACAGAATCAGAGCAGGCTTCTGATGTCAGGCAGTATCCACGAATGTGCAACGGGCCTGAACTTTTCAGCCCAGCTATTCTGGCAGATTTCGGGATGAGAGGTAATGGGCTCCCTCTCCAAAAAGCTAAGCTATGCCCATGTCTAATTCACGTCGGTTTGACTGTCTGGAAAGCTTCTTGCAGAGAATCTTTAGAGAAGTGACTCCGAATATTATGGCAGGGGCTTCTATCATTGATGAGGAAAGAGTACTGCTCTGCGCTACAGCTCCCAAAATCTTCTAACAGCGTGGCAATCATCCAGGTAGCTGGAGGATTCTGGGAGCTGTAGTCAAAAACTCTGGTACTAACCTCGCGTTGCCTTCACAGAGCTGCGGTTCCTACACTTGCCTAGCCTTTAGGAAAGACTTTTGCGTGGGAACTCTGCTGATGCTCCCGCTATGGGTGGGGGAGGGAACAGAGAAGGCAGAGACTCCCCACTTCGGAGCAGAGCGACAGAGGAACGAGGCTTCCTTTCTCTTCCCCTCGCAGCTGAGACCTCCCCACAACCCTGTCTGACAAACAGCCCTGTCCTCCGTGGAGTCTGAATTATGTGCAAAAGGCCAGGGAATAGCTCCTCGCACGTCATCCAAACGAAAAAATAGGCAAGGGTAACCCAGAACTAGTTGCTCAGGGGTCCTAGCAGCCTGCCCGCCGTTTAGTAGGAAATCCTCGACAGACCCTTACAGAAAAGTTTGATGGTAGACGAGAAGCAGGAGCAGTCCCGTGGCGCGCAGAGCTGCTCCGACTGGACGCACTCGTGGAACATCCCCACGCACTGGTAGCACCGCAGGCCACCCACTAGGGGCGTTGTGGGAGGGGGAATAGACACAAAAATGCATAAAGGGTCAGCAATCCCTGCGAACTTGGAGGGGCGCTGAATCCCCCATCAAAGGCTTGTCCTGGCTTGCGATGACTCACCTCGGAGCCCCTCCGCGTCTCTCCAGGTCTGACAAACGGAAGAGGGGCACTACTGGGTTATCCTGCGCTCTCGTCTCAAAAAGGTACTGCTGAGGCCCATAAAGGAGGGAGGCTGAGCCTTTCTTGTTCCCGGGGGCGCAGGGCCTCGTGAGCCCGCTTGGATCATCCGGAGACCTTTCCGGAGCGCAAGGTGCGCAGACTCTGCGGGTCTCACCCCCGTCCTGCCCCTCGCTCCACAAACATCTTTACTTTCCAAGGCCAGAGCGTGGAATAGGATTTGGGAGGCTTTGGGGTGGGCTGAGAGAGGGGCCCCCACAGCACGGCGGCCTTGGGCCTTAGGTTTGGCTTCTCTGCACACCAAGCGGAGAGTCGTTGGCCGTTTGCCCGCAACACGGACGCTGGGCTACAAGGACCACAAGACCACCCGCCTGGCCTCGGAAGGTTTGCCGCCAAGCGCGTCTCCGCGCTCGCGGGATTGTTCTCGAGAAGGCCGGAACGGGGAGGGGGGAACCATCGAGGCTCAACCCGCGCTTCATGCGAGGATCGGGGCTCTGGAGGGGTCTCCCAGCCTGTTTAGTCGCACTTAGGGAGCAGCTGCAGAACAACAGACTGAATCAAGGCCGTGGAAGGAAGGAAGCTACGACAGAACTCAGAAAAGTCACTTTTTCAGCTACAGTGCCCAGTATCCGTCAGGTAGGGTTGGAGCTTCAGTTCAAAAAGTAACCCGTCCAAACACTGGCTGGGACCTTTCTTCAGTCTAAATCCAGCCGTCCCCGCCCCTCGACGGGGGAACTGTGTCTCAGCGCACGGGATGCTCTGGGGGAGCGGGCCGGGTTTCCCTCCGAGGAACCTGGGACGCCCTGCCGCCGAGGGGCCGCTTTCGGCGGGGAAGGACGGCGTCTCCGGTCCGACACGACCGGCCCGACGAGCCACACAGCCCCCTCCCCGAGAGGAAACCTTGGAGGGAACGCGTTCTTTGCCAGGACGAACCTCGGGAGGGGTGTGCCTCCTTCCCCTACCCAAACGAGATGCCGAGCAGGCGGGGCAGGGCCCCTTCCTCCTCATCTCCCCTCCAGTGCCCGCAGAGCGGCCCCCTCCGCCCTCAGCTTGTGGGGCTGCAAGGTGGGAGGCGAGAAGCTTTTCTGTTGTCTCACGCGTGCTCGGGGGTGAGGGGTGGAAAAGTTTTCGCATCATTGCCCACCTGGGGCAGCCCCAGCGCCTGATGCGGGTCCAGCAGGAAGGGTGGGAGTCCGCTGGTGGGCGGGAGGTGTCCGGAGGAGGCATACCGCCCCCAAGCCCATTTCACAGAGTATTTCATTTCAGTAGAGGGAGTCCAGCCCGCCTGCCCCTTACCTGCCGCCGTCAGGGAAAAAAGAGAACTAGTGGGGAAAGAGGAGCGAGAGGGTCGCCTCCTGATGGCAGGACCCTCTTCCTCCCACACCAACGGCGCCCCGCTGAACCATCCTTCCTGGGGAGACCAGACGCCGGCGGCCTGTCGCTTTTGCCCCCGGTCGGTCCCGCGGAGCGCCTCGAGCCCGCCCTCACGGGCGAGCAGCTGCTCCCGGTCCGCCGTCCGCTTCCTGCTCGCCGTCAGCACTCTCCCGACGGGTTCTTCTTCTTCTTCTTCGCCGCTGCCCCGCAACCAGACAGGCCGCCTCCGGCTCCGACTGTCTTTCTGCCAAGCGGACTCTGGGTGGGGGCCAGCTCTCGACCTCTGGCGTGAAAATCAGCTGGAAGGAGATGAGTGTGGAGATGTTACTGAACACCAGCGCAGCTCGAAACGGCCACTTTTTGCACCTGTTGCCCACCTGGGAAAGTCATCCGCCCTGCCCCTGCTTTGGGCACTTTGGCAAAATGGAGGAGGGAGGAAGGGAATACAAATCTCCTGGGAGGAGGGGGCGTCTCCAGGCCCCGATGAGTAGGGGCACAAGGAGGCTCTGTCCCGAGGCCACACTTATTTCCAACACAGACACACACACACCCCGCCTGGCTTGTTGCGACTCCTGTCCTGACTCAGGCAAACCCTCCTCTGTGTTGAATATGGTAAATGATTAGAACTGGAAGAGGCTCATTTGACCGTCCACTGCTTTCTCTGGATTCGCTTTTCAGGAAGGAAGATAGGAAGCTGTACTTGGAATCACTAAACCACTGTTTGCTCACTTGTTTGTCAATGTGTTTTCTGGCCTCCTTCCAAAACTGATTATCGGGGAGCTTCAAAGCAAGATTAGCCTAAAGGAAAAACAGCGAGGCATCCAGAATATATTGTCTGGAATCCCACTGTCGACAAATGTGTGGGAAACTTGTAATTGCACACATTTCTCTTCCCCTCCGCTCCCAGTTCCTTCTTCCTCACCTGGTCGCATCCCTCCCCTCCTCCTCTCCGAAGAAGGTGCTAAAGGGCTGGGGGCCGCTGCCACCGCCACCACCGGGCCTGAGGGCTGCCAGGGTTGGAGGGAGGCCGAGGGGCACCCATGACTTACTATGCTCGGTAGGCACCATGCAGCATCTCAGCCTACATTCCTTGCATTGCTGTTGTTGTTGTGTGACTTCAAGACATTTCTGACTTATGGCCATCCTAAGGTGAACCTATCAACGGATTTTCTGGGGCTGAGAGTATGTGATCCCCCCAAAGTCACCCAGTGGGTTTCCATGGCTGAGCAGGAAACTGGTCTCAAGGTTGTACTCAAACTACTAGGTCACACTGGCTCTCTTGGCCAACATTAAGACATGATTCCTCAAATGTTAATGTTAAAACACAACTGAATTAAAAGCAATTAAAAGCACATAATAAGGAAAGGACAGCCCTCACCCAATCAGTGAGCCCTCCTCAGACTGTTGCCAAAATCCATTTCAATAAAAAGGCCTTTATCTGCTGTTAGGAGGATGGTTGGAGAAGGGGAGTCCCACAGCTGCCTAGGAGCAGCCCCCAAAACGGCCCCATTTCACTTTTTCCATCAGACATACAGTAGGGGGAGGACCCCTAGGAGGGGAATAGTGTATCAACTCCCATGTTCCCTGCTGTTGAAAAATCAAGAATTATTTCTCTCTCTCTCACCTCCCACATACACACACCCATTTCATTGTCCTTAAGCAACTGGGAATTTTAGATAATATAGAGCCCCCCTGCATGAGGGTACTCTTTCTGAGCTCTTTAGCTCAGGTTTCTTCATTTGCTCATCTCTTTGTTGCAATGCATGGTCACAAATGCTTTGTGTATCTAAATAACCAGACCATGTGCCCAATAATTTGAGGGGGGGGGGTGTCTGTGGTAGTACAAAAACTCCCCTTTCTCTATCTCTTTATCTTTTTTTCCCCTTTCCTTTGTTCTCAGCTCTTCCAGATGGTGAATTAAAATTTTAAGCTGACTGGAGCTTTTCCTCCCATGTAATCTTTTCATTAATCAGTTAGGATGTAGATACTTCAAGTGTATGTGCATTCTAAAAGCAGTTAGTAAAGTTCTTTAGTTTGTAATTTGCTGCTGTCAGTAAGTCTCAGGAAGGGGGATACTGAAATCTGAGGCAGGTTACTTTTTGTAAACCCTTCTAGGCTATTTCCTAACAGATCCAGTCTTCATATTTTTCCCCCAAAAGGGCAAACATTTTGGAATATTCTCTTTCTCTCTCTCTCGCTCTCTTTTTTTCCTTCACATTTGCACCTGCCTCCTCCACCCTGGATCCCTCAGATGATTTGGAGAGAAGCTTTGATCAATCCCAGCCAGAATGGCCATGAAGCCCCAGCATGGTGGGCACTATAGTAATCCAGAACATATGGAGGGGCCTGGGCTGGGGGAGGCTGGCCTGGAGCACCAACAGCTGGTTTCCAGAGTGGGAGGGCGGTGGTCCTTACTGGTCCTGTTCAGACTCAGCACCCAAAATCTTCTCTGTGCCCAATGGCCCTTTGAGTCAGCCTGGGCTCTGAAGCAAAAGGACTTTTTGGGGGGGGGACTCCAGTATATAGCCAGTGAAAAAAGGGAGGTTCAGGTATCTGAAAAGCAGCCAGAGATTTTCCCATTCACTGTGGGTGTCACCTGTGGACATCAATCGCTACACAGCATGTTCAGCCTCACCCACCTCCTCCACCAGTGGCCTAGTGTGCGAGTCTGGTTCCACGTGGCCTGCCGGGGAGGGTCTCACAGACACACAAACCCCAGCCTGTTTCCACTACTCCGGAGTAGGCTGGTGGTGGCCCCCTCCAATTTCTATCCTTTCCTTGCTGCATGGTAGAGCAGACTGAGCAGGCCATGCAAATGTTACTTTGGGGCCGGCAGCTTCCCAATGCCCCAGTCTGCCTGTTGGGGAGTGCTGGTGAGCACAGGGTGGGTCTTGCTGCTCGGCAAGAGGGATGCCAGGGTGCCTGCTTCAGGCAGCAGTGGAGGAGAGGAGGAGAGAGAGAGGAGCAGGGAGGCCGGCAGCAGGGCAATGGGGTGGGCACCACGCTGGCTCCTCCGCAAGAGAGGTTTGGCTACCCCTACCCCATTTAGGCTCCTATGTACAGCCACAAAAATGAAGACCATCTGCCTGTGGGTATTTGAAAAGCCTCCGCCCAACACACCCAGTCTCCCTGGCAACTGGGGAAGGTCACACAGAGGAGTTGAGTGCTTTTCTTTTTTTTTAAAGCCTTGATTTATAGAGCACCCCTACAGGTGATAAAACAGATGCGACCTTGGGTACCACAGAGCTCTTTGCAAGTTTATGGCTCATAAAGTCTAACGAGCTGATGCCTGGAGCCAGACCCCGCCCCCCATCCCCGCACTCAGTCACCTTCCCTGCCAAAATTTTCCATCCAGCAAATGGCTTCTCAAGTAATGGACGTGGCCCCGTGGCGCCAGAGGAGGATGAGGATGGAGCAAAACGTTACAGGGCTGCCCCCGGGCACTCCCCAGGGCCTAAGAGTGTGGTGGAGGAGCCTGCCCCTCCCAGCACTGAAGAAAAATGCCACTCGGGGTCCCGTCGGGTTTTGTGGGGAGACGAGGAGGGGGTACCACTTTCGGTCTTTGCCTCAGATAGCAGAAGATATTGGGCTGCTCCTGCTTCGCCCCACCCAGCCACTTCAGGGGTGGGCTGGTGGGCTTTGGATCAGGGAGCTTTCTCCGTCTCCGGCTGGAAGAAATAAGGAACGACAAAGAACTTCAGAAGGCCTAAATACCCTCAAGGGACCAGGCCCCGTCAGATCTTGGAAGCTAAGCAGGTTCAGCCCCGATTAGTGCTTGGGTGGTAGACCGCCAAGGAATACCGGAGGAAGGATCTGGGAAAACCGCCTCTGAGTATTCTTGACCTAGAAAAACCTTCCGATGTTCACGGGATCGCCATAAGCCCACAGGTTCAGCGCGATGGGTTTCAAAGCGTGCTTCTGGGAACAGGGGAGGGGCTCTTCTTTGATCCCCCAAATGAACTAATACCAGGAGGCAATCAGCCATCCCCAAACACGCACACTTCCCCTGAACCGCGTAGCTCTGTGAGTCAGACCGAGAGCCCTCCGAGGGGAAATCTCCACGGCCCCCATATTTGCCACTGTCCCTCTTTGAGGCGGGGGGAGGGCCGAGAGCAGCGACGGTCCAGGTTCCTTTTGCGCAGCCTCCGCCGCTGCTGCAACTCACAAGCGAGGCATCGCCGTGCGGGTTTCCTACCTGGGATGCGGGACTACCCCTTTCCTCTCGCCTCGCCTCTCCCGACCCTCCTCCTTTGGGCTGCTCCCCTCAAAGTTTGGCTCAAGGTGCCCTTTTGAGGAGGAAAAGGGAAACCGAATGCACGCCCCAACCGAGCGGCCGAGGCTGGCGGGGATCCCGTCCCGCCCGGCTCTTGGGGAAGCGCGACGCAGGCCTCCCACGGCCGGGCGTGTGCCATCTCCGTCCGGGGCTCGCACGCTCGGGCCCTCCCACCCCGGTACCAGCCGCCTCTCGCGCCTCAGCAGGACAATAATTACAGGGCGGCACCCGCCGTGGGCGGATGTGGCCCTTCCGGAAACGCCCCACTTGGCTGCCGTTCAGCGCCAAGCGATTGCCGTGCTCGGCCTCGGAGAATGAGATGGAGATCGGGGACCCCCCAGGTACTGCTGGGATGCAACTGCCATCATCTTCAGCCAAAATGGGGCCCAGTCATATCCTTGGATGATGTGAGCAGGAATTCCACAACGACCTCTGCCCTGCCGGGCGTATTCTTGACCCACTAGGCGCCATGTCCTTGCCCGTGGTCAAGAGATCCAGGAGTCTTTGGGGGCTGAAACTCTGCCTGCTTTGAGGATGCTGGGTTCCAGTTGCCCCCTCCCCCAGTGCACTTCTTGCATTTCCTTCCCCTTTGACCCCACAGGCTCTGGGGTCTGCAGCCCACCGCCCTTCTCTGGAAGTTGTTGGACTTCCCAGCAGCCCTGCTGGCCAGCATATAGGCAGTGGTGAAGAGTGCTGGGAGTTGCATTCCAGTAACATCTGGATGAAGGCATAGGATTCCTGTCCACACGTAGGCATGCACGCACACACTCTTCCTGGCGACCTCGGCGCCAGTCTGGTGGTGAGTGCTGGCCGCCGCAGTTGGAGAGTCCCAGTCCCTTGGACGACTTGTCCCTTAATCGTCCAAAAAGTTGGTTTTTGCAAGCTCTGCTCTGGTTGGTGGATCTCAGGGAAAGAGGAAAAGCAAGCAGATCCCACAAATCTGAGCTCGCCTCTTCCCCGGCAGAGCTTGCCTGGACTTGAGGGGGGAGCCGCGGGGCGGAGTGAGGCACCGCCCCCTGGTAGTCGTTTGAGGCCGAGCCCGTGGGGTGAAGTTGAACCTTTTTTGGTAGGCGGGGAGGTCGCCGTGTGTAAGTTAAAACACTTGTGATTGAAAGTTAGTCTTGACGTTGCTGTTCCCGAAGTTCGTTGCTGAGGCCTTGTACTGGACTCCGTGCCCACAGAGAACATGTGGAAGGTGTCAAAGTTGAAACATCGGGAGCAGGGGGATCTTCGTGCCTTAATTTCCTGAAGGGAAAGTGAGAGAGCGGTGCAAAAAGGATCCGTGAACCGGAGTGGGTCTGCGGCAGGTCAGGCCTCTCCCGTGCTGTTGTAATGATCAGCCCAACTGGTTTGCTCCGAGTAAAACAGGCCTTGCAGATCTGAGGAGCGGGAGAAAACCCTGCCTGACCTGTTCTATCAGGGGGAATACGTGCGAAGACGCGCGCACACCTCACAAGCAAAAAGCGCTCTTCCAAAAGGCTCCTCTGCCTCCAGCTGGCCGCAGTCTCAATGCAAACCACTACTGGGAATCGCGGGGGGAGCAGGAGGGGCTTTTGGGGCCTCCCCATCTCCTGGTGTCCCACCTGTATCTTCTGCTGCCATGGGGGTCCCCTTACTTTGCTGTCCCCCTCCCCTTCCTCTGCAGGCTTTCCTCCATCTGAGGGCAGCAGCTCAGAGGCGACCTGCCAAGCAGGGGAAGCAAAGCAAGCCTTCTCGCTGCATATTTTCTTCTACAGATGTGCAGGTAACTCTCCTTGCAGATCTCTTTCTCTCTCTTTCTCTCTCTCTCACCCCCCCCCCCCAAGAACTTGGCAGAATTACTTACTTAGACAGCAATTCCTGGCAGCTGTAGACCAATGAAATAGTTTTCTGAACACTGGCACATGTGCACACACTTTTCCAGGTGCAAAAGCAGCACAATGGCTTTATCATAATAAAAGATATCTCTTTTATGAAATTACAGTAAGTCACCACATATGTAAAATGACTGCAATACAAACCATGAGATGTTGGTATCCATATAGAATTTAAGACCTCCAAAGTGTGTGGGTTGTTTTTTTATGATTTTCTATAAGAGGTTGACAACCAGTGGACTGAGGGCCAACACTACCCAACACTGCAGGGAGGGTGAGAAATACGTTCTGGAAATCTACACTCAAACATCAGTGATATGGAGAGAGCTACCCTTCTCCCAATGTTATGGCACAGTTTGCAAATTTAATAATGCATGATATATATTCAAAAGTTTGTCTGATGGAAGAACTGCAACACTGATTATAAAAAATGATTATGCATATATTTTAAGAACTGCATAGGAAATGTGAAGACCAAAGCAAAATGCACACACATTCTCAAGCAGATTTTATTTTTTGTGAGCTGAATAAAAAATGGGGTGATATGAAGACTTCAGCAGAACAGGACAAAGGATACACACCACACACCACAACCTAAGGCTGTGTCAGACTCAGAAAGAGAAGTCGGCTGCGAAGGGAGAAGCATTGCTGATTGCAGGCATTAAAGATAAGCCACATCTGAGTGTGGGGTTGGGGCTTTGACTCGTCATCCAGTGATCACCATGGGCCTTGAGCAGGGCTGCCCAAGACACTTTGCTGCCTGAGGCAGAGCAACAAACAGAATCCCCTTTGCCCCTGAGACGGCTGAGTTATTTCAGCACAGGAGGCAGAAAATCGAGAAAGCCCTGAGAAAGACTCTTCTTTCTTTGACTGAAACTCCCAGAAACATGGGTGGAAACTGGAAAAATATAACTTTTACAAGCTCTGAAAATCTCACAGCCAGCTCCCTTGTCCCCAGTAGTGAAAATAAGAAATTAAACCACTATTTGTTTCATTTTACTGTCAACTCCTCCCCACCCCCGTGCTGCTGGCGGAGGCAGCTGCCTCTCACAGCCCAAAACCAAGGCCATCTCTCCTTCGGAAAAATCGGTTGCTGGTGACACACAAGGCCTCAACTACTGCAACCAGTTTATGTTTCCAAAGAGGGATGGGGCAGGAATCAGTCTTCAATCAATCCTCAGTCCTCTACCTCTTTTTTTCCAGCAGTCTGAGGGATAACCTGAGACCTGCAGGCAACAAAGCAGGAAGGAACTGAGGAGCTGCCTGAAGCCATTGGTGCTGGGACCCCCACCCCTCCCGCAAGTCCCAGAGCCTGGGCTCCAGCCATGCAGACTTCGGGACTTCCAGATCATCAGCTTTCCCTCTTTCTGCCCCCACCAACAGCATTTCTTGTAAATTTCTTGCTGAATGAAGAGATCTGGAGCGCTCAAAACCTTGGCCATCATTCTCACCATATTTGGTTGATCCCAAGAAACATCTGGCTCGGGGATGGAGCTCTTTCTCTCTCCCCCTTATGTCACCCAAGCGCAGCAGTTTTTGCTGCCTTCTTGTGGCAAGAAGGAACCTTGTAGAGACATTCCTTTTCTTAAACACAGCCTTTAAAGGCATGGTTTGGCCTCAAACACCAAAGTCTTTGTGTGCATGTGTGAATGCTGCTCATGCAAAGAGAAAAAAGTAAAGGAGATACTGAAAAACCAAAGGCCTGCAGTAGCCATTGCAGATGTCAACAGACATGGCAAGTCATGCCACCAACCTCCGCAGTACACCATGGATCTTTCTGGAGGGAATCTTCCTTTCTTTACTTCCAGGTCACCAGCGTCAGGCCCAAGGCAAGAACTGCCCCCTCCAGTGGTATCATAGGTGCAGACAGCTCCCCTACTCCATTGCAGAAAGAACCTTTGCAGCAAGACACATATGAATCTGGGCCCATCAGCTTGAGGTAGATGTCCCTGTAGCGGGTGCACATGGTCTCTGTCGCACAGCCTTTCTGGAGGGTCACAGGGGTCCCTCTGTCCTCTGGAAAGAGGGAGGAGCAGCCAAAACAAAAATAAGTTCCTTTCCGGTACCTGTTGCCCAGTCTGTTGTTGTTGTGGGCCTTAAGTCATTTCTGACTTAT
This sequence comes from Iguana delicatissima, assembly GCA_948472985.1. Taxonomy (NCBI): domain Eukaryota; kingdom Metazoa; phylum Chordata; class Lepidosauria; order Squamata; family Iguanidae; genus Iguana; species Iguana delicatissima. The sequence continues at coordinate 56,130 of CAOKZL010000856.1, forward strand.
AGCAACCCTAAGATGAACCTATCACAGGGTTTTCTTGACACAATTCGTTCTGAGGGTAGTTGCCCTTTCCTTTGGGGCTGAAAGAATGTGACGTGCCCAGTGGGTTTCCACAGACAAGCAAGGATTTGAACCCCATTCATTAGAATATGAACGTTTCTTCCTCAGAGCACCATCCAGAGAGGTGGCAGAGGGAGTCTTTCATGTCTGGAGTCACAGGAGCTTTTGTTTCCGTAGTTGGAATTGGAGGAAGAAGATTGGGGTCAAGTGCCTTTGGAAGGAGGTCACTACTAGTCTGCATTGTTTGTGCACACGTCTGTATTACAAATATTCCTCTGGTTGGGAAAAGAGCAAAGGCCACACCTTTAGCACTCTGACCAGAAGCCAAAACCCCTGGCTCTCTCAAAGGCTTCATTAAGGTTTCCACAGGCCCTAGGTGCTCTTGTACCCAATTCCCCACCTTGCTTGAACGTACCGCTAAGGATATTTTTGTTGGTCCTAAAATCCTGTTTTTGTAGGCCCTAACATTTTTGTAGACCTTAGGCACTGTGGCTGATGGATCAGGCGGCCTTGGCTCCCCCCCCCCGATCTCTGGCAAGATGGCTGGGAGCCTCCTCAGGGGCCTACAGGTGATGGCAGTTCTGGTTGAACAAATCTGATGTATCTTCCCTCTATGAGTGCATCTATGTGCCCCACCACATATCTCAGGGGTGACAGGAATGTGGCTGTGGATCGCTGCATGTGAGTTGCAGCAGGAGCAGCAAAATCCCCCCTTCAGTCTGCCCTCAGAAGTGTTGCTCCAGGCTCCTTGCGGACCCCTCCTTTCCCCCAGCTCCTCCGTACCTGTGCCGATGACATGTACACACTGATCCATGGCTCCCGAACAATTCAAGGGCTGCAGCCTCTCATGCGCACAATCCCCACGAACCGATTCCCAGCAGGTGTAGCACTGCAAGCTGTTGGGCTGCCCCGCAGGGATGTCTGTGGAAGGAGAGAGAAAGAAGCTCTGGCATGCATGGAGAGGGCACGGCGGTCAGGAAATTGATCTGTGGGCTTGTGAATGGGCAGCACTGTTGCTCTGTGTTGCTGGCTTTGTTTCAGGGAAGGTCTGTGGGACCTTCTTTGCCTCAGGTGCCCTAAACAGCTGAACGGGCTTTAGGGAGTGCTGGACGATTGTGGGAGGGGGTGATACAGAGAGATCCTTAGCTGGCGAGAGGACGCCTGAGTTTGGTTCTTGCTTGAGGAGGCACAGGGGAGGGTCTCAGCAAGGAAAGCCCCCCCACTCCCAGTGTAGTGGGATGGACTGTCCCTAGTTCTTCTTCTTGTCTCTGAAAATGGTGCCACGGAGGACGCATGGCTGGGAAGCACTAACTTGAGCTCCCCAACTTCTCCAGACATGCTGCTAAAGCTTCCAAGCACTTAGGAGCAACCAAAAACCCCCAAAAATAGTTCAGCTAGATATGAATTCCTAAACAGAGTTTTAGCTACAGACAAACCAGAGAAGGGAGAGGAACCACTGGAGCCCCTGGTGCCGGCTGCCACCACAGCTGCCCTCCTTCTCCTCTCCCCCACCATGAAGGAGCTGCCTTCCTCCTCTCTCCTTCCTCCTCCTCACCGGGAAAACTCCTGTTGTTGCAGTTGTCCATCTGGCAGACCTTCTGCTCCACGTAGGCAAAATTTCTTCCAACCTGGTAGGCCACCAACGTGTCCTCGAAGGAGCCATCCACACAGCCCTTGATGAGGGACTCCCCTTCCGCCCCTGGGGAGGGGGAGAGTGACCAAGTCACAGACAGGCACCCAGCTGGCCTCCTCCCCTTCCCCAACTAGGGGCCAGCAAGAGGGGGGGCTCTCTCTTCCCTTGGGGCCCCAACTCCAAACATGTTTGTGAAAACATTGTGAAAAGACGGGGGGGGGGAATCCCTCTACACCCTCTGGGTCCTAGGAGGCAGAACTGCCACCTTTCCAGCCCTCCTGACAGGGTTTGTGACAGCTGGAGCCTTTCCTGAAAAGTGATCAGAAGTTGCCTCTCATTCAGAAAAAAAAGCTCTTGCTCCCCCCACGCCCAAACTAGGTCTAAAAAATCAGACGTGGGAGTCTTTTTCAGTTAAAAGAAATGGGCTCCTGTGGGCATCCTTTGCTCACCCAGCCCCTTCCACGGTCTTCTCCCCTTCCCCACCACGAACACCCACAGCCTTATTCAGTACATGTGAGTTTTGAAACACTCTCAGCTCAGAGTCCTTCCTTTCCTGTGCCACAATGGAACCTATACTGAGACTCATCCACACCCAAGGGCTTCAGATTGCTGGGGAGCCACTGCTTTCCTGCAGCCCTCTGGAAATCGAATTAAAATGAAGCTTTCTCAAGATCCTCCCAGCTCCTGCCAATCATTCAGCGTGGGCCCAGGACCCCTGGGAGGGCCTGCAGCTAGTTTCACGTTCCCGGGGAGAAGTCCGTCCATGTGTCCATCCACAAGACACCAAGGAGGACGCCTGGGGGCACAGACTCAATTAGGGGCCACCAGGTGACGTGAGCATGGAATTCTTGGGGAGCAGAGACCCACACAATCCTTGGAGCTGAGCTCCGGGCCAGGTCCAGCAGCTCAGTCAGTGGCATCCTAAGCTCACGCTCACAGCAGCCACACTGCTGGAAACAAGGGCTGCTCCCAAATGCTGTGCTTGGGCCTGACTTTGCCTCAGGACTCCCCCTCCCTGTTTGTCCACTTCTCTCCTGGATCTTGCTGGACAGTAGACCCTGGGCTGTTCTTTGGGCCTGGCTTTGGATCCTCCTCCTCAACCTGCTCATGTTACTCTCCAGTGGACCTGTTCCTGGTTCACCTTCTGTGACCGACCTGCCTGCCCCCCTCCCCTCCCTGTCTGCTTCTGCCGTAGCCCTTCCAGGCCCCTAAGCCTCAGTTGCTGGAAACACCCTTAGAGGGAACAAGGTGCTACACATGGCACTTAATGCAGTATCAGATAGTACTATATTATCCAATAATGCCCGGGATCCTCCCACAGGCTGACCCCCAACTGCTGGTCCCAACTAGCGTCATTCATCAATCACTTGCTAAAGGCCAAGTCAAAACTTATAACAATCCCATTGGTTCAATGTATCTCATCTAGGTGGAAGCAGAAGCTAGATGTAGGCCAGCCTTCTGAAGAGTAAATCCTATTCAGAAATGGTCTCTTGTGATATTAAGTACAACCTCCCCATTGGTTGGTTCTGTCCATCTCCTTTCTTTTCTTTCCAGCTGGGAGGCCTGAGAAAGAATGGCTCCTGGATTTCCTCTTGCTGGTCAGTTTCTGCTCTCCGTTCTCACATTACTTTTCCTTCTCTCTCTTGGCCAGAGAACTTTTTCACAACCAGAGAAACTATAGCCTCACCCTCATCTTCAGCGAAGGAGGTTGGGCAAGAGCCCCTCGTCCCATGGCTGGCTGAGCCCCAGTCCCTCTGAGCCCCCAAACCGCCGGTGGGCTCTACCTGGCAGGAACCGCTGGGAGATCTGGACGCAACGGTCAGCACTTCCACGGCAGGGCTCAGAAGGCGCCTCGTGGCCACACTCGGTGGGGCTTCCAATGCAGCTCTGGCACCTCAGGCTGTTTGAGGACCCAGCCCTGCTGACTGTTGGAGGAAGAACAGAGGAGGGAGGAGAAAGATCGTGATCATGAGGATCTCATGCCCAAAGGGGCAATCGCTGCTTCCCATGCTGGGCGTGGAGCAATGAATCTTCTCTGGCTTTTAGTCTGAACTGTAAAGGAACTATCTGAGCCTCTGAAGCTGTCTGGTACAGGGGAGCAGGATCCGGGTATGGTACGGACTGTCTCAGCCTGGGCACGCATGCACGCACGCACACACGCACCGTCCCTCCCTCCCTCCCTCCCTCTTCAGAGCAGAGGAGCTACACCTCTGTCTTGCTCGCGGAGGGAGGAGCCCTCCCATAAGCATAAAAGGCCCCCCACCAACCGTGTTTCTCTAGGGTGGGGAGCAGGGTAGCACAGCCCAGAGGCAGCACACCAGCCCTTTCCCAAGGCTGCTTTTGCACAACTGGCCAGGGTGTGTGTAAAAGGGAGTTGTGCATTTTTACATCCCCCTACCCATAACCTCAGCTGGCCACAGTTCCCAACAAGACTGTGGCCTTGTGGTGCATAGGAAACAATTGGTATTATTAGCATTAATTATCAGCACCTCCCGCACCACTGCTGCTATTCTGGAGGGGGAACAGAGGGGGCGGCTCCTCTGAAACAGCTCCCTGGGCCTGAGTCCCCAGGCCAGAGAGAGCTGGGGCGGGAGAGGAGAGGAAACAGGATGGAGCCAGAAGAGGGCATGGCTGGCTGGCAGCAGGCCTGGAACCGGAACGGGAGCGCCTGATGTTGCAATGGTTTGTTTCAGACTCCTTCTCCTTTTCTACCCTGATAGAAAACAGGGGGGGGGGGGAAACTGCCACCCCCCACTCTCTGAGGCCTTTCTGCTCTTACGCACCGCTATAGTCCACAGGGTCACAGAGGTCGGAGGAGCAGCAGTAGACTGAGCGGAACAAGTGGCCCCGGGGGCCCTCAGGATAGCGCCGGCACCCATTGGCCGTGCCACAGCCCCGCTTCACAGTATCGGCGCTCACTGGGGAAAGATGCAGGGACCGGGGAGGGGGGTTGAAGGCATTGTCAGAAATACATTGGTTTCTTCCGGGGCTTGCAGAGTCATCCTCGTCTGTTAAATTGAGGACTACCTGCCAGGTGAAGCCACCAACTGAATTGTCTACTCAACTGGGCGGGACCCAGAGGGATTTGAGACAGCCAGGAAAGGACAAGTCTGAGCTCAGGCAGCAGGTACTCCCAATTATTTGGGAGGGGAAGGGAAGGGCTTGTGGGATCCCCAACATTATGGGTCAAATGGTGGGGACTACATGCTATTGCGGGGGTGCAGCAGTGGCCAGTTGCTGCCCTGCCTCAGGCAGCCCCATGCTTTGGGCCACTCTGGCCTATTCTTCCCTGGCTGCCCTTACTTGAAGCTTCTCCCTCTCTGAGGCACCCAGGGTCCCCCTTTGCCCCACATCCCCCAACAGCCCTTACCTCCCTGGAACTGCTTGATCTCAAAGAAGCAGGCATCTTGGAAGGGGCCACAGACCTCCACGTCAGCCATCCCCGTGCAATTCCCTTCCTGGCTCAGGCACTTCCAGCACCGCAGGCTGTGGACTGGAGGCAGAAGCTGACAGGGGGAGGTTCATGGGGCTCTTTTGGGAAGCTGCACAGGGCCCAGGGGAGCCATTGGGAGATGGCTCTTGCAGGCTGGCCTCCAGGGCCTACAAATTCTCCCCCACCAAGCCTGGAGCACTTACTTTCTCAGGCTGCAGCTCTCAGAAGAGCCAGCCAGAGAAGGGACTATATGGGGACTATGTGACCCCCCAGGACCTCCCTACATGCAAGCCAGCCAGCTAGCCAGGCCTGGCCCACAACCACTTACCAAGGTCAAGGAAGAAGAAGAGGGCTGACAGGAGGAAGGTGGCCCTCATTGCGACTGGGAGAAGGGCCCCCCGGCTGGCTCCAGAGAGAGAGGGACACAGGCGTGCGCAGGTACAACTGCCTGACATTCCTGCTTGGATTGGGACCAGCTTCTGATCTTCCAAGAAAGAAAAGCTGTTGGGAAGAACAAGATTGGCCAAGAATGGGGCTTGGTGAAGAGCCTGGGCCGTGGGCCAAGCTCCCCTTGGAGCCAGGTCTGGAGTCAGTTCCCGACTTCAGCTTCTCCCAAATCTCAGGACCTGTTGGTCAGCTGTCAATCCATTTGTTTTATATTAAAAAAGAAAATAACATAAAGGATGGAATGCCAAGAGCCTGGAGTGCCTCCTCATTTGGAGTGTTGTCTCCATCTGGGGATTCGAAGAGTTGTACCCAGACCAAGTAACTTTTCTAGGCTTTGAGCTGAAAGTGCCCTGTCCCTTCCATGCCCTTGCACTTACCTCCTTGTGGCTGTTTGTTGCAGAGTGTGGCACAGCTCTCCTCAGCAAAAGCACTGGAGCCAAGGTGCCTGTTTCACACGTCCATACATACGCCCACCTCGCAAGGGTTGGTTTCAGCAGCCCCAGTGGGTCAGATTAGGCCACCCCAGTTTTGACCCCTGTCCTAAACCCCTTAAGGTAAGCAGGCCCTCCCACTCTCTTCACCTGCACCCCCTTGAAGCCCCTGGCCAGCTCCCTTCTCGATTCACATTCCAATAAAGCTGCCCTCTGCCCTGGGTAGGGTTGCCTGGCAGGCGCTCCTGGTGGCTTCCTCTCCCTCCACTTACAAGTTAAGACAGGAAATGAAGCAACCTTTTTGAAAGCCCCAAAGAGGAACCATCTCCTGCCAGCTTCCAACAGGAGAAACAGGAGAAATGTAAAGCAACAACAGCGAGCTGCAACAGGTTACTACCTAGTCAAAAGGGTGTAACTGAGTTACATTTCAGAAGTAAAATACTTTTAGCACTAAAACAGGCAATGGAAATCCCATTTTAAACTTGTGCATGATAGTGCCTTGATGTGGTGGGTGTAAAATCTGCAGCTTGCACATGCTCAGAATCTTCCTTTTCTGCTCATCAGGGGTGCACTTTTGTTTTGGTTCTAACATATGCAATAGCTTTTTCCAAATTTTCTGTTGGTTTTTCCTCTCATCTCCCATTTTCAGAACCTGAGTCTGCACTGGCTGGGGGATTCTGGAAGTTGTAGTCCTAAAAGTCCCTTCCCCAGATTTTGTTCATTCCTCATGTCTGTTTGAGGGATCGCTCTCCCACTTGACTCATCCATGTTGACAAGCAGGGATTGGGGCCTGTTCGTTTTGCTCCCAGAAACCACTAAGGACCAGATCTCAGTAGACTGAATGGTAAACAAGAGATCATAAAAGAGGTTCCAGTAAAATCAAAGTGGAGGACCTGGGATCCTCTAGCAGCTGTCAGGTGGCAGCACCCTCATCTCTGCTAGCTCAGGGATTACACTACTACTACTGCAATTATTATTACTACTACTACTACTACTACTCTTGTCTTTCTATTTTCTAATATTTCAGAGTGACTTGACTCTTCTCCCACATGCTCAACTATTTTATCTGAATCAAAAAAATGTGGAAGCATTTTTGTACCATTTGAAATCTGTGTGAATCCATATTGTCAGATGGTATGCTCTCCTTTTGCCACACAGTCTCCTGCTGCAATTTTCAGGAACTTTGGGGGGCGGGGATTGATGGGAATTGCTGTGCTACAACATCTGGAGAGCCCCAAGTTGTCCACCTCAACAACCATTATCAGTATGTGGGGGGACATCAGCAAAGTCTCTCCCATGGGGGCTGATCCAAAGGAACTGGATGAAATCCGTGGGGGATGAAGTGCTGCCAGAAACCATCTAGCCTTTGTGAGGGAGAGCAACTGACTTCCCCTGGTGCTCTGGGGAAGAACACCTTGTTCTTGCTATGTGTTTCTCCCTCCTGCTGTAGAAATGTGCAGGACACAATTTCAGGAATAACCACAGCAGAGGCAAGAAAAAGGCTACTCGAGTGTCTCTTTGTGGAAGAGCAGTACATTTAATAATGGGAGGAAATGCACGGGGAGGAGGAAAGGAGGGAAGTGTTGCAGAATTAGAGATTCATGTTGGGAAGCATTTCTACACACACACATGCAAGCACATGCTTCCCCCCTCCATACCTGCTCCCTCCCACACAGAACAGTAACTTCTGGATGAGGGAGACCAGGCCTGGCACCGCCCTCTCGTGGCATGTCCCAGAACTGCCCATCGGCAGACGGGGCCCTCGCCCTCTTCCCACCTCTTGCCTTGGTGAGGTGCCTGCAGTTCTGCCCCAGTCCCTCTAGGACAGTGGTTCTCAACCTGTGTGTCCCCAGATGTTTGTGGACTTCGGCTCCCAGAAGCCCCAGCCACTATGGTCAATGCTCAGGGCTTCTGGGAGCTGAAGTCCAAAAACATCTGGGGACCCACAGGTTGAGAACCACTGCTCTAGGATGAAGGCAAAAGCAGCTCCGGGCCAGCCACTTTGCCCATTTTTTTATCATAGGGACTCCAAGAGACACAATGCCCCCCTCCCTCTCTCTCGCTCTTTCTGCCTGCCCAGTCCTGCAGCCCACGGGGCCATCTGGAGAAGGGGGGGCATCCTGGATGTAATTGGCTTGGCTGACTCTCTGCCTGCCTTTCAAATGTAAGGATCACAATTCCCAGGGTGAGGTCTCAGATCAGTTTCATGCATGGTGAGGGAGATCCTTCCTCACCAATTTTGGACTACTCCCCACATTTGGTTCAGGAGCCCCAACAGACCTCTTCCAGTACACGTGGAGCAGTGCTTTCATGACAAGGCAATATTAGCTGTGACCTGTTTTGGACAGATTATTAACTAACTCAAATTTCTTTTTTCTTTTTGCAATCCCTGGGTGCCTCCTGAAGACTCACCAAAATCTGTGAAGCTGTTCAAATGTGGTTACCACCTTGGGTTTGTGCAGCCAAGCTGAAGATCCTAGAGCTTAAAAATCTCTCTTTTTGAACTACAACTCCAGATTCTGAACTCGTAACCCCAAAATGTTCTAGGAATGCTAAAACTAGATTCATATTATTATACTGTATTTGCAAACATCTTAACTGCTGCATTCATTTTAGTCGTCACCACCTAACAGTTACAGACAATAAATAAATAGGCAGGTACACAAAACGTGACCATCCACTGGACAGAAGCTGGAAATTCCACCATGGACAATCCCACATCGCCCCATCACTGCTACAAGAATGTGGTTTGTGTCTCCTGGGGAGTTGCCCCAGTGAGCTCTGCAACTGGTGCGGCCTGTTCCCACTTGTGGAGCAGTTAGGGGGATGAAGCTGGAGCTGAAGGAGCAAGACTGCTGGGGCATGGGGGGACGAGCTCAGAGGAGGAGGGAGTCCACCCTCCTCTCTCCTACTCAGATCTCACTCTCGCAGGCCTTCATAAGCACTCGCTGGGAATCGGCCGCCAGCTCCTCCAGGCACTGGCTCAGCATGGAGTAGGTGGTGTGGAAGGAAATGCCACCCGAGGCCAGGGCCCCATAGATCGGGATACGGTGGACAAGGAAGTTGGCCACCACCAGCCCCGTGCCAGTGGCCTTGCCCAGCAGCCTGATCACTACATCCTGGTTGATGCTGCGGCCCAATTTGCTGTGCACCTCAGCCCGCAGCACCTCCAGCGGCTTCCCTGAGCGTTCGCCCAGGTGGGTCAAGGAGGCAGCATCCAGGCCAAAGTCCTGCCGGTAGGTGGAGAGCTTCCTCAGCAAGATGGAGACGTCACAGGCAAAGCTCAGGCCTGGCAAGGGGAGGGCGCCCACTAGGCTGGAGACGAGGGCCACCTTCCAGACCTCCTGGTGGAGGAGCTGCCGCTTCCTCTCAATGATGGCGGAGGAGATGTTCGGCAGAGCCAGGAGGAAGGCCTGGCGCTTGTGCCCGGGAAGCTCCCGCTCCAGCGTCTCCTCAAAGGCCTGGAAGTCAAAGTGGTTAATCTCGAAGCTGCTGAGGAGGAAGACCGGGGCCTCGCCCAGCCCCACCTCGGCCAGCCGGGCCTGGCAGTCGCCCCGAATCTCCTCTAGGACTGCCTCTTCAGCCGGTGAGCTCCTCCTCCTTCGCGCAGACTCCAGGTCATTGTCCACCTTGGTGCGGACAAAGTAGAACTGCTTCCCCTGGGCAACAATGGCCCGGGCCAGGAGCACGTGGCTCTCCTTGAACCGCTCTGAGGCCAGGATGACAAAGAAATCGTAGCGGGCAAACTCTACTGCCTCCAAGTAATGGTCGGCCCGGAACGCAGGTGTGCCAATACCAGGGAGGTCCCACAGGGTCACATTGGCATGGCCAGGGTAGGCGTACGGCGTAGGCTGGGCTGTGGTCTCCGTCACCCCCGTGGCAGCCGCCCCCTCCTCCTCATCGCCCACCCCGCGCAGGGCATTGATGAAGGTGGACTTCCCAGCCCCTGACTCTCCCGTGATGGCAACATCCAGCCGGGCATTCCAGAGGGTCTCCAGGCTGCACTGGATGCGGGTCACCACCTCTGAGAGGCCCCCAAGGGTGTAGGCCTCCTGGATCTCAGCAACCTCGCGCTCACTGATCACCTCGAAGTCCAGGCGGGTGGGCTTCAGGACCCTGCAGGAAGTGGGGAGAGAGAGGGAAGCACAACCCTCAGCCTCCAAGGCCGGTAGAGCTCCCTCATCCCTTGAGAGAGGGAGGGAGGGAAGGGGATGGGATGCTTCTGTCCCTTCCTTCCACCCAGCGCAAAAGGCCCGGAAGGACAGCCACCAAAGCCTCAGCAGGGAGTAAGGCTTCATGCAGGGGAGGGATAAAACTGACACCCCTGCCGCCCTCCACCCCAAGGGTGCAGGAAGCCCCCAGGCTGCTCTGGGGAAAGGCCAGTGATGGGGGAGGTAGGTCCTGCTCCTCCTCCGGAGAGGCCGTTCCAGGAGCCCCCCTGCCCGCCCCATGGAAAGGGCCTTGCTGGACGCTTGGGGGGACCCCCCACTCACCGCTCGTAGGTGCAGAGATCCGCCAGCAAGGCCTCCCGCAAGCGGGGGAGGTCCAGGGCCTGGGGCTCCAGGGCAGAGACCAGGAAGACGGGGGGCTCCCCCGGGCCCCGGGGCCCCAGGGCCTCCGCGCAGACGCCCCGCAGCGCCCGGAGGGCCTCCGCCCGGTCGTAGCTCTCGCCCATCAGGCGCTTGAGAGTGTGCAGCTCCAGGTCGGCCTTGCTGCGCGCGAAGTACACCCTTTTGCCGGCCCCGCGGGCCTCCTCCGCCAGCCGGGCGTGGCTCCCCCCGAAGCCCCCGCCACCGGCCAGCAGGAGCAGCACCTCGGCCTCCGCCAGCCAGCGCCCGGCCGCCCGCCCCCCGGGCTCCGCCAGGTCCAGCTCCCAGAAGAGCCAGTTGGGATGGTCGGGGTGGGGGCGCATGGCGGGGCCCCCTGCGGCCCGGGGCCCGCCCTCGGGCGCTCCCTCCGCCGCCGGTGCCGCCCCCCGCAAGGCCTCCAGCAGGGCCGACTTGCCCGCCCCGGGGGGGCCCACTAGCACCACGGAGACGTCGCCCCGCTCGGGGGGGGGGCCGGTCCCGGTCCGCGGGCGCCTTTCGAGGGCATTTCGGGGCGGGAAGGAGCCCGCGAGGAGCAGGGAGCGGAGGGGGCGCAAAGGGCCCTCCTCGGGCGGAGCTCCGTCCAAGGGCCGCCCGCCCTGTTCCTAGGGGCTGCCGCGCCCCCCGCCCCCACCGACGGCCCGCCGGGGGTCCTAGGCCCCGACGCCCTTCCCGCCCCTTCTCCCGGGGACCAGCCGTCCGTCGGCAGGAACGGAGCCAGGAGCCGGTTCAACGCGGAAGCTGCGAGTCTTCTCGGCGGGGAGCCAGGAGGGGCCGCCCGGCGCTTCCCCGCCGGTGGGCGCGCGTGTCGGCCGGGGTGCTCCCGAAGGGGCGCCACGGACGGGGCCGCCTCCGCTCCCGCAGCGCCGCGGCCTTCCAGCAGGAGGAGGCGGGCAGGGGGGGAGCCGCCACCCTCGCCGCCGCCTCCCCGGCGAGGTTTTCCTTCCGCCGCCGCCGCCGCCGCCGCCGCCGCCGCGCTTGGCCCGGGAGGGAAGGAAGAGGGCAGGTGAGCGCCCAGGTGAGGACCCCAAGTGGGCTCATCGCGGGGGGGAGACCCCGAAGCAGCTCTTCGGCCGCCGCGCCCCCGTCCCCCAGGAGGGTGGGGTCCCTCCGAGGATTTTATGGCCCGACACCCCCCGTGGCGATAGGCAAGAAAAAAGGCCCCAAACCGGATCCTTTCGGTGTTCGGGAGGGGGGAGCGCGGAAGAACGTTCCTCTCTGGGAAGCCGGAGAGGAGATGGACGGGAAGGGAGCCGCGCCTGGTGGTCGCGGGTGCGAAGGAAAGACCTTCCTCCCGCCCCCTTTCTCGGGAGCCGAAGGACGAGGCCCCCGAGACCAGCCCCGGCCCCGCCTCTTTCCCCTTGGCGATCGCCCCCCGTCCCCTTAAAGGTCCCAGCCTGCAAGGGGGCTTTTGCAGCTGCGCGCCGCCAAGTGCGCCCTGCCTCGTGGAAGACCCTCCGCCAGGGTGGGCTTGAGCCGGAGAAGGCTTCCTTGCCCCCACGGCCTTCCCCAGGAATTCGCACCCTGGTCCCCCGGAGGAGGCCCCGTCCAGCCCTCGAATCCCCGCGGCCCGCGCGGGCTCTGCTAACGCGTTGCGTTTTTCAAAAAACACCCTTTGAAATTACTAGCGTTTAATAACCAAAGGAATGCGTTTCCAAAAAATCGTAGAACGTTTTCACAAAGAGGAGAGATAAACGAACGTAGCATGAAACATTTCTGGGCTCTGCATTTTTAAAAAGCCTGTTTTACCCTACGTGGTGCCCTTTGTGCCTCCCTGCAATGCCAGTAGGAAAGCAGAGGCTGGCCCTGGAGGAGGGGCAGGACCCCTTTTTGTGTTGTGTGTAGGAGACCCAGCAGCCCTTTCATGCCTGGGCACACCCCTCGCTTTCTCTCTGCAGCTCCAACCATGGCCGGTTCCTGCTCTCCGGACGAGTCGCAGCTGCGGGCGTTGCAGGCCCAGTACCGGGCCAAGGGGGCTACTGCCGCTGCCTCCAAGGTCCAGGAGCTGGTTGAGGATGTGGCCGCCCTGCAGGTCTGGGTGGGGTTCCTGGGCGAGCGGGGGGCAGGGGTGAGCACTCTGGTGCGGGCACTGGCAGGCCAGCCCCAGCGAGTGGCCGATCCCTGGGTTTACTTCCGAGAAGTGCCACAGCCTGTGCCGGAGCCGGTCCCCTATGCCCACCCCACCTTCCCCCAGCTCATCCTGCACGACCTGCCGGGCTTCTCAGCAGGTGAGAGCCCCTCTGCTTATTTGGCACACCTGGGCGACCTGGGCAGGTACAGCTGCCTGGTGGTCGTGGTGGGGGCCGGGGGACCGCTGGGGCTGGGGGAGACTCAACGGCAGGTCCTCAGGGTCGTCTGGCAGAAAGCTAGGGTCCTCCTTCTGGTGCGGAGCAAGGTGGACTTGGATCACCACACGGCAAAACGGCAGCTGCTGTCCAAGTACGACCCCACCAAGCAGCTGGCCCTGATCCGGAAGGAGCTGGCAGAGGCCCTGGCCAAGGAAAAGGTTGACCCCAAGAAGACCTTCCTTGTGTCTAGCCTGGAGATGGAGAGGTACGACTTTGCCCACTTGGAGGAGTATCTGGAGGAGGAAGTGCTTGGTGTGACCAGGTGGGTCTGGAAGGGGGGCACCACAGATGTAAAGGGACTCTGGGGAGTTCTTGGAAAGGAAAGGAGGGGTGGGCCCCACCTCTCCCAAGAAGATGGCTAGCTTGCCTGTAGAAGTCAGACAAGGAAGTAATGAAGGGGTGCTCATGAGTGGAGGATGCTCTTGCATTTTATCCAGTCTCACCAGAAGGCATCACTCTCTGGTGTGAGGCGTACGGGGCATTCCTGAATCAGGGCCAGATTTATCCAGGCATGGAGGGGGCATTTTGGGACAGACTGACAGGCTTTCCAAGACGAAGGCAATTGGTCTTAAATGCTTCATTTTCTTTTCTTCTGAGGAGCCACAAGGCACGCCTGGAAGATGCAACCCTTGTCAGCCAGAAGAAGATCAAAGAGCTGCATGAGCTCTGCCGGTCCAGCAGCCTCTCAGAAGTCCCATCAATCATCCATGCAGCTTTAGAAGACCCCACAGGTATCCGTCTGGACGTGGCTGTGGTAGAGGAGGTGGGCTGCAAGAAGTCATCCCTGATCCACATCCTGCGAGGAGTGGGCTGCAGAGCCCCTGGCATGGCCCTCATCAGGGTGGCTGAGACACCAAGGAAGGCCGGGCCCTACGAGTTCCCTACCATCCCCCAATCATACCTCTGGGATCTGGCCAGCGGGGGAGCAGTGGGGGAGGACATCCAGCCTCTGGACCTCAGCCGATATGACCTCTTCCTTCTCGTGGCCTCCAAGCACTGCAAGGATGCCCACGACTGCCTGGCCAGAGCCATTGCCTCCGTGGGGAAAGAGGCTTTCCTCATCAGGCTCAAGATGGATGAGGACACGGAGGGCCAGACTGGCCCCAGAAAGGAGCTGCAGGAGGAAGGGCACTCAAGCCCCACAGAGACTCCAAAGAAGGATGGTGTCAGCCACCCCCCACGGGTCTTCATGGTCTCCTTCCTCCCGGGCCAGCCCTGTGGCCTCCCCCTCCTCCAGGAGGCTCTTCAGAATGGCGCCCCTGGCTGGAAGAGGCAGTCGCTGAAGAGAGCCATCCCAGCTCTTGTGTTCCGCTTGGTCAGGGAGGAGGCCAGGATGCTGATGAGGGACGCATGGGGGAAAGCCCTCCATGCCTGCCTCTCCTGCCTAGATAGCCCCCCACTGGCTGCGGCTGAGAACCTTCTGGTCACCATCACTGGCTTCTGCCAAGAGCTGGGCCTGGACGAAGCTTCCCTGGAGCACACCGCCCGGGTTGCTGGCAAAGCAGCCTCGGTGCTGCAAGCCGAGATCCAGAGCCGCTTTGCTCAGCCGCTGACACCAGACACCCTATTGGGCCTGGTGACTAGGCCGCCCTCGCTGGGCAGCTGGGCCTGGAGCTATGTGCCATACTTCGGACAGAGTGCCAAGATGGAGGCCCAGGTGTCCTTTGCGGCCACCTACAGGATGCTGCAGCAAGTGGTGGTGGAGCTGTCGGAGGATGCGGAGCGGGTGCTGTGCAGGTCCCTCCTGGAAGACTAGCCCTGGGAGGGGGAGGAGCTGATCCCCTCCACCTTAACACCCTCAGCTAACAATTAAAGAACAAAGGAGTGGCACTGTCAGTGTCGATGGAGAAGAAGGGGCAGAATCAGGGATGCATGTGAGGATGGTGCCAGCGTGCAGGAAAGAGGGCTCCATGTAGGTCTTGCTCCCCACAAGCTGTGAGCAGGGAGCCTTCGGGAGCTGCTATAAGAACGAGAGGTGCTCATGTGGCCCCCTCAGCCAAGGAGGTTCAGGGGCCACACCTGAGCTTCCCATCCTACTATTAGTGCTTGAGGGAAGCAGGCCTAAAACTGCTGTCCAAGTTCCCCGCACCCCTCATGTGTTTTTACGTGTGCTTAAAGCAAGAGTCTTTGTGGCCAGCTGGCAGCACATTTGTTGGTGTATCTGTGCTTAGGTTAGTTTTAGACTGCAGTAGGAGCTGCCACAGAGGAGGCAGAGCAGACTCCAGCTGGAGCTTGCTGAAAGCACTGCTGTTTTCCTTGCGCTTCTGCATGCATGTGGTGGAATCCTTGCTTGCGTCATTGCTGATTCAGTCATCTGATTTCACAGTAACAAAACCAGAGAAAATGATGACCCTCAATACAGGTGCTTTCCTCCCTGCAGTCCATTCGGCTCTGGAGGTGGCAATCTTTGGGTCCTAGCCTTTGCTTATTTCAAACAGATTCAAGGACCTCTGTCTGTTGCAAAAACTGTTCAGCAGGTAGTATCACAGCTAGACTCCGAATTCTTCATTTGCATAAAACGCAACATCTTCAAATTGTCCATGGCAACCGTGAGGGAGGGCTCACCTCTCTAGCTGCTGCCAGTCCAAGTCCCCAGCAGTGGCTTTCATGCCAAGGGAACTCTGTGCTCCCTGGACACTGCTGGCCAGTCACAAGAGAGCTGTCTCAGTGACAGAGACCAAGCACCTCTTTTGCCCAGAGAACCAGATGAGGGTACTTAGAGAGGTAGGGTGTTCACAGCCATCCCTGCCCAAGACCAGAATGGGGCCTTCTCTGGCGTTGTTATTGTCGGGTTCTAGTGCAGTAAATACAGAGGTAAAATGGTGGGCAGTGTTGACCTTATACACGGGGGGAGTGTCTGGCAGTGCTCTGTACTTTCTTGGTTACTGGAACTGTGTACTTTGGCTGTGGAAACAATACAGCAGCATGACCTGCCTTGGCTCTGTTCTCCTTTGTCAGCACAGCGCATAGTAGCAAAATCATGAGTAAGTGCAAATCTGAGTTTTGTAGGAATTTTAGGGTGCTTGGCTTGGAATGATGTATCCTGTGAACTGGGAGGGGGGATGAGGCACCCCAGAATTCCTCCTTCATATGTTCAGCAGAGGACAGTAAGTCTCCATTTCACAAAAACAGTCAAATGTACAAGTACTTGGTTCTACAGTAATTAATTCATTTGTGAGTATCTTCACACAAGGCATGTAAATGGTCTCTAGTCTTAGGGCATTTTTAAGGATTAAAACAAATAGCTCAGCTCCAAGCCCAGCTATTAGCAACCAGCCTTAGTTTCAGGTGCAGGCAGGCAGAACTTTCTCATCTCTAGATGCACAGGCAGGTGGCATGCCCAGCCTCCTCTCAGAAAATTGTGGCAAGTGGGTAGGGCAGGCCCATCCAGCTACTAGCCATGAACCAAAGGAGGAGCACCTGCTGGATGTCAGATTGCTCCATTTGTGGTGTCCAGTTCTGGGCACCTCAGTTCAAGAAAGCTATCAACAAGCTGGAGCGTGTCCAGAGGAGGGCAACCAAAATGATGAAGGGTCTGGAAACCATGCGCTGTGAGGAGCGCCTAAGGGAGCTGAGTATGTTTAATCTGCGGGAAAGAAGATTAAGAGGGGTCGTGATGGCCACATTTAAATATTTGAAGGGATGTCATGTCGAGGAGGGAGTGGGCTTGTTTTTTGCTGCTCCAGCAACTAGGACAAGAAGCAATGGATTCAACTTGTAGGGAAGGAGATTCCACCTGAATCTTGGGCAGGACTTCCTGATGGTCAGAGCTGTCCAGCACTGGAATAGGCTGCTGCCTCCATGGAGTGTGGAGGAGTCTCCTTCTTGGAAGGTTTTTAAAGAGAGGCTGGATGGCCGTCTGTTGGAAATGCTTTGGTGAGTGTTCCTGCATGGCAGAATGGGTTGGACTGGGTGACCCCTGGGGTCTCCTCCAGCTCTAGGATTCTATGTCTTGGTGTAGGGCTGATCCAGAGAATGTGCCCTTTGAGCCCTTGCTGGTGGGTGGAGGGCTTCCAAGGTGTGCAGGAGAGTTTGCAGGGAGGGAGAGAGGGGAATTGTATCATCACATGCAGATTTGGAGGCTGTGCGACTGAAAGGTGACTTATAAATGAAATTGCCCTTGAGCAAGACAGCTGACCATCTGCTTGGGAGGCAGAGCCATCTTCTGGGGCCTGGGGCTTGAGGGGCTATTTTGTGACTGGAGGCAAGTGGGCCAAATGCCACAGGAAACAGGCTGCCAGTGACAGCAACACTGACCTCTTTGTATCCTGGAATAGGAGCCACTTGGATAATGAGCTTCCAGAGGCAACCTGCAGCTCCTTTTGGCTGGAATGAGGGGCTGCATTTTGACCTTCGAGTGAAACAGTTGTCCAGACAAATGGGAAACATGCTTGTGGGCAAGGGAGACTAGACAGCCTCCAGATGTGGCCAGATTGCAACTCTCAGCATACCATGGGCTACATGCTGGCTTCAGGGCTGCTGGGCCCTGCAGTTCAGCATCATCTGAAGGAATGGTATAGGGGCTCTCAGTCCTCCTTACACCATTGTTGGCCCCCTTAGCTACCCATCCCCATCCCTTCTTTTGCTCCATCACCTGCACAATTCCAAATGCTGCCTCCCCACATTGGTAAACAGCAACCTTTTAAATGCTTCCTTATGAAAGAGAGAATACCTGCTTCGTCTGAAAGGGTGCAATCACGTTTTTCACAAACTTTCAAGTGCCAAGAGCTGCTACCAGAGTGTGTTTCTTCCTGGATGAGGGCAACACTTTTTGGTCAGGACCTGGCTATAGGGGTGAATGGAGGCAGTGCCTGCTGGCCAGTGCTGTCCCTGATTCTCCTCTGGCCGAAACATCCACTGTGGTTGAGCTTTTAACTCATGGAACGTGCCAGGAAGAGACTAGCAGACAGAGGACAACCCTGGCCTTAGCAGTAAGTCGAGACCAGCATACTTCATTTTGCATTAGAGTGGCATGGGAACAAAGAATTTTCATATTTGTCCCAGATTATGATGGTACAACTTTAATGCAGGTGTGGTGGCATAGCAAGCCTTCCACATAAATAATAAATTGAACAGCGCTCATGGTAAGTTGCAAACACAAGCATCATTCTGCCTCTCGCCATCACACAATACTATTATAAACCGGCTGCTGAACTTCAGGAGTTGGGCAGTGGACACGTAAGAGAATACGTTTTATAATCTGGAATGAATCTTCCCTAACAAAGAGAGAAGCAAAGAGCAGCCTCACTCCCCAGCTCTTTCTCCTCACACCCAGGGCTCCATTCTTTTGGCCAAAGAGAAAGAGCACATTTTTCTCCTGGAAGAGTCTGTTGTGATGACTCACTTTTAAGTGGGGAGCCTGGACTCCCTGGCTATTTTAATGTCTCCCCTGCTTTCCACAGCCATAACTGGGTATCTGGGCACACCTGTGTTGGTTTCTTTCTTTCCTTCTTTTTTTGGGGGGCATATTTTACAGTCTCGTCAGTTGTGGATCTATCATAGTTGCCCAGCCCCAGTGCCCCCAAATAACCAACTACCCTTGCAAAACCACTGAAGAGAACTGTTGCAACCTGTCAAAGACTTTGTTTCTAAACAGAAAGTGACCAGAAATCAGAAGGGGGATGCCAGCCTCCCATGATCTGACAGGGATGATGCAGTACACCAGCCACTGGCAATTGCCCACCCCGGGGCAGCTACTGAGAGGAGCCAAGAGCCCAGCAAGTGCCTTGACCAGGTATCATCAAGTTCTAGCTCCCAGAATACCAGCTGGCAGACCCTTGCTTCCACAAGAAATGCACTGAGTTGCCCTGAGCAACCAGAAACCAAAAATGGCTTCATGGAAGCAGCACTGTTTTAATGAAAGAGGGGAATGGCTTCAGACAAGTTCTGTTTCCTCTCTCTATGAAATTCTGCCAGGGCACAACATAACTGGCACGTGGGACCCCTTGCAGCCCTTAGCTGGCCTCTGTGCTCTCAGACAAACCTCTCCCTTCCAGCCCACTTGGCCAACAAGCAGGCTGGCTTTTGCAGCAACTCAGCCTCCGCTGAGACCCCAGAGCTAGCAGCACCTCTGAGAGAGGGAGAGTGCAGCAGAAAGCAGCATCTCTTTAGAAGAAGAGTGGGGCTGTTGCTCCTCTCACTGTGCAGTTGCTCTCAGGGCATGAGGCAGTAGCCTTTCCTCCTGGGAAAATGCGTCCTTTCCTGGACCCCTCAAGGGAAACCAAACTTGCCCAATGCCCTCAATTTCCTAATGAGCCCAACTCCACCCTGCAATGCTCCTCGCCTCCCTCTGCCCTTTTGCCTCTCCCAGCTGGCCTTCAACTGGATCCAGAGGGCCAAGGTACATGGTGATGCCTTCCTTACTAGAGCTCCCCCCGAGCGTGGCGGATGTAGTGTTCGTGCAGCCCCGCCTCCTGATTAAAGCTCTCCCCACACTCCATGCAGGGATAGGGCCGAGAGGGCAGCAACTCCTGGGTCTGCTGATGGAAAGCCTGGTGCCGGCGCAGATTGGACAGCTGCCGGAAGCTCTTGCCACAGTCTGGGCATTGGTGAGGTAGACTGTGGCCAGCAGCGTGGCCCAGGCGGTGGCGCTGGTAATTGATCAGCTGGCCAAAGCGGCGGCCGCAGTCAGAACAGTCGAAAGTGGGGCGCAAGCAGTCTGCACAGTCTGAAGGAGGAGCTGGAGCATGACCCCGCTGGTGGCAGATGAGGGCACGAGAACTCCCAAAGGCCTTGTTGCAAATGAAACAGACAAAAAGAACATCACGCAGGTTGGCCTGGACAAAGTCTTCTGGGTGCTCCCGCTTCATGTGCCGCTCTTTGAATTTCTCATCTGGAAAGGTGATCAGGCAGTGGAAGCACTGATTGGCCCCGAAGCTGTCTGGAGACAGGAGGGAGGGATGAGAAAAGTCCTGAGAGAAGACCTAACTTCAATGAAAACATTTTCACACTGCCTTTACCTACACCTGCCACGATGGAACATCCAAATGTACACTCAATGCAATATGTCCATATATTGCATGTCGCTGAAACTGAGTGCAGTGGCAGGATGAGGGAAAGGGGGAGCACAATCCACTGAGACAAGACTAGGTGACCTGCAGTAGCCTGCCTGCCAGCCTTTGATGACAACAAAAGGAAAACGATTTTGTCCACCTAAGTTATACTGCTGAAATAAAGAAGGTTTAGGGTACCAAGAAACAGCCTTTCGCCTGACAGGGCTGAGCTGAGTTTGGTTTTGGTGGTGAGAATAAATCCCAAGATTCAGATAAATTTCCTGGTCTTCACACATGGCACTGAGTGGTGGATCTTGGGGTCTAGTGATAATACAAGCAGATCCCACAAGCCCAATCTTTTGTCTCCTTGCTGCATACAACCACTGAGGGTATGGCAGCAGCACACCTGCAGCTCCTTTTTGGCCACATCTGCATCTGAGGAGCACCCTCCTAGAGCAGTAAACTGTATAAAGAGACAGCGACCCAAGAAGGGTGCAAAGGCCATTCCCAAAGTCCAGGAAGGGTGTGGGGAAAAAGAAAAGAAAAGGTCAGAAGGGGATTGTTGTGTGCAAATCAAGACTCACCTTGAAGAGAGCATCTAAACTGATGACATAATTTAGATTTCCAGGGAGTATCACACAGCTTTCCTCCAGAGGTTGCTAGGCTCTCAGCATCTCCTGGGCTAGCATGGCCAATGGTGAGGAGTGCTGAGAGTTGCCGTTCAACAACACCTGAAAGGCTAGACAGTTCTCACCCCTGCTATGAAGGCAGGATTGACAAGAGTTTTCCCTTGCTTACAGACAAAAGTGAAAACCCTCAGGCAGTTTGGTGAGATACTGAGGCCCTGCAAGGAATAGGAACCAGCTGCCCACAGTGCAAAGGCTGCTCTGGGGAAAATCTGGGTCTCAGGAAACCAGGCCTGTTCACACTGCAGGATGCAAGCAAGGTTTGGTCCTTTCTGATGCCTTCTGAGCAGGTCTTAATAAATGCCAGGGTGCTATGTGCTGTGCACGATCTCCTACCACACCTCCTGGTATCAAGAACCAAAGGGCAGCACTCACAAATGACGCTGCTGCCAGGGGATTCTTTGCCCTTGCCAGCTGGGCTTGGGCAGGGTGCTGCCGGCACCGCAGGATCCTGATCCTCTTCCTCCTCCTCCTCCAGACAGACTGGTTCCGGTTTGCAGACAGGCAGAGGCTCCTGGTGGGGTGAAACGTCTCGCCTGCTACAGCCTGACGCCTCCTGAGGCGGCTCTCTGGCCACGGAAGGCCTGTTAGCCGCTGAAGACTCGGCCATTGCTCCCTGTAAGAGTTAAGCCACCTAATCAGCAGAGCCTCCAAGCCCGACTCTCGCCGCCCCGCTCAGCCGCAGGACCTGAGGGCACGGCGCCCGCACTCCCCACCAGCCTCGCTCGGTCTTCGCTCCCAGCGAACCCGGCTGCAGCTGTCTCGCGGGGCCTCTTAAAGCTCCGCGACGGGAGACCGGGGAGCAGCACCTGTCCCGCCCCGCCCGCCCCCCCGGAGCCCGGGGCCGCCCCGCGCCTCGCCTCGCCTTCCCCGCGCTCAACGGAGCACCTCGCCCGCCAGCCCTTCTCTTGCTCCGCGGCCCCGCTCACCTTCCGCTCCCATCCGCGGCCCCTCTCGCCTTTCCCCGCCGCCTCCACGAAGAGCCTCCCACGAACCAGAGGAGCTCCCGCGGGCAGCCAGTGGAAGGCGCCGCTCCGCTCCCGGCTGGTCACCGCCGCCTCGCGACTGCTGTTGCAATGCCGCCCCGCGCGCACTCCTTCCGCTTCGCCCTGCGCTTCCGGGGGCCTTCACGCCGGGGCAAGGCCCTCCCGCAACGACCTGTAGGGTGGTGCACGGGGGCCGCCTGAACAAAACCCACCGAGGCGTACTTGCCATGTTCCCCGCCCTTTGCGTTCGAGACACACAGACACAACTTCGGGCGCCACGGGGGCCTCGTCCTCTGCCCCCGCTCCTCGTCTCCGAGCGCCGCCGTCGACGAAGCTTCCAGGTCCTCTCAGGCGCCGGGTGGGCAGCTAAGCCGCGGTGCGACCGGGCGCGCGGGGAAGGAGGCGGGGCCGCGGCTGTTCTTCTACCATAGAGTCTCATCAGCTCGGTTCCGACCGTAGGCGTCGGGGTCTGCGACGACCTGGTGCGCGTCCTCCTCGGTGCTTCCGCTCCCGAGATCCAAGGGGAGGCGAGGGGGCACGCGCGTCCGGCCCCCCCGGAACGAACTCCGTTCTGCTGCACGGAGGCGCCCGCGTCGTTGCCCAGGGCGGGGTGCGAGGGAAGGGGGAAGCGCGCGGCGTACCGGACGGGGCCACCGGCCGCCCCGGAGAAAGCAGCGGGCCCGCCCTCTTTACCGGGCCGGCTCCGGATAGGCGTGGCTGGTGGGCCAGAAAATGCCGCGGAGGGGGCCCCGAAGCCGGGTCTCTGGTGGAGCAGGAGCAGGTCCGCCGCCCACCTCCGTGGCCCTTTCCGCCCTACTCTGTTACAGCGCTATTACTCCCCTTTCAGCATCCTGTGGATTTCCGGGGTCTAGTTTCTACTGAGGCCGAAGAGCTCGCTGGCTGAGGATTCTAAACGGCCCTCCCTAAACTGCTAACCCCAGGATTCATTCCGTAGGAGGCTGAAAGTGGAGTAATAGCACGAGAACAGTGTAGTGCAGAAAGTCCTTTTGTTGCAAAGGAAGTTCTAAGAAGTTTTTATTTTTTGAAAAAGGAACAGCAAATACTGTACTGATTGACAAAGAAAGCGAGGGGGGCAGAGTTTTGTCTACCACACCCAGTCTAAAAACTGAGCATGCCGTCCGCATAGGACAGCTTGTTACCCTGATTACCAGGGTCACTGTTAAAAACCCTTGCTGACTTCACGGTCCAAAGGCAGATGCCTTTCGAACCTGCACAGGTGCTTCCCTAGGAGCCAATCCCATTTAGCTCAGTGGGACTCAGCAAACAAGTCACACATACACCAACATCCCAAAGGGCCTGAGCCCTGCCATTCCGTAGAAATATGCCTTCCAAGATCTACTGAGGCCTGTGGGCCAGACCAATGCTGTTGTGTGCCTTCATTTCTGACTTAGTGGTGGTGCCAAGGCAGTCCTATTTTGAGGTTCTCTTGATGAGTTTTGTTTACCTAAGAGGAATTATATATGCTGGCTGGCAGAGACTGCCAGCTGCAACCTCTGC
Source organism: Iguana delicatissima (assembly GCA_948472985.1). Taxonomy (NCBI): domain Eukaryota; kingdom Metazoa; phylum Chordata; class Lepidosauria; order Squamata; family Iguanidae; genus Iguana; species Iguana delicatissima. Next base: position 79,247 of record CAOKZL010000856.1, read on the forward strand.
CAAGGCAGCACAGCCCACATCCCGCTCCTGCTGCCCCAGCTACGTTGGATCTGTCCTTGGGGGCAGGTGGTACTGTGGCTCCATGAGCAGCACGAGAACAACAGGCTGTAAGGCTGTGGAACAAACCAGGTACCCAAGTCTAAATGGAGCTGAAAATGATAACAACGGGCAACCCATCTGTCTTCAGTCTCTCCACTTTGCTATTCAAAGCACGGTCCTCAGATGGGAACTGGGAAGGCTGCCTGGCCTGCACGTTTCATCTTCCCTGCCCTCCAGGAGTGACCCTGCTGGGTGGGTGATGCTGTGCAGAGGTGGCGTGCAATGGCAAGTCCCACAAGGGCAGGCTCCGGGAGGCTGCTGCACCAGGAGCAGCTGAGAACAAAAAATCTGTTCCATCAGAACAGAAAAAGGAAATAGCCCCTTCGAAGTCAGGCTGCGCCTATTTACCAGAGACACCCCCTCCCAACCATTCCAGCCCCATGGGGAGCCATCAAACACTGCCAAATACAGAAATGGGTACAAAAGAAGGTCACACATACAGAATCGCTTTTATTAAACCAGACCTCCCAGTTACTGTGAAGAGAGACTGTTAATATTCATTATTTATGCTGATTAGATGCCATCTCTAGAAGCCGCTCCCATAAAAGTCAAACGCGCGCGCACGCACACACACACACAAACACAGCTTCAGTTCAGCACAGGCCACATGGGATGAGAATGACGACAGGCACCCCCACTAAGGGAACTGCCTAATGTTGGGGGGGCCCCAACTCTGAATCCCCCAATATGCTGGAATGCAACTCTGTCACTCCCTGGCCAGCACAACCCATAGTAAGGGATGCTGGGAGGTGCAGTCCAAGAGGTTTTAGAGGGTCAAAGTTGTCCCGGCCTCATCTATGGGTGAGGGAGGTGAGAGATCCGCACACAGGACAGGGGTCCTGAAACTTACTTGTCTGCCTCTTCCCTTAAAGCTCAGGGCAAGCCTACAGGCTTGACTCTGCTGTGCAACAAGCCCAACCCTGGGAGCACTTCCATGGTGGAGACCTCTTCACAAGGGCTTCCCTGGAGAGAGAACTGCCAGGGACCCCCAGAAGGAGAGGCTAAACCCAGAGCATCCATCCACCCACCCTCACCTGCAAGGGGGCAGCAGACGCACCACTGGTGAACAAGGGGGGGGGTAAGGAACACAGAAAAGCAACTGCTCTCTCTCTTTCACCCCTTCCATTTCCCACCCACCTAATTCATTTTAGAAATATAGGGAAAAAGTGAAAGGGGCTAGAAAGAGAAGAGAGCAAGTGTGAACAAAATGAAGGAACTTTCCCTTCTCAGACTCCTAGCTGGGCAGACCCCTGGACAGGCAGCCCCTGGTGACTGAAGCCGGATGCTGGGGTGGGGGAGGGATTCACGACCTACAGCTCTCCGCGTGCATGGAGCATGTAGTGCTCGTGAAGTTCCGACACCAAGCCAAACTCCCCCGAGCACTCAGTGCAGTGGTACGGTCCGTCTGCCCCATCCGTGTCCTGCTCCCCATTGGTCTCTGTGGGAGCAGGTGAGGGAGGCGGCTTCTGGCGGGGGGCCGGGGGACTACGCCGCCAGCCATGTTCACAGCGGTGGCCCTCCAGGGTGGCTGGGGAGGCAAAGCCCAGGCCGCACTCAGCGCAGATGTAGTGGAAGGCTCTGCCCCGGGCAGGAGTTGGGGCTGTCCGCCCCTCCTGGCTCTCAGGGGGGTTGCTGGGCAGGATCAAGGGGGGTGGCGGTGGAGGCAGCAGGGGAGGAGGAGGGGGCTTGGTGGTGGTCAATGAGCCACTGTGTGGCCGCTTGCGCCCCACGTGGTAACTCCGGTGCACCTTGAGAGCCCGCGATGTGCCAAATCCACGCCCGCACTCAGGGCACTCATGCCACTCTGGGCTGGGGGCCTGTGATGTGCTCAGTCGGTCTTGGCCAGCCTCTCCACCGTCGTCCACCAGCTCTCCAACAGTCACTCGAGGCTCTTTGCTGCTCCTGGGCCCTAGGGAGGAGAGAGGGAGGGAAGCAGCAGAGGGAGACTACAGTGAGGCAGCCTGAAAACTGCACCATTCAATTGAAACCTATGGCCATTCATCTGAAGGCCTAAGAACAGCAGAGGATGCTTGGTGCTGACGGAAATGCACTCTAACAAACACATAGGTTCCTGTTTTTAGTGTTGTTACTGCTTTACAGGCTGCACATCTGAATCTCTGACTCTGCAAAACAGGGGCTTAACTGCGATGTGGGCCATTTCCACACTACACTGTTATAGTGCTATGATTCTACTTTCAACATCCTGTGGAATTCTGGGAGTGGGGGTTGCAGTTTACTGAGGCCAAAGAGCTCTCTGGCTGAGGATTCTAAATGCTCCTCCCTAAACTGCTAACCCCAGGATTCCACAGGATGTTGAAAGTGGAATAAAAGCACTATTAACAGTGTAGGGTGAAAATGGCCTTGAACTGGGCCCCAAAGTCCAACCCTTCTGAGTGCCCAGTGCCACCCCGAAGTGTCCTCGGGCTCAGACCTCGCAGTCCTCAGCACTGGGCCTGAGCCTGGCACCAGGACTTTCTGAATTACAGACATTGTCTACTGTCATGGATAAGGCCAGCTGGGGATTCCGGGAGCTTCAGTCCAAAGAACTGGCTTTTGCAGCTCTACATGACCACCCTACTGGACCTCAGCCCTTTTAAGCACCTGTACCTGGATAGCCGTTGGTGGACGGGGTTGGGGGTCTGCTGTCTCCAGAAGACACTGAGGTGGCCTCAGATACGTCGTCCTCTTCCTGCATGGTGGAGATACCTGGAAAAAGTACCACCTGTGGTTGGAAACACTCATATTGTTAAGATGCTGTGAAGATTGAACACGGTGGGGGGAGATCACCCATGACAGAGGAAGGGTCATGAAATAAATCGAGGTGGTTATGTGAAACCCTGGGGTGGGCAAACAAATGTTTGGGGCCTGCAGCTCTCATAATCCTGCGTCACTGGCCATGCCGTCCAGGGTTGAGGGGAACTGGAGGCCAGAGGCAGCACCTGCGAGGTCACCTTCCCTCCCACACTGAGCAGGTCTGGAGTCAAGCAGGCCCCCAGGGGCAGAGGCTGGTGGCAAGTGAAGAAGCACCACACAGGGCCGGCAGCCTGTGGCTTGATTCCCATCGGGGGCCTGAATGGTAGCGAGGCAGGTGGGGGCCTGATGCCGCCACCACCTTCTGGGCTGAAGGCAGCTGGATGCTCCCCTTGCAGAACAGCGAGCAGGGTGGGCGAGGGCCTAACGACATCGTCCTCCTGGAGAGGACCTGCGGGCTTCAGCAACAGCCCTGCAAGGCAGGCCACCACCACTCCCATTGGGCAGATCCGAGGAGGCCGCCCGGCCCACGGGCGCGAAGCGGGCTGCTCCTGCCTGACCGGGGGGCTGCTGGCGGGAGGAACCGGCGCCTCTCCCCGTCCCTCCCCGGGGCGCTCGCCCAGCCCCAGCCGAGCCTCACCCGTGGAGGTCCCGTCTTCCTCCTCCTCCTCCTCCTCCTCCGCCGCCGCCGCCGTAGGGACGAGGTCCTCCGCGCTCGCTGCCGCCGCCTGCTGGGCCACTTCAGCCATGGCCGCTCAGCGCCCGGCCTGCAGCGGGAGGAGAGCAGGGCCGCCCCGCCACCTCAGAGGGAGGCCCGAGCACGGAGGGTGCGGGGAGGAGGCCCCCTCCGCCCCCACCCAAAGACGCGCCCACCCGCCCCGGCCCCCAACCCATAATAGTACTGGCGGGGCCGCGGAGACGACCACCAGCCCACCGCCGCCCTCTCCAGGGGAACTTCGATCCCGTCACGCTCCGGGACCTCGCGGTGGACCGCTGGGGGACCCGCCATCCCATAATGCACAGCGAACGGCGGCAGGGGCAAGAGGGGACGGGGGAGGGGGAGAAGGAGCAGCCCCTTCTGCCCCTTTCCCACAATGCACCGCGCGCGGGCCCTGACGCTCACCGGTTCCTCCGGCTTTGGGGAGGGGCAGCCCGGTCCTCTCTGGCCACAGGATTCTAGCTGCGCACGCGCAGACGGAGAAAACGAGGCCGGACTCCCCCGTCGGCGCTCATTCCACGCGCGTGCGTAGTGGAGCCAGGGGAACTTAGTCGTTCCGTTCTCGCTCTGCGCATGTCCGTCCTCAGAGAAGATGTGCGCATGCTCTCCGACCTGGGGGCGCTCCCAGAGTAGCTCCGCATATGCTCCTACAGGACCGCGGTAATGCCCGGAGCTTCTGCGCCTGCGTGCGAGCCACTCCTCGTTTCAGGGAAGGAAACGGGGAAGCAGTCTTCCCGGGCACGTTTACTCGGAAGTCAGCCCGGCCCCGTGGTCGGGCTCTCACTCCCAGAGCAGCGGCCAGCCGCGGATGGAGTGGCGAGGTCTCCCGGGGGACTGTGCCCGATTACCAGTCCCGTCAGCCCCCGCGGCGGGGCTTTGTGGAGGGCGGGGCTGCCGCTCGCCGGGCTGTTTCGGTGGGATTGTCTCCTCCCTGTCATCTGCTTCAGCCACAGCATTTTGGACCCGCGGGAGTTTCCAAACAGTTTCCAAAGACAGCCCCGGGCAGAGTGTTAAAGTAGTCCAAACGGACTGCAATCAAGGCTGCCTTACCATAGCCAGATCCAGCTTTTCAAAGAATAGATAGGCATAGGTGACGCTCCGGTTTTAATTGTGCAAATGCATTCCCGGCCACCACCAAAAACCAGGCTTTCACGCTCAGAGTTGAGTGCAAGAGGACACCCAAGCCATGAGCTTGAGATTTCAGAGGGAATGTAACCTCGTCCAGCAGAGGCACAGTCCCTGTTCCCCAGTCTGCCTTACCACTGACTAGGAGCTTCAATTTGTTTGCCTGCACCCTGTCCATAAGTGACCACGGATACGAGCTTAGTAATGAACTAGTTTCCTTTGATCCAGATGGAAAGGAGAGATAAAGTTGGGCGTCATCAGCATACCGGTGGCACTGAGCCGCAGATCTCCAAGCAACTTCTCCCAACCGTTTCATGTAGATTTTAACAAGCATGTGGGATAGAACTGAACCCTCAAGGTCAGCGCAAATCAGTGGCCGGGGTGTCAAACAGGAGTTCCCTGGCACCACCAAAAGCCGACAGGTAGGGGTCTGTCCTTGGCAGTGGAACGATGGAAAGCTCCTTCCCACCCAGACCCCTCTCGCCCTGCCCAGCCCAGCTTCTACTTGGGACAGACCCAGAGCTGTCATGGAGGGCGCGAAGTCTGCTGCTGTCGGACTGGTCTCACCGCGGATACCGCGGTCTCCCAGCACAAGAGGCCGGGAGGACGCTGGGCACCACGGACAAGTCCCGCTCGCGCTCGCTCGCGCTCTCTCAGGCAGGCAGGTAGGCAGGCTGTGGAGCCGCGGGCGGGTGGTGCACCAGCAGAACTGCCCTTCCGCCCTAGCCAGCCGCCTTGCCGCTCTGTTTGCCGTGTGGGCTGATGTGCCTGAGCGATTCGCTCTCTCCCGTCCCCGAAAAACTTGGTGGGCTGGGGGGCCTGCCTTGGTCTGGCGAGCAGGTGGGACTCCAGCGCATCCTTATGCCTGGCATGACGGCCGCCATTCTGCGCTGGGCACTTTGTTCTGCGTCTCAAGAACGGCTTCCCTCCCTCTTCCCTGCCTTTATGTCTGCCTGATCATTTATCATTTATTAGATCTGTACTCCGCTTTCTCCCAAGGCAAAGCAGTTGCTAGTGACGGAAAATAAAAGAATACGGCTGAAAGAGAAACCAAGGTCACCAGTCACAGGGGAAAAACATTTAAAGCCCGATGGAAAGCGGACACCGGAACCAGCAAGCCGCGAGGCTCGGGCTCGGCCAGGAACCTGCACCGGGCGGCGCCGCGGGGCAGCTGAAGGATCGGCGCCTCCACGCCCAGCCCCCCGGGTAAACAGCCCGGGCCTCCCAGCGGGCGGGACCGCGGCGACCGCAGCCTTCAGCCCGGGCAGCCGTTGGCATTCCGGCTGGGAGTGACGGCGACTGCGGCCGAACGGCCCCGCAGGGCCCCCGGCTGAAAGAGGCTCGGCAGCAACCGGCTCGGACGGTTTTCGTTTTCCAAAAGCCACCCCCACGCTGAGGCCTGCGGTGGCCCTTCCACCGTGAGAATTATGGCTTTATCAACTGGTTGGTAGAGATTTGATCAGCGCAGAGCAGGAAACGAACTGGAACGTATCCCATTGAACGAGTACATCGGGGTCTCACACTCAGAGCATCCTCAAAAGAACCCCCCCGAGCGCCGTGGGGCCCTTACTCTCGAGTAAGTTTACCTGGGGGCCTTCCGCCGAGCCCCGCCCGTCGGGCGGCAGGAAACTTTCCCCTTCCTCCTCCCCTTTAAGGGGAAGCGGGGGTGACGTCACTGCCTTGCTGGGATCACGTGGCCCGTCCGGCGGAAGCAACTGGAGCCGCTCCCCGGGGTTTCCGCCGCCCGGGGAGGAGGGGGCGGTGGGCCCGGCTGACTGATTTAAGCAGGCGGAGGGGGGCGAAGGGGGAGGCGGGGAAGGAGGCCCCAGCTGAGGGGAGGCGGAGGGGCTGCTCCCGCAGGCCTCCGGTCCTCAGGCAGCCGCAGACGGGGAGAGGGCCCCTTGAGCTTCGGAGGGAAGGCGAGCGGCAGGCGGGGCGCCTCCGCGGAGGGCGCGCAGTTCTCTAGTTTCCGCCGGGGCTCCTGTGCGCGGCGCCCCGCCCCGCCCCGCCAGAGGCGAGGGGCCGCCCTTCCCGGACGTGGGTTCAGATCCTGAACGAACGTGAAGGAGGCCAAAGAGCCCGCCCGCCTGCCTTCCCTCCCTGGAGTCGGGCTTCTCACGCACTCGCTAGGGAGCCGTCAGGGCTAGCAGCCTTCGGTGGTCCCCCCTTTCAGGAAGCAGTGTCTGTGAAGCCAGGATGAGCGGGAGAATATCCGCGCAGCTCTTTGAACGGCTGACATGCGGCGTGACAGTGAGGCCGTTACCTCGGTAGCGCGTACTTCTGCCCACAGAGAGGCTCCGTAGAAAGGGGAGCAGGGCAGAGGAGCAGGCCCCGCTGGGGACGGCGTGCAGGAACGGGATTTGAACCTGCGTCCGAGGAGGACGGGTCCTGGCCTCTGCTCCCTCGCGCGCCTGCCCCGTGCCTAGTCATCCCGGGGTGCTTTGCATCCGCAGCCCCACAGACAGGTCTCCTGAGCAGACCCGTCCCCTCTTGCAAAGCAGCCCTCCGGGCCGCCCGGTTTCCTTCCCACCAGCCCAGGCTCCTGTTGGTGTCTGTGCTTCGCTCAGGCTTTCCTTCCGGGGGCTTCTCTGTGCGCGCGCACGTGCATATGCACACGCTCGCTCCCACCGCTTGTGAGCGGGGGCCCTTGATCTGGCTGGGCTCGCTGCGCAGGGCCCAGCTCCCTGGCAAGTGTGAGCACCTTCACAGGCGCCTGGTTCGTGCTGACCCAGATGGTGCCCTGGGGGAGCCTCTCAGGGCTTCCTCTGGCGTGCCCCTGATCCCCTGGACATGTGAGAGGCCCAGGCCAGAGGGGCTCCCTGTCAGTGCAGTTGGGGCAAGGATTGCTGCATTTTTCCCTCCCTGCTCTGGTGCCTTCAACTGCAGATGCGCACAGAGGAGTTCAGGAGGTTGCATCTACTCTGGCACAGAGGCCAAGCTCTGAGTGACTCAGCCTGTGACAGGTGGGCACCCCGTTCTTGTTCTTGAGACCTCTCTCCCAGCCCTTTTTGCTCAGGGCGGCAGGATTGGGGCCTGAACTGGTGTCCTCCTGCAGTTTAGCCTGGACTGGCTTTATGACTCTTGCTTATTTGGTGCTACCATTCACATAAATGTTTGGAGCTGAGCTGGCTGAAGAAGCAACAAAGGCAAACAGGTTATTTTTCCACGCCCATTTCATTTTTCTAACAACCCTGCAGATTTGTTGAGAGAGAGGAGCCTGTGATAGGCTCAGTTTGCTACCCATGAGCGGTGATAGGAAATGAACCTGGGTCCTCCTATCTCCAGTTTCAAACTGCCAGGATTTTCCACTGCTGAGAAGGTGAGAGCCTGCCCGACTGTGCAGCATGGAGGCCAGGAAGTGCAGAGTGGGTGTCTTCTGACATCACCACCATGGCCGTCCCCAGCCTTCCTGCCACGGACTCTGCCGCCCTGCGGCTCTAAGCTGAGGAGCTCAGGAGAGGGTTGCATTTCAGCCTTGGTGGTGGGCAGACAGTTGGGCTTCAGGGGGTCTCTTTGTCTCCAGACATGGAGAGCAATCACTGGCGATGCACCCCAGGCAAGCAATGCAGCAAGGGGGGCAGGAACACCCTCAGTGTTGCCACTTTCACCCCAACTCTTCTCCTGGCCTCGCTCTGTTATCCCCATCTGTGGAGCAGATCTTACTGCTAGTCTGCCACATTCCCACCAGTCAGATTTGGCCCCTGAATTTTTCTACTGTGTTTCTTGACAAAGGGTTCAGGGAGAACTGGAAATCTCCTGTGTTTTTGTGACCTATGGGTAGGTGCTAAAGAGCATATTACTCTGGCTTTTGTTTTCATGCACTGTTTTTCTGGGATTCTCTATTGCTATGCAGCCCCCTCTCCCCATTCATTTCACACACACGCACACACACCCTCTGCCTCCCCCACCCTTCCTGAATGTTTTCTGTTCTTTTGGCATCCTGCCATCTCTGACCCAAGTGCCTTCCCATTTCTCCTGGTCAAAAATGCTGCTCAGCCACCCTGTGATTCCAGGCAGAAGGATGGCTAGGGAATCAGTCCAAAATGCCAAAAACAAACGCAGAGCTTCACAGGGTTCAGTAACTCAAAGAGCTGCGGCAACAGGTATCCAGACTTTAGGGAAACCAAGCCAAGCACTGAATGTATTGTTTCAGAGGAGATTTTTTAGAATTCTATCACAGTGCCCCTGCCCCTGCCCCTGCTTTTTAAAAGACTGGCCTTCCCTTAACGGCCCCATTTCTGTCTATCATTCCTTGGAACTTACATTGTGACTGGAAGTGAGATATTCTGGCCTGAGTCCAACCTGACCCACCAGCCCAGGATACTTTGCTCATCAGTAACATTCTTTTAACTTCTCTCAACATTCCTACAAATGTTTTGCTTTAGTGAGGCCTTCTCAATTTGCTTTGAAATGTGGTGGCAAATCTAATTATGTCCCAAGCCCCTCACAAGTAATGAGATATGCCACTTTGAGCTTTGAACTGGCACTGAGATCAAAGGACGAGAAAAGCTTCATCTACTAAATTTATGCAGGGCAGGCTGCTGTGGAGGAGCTAGACTTCCACCCCCCAAAAAGGAGTTTGATATATCCTGCTGGGACCCGCTGCTGCTTGAGGCACCATCCCACTCCCCTCCAGCATCCATGACCCACTCTGTCCCACTCCACTCTGCCGTTCACCTTCAGATGTGAAGCCATCGTGCAAGTCATCGCACAGCACTCACCTCACCACTACATTTGCATTCTGCAGAACTTCCAAAAACCCTGCAACAGCCATTGGTTTGAATCCTAAACTAGCAATGTGTAGAAGAGACCCGCTGAAATCACAGGAACTTCAGCTGATCATTTAACTCATGAGGTCAGGCGGCCTTCAAGTCCCTCCATGGATTCAGGCCACAAATGGCACAGGGGGGCAGTTGTGGAGGTCGGCAGGGAATCAGAGGCCTCAGAGAAAAAGTCAAATTGGCCTCTCCCAGAGACAGCAGGCTTCTCTTCCCTTTGCTCCCTGCCACCGCCACTGCCCACAGCCCTCCTAGAACGGAGCAATGCGCCCCTGGAACTCAACCTGTGCCTCACTCACTTCAGTGGGCTCCCTTTAAGTTCTGCTGGACCTGGATCTAAGCCCTTGTCTGGAGATAGGCGCCACCGTACTGCCACTTTTGACTCAGTGTGGGAGATAAGGCACTCAACTGGGACTTTCTTAAACTGCAATGCTGCCTAATAATCCTAAACAAACTGGCAAGGCCACGAATATTCTACAGGGGGACAGACCGGGAAAACCATGTGAGAGAACAACCTTCTGTGGTCACTTTCTCCACAAACACCTCCGCTCTGGGCCAGCCGGACTGCCTGAGGTGGAATACAAGATGGTCACCAGCTTTTGATGCACTTCCTGATAATTGCTTTTGTAAACAGCTCTCAAACCACCCACAGAGATTTCACTTCTGCAGGACTTCCTGGCCTGGGCTGAAGCCTGTTGAGAAACTGAGTTCTGTGGCCAGTCCCTGCCCCGTACAAAGAGGGGACACCCTGAGTTTTTTTTTGAGGGGAGGGGAGTTGCAGCGCTTTCTGCTTCATGTGGTCTTCCTGCCTTTGACTGACGCAGATGGGAGAGACAGGACCACCTCTTTAGGAAAAGCATAAGAACAGGAGAGTCCTTAGAAGCTGGCAACCTGCCTCTGCCTTATCTTCTATTCCCTACTGATTAACCCACAATAACAACTGACACGCTCCTTGACTGGGGGCTTCCAAGAGGTCAAAGGTGCAGAGTGCAAATCCCCACTCAGCCATGGAAATTTACTAGGTGACCTTTGGCAAGTTGCACTCTCTCAGCCTCAGAGCAAGACAGCGGTGATACGTAACCTCTGAACAAACCTTTCCAAGAAAACTCCAAGAGGGGTACATCACAAGAACGCTGCCACCCATCAGCACCCAGAAAAGAGGCACATGGGAGCCTCTCCCCCCAGCAAGTCCTGCTTTGCATGCAGAAGTGGATCAGGGCCACCCAAAGGCACTTTGCTGCTAAAGTGAGGAAAAGGGCACCCTTCCATTCATGGCCAGTGAGCCAAGAAGCAGGACTCTTGGGCTCTCTGCTCTGGCTCAGGAGGGACCAGGTCAGCCCACACAAAGCACAGGTCTGTGACTGACTCGCGCCTGTGCACGCACACAAGAGCCCTCATGGCAGAGCTGCCCTTCCTGTGAGAAGGCCCCACCTCCTAGCCTTGGCCCGCCCACTCTGCTCTGTGACATCACTGGGGGCTCAGCAGCTCCAGGGAGGGGGTCCCAGGGAAAGGGTCAACACCCACCCAAGACCACCCTCCACTGGCTCCTCCCCCTTCGGAGGGCCAGGACCGCCCACCAGCTCATTGCGCCTTGGTGAGGCTATGGGTATCTTCAGCTGTTGGCATTTTAAAGCTCAGGAAGAGGAACAAGGAGGGGCTGCGTGGGCAGAGCAGGGGCAGCTTGTCCAGCACTCTCTGCATAGAGAAGGAGCCAACGGGAGGCCCGAGGCCCATACAGAAGAGCAGCAGGGAGACTTCCAGTGAGCTCTGATCACCCAGGGGTGAGGAAAACACTCTGCACATGTGTGAGAGTACTGTACTTTAAAAAAAACTGTTTTCAAAACTACTTATCTGAGATAAGCCTCAGTCTGTTCTACCGCACAGGAGATACATGCCTCTTCCTGGGGGAGACTCACCTCTTATCCCCTGTGCTAAGCCCTCAGACACCCGTTGCTGGACTACTCCTTCCATTTGTTCCTCTGCGTTGGCTGTGTTGACTGGGGGATGATGCGAACTGTAGTCTAAGAGCACTGGGAGTACCCTAGTTCCCCTCCCCAAGATGAAGACTTCTCCATAAGCGAGGTATTTTAGCAGGACCCAGAAGGTTTCTCAAGAGAGCAGTGGACTGATGGGGTAATCCTGTCACCCGCATTTAATTACTGTTTTATCGGGTGTCGTGTTAGATTATGCTGATGCTGAGCCTTTACACGTGTTATTTTTAGCTGACTAATCTCTGCTATGACAATTGTCTTGTCCCCTTTTATTACAGCATTTATTACCTCTCTCTAAATTGATTGCTCTCCATTTTTTACTGTGTGTGCCACTTGGGGGACGCATGCTGCCACTGAAGAGCGGCTGCCAGGGTTTGAAATAGAAAAAGAGAACCTCACTCCTGGCCTGGATGCTCCTTTCCTCTCTCCCTCTCTGGCAGAAAAGGCCATGCTGGCCGCCAGGGGCTTGGCCTGGGTGATGCTCCAGGGGGTGACAAGTACTGCCAAGCAGGCCAGGGGGCTGCAGTGGGACAAACCACAGGACCAGAGGGATTTCTTGGCTTCCAGGGCCCAGCCACACGTGCAGAGGCTGCTGAAGCTAAGCTCTCTATTTCCTGGCAGACAACTGTTAAAAGCTGCAAGCATGAAACACAAAATAAGCAAAAGGAAATGAAAAATATCAGGAGCTTTTCATTCTGTTAAGAAACGTGAAACCCAGAACCTAGGAAGAAGAAAAGTCCATCTGTCCCAGGGCCTGCCCCCTCCACCAGGCCCCTTCTTCCACCCTCTTCCTTGGCCAGACCAGCAGTTAGAGGAGGGGGACCCCAAAAGGCATTCCTCTCCTGGAGTGCCCACCCTTGTGTCTGAGGGGGCTGCTCTTGTTCGTGGCCCCCAAGTGGCTTCAACTTTTGGTGACCTCATGGTTCAGGGACCCCAAGAAATGTCCTCCTTAACTTCTGATCCCCTGACATCCCACAAGGCCCTGCATACCATTTCAAAAAAACATGTGGGGATGCACAAGTGAGGGGGAGGGCTGAGTGCACCAAAGCCTCCGTGGGGCTCGCATGGGGCTAAAACTGACCCCCTTCACCGAAGGGGGGCTGGGCAACCATGGAGAGAGCACCAGCGGCCCAAGGACTACTGCTCCCAGTTTACAGAGCAGGCGCACACACGCACCTGTCAGGTAACTTTCCCGTCCTCTAAACGTTGCTTTTCCTGAGGAGAAGCTTCCTTGTCGCCAAAGGTCCCTGGGCGAGGTGAGCAGCATTCCGGCCTGTGCTGCCCCCGGGGCACTTCCACACCACGCAACTGTAGCGCTGCGGTTCCGCTTTTTCTCTCCGCCCCACGCCCTCCCGGACTTTGTAGGGTCCGACGAGAGAGGGGCTCTGGCCGCGGGCTATAGCTGTTATTTCCCAGGCCGGGTTTCAACCGCCAGACCTCCGGGCCGGCCAACCAGGGAACCTTCCAGCTCGGCCCCCCTTTCTTCCTTTGCCTGCCTGCCTGCCTGCCTGCCTGCCTGCCTGCCAGCCAGCCGTCCCGCATCGCCGTGGGCCCGAAGCACCGCGGCCGCCCCCCGACCCCCTCGGGGCAGTCCACTCCGCTCGGCTAGCTTTGGGGCGCCCCCGAAGTGCCGGGCCGGGCCGGGCCTTCGTCGGAGGGCGGCGGCGCCCCCCAGGGGCGGATAGGCAGACTCGCTGGCGCCCTTGGGTGGGAGGGAGGCGGCTCGGCGGGCCCTTCACACGTTCGGCCGCCCCCCCATGGCGCTCCCTTCCGCCAGCCCTGCGAGGGAGGCCTCTCCCCAACCAAGCCTTCCTCACAGCTGCAACGCAAGAGGGTCGGGTGCAGGGGAAGGGCTGACACACTCCCCAGCCACCTCTTTCGAGGCCGGCCCAGCTCCCGAGGGGAGGAACTTTTTGGCTCCTCTGATTTTGGAAGCGCAGCTCCCATGACCCCTCGGCTTTGCTGGGTGGGCTTGACGGGAGCTGAAGCCCAGTAAGGTTCTCCTGCCCATATTCCTCCGCCCGGCTCCCAATTCCAGTGTTGTTGCATTCCCACGTGGTTTCGAAGTCCTTGGCACGTGCGTCCTGCGTCTGGTGCGGCTTTAGGCTCACCCGAGGCTGGCAATCCAAGGGTTAAATATCTCTCCCCGCCACCTGGCCCCAGAAGGAGAAGGGGCGGCCCCCGTCCCGACTTGGCCCGGCTCCCTTCTTGGCTGGCTGGCAGGCAGGCAGGCAGGCAGGCAAGAGTTCCCCAAAAGCCGCTCGGGGTCCCGCTCCTCCGCGGCTGCGGGAGCCGCCTCTTCCCGTCCCCTCCCTCATCGCGGGCCGGCTCGTGTTCACACGTTTCCCGCCGAGACCCGTGTATGCGAATCGAGCGAAGAACGTGCGAACACGCGCAGACTCTCCCCGCCGGGCAAGGAAGGACGACGGCTTCCCCGCGCGCTCCTCCCTCTCAGCGCCTGGGCGGGGGGCCTCCTTCGGGGCTCGTTCCGCGTCCTCAGAGCCCTCCCGCTCCGGGCAGTGAAGAGGTGGCGGCGGGTGGGCTCCCGGACCCGCCGCGCCGGCTCCGTTGCCCACCGACTTCTCCGCCCGCCTCCCGGCAGAGACCCGGCGGGGAGGGAGGAGACCCGGGAGAGGGGGCGGCCAGGCCAGCCGCAACCTTTGCGACCCGCCCGGCCCCGCCCGCCTGGGGAACTGAGGCTTTGCTTTCGCTTCGCAGGCGCTCCTGGCCGCGGCGACCTTCGCGCGTCGCGTCGCCGCCCTCCAGGAAGGAACCAGGAAGCGGCGGAGGGAGCGCCAGCGCCCCGACGGCACCCGAGGACTGCCTCCGCCTGCCATGGCGCGCCCGCTGCTCCTGGCCTTGGCCTTAGCCATGGCCACCCAGCTCGCCCGCGCAGGTGAGAGAGTGGGGGGCGCGATGTGTGGCCTCTCTTGGCGGGTCGAGGGGGCGCCCGGGCCGGTTCTCTGATGCTCCCGGGGGCCGCCGGCTGGCGACAGTGGCCGGGCGCTCCTTGGGCGGCCTCTCTGGTCGAAAAGGAGGGGAGTCCCCTTGGGAAAGTTCCTCTGCGGGAAGAAGGCACCCGCAGAATCCCCGGCCGGCGTCCGGGGTTGGCGAAGTGTTGGGCCCCCGAAACGGAACTTTGGACGGCAGCTCTGGCTCAGGCAGAAGGGGCCTGGCTGGTGGCGGGGGGCGTGGGGAGCCAGGGAGCGTCTCAGGCAGCAGGGAAGTCAGTGGCGCCCGCGGGAGGTGCGCGTAGGCCTGTGTGTGTGTGTGTGTGTGCGTGCGCGCGGGGGGGATTTCCTCCTCATATTTCCCTGAGTCCCAGCTGGTTCTTACTGGAAGGGGGCAGGACTGGCGCAGCCGGGGTGGGGGCTTCTTCTTGCCGAGGTCTGCAGTGGACTGGACCGGCTTACCTGTGGGGGGGGATCAGTGGGAAGGGGGCGCGCGCCCCAGGTCCCTATTAGGGGAGCGGCCGTTGTAAACATCAAAAGCGAAAGCGAAGGCACCCGTGGCGGGGACGCGGAAGATCGACTTCCGAGGCGAGCGAGGGGAGCTTCTCTCACCCTGAGACCCTGGAGGGCCGCAAGGGCTCCCAGCCCCCCCCCGCCTCGCAGAGGGGCCTCGCAGTGCTGTTGCTAGAGAAGAGTACGGGAGGGTATGTCCTGGGGGGGGGCTTCATGGCCGTGATTTCGGGCAGGGTGTGCGGGGAGGCTTTGTGCTTGGCTCCGCAGTGGCTGGTATTACAGTCGTTCCTCCACATGCGATAGGGTTAGAGGCACAGGATCCCTGTGAAAGGGGAAAAAACGTAAATAACTCTAGGCTGCCCCAAACCATATTTAACACACACAAAAATATGATAACCATATTCAACCCCCCTCCCCGTGGAGTCTTTTGGGGCATCAGGGTTCCTTCTAAAGACAGAAGTGGGTGGCTGGTGGGGCTTATTGCCACCTCCACTGCTGCCCCACACCGTTTTTAATAGGGACTTGCTAGCCTTGTTCAGAATTTCTCAGTCTTGCAAAGCTGGCAGTCCCCATTAAAAATGGCATAGACAGCAGCAGAAATGACAGCAAATAATCCGTGAACAATCAAATCAACAAAAGTGAAACCTGCAAGTGTGAAGGGCCGACTGTGTGGTGCAGGGAGCAGTGCCGCGCTCAGGCTTCCTCCCAGCTCTTGGCTGGTCTTGAGGGTCCCCACACTGCAGGACTGTGGGTAGGAAGAAGTTGTCTAGCACACCCCGGCAGGGACCTGGGGGGAAGGCTGGTTCATGGAGTGGGGCGCAACAGTGCAGGAGTGGAGGAGAACAAAGCTGGGTGCTTTGTTGCTCTGCGGTGTGTGGTGGAGGGGCCAGAGAGAAGGCGACTGCTGCCCAACACCGTTCTGGTGCAGGAGAAGAGCAGCAGGGTCGCCCCGGTCCTGTCACCCTCCATCTTTGCCATTCCAGGGTCTCCTGTCATCCAGCTGTGTAACCAGGAGGGTGGGCCCATCCTTGAGGGCAGCAACGTGACCCTGGAGTGCCTCTCTGAGGAAGAAGGAGAGGATCTGAGCGGCTTCCTCTTCCAGAAATACGGCAGGGTAAGGGCACTGGACGACGAAGATACTGGGCACCAGGGTTCAGTTCCCACTCGGCCATGGAAACCCACTGGATGACCTTGGGTGCATCACACACACTGGGCCCCAGAAAACCCTGTGATAAGGTCGCTTTAGGGTCACCCATAAGTTGAAAAAGACCTGAAAGCATGCAACAACAACAACAAAAGGGCTCCCCTCCCCAGGGCCCCTTGAAGGGCTGGGCCACTTCTGCCCCCCGCCCCAGCATGCAGGAAGGGTTTCTGTCACGGCCAGGCATTTCTGGAGTGCCAGCAGCCTCCTGGGCAATGCCAGATGGGCAATAAACACAGAGGCCATGGGGGGGAGCTGTGTAAGGGTCATCCCCCCCTTGCCTGGGGAATCCTGGAGATTTTAGTCAGAATCCTGAAGAGGCCACATTCAGTCACTCACTAAAGCATTTGGTATGGAAAGCCACAGCCGTGGATGATCTGTGAGGGCGAGGCAGCAGTGGTGTAAACATGGGAGTCACGTGCGTGCGGGCCCAGGGAGGCACGCCTGCCTCGGATTGAAGTGGGGCTGGAACTGGTTTAGCAGCCTTAGCTTTCCTGAGGGAAGGGCAGGGAGGCCTCTGCATTGGGGATTCTGCATCTGCCCCACAGAAATCCCATCACACGCATGCAGACTCATACAAGGGGAAGTGGGGGTGCGGGTCATGCTCGGGAGTACACAGCCTGTGTGTGGGAGACCATACGCCATGCTTAGGTAAAGGGCACGTGGGATTTAGCTTAGAAGACAGGCAGAGCTTCACGTTAATTTGCCCTCAGTCAGACTGTAGAAGGAGAGTGACAGTGCCCACCAGACTTTGCCAGAGGAGAACAAGAGAGCCAGAGGAGATGGGGGCTGCCAGAGAGGGAGTGGGGAGGAAGGTGTGAGGAAAGTGGCAAGGAGATACATGGAGGACAGTGTGGTAGAGTGGTTAGCTCTTCTTTAGCATGTAACAAGTGAAATTTGCACACTGCTTTTGCAGGCTGAAAAAAATTCCTTGTGGCAGTTTGAGGGGATTTGTACCTGTTTTAGACTACTTCTTGCTATAAAGGATTTTTTTCCAAGAAAGGGTATGGAAAAGGAATGACCAATATAATGAGTTGCTTATCATATCCTGGACAGGTGAGTGGGGAGAGAGTTAATGGGTGTGAGTTATTTAGGGGGCTTTGCTATGGGTAGCATACCGAACTACTTTTTTAGGAAAATAACTCAAGTTTGAAGCAGCCTTGCAATTGTGCCCCCTCCCTCATGAGTCACTGGGGGTCCACCCAGACCCCCGAGCTCCCAGAGCAATGAGGCAGCCTCTCTGACAGTCTGTTGCCAAAATGCTTCTGGTGGAGAGGGGTGCTTCAGAGGGATTGGAGCTGGATGTTGTTGCAGAGGAAGTAGCCAGAAGGGGCCCGGGGTGGTGGCACCACTGGGTGTGGATGCTTCGTTTGCCAAAGGACACCACAGTGGCATTTCTCTCTCCTTCTGCAGTGGCTCCAAACCTGGGTCTCTCTGGACGGAAGGAATGAGCTGCCCTGCTGGTTTTATGATGTCGTCGTGAGCCGTGAAAGCGGGCGTCTCCTGCTGACCATCAGCAACATCCGGTCCTGGCATACTGGTGCCTATCGCTGTGTCAGTGCCAACGCCACTGGCAACGCCTCTTCCGCCCAGCTCGACCTGCAGGTGGAATGTACGTGCAGTTTCTTCCCCTGACCGTTAGAGGGTGTACTAGAGAAGCAGTGAATGAGGACTAGAAACTTGTGCTGGGCTGGGGGGGGATAATCTGGCCCTCTGGATGTCCTTCGACTGCAGCTCCCAGCAGCCAAGTCAGCATTGCCAATAGTGAGAGATTCACCTTTGTGTGTGTTCCTGCCCTCGCCATCGAGGTGTCTCCGGGGCAGTCCAGGAACGCAGAAGTGCTGGCTTAGGCTTCTCTCTCGAAGCTGGAACATTTGAAGCGGCCACTTCCAGCAGGTGTGCTGAGACTCCAGTTCCCGTTGTCCCCTGTCAGCACAGCTGGTGGTAGAGACTGTAATCCAACAACATGTCTGGAGAAGACCCTGGCTGGGACAGACTGTTCCAAGGGGGTCCTTGGCTGCTGGGTGGGCTGGGAGGAATTCCTGTAGTTCTGAGCCTTCCCATGCCTGCCACTGGACTGCGGTTCGCAGCATTCCTGGGAGGAAGGGGTGAGCAGGCGCCACGAGAACTGATATGAAGCCCAGCTGTGGAATAAAAGTTCCTCTCCCCTTTCCTCTGCAGATCTCCATGGCGTCTTCCTCAGCCGCACAAACTCCTGGTGTGGGACGGTGGGCGACTCGGTCACCGTCCTTGAGGGCGAGGGCCTGGACCTCCGCTGCTCTGCTGAGGCCTCCCAGCCGCCACTTTACGAGTGGAGAAGAGAGGTGAATCAGAAGGTTGGAAGGGAGCAGGGGTCAATAAGTCCAGCAGGTCCCCAGCCCTGCAGGACCTTGGGAAAGTTACTTTTTCCAGGAGGGGGAGTGCAGGTCGCAGCCCACGTGGCCAGCAAAGGAATGCTTCCGGACTGTGGCGGACCAGGCCAGAGACTGTGGAAGGGAAGGGGTTCTGCGGGCGGCCAGACCTTTGCTGTTTTTCCCAGGGTATGAGTCCTGCTTTGCAGGGAGAGCAGGACAGGTTTCCTGGCAAACGTGCACATGTGCTGCATGTGCACACACACACACCTCCCTGCACTGCTCCTCTGATCTCCAGCTGCTGCAGGAGCGTCCAGTCCTCCCTCTTCTCTTGCACCAGAGCAATTTTCATGTCAGCCTGACTCACCTGCAGCTCAGCAGACAGAAAAACTCGATGGAGGGGATTAGGCCTGGAGGGGACCTCAATGGTGGGAAAGGGTGATGGCACACACACACCCATCTCTGAAGGGATGCCACTGCCACAGCCACGCCTTCGCACCATGAGGCACAGGTGGAACTGGGGGCTTTGCATTTGCCCCACAGGCTTGCTCCACCTTCCATGTGACAGCTTTTCAAACATTTAAACATAACGATCATGTCGCCTCTTCACCTTCTCTTTCCGATAGCTAAAGCTCCCAAGCTCCCTAAGCCACACCTCAGAGGGCTTCCAGGTTTCCAGGCCTTCCACCAGTTTGGTCACCCTCTTCTGGACACGCTCCAGCTTGTCCATATCCTTCCTGAACCCTGTGCTGCCCAGAAATGGACTCCGGATTCCATGTGAGGCCTGACCCAAGCAGAATAGAGTGGGACTGTTATTTCCTTGATCTAGTCACTCTGCTCCTGTTGATGCAGCCTAGAATCTCAATGGCCTTTTTTAGGTGCCACACCATACTGTTGACTCACATTCAGCTTGTGGTCTACTAGATCCCTTTCACATGTACTGTGGTCAAGCCAGTTGTTGTCCATCATCTATCTATTTCTGTTTTCTGCTCTAGTGTAGTGGCTTACACTTCTCTCTGTTGAAATTATTTTGTTTTTTGTTTGTTTTGGCCCAGCTCTCTAATCTGCGAAGGTCCTTTTGAATTCTGATCTTGTATTTTGTGGTATTAGCCACCCCTTCTAATTCTGCAAATTTGATAAGAATGCCCTCTATTCCCTCTTCCAAATCATTGGTAAAGATGTGGAATAGCACTGGGTTCAGGAGAGAACCCTGTGGCACCCCACTAGTCACTTCTCTCCAAGATGAAAAAGAGCCATTGGTGAGCATCCTTGGGTTCAGTCAGTCACCTAATTACAAATCTGCCTAACAGTAGCATTGTCTGGCCCAGGTATTACCATTTTGTTTGCAAGAATGTCATGGGGAACTTGACAGAGGCCTTACTAAAGTCAGGATATGCTATAACCACAACGTTCCCTTCATCTACCTTGCTTGTAACTCTACCAAAAAAAAGATTAGTCTGACATGACTTGTTTTTGAGAAACTTTTAGCGATCACAGCATTCCTTTCTAAGTAAATAGACTTTCTGTTTACTGATCTGCTCTAGAATCTTTTCAGATGTTGATGTCAGGCTGACTGGAGGGTAATTGTTTGGGTCCTCTTTTTTTTTCCCCTTTCTGAAGATGGGGACTATATTTGCCCTCCTCCAGTCTGCTGGGACTTGTCTCATTCTCCACGAATTCTCAAGTTGTTCTGAGATTCTGCCAGTTCTTTTAACACCCTTAGAAAACTTGGCAAAATTATTAAAAATATGCAGGCAGAAGTTGGCTGTGGTGCTCCTAAAGAAGTGAAAGTGCTCCAAGGCTTTGGTCATTAAGGAAGGCAGATGTGTGCTGCAGCATATCAGACGGAGCAGACTCCAGTCCGCCTGCCTGCAGTGAGCCCTGAAACTCACTGGGTGGCCCTAAGCCATCCCTTCTCTGAGCCCGTGAGCTACCCAGCAGGGCTGTTGGGGGAGAAAGACAGGGAGTAGGGGAGGCAGGAGTGCTGCAGTGCTCTCGCTGCAGGAAAGGCCAGAGAGAGGGACAGCAGACAAATTTCTGCATGTGGTGCCTCCACATGTGTCACTATGGTGACTGGTTGAGCCCTTGCTAAGTCCCTTTGCTGGAAGGGGGTTCTGGGATTGGGGTCTGATGCTCACGACCTCTTTTGTCTCCCACAACAGGGGGAAGACTGGATCGTAGCCTCGAGCTCCTTGACTCTGGCCAAGGTGAACCAGGAACAAGAGGGGATGTACACCTGCCGTGCCCGTCACCCCTCTGTGGCCCAGCTGGCAAAGAGCAAGACCATCCGCCTCTTTGTGGAGGGCAGTGAGCGGGGATTGGCACTGGGTGAGCCCTGCTGCGTGCCTTCTGTTGGGCAGAGTTGTGGGGCAGGGGCTTTCGTGGGGGCTGCTGGGCCTGGGCTGCCCCCTCCCACTCTTGGGCGACTGAGCTCCTCTTACCCCAGAATCTTTTCCCTTTCCTTCGTTGCTGACTCGCTGGAAGTGCTACGATCCCTGCCTGAGGTGTTGTGCGTATTTGCACTGAAGTAAAGCCTACTGTATTCAGTGGGACTTCGCTCCCAGGTAGGGGTGGGCGCTTCTGTTGTGTTCAGTTAGGCTCAGGTTCTCGCTGTTCCAGCATTAAGTTTCTTTTGTCCTGTCTTGGTGTTACATAGCTTGCTGCCGGTGTGCCACCTTTTGAACACGGTCTTCTTCAGCTGTGCTTTTTATTTTTGCATGGAATTTTCTGTGACGTAACACCCTGCTTCTGACTATCCAGCCATCCTTGGAGAAGACTTGTTGAAACCAAGAGGATTGAGGAGACATGCCTTACAAGTCTCATTGGTTCAGGGGGTCTTCTTGAAGTACATTTCTACCTATCCCAGGGGTGGGGGTCCTGTGGTCTTTCTCCTGATCTGGATGAACTACATTTCCTATCAGCCCTACTGGGCAGCAGAGCCCGTGCTGAGAGCTACTGGAAGTTGGAGTCTAAGAACATCTGATGGAAAGACAGTTTGCTCTGCACTTTTGGGACTTGATTGTGCATGGGCGTAGGACGGTGGCCTCCCCGTTGCTAAACTGTAGCTTCCATCATGCCTGACCTTTGGTTATGCTATCCAGGATGGTGAGAGCTGAATGCTGAGGGAGGTCTGGAGGGCCTCAGGATCCCCCTTTCTGTCTGTTGAGATTTTTCTGGGAAAAAGTGGAGTTTCCTTTCCATACCAGCCTCCTGCCCTTGTTCCTCAGAGCTGTAAAATGCTGGAGCTATCACAGATTTGAAATATACCTGTTTTGCTTTTCAGCAGACATATTGAAATCAATGGGATCTATGATAGTCTGTGACCAGCCTAAACCCCGTTGGCTTCCTGAGGTCTGCTCATAGCTGACTTAGGTCTCGACCCAGTCCGGATTTTTCCCCCAAATCTCCAGTCTTAGAATTTGCCTTGTGTCTTTTGCCAACGTGGACTGTCCCTGAGCGCCAAGGTGGAACCAATGCCAGACCGACAGTGCCAGTCAGACCAGACTTCACAGTGCTTTCTAGGGAAGGGAAAAGCCAGATGAGGACCTCGATGGCTCTTTCATAGACCAAATGACTGCACATTCAAAAAGGAGAGATACAGTAATAATGGGAGATTTCAACTACCCAAATATATGTTGGCAGTCAAACTCTGCAAAGGTGGAAGGTCCAGCAAGTTTCTTGCTTGTCTTGCAGACAATTTCATGGTCCAGAAGGTGGAAGAGGCGACAAGGGGATCAAATATTCTGGATCTGATCCTGACCAACAGGGAAGACCTTGTTAATGACGTAGAACTGGTTGGATCTTTAGGAGAGAGTGACCATGCCCTATTAGAATTTGGCATTCAGTGGGGAAGTGAAGACAAATGTAGCCAGGCACTCGTCTTAGATTTTAAAAAAGCAGACTTCTGTAAACCGAAGGAGCTGCTGGCTGAAATCCCGTGGTCAAGAATAGTCAATGAGAAAGGAGTTCAGGATGCATGGGAGTTCTTTAAAAGGGAGATACTGAAGGCACAGGCTAAAACTGTACCATTAAGGAGGAAAAATGGAAGGCATCTGAATAAACCAGAATGGTTGACTAAAGAGCTCTCAGCTGAGCTAAGTATTAAGAAAAACATGTACAGGAAATGGAAGAAGGGGGAAATCACCAAAGAAGATTATAAGCAAGTAGCCAGGAGATGTAGGGAGAAGGTCAGAAAGGCTAAAGCACAGAACGAACTTAGGCTGGCCAGAGACATTAAAAACAATAAAAAGGGTTTTTTTTAAATATGTCCGCAGCAAAAGGAAAAAGAAGGAGACAATAGGGTCACTGCGCAAGGAAGATGGTGAATTAATAATAGGAGGAAGAAAAAAGGCAGAACTCCTCAACACCTTCTTCGCCTCAGTTTTTTCCCAAAAGGATAAAAACACTCAACCTGGCGGTTGGGGAGCAGGTGAGGAAGTGGGGGAAATGCAGCACAGAATAGATAGAGAGGTAGTACAAGAATACCTGGCCACACTGGATGAATTCAAGTCTCCAGGGCCAGATGAATTGCATCCTAGGATTTTAAAAGAACTAGCAGAGGTCATTGCGGAACCTCTTGCTATAATCTTTGAAAACTCTTGGCGGACAGGAGAAGTTCCGGCAGACTGGAGGAGGGCAAATGTTGTCCCCATCTTCAAGAAGGGAAAAAAGAGGACCCAAATAATTATCGCCCAGTCAGCCTGACATCCGTACCTGGAAAGATCCTGGAGCGGATCATCAAACAGTCAGTTTCTAATCACTTAGAAAACAATGCCGTAATTACAAAAAGTCAACATGGATTTCTCAAAAATAGGTCATGCCAGACTAATCTTATCTCTTTTTATGATACAGTTACTTGCTTGATAGATGAAGGGAATGCTGTGGACATAGTATATCTTGATTTCAGTAAGGCCTTTGACAAAGTTCCCCATGACATTCTTGCAAAGAATCTAGTAAGATGTGGACTGGACAGGGCTGCTGTCAGGTGGATTTGTAACTGGTTGACTGACCGTACCCAAAGGGTGGTCACCAATGGCAGATTCTCATCCTGGAGAGAAGTGACTAGCGGGGTGCCACAGGGTTCTGTCCTGGGCCCGTTGCTGTTCAATATCTTCATTAATGACTCGGATGAAGGAATAGAGGGCACGCTGATGCAGAGGACACCAAATTGGGAGGGGTTACTAATCGCAGATGACAGGATCAAAATTCAAAAGGACCTGGACAGATTGGAGAGCTGGGCCAAGGCTAACAAAATGAATTTCAACAGAGAGAAATGTAAGGTCCTACACTTAGGCAGAAAAAATGGAATACAGAAATATAGGATGGGGGACAAGTGGCTGGCTAACAGTACGTGTGAAAGGGATCTAGGAGTCTTAATAGACTACAGGCTGAACATGAGTCAGCAGTGTGATGCGGCAGCCAAGAAAGCCAACGCAGTTCTTGGTTGCATCAATAGGAGTATGGTGTCTAGATCGAGGGAGGTATTGGTACCACTTTATTCTGCGTTGGTTAGACCTCATCTTGAATACTGCGTCCAATTCTGGGCACCCCAATTCAAGAAGGATATGGATAAGCTGGAGCAGGTCCAGAGGAGGGCAACCAAAATGGTGAGGGGCCTGGAAGCCATGCCCTATGAGGACAGACTTAGAGAGCTGGGTATGTTTAGTCTGCAGAAGAGAAGGTTGAGAGGGGACATGATAACCATGTTTAAATATTTGAAGGGATGTCATGTCGAGGAGGGAGTGGGCTTGTTTTCTCCTGCTCTTGAGACCAGGACAAAGAGCAATGGATGCAAGCTGCAGGAGGGTAGATTCCACCTGAACCTCAGGAGGAATTTCCTGACGGTCAGGGCTGTCCGGCAGTGGAATGTGCTGCCACGGAGTGTGGTGGAGTCTCCTTCGTTGGAGGTTTTTAAGCGGAGGCTGGATGGCCACTTGTTGGGAGTGCTTTGAGGGTTTTCCTGGCAAGGGGTTGGACTGGATGGCCCTTGTGGTCTCTTCCAACTCTACATTTCTATGATTCTATGAAAAGCACCTTGTGTGGCTTGCATGGCTGGAGAAGGGCAGTCCGGTTTCCTGCCTCGCAGGAGGATTTCCCAAGGGGCTGCTGGCAGCACCTTTGCCCAGGGATCCTCCTCCCCATGCCAGAGGCAGCCACTGCCTTGCAGCCAGAATTTGGGTCCCAGAGGATGAGTCCCCTTCTGCAGGAGCCCCAGCTGGGTCTTCCCATGGCCCCACATGTACCTGGGGCCCCATTGCAGCAGCAGTGGAAGCCATAGCCCATGGAGGTACCACGGGGCTCTTGGTGGCAGTGTTTACAGGGCTCCGGTGGACTTTACCCCTGCAGGTGTCCCCACCTAGGTGTGCACATACTCGCCCTGCTGTCCATCTGTCTGTCCATTCGTCCATCCATCTCCTGCTGCCCTCTCCTGATGGAACTTGCCAGGAGGGGGCCATGCTGGCAGTTAACTCCTTGCTCTCTCTCGCCCACCTTGCAGAGTCTGTGCTCTCGCTCAGCACCCCGATGCTGGCCCTGGTGGTGGCGTTGCCAGCTCTGCTGTTGCTGATGGTGATTGCCGTCTTTGCGCTCCTGATTACTCGCCGTTGGGCGGCAGCCAAGAAGAAGGCAGCCCCGTGAGTGCCTTGGGGGAGTGTGGAGACCTTGGGGGCGCTGAGGGGTGTTGTGCAATCCCTGGGAAGGGGTCCCTGCCCTTTGCCCGAGGCCATCTTGGAGACAAACATGCAGTTGGTTTGAGGAGCCTTGCTTGCTGCCGTTCAGCAGCATGTGATGCCTGAGAAAAAGGCTGAAGGCCTGTCCCCTCCCTCCCTCCCTCCCTCCCTCCATGTCACGTCACGTGGGCACATGCACGGGCCCACCGTGGAACAAATGCCAAACCAGCCCAAGATTTTTCACTTTGTTTCCATGATATTGTGCCCAAAGCCCAGGCTTGAAAAGGGAGTTCCCCTTCTCTTTCTCAACCTCTCTCTCTGCAGGGAAGAACCGGGCCAACGGACTCCCATCTACAAAGGCAGTCTGGAGTCTGTGCCTTCCACTGTGGGGGACACGCACCCCCTTGTGATGTAAAGAGGGCCCTCAGGTAGGGAGAACTTAATTGCTTGTCCCTCCTCATCTTTCCTGGTGACTTCCCACCTCGCTCGCTCTGAAATCCAAGGGAGAGGATGCCTTCAGTCTTAGCAGTTCAAAAGTGACACGCTGCACAGTGTGGAAGAGAGCCCAAAATGAAGAGTTCCTGAGTCCATCCTCCTTGTCCCACCAGAGGACTCTGGGTGCGCATGGAAATACAAACATGTTGTGCTCCCCTGTGTGGCCAGAGAAGGCGAATGCAACCTTCGTGGCAGCTGGAAGCCAATGGTGCTCACCCTGTGGCCCCGTAGACATTTTGAACTTCAGCTCCTGGGATCCACAAACACTGGCTGTGCTGGCTGGGGCTTCTGGGAACTTAAGTCCAAGTGGTTGGGATGAGTGTCAGTGGGGGAGCCACGACCCTGAGCCGACTCTTCTCGCTTTTTTGGGGAAGGGTTTCCCAACAGGTCGTGGCTTAGGGTCCCCTCGGTTCTTACTTTTTGGGTGTCATGTAACAGCACCAGGCA
This sequence comes from Iguana delicatissima, assembly GCA_948472985.1. Classification (NCBI taxonomy): domain Eukaryota; kingdom Metazoa; phylum Chordata; class Lepidosauria; order Squamata; family Iguanidae; genus Iguana; species Iguana delicatissima. The sequence goes on from CAOKZL010000856.1 coordinate 105,335, forward strand.
CAAATACAGAGACAGAGAGTCCCATCTCATCTCCCCCTCCTCACAGCCAAGAAGTGTGTGTGTACACATGCACACACATGTGAGTGCGCGCGCACACACGCGCACACACGTATGAGGGGATTGGGACTGCAGGACATATTTTCCCTGTGGAGCTGGCCTGGGAAGAAAGGGTTTGAACTCTCTCCCATCCTCAAGAAGCCCCCCAGGCCAAGAGCAACCCTCCCCCAGATACCCCGCTCTGGGACACCAAAGGGGGCTCCGCTTCCTTTCCCTTCCCCAGAGGGTGGAGCAGAGTCAGCCAGGACCAAGGCCTGCTGGCCACAGGTTGGCCTGAGGCCCACCAAGAGGGGCCAAGTGGATTGTGCCCCGCTGCACTGAGCCCTCTGTTGCCAGCCAAGCTCCCCTTGTACCGTGCCAGAGCGGCTGCTCCTCTGGCATGATCAGCTGCCCTGCCAGAATCCTCTGGTGAGCTACAGTGGCCCTTCCCTCTTTTTGCCTTACAGTCTTGTTGCCCAAAGATTGGCACAGCTGCTGATGGCATAAAACAGCGAGAGAGAGATGCCCATCCTTCCCACAGGCACTTTCCTCTCCCACCTTTCTGGGCAGGTGCTTCTAGGCAGAAATCTATGAGAGGGAGACATTCAGCCATCTGGGGGGCACCCCTCCCTCCTCAGGGCAGGAGTGGAGAGAGAAGGGGGGTTGGAGAGATTCCCCCTTGCCTGAAAAAATCTGTGCTTCAGCCCTTGTGCTCCAAAGAGTGGGATGAGTTGCCTCAGAACAAGTGCAGCAGAAGGTCCCTGATGAGCAGGATCATCAGCTTTAGTGAGGAGCCACGGAAGAGTGGAAGGAAAGGACCAGCTGGCAGCATCTCAAATAAACACCCAGCCCCTGCTGGTTCATTTGGGTGGCAAAGCTGCTGTGGGATGGCTGGGTGGAGTGGGCTGCCTTTGCCTCCGTGGAGACCCCCCCATTGCCCAAAATGACCCAAGGGCAACCCTTGTCCTTCACGGCAGTCTCCTCCAACTGAGCCACCAACTTCCTTTCCTTCCTTTTCTCTCCCCAGGAGCAAATGGACCCCCACTCCCGGTGCATATTGTCACTTTGAAGATTCATTCTGTTCTTCTGGCTTGGGATAATGGGGAATCTCACCAATGTACAGTGATTGGCTTTAATGTATCTCTTTGAGATGTTTGTTGTCTTTGATTTTTAGAATGGGGAGAGGTTGAGCTCTTGGGACAGAAAGGAGATGAGGTTGTGTATGTATTGCTTGCCCTTTGCCTGTCCCCTCTGCTTCCCTTTGCCAGGGTGGGGCCGTTCCCTCTCGCGCCCACAGGAAGCTCTTTGGCCTCTGCTGGGTCTGGCAGATGGAGAACTGCTGTGCCAAGCATTTTGCCTGAGGCGAAGAAGGGAGGTGGGCCCAAAGGCTGGGAGCCACCCGGCCTGGCTTGTTGGGACTGAAAGCTTAAGTCAGTGGCCTGAAGAGCATCCTCCATCATCCCCATCGTGTGCTTCTCTTGGATAGCAGAAGAGGGAAGCCTGTGGGAAGGTGGACCATCTTGCCAGAGTCCCATGCAGAGTATGGATGGGCGACCCCTTTCCCTCTAAAAGCCCCTGGAAGCAAAAGAGGGGCGGCAGGCATTCACACTGTGAGTCGCCTTGGTGTTTTGATGGTAGGGGATTGGAGACCCCAAAGTACAACCCCCCACTCCAGGCCAGATCAGCAGGAGCCTTTTGTTTCTGGGGGTCATGAGAGAGGGAGGGTTTGGGGTTCCCTTTTCCCGAGGATGGGGTCACATCTGTGTTCTGCTTGGAAATGTTTTCTGGTGTCTACTTTTACATCTTTCTAGGATCTGGCATCTATGGCCACCCCACACCAAATCCCAGGGGGCCCCTGGCTGGAGCCCTTCTGATAGTGTGAGGCCAGGGAGGGCAGCCAGCCAGAGGCACTTGGTGGTTCTTTGCATCCCTGTGCATTTGGGGGTGGGGGAATGGAGCGGCGGCTTAAGTGGCATTAGGAGGAGCATGCGTGGGTAGATCACACCTGCTTCTGCAGCGCAAGCCATAAATGTCCCCCCCATCTAGCACTTCCTTGGATCAAAATAAAGAAATAGCAAAATCTTGCAACAGAGGCGGTTTGGAGCAGGGGTGTGTGTGCGTCTTTCCCTTTTTTCTTTGATCATCAACATTCTCCACAGTACCCGAGGGGAAGATAAACCAGGCAGTGACAGCCAAAGCTGTAAAAGGCCTCCCTGGAATATTCAGTCCTGATAAAACGCCTCTCTCCTGTCCCACCCCCCACCAGCAGCAGTGCTTCTTTATCACACCAAAACCAGTGGGCAAGAGTCAGCATGGTAGTGCAGTGGCATGGGCGTTGGACCAGGGCTTGAATTCCTGCTTGGCTGTGGAAACCCACTGGGTGACCTTGGGCAAGTCACAGTCTCTCAACCTCAGAGGAAGGCAGAAGCAAACATCCCCTGAACAAATCTTGCCAAGAAAACCCCGTGATAGGTCCTTGGGGCACCATAACTTGGAAAGGACCTGAAGACACACAACAGCCATCCCCATCGCCTGGAGGCCCACCCAGTTCAGTCGTGGGGCTATGTTCCATTTATGTGCGTCCCATAGAGTCCCCTCTTGATAGCCACACACAAATGAGAGGACTTCAGTCAGAGTTACCAGATTTGTCAAAGGAGGCACAGGCTTCCTTCTTGCACCAAAAGATACTCAGCTGGCTGCTCTGCACCAAGAAGGGAAGAAGGGGAAGAAGCATGAAGGCAACAAATTCAGCAGGTGCGGTCTCTTGCATCACCATGGTAAAACAGATGTTTGTGAACTGTAGCTCCCATAGTCCCTGACCGTTGGATAGACTGTCCAGGGGAATTGTAGGACAAAGAGGCCTAAAGGGAGGGTTGCAGGTTGCTCACCCACACGATACTTGGCAGGATAATGCTTAACCTTTTGGTTTTCTGCCTGCAAGGCGGTTGTTTCAAGTCCTTTAATCCTTAAGGGGGCTGTGGGGGGGGCAGCACAGGGGACTGCTTCGTTCCTGGCTCAGCCTCGAGGATGCCCGGGTTCCCTGTGGCCCTGCCTTGCGCCTGTAGCTTTGGCCCTCATCAGATTCCCCCCAGACAGACCATGAACTCCAGAAGCGCGTTTCCCAGGAGATGCTGGCAGAGCGGGCTCCTCCCTCCTCCATTTTCCAAACTGCATCTTAAAAATAATAAGCTCAGTTCCTTAAGTGGCCCCTTAAGGATGACAAAGGGGGTGCCCCCTGTTTGCCCTCAGGAGGGGAACTGTTTGCAGAGAGAGACATAAAAGTTAACGTGGGGTATAATGCATCCTTATGAGCTGCTGAGATTTGATGATGGCCATGAAATTTGGCATCCGGCATGCAAGAGTGCCGAATTTTTACTGCTAAGTGGCAGACTTGGTAACCAGACAAATCCAGGCTGCAATCCAGGGCAGGACGTTGTGAGTGGGAAGGAGGGGGCAGGTTTGTTGCAGCAGCTGATGAAAAATTGCTCGTTTTGGGGAGGGAAGGTTGGTCGCATTTTTTGTTCTTCGTGGCTGTATGACAAGCCGAAATTCAACCAATTAAGTATTTTTTAATTTCTTTTTCCATTAGAAATTTCATCCAGACTACTTCCTTCCTCCCAAAAAGCTGCATTTCACCACAGTCTCTCTCTCTTGTGTGTGTGTGTGTGTGAGGCTGATGGCACAGCTTCTGCCTAATTTCAAGGTTAGATTGCAGAACTACCCTCTGCATTTCAAGAGAACATCAGTTGCATCATCATCATCATCATCATCATCATCATCATAGCCCAAGAGGTAATATGTGTTCCATAATGGTGATGATAAGGAGGGGAGGAGGAAGAGCTTGAAATGCAGGAGGTCGGTCTGGGCCTTTTACCGCCTCCCAAGTCTTGAAATGTTGCCGAAGCCTCCCCACTTGTGTGCCTTCCCTCCCTGCCAGTTGCCTGTGCCCTCCCTGGCACAGATGATGACAGAGATGTATACACGCACCTACCTTTTGTCAGGTGGCTTTCTGGAGGAGTGCGTCCGTCTAAGCCTCCTTTCCAGTGGGATACACGTGGTGGTTCTACATTTTTTGGATGACCACCATGATGAGGGAGGGGAGTCAGGCCCCCAACAGTGGCTGCTGTCCTCTCTGTCCCCTTTGCATTGGCATAACTCCAGAAGCCCAGTGCTTTACCCAATAAGCCAGTAAGCAAAGCGACTCCTCTTCCTGGGGATCCATCCAGCTGGGACTCTAGGCCTCAATTGAGGGGTAGGGCTCTCCTGACCACCTTCCCTCCCTTGAGGAATATCCATCACTCACCAAGCCCCGCTGTCTTGAGCTGTTGCTTTTGAGGGGCAGCAAATCCATATCCTCTTTCAGTTGTAGAGTGCCCTGGCCCCCTCTCTCTTCCAGGCAGCAAGCACCCTTTGCTTTGTAGTCTTTTCATGTTTAATTCCCCCCCCCAAGCCCCAGGTTGTTCCTTTCTCTCTCCCCTGTCCCCAAAAAGAGCCCCTCCCCACTCTTCCTGCTTTTTCCTTCCTCAACTCTGGCAGTACAAGGCAGAGGTCTGGCCGGTGGCCTCTGTTCCCATTTCGTGACCCATATTCCAACAGCGCAGGCAGGACAAAACAAAAGGAAGTTCAAAGGCCAGTTGTCAGTGGTCTGATGCCAAAACTGCTCCAGAGATGTTCTGGGAGGGGAGAGCAAGCTCTTGGGGACTTCCCCCGAATCCCTCCTTGCCATAGCCCTCTGGGTCCACCCCCGGGGCCCCGGCACCTCAGGGGGCAGCTTGTGCTTCCCCCAACCCCTCTGCCATCAGACTCCGCCTCTCATCTGGCGTTGTGGTCAAGCAAGGTTGCATGGTGGTGTTGCCCTGGACCAGCCATGGGGGCCAGCTGGGTTTCTGGGTCTGTCTGCCTGGCCCAGCAGCCACCTTAGTGCCTCCCCCTGCCGCTTTCTCCTCCCATTTGCTGTATAAGCATGTCCATGAGAGAGAGTGAACCTCTGCCTGGTTTCAGGTCCACAGAGTGTTGGAGGCTGATTGGATTAAGCACCCAGCGAAGCCCAGGGCCACAAGGCCAGGGAAGATGCACCCCTCTTAATGAGCAAAATGAGCCGCCTCATTAGAGACAATTGGATTCCTCAATGAGCCGTCTGTCCCTGTGGGTGAGCCGGCGCTCTGCCTGTATTCCTTCTGGCAGCTGCTGAAACATTCGGGATTCAGGGACAGACACCCCCCCATTTGCAAGGGGCCCCAGGAACAATCTGGGGCCACCAGGGCCCTTGAGGCCATTGTGAAGGGCCCTTCTCTCCTTCTCCAATGGGGAGGGCACAGCCCAAAAGTGACTCCTGGCAAGACCCTGGTCTGACAGGGGTCGGAAGGGTGCAGGTGGAGAGGCCTGGGGGAGAGCTTGGAGGTCAGGACGTCAGTGGGAGCGGGGGAGGGGCTGGACCAGAAGAGAGGCGGGGTCTGCGATTGGAGAGAAAAAACGTGCAAGAGTCAAGGTACAAGCCCACAGTAAGGGCAGCCCCAGCTCAGGCAGCGGATCCTGGGGGACAGCCACAGCGCCGCTGCCTCTTCTCCAGGGGTCTCTGCCAGGAAAGGGGGCTTATGGCCCACCCTGGCTGCACCCACAGAGAGACTCTGGTCCAGCCACTTGGCCCGTGGCACTCCATGTCCATCTTCCTCTGACTGCCAGGAGCCCCCAGCCAGCCCACCCCAAATCCTGGGGGGGGGCAGCTGGCAGGACAGCAGCCAAGAGCCACGGGAAGAAGGCGGGTCAGTGGTGTGGCCCAGGACAGAGCGCCGTCAGCCAGGTTTGGGGGAGAACGGGTGATTGTGTTGCTGAACCCCTCAAAACTGGTGGAGGAGCAGGGGCCACTGGCTGGCACCCAGAGCAGAAGCCAAAGGAACTGCAAAGCCGGAATTTATGTTGTTGGGGAACACTAAATTTCCCCCAACCCTTACTGCTGCGATTATTTTAAAGTATTTTTTCCGGTGGCTCCCAGCTGAAATGTTTTCCACGAGAGGAGAGGTTTTGTACAGAATGACGGATGGGAAGGCCAGGGGAGAGCCGGTGGAGTCATAAAACCGAGAGCGGAGAGGCACTGAGGGGAGCCGGGACAAACGCAGAGGCCGAAGGGGTGGCCGCAGAAGAGCTGCCCTCCCTGGGGAGGGGAACAGGCACTGCGGGAGAAGGGGACCAGGGAGACCCCCATGTGCTGGGGCGGGGGCAGGGAGCCAGGTCCAGAGGAGTCCTGGGAGCAAAGGGGTCTGGGAAGAGATGGGGGCTCCAAGTTCACCGAGTCTTCTTTGTGGTCTTTTATACACACTGTTCTGTGTCATTTTACTGCCCCTCAGAGAACACACCACAAGGAAATTCAGCTGGGAGGGCATGTTGGGCGGGGGGGCACATGCCAACCAGCCAGGCTGTCCCGCATGGGGCATCCCCAGACAGAAGATCCCGAGAGACCCAGCCTGTGGGGCCCCCTCTTGAAAGTGGAGGGGGAGTGGGGGGCTCAGAGAGCAGCCCCCTACCTTCCACTCCTCATGTACACACATGCACACTTCTTGAGCAAGGACCCCACAACCACTGGTGTTAAAAGAATTAATCAGGGGGATTTATTGAAGTATCAAAGGTGGTTAAAAGGCAGACATATATATTTACATATATATTAACTTTTGGGCGGGGGGAACAGTCTTGGGCTGCAGAGGAACAACGCCCCACGCACTTCCCGACCCCCAGTTATATATTAATTATTATATTTTTCCATTCTTTTATTTTTTAATCTCCCCTTCCAAGACACAGACAATACAAAATAAAAACTGCGAGCCAGAGACGGACACAGAACCACACGGCCAGTTCCTTCTTGGTTGGTCTTTTCCCCAGACGAAAGACAGAGGCGGGGGCAGGGGGCATCGGCTGGCACCAAGTGGGCAAGTGGCACGGGGGTGGGGAGGAACGAGGGGCGCCAGAGGGCAGGCAAGGTGCAGAAGGTTCCTGGCTACCCACCTCTTCAGCCTGCTCGCCCTTGTGGGCTTGGGGGGCCCTTCCACACGTGACCCACCCCCACAGCGGCTGAGCAGGGGCTTGTGCCAGGGGACCTTTCCCAGCACCTGGGAGAGGGCCTGGGGGGTCTCGGGCTGAGCCCTTCCCCCTGCTGCCCTTGGGAAGGGGGTGCTGAAGCCCCCGCTCCGAAGGAGAAAGCCCAGTGGAGGGAGGGAGACCCTTGGCCACCGGCGGGTAAGCCGAGCAGTGGCCAACCGTTTGCCAGTCTCCCCCCTCCACAGGGAGGGACTTTGGGCCGGGGGGCAACGCTTCGGTGCCAAAGAGGGTGGGAGTGGGGGTGCCAAAGGATCTGGCAAGGCCAGGATGAGGATTCAGTGCTCGTGTGGATGCCGCCGTCCCATCCCCTGCCCCCTCCCGAGGACTCCACTTAAGGACGACAGAGACAGACAGAAACTCCCCTCCCTCCTCCCCGCAAAAAACTATCATGGCTTTGAAGGAAAACAAATCAAAACAAGGCTCTGACCTGCTTCTTAAGACCCCCAGCAGGCACACACGCACACACACTTGCAGGGGGGCAGCTACCCCAAAGAGCACTCTAGGCGCCCCAAGGGCACCCCCTCGGCCTCCTGCTCTGGGAGGCAGGATTAGACCCAAGGGTCCCGTCCAACTCATGGTCAACCGCTCCCCGGGCTGCTGAGGGAGTGATCGGGGCACCCCCGCCTTCTCCCACCAACAAATGGGGAGAAGCCCCACTCTCCCCTACCCAGGTAACTTTCAGACTCGGTGCTTATATTTGGGAGGGGGGAGGGAGAAACCAGGGCTCACAAGCCATGGTGGCTCCCACGGGCTTCCCTCAGCCCAACTCCCCCTCTCGGCAGCCCCAGTGCCCCCCCACATTCTGCCCCCCGCCTCCGGCCAGGCCGTTCCTCAGCTACTTACAAAGAGGTGGGGTGCCCCCATATCTCCAGCTCTGGCCCCCCAAAGGCAAAAAGAGTACTAGCCGCTCCACTACTCTGTCACCACACGCCCTGGGGGAGCGGAGCCACGTGTGCACGCGCACACACAACTAAGCACACACCGTTCCCCCGCAAGGGGCACAACTCCGGGCAGGGGGCCCCACGGGGGAGGGAGGCAGGAGGTGGAGCCTCATGGCTGGGGGCGGGGCTAAAGTCCTCGGTCCAAAAAAAGCCGCAAAAGTGTGGCCCGCACCCCCTTTCTCTCCCCCCGCCGGATTCCACCCGTCGACTGTTCTGTTCCCTTTGTCCTTTAATCCAGCCCCCCATTAAGAGCGGTGGCTTTTCTGTGAACTTCTCTCCCCTCCCCCGACATTCCGTCCTTGCCCCCTCCCCCGCGCCCGCCCCGCCCCCGCCCCCGCTCCCCGGCTCAGATGAAGAACTCCTCCTTGCGCTTGTGGCCGTCGCCGCCGCCCCCGTTGAGGAAGGCCTCGCGCGCCTCCCCGTGCTCGTCCAGCCCGCTGGCCTCGTGCGTCAGGTAGGAGCCTGGGGGGCGAGGAAGAGGAGGAGGAGGAGGAGGAAGGGGTGAGGGCCGGCCGGGCACGCGGGGACCTCGTCCGCCTTCCCCCAGGTTGCAGCCTTTCGGATGGAACCTGGCACTCGCCACAGAGGCCGGACTGCAACACCCGTCGCTCCCCGCCAACCCGATCTCAGAGCGCCCTCCCCCGCACCGGCGCCGGGGCAGGACCCCCGGGGGCCCAACCCTGGCAGGAGGAGCCTTTGGCCACCTCGGGCGGAGGGCCGCTCCCCTACTCCCTCGGGGGCCTCTTGCAGCCGGAAGGAGCCTCTTGCGGGGTCGACTCCGCCCCCGGACACCAGTGGGGATTCGAACACCAGTGGGGAGAGGGGGGCTGCCGCCAGGCGGGGAGGGCGCCTCCTGCAAAACTGGCGCCTCCCCTCCCCTGCCGGATCGTGGTGGCTCTCTTGAGGGGGGCACGGCTTTCAGCCCCCCTTGCCAAAGCCTTGCCCCCCGCCCAGCCTCCCCAAGGTGGGCGCTCTTTGGACAGCGCCCCTCCCACGCTCAGGCGAAGAAGCCGCAGTAGCAGCAGCAGCAGCAGCAGCAGCGTCAGGAGGGGCGCTTGGTTTGGGGGAGGCAGCCCCCCAGCCATGCGAGGCCCGGCCCACCAGCTCTCGGCCTGCCAGGCCGTGTCCCCCGTCCGCCCCCCGCCCCAGCTGACCTTTCTGCCGGATGGAGCACCAGACCATGACGATCAGGACGCAGATGACCAGGAAGACAAGCAGGGCCAGGATGCCCCCCACGATGGCGTAGGGCACGGAGGTCTGGGCGGCCACAATAGCCCCGGGGTCTGCGGGAGGCAGAAGAGGACGTTTAGGCCCCTGATGGCAACGGCGGGAGGGCGGGTGGAAGACCCCAAGACCCCAGCGCCATCCTTCAGTTATGGAGTGGGGGGGGAGGGACCAGGACTGAGGGTCACCCTGGGTGGGCCTACCCTTCCCCACTGGCCCTGGGAGACTGAGGCCCTGGGAGACTGAGACTGAGGCCCACTGGCCCTGGGAGACTGAGGGAGGGGAAAGGAACGCCCACGAAGGGGCCCACAGGAGGCTGAGTGTGGACCCCATGGGGAGGGGGAGGGGGAACTGTTGCCCCACAGCTGACTCCCTCTGGAGCCCACAGGCTGGAATCCTACCGAGAATGAGAGGCTGGAGGGAAGGTTTGAGCCCAGCCTCCTCCCTGATGCACTGGATTTCTGCGTGCAAGGTTTGTTTGGGGTGGGGGTAGAATAGGGAGGAGCCACCATGCTTTTTGCCCGCAAGATGTGCCATCAGTCATTTGCTGGCACCAGGGTCACTGAGGCCTAAGGACAGCTGGGGGCCGCAGGGGCATGTCTGCGGCCCAGAGGGATGCCCTGCACGCTTACCATAAACCACCAGGACGTACTGGTCGGAGGAGCGGCCGTGCTTGTTGGCCACCTGGCAGGAGTAGGTCCCGTTGTCCAGCAGGCTGAGGCTGGGGATGGTCAGTACCTCGCCCTCCACCAGGGCCCGCTCTGGCAGCGAGTCATTGGCACGGCTCCATTTGATGTCCGTGGGGCTGGGGGGAGAAGCCAGAGTCACGGGGGAGGAGGAATGAAGCTGCTGCCTCCTCTGTCTTCCCACTGCCCCACTCATTCCCAGTGACTGGCCTGCTCCCCCTGCCTGTCCCCACCCCCATGGCAGCACAGGGGAGCAATGGCTTCCTTCTCTTGAAGACTGTTCCCCGCTAGGTCTGCCAGGTATGGCTGCCAATGGAACTGGACCTGATACCATTGGATCATCAGTCAGGCTGCGGGGGGTGGGGATGACCTGCCTGGCCAACTGATTCTGGCTCCAATTCTGCCAAAGCACCTGTTGGGCAGTGCCATGTGTGACCATTTGGTCACCAGCGCCAACCCTTCTTGGCACCACGTGTGGGCTTTTCATCTTCTTCTGGTCCCAAAGGGCAGGACATGGACCATGCTGTGTCAGCATTTGGCCTCCTTTCGCAGAAAGGAGCTTGCTCTGTGGGTGGAGGTGTCTGCCAGCCCCCCCTCTGCCCTACCCTGCAGAAAGCACTCACAGTGGATTGCCATTGACGGCACACGTCAGGACTAAGGTGTCTCCTTCCCGCATCACCCCTTGCGGAGGGTGGATCCGTGCGGTGGGCGAGTCTGGGAGAGACAGTGGGGGGGGGTAGAGGAGAGAGTGAACAGGAGGCCGTGGAGCAAGATGAACAGCATCCCTAAACACAGCACCTCCCCAACACTCAAACAGCTGCACTAACTTTATTCAGGCTTTAAGTAAAAGAGGGAAGTAAGGGTGGGAAGGAACTCTTGGGCCACTCCCCTGTCCGCCTTCCATGTCACTGTGGGGGCATGGGGGAAAGAGGGCCCTCAACACAATGGGATTAAAAATTACAGGTAAAAAAGAAAAGTCAACAGGTGCTGCATAACTACATTCATCAAGTTGTACAGAAACGTTTCAGGAAGGTGACTCTTTGAAAGCCCATGGAAGAAGATCATGGCACAATCTCAGTTTTCCAAATACTGAGTTCCATTTAGGACTGGAAAAGTTTCCTTTTGGGGCCACAAATCTTCCCATTTCTGAGTCCTCCAAAAGGTAATGTTACAAAAGAAACCAGAGAGAGCTTCTCCTGGCACCAATCCAGCAACAGAGTTCCATGCGTCGGTCATGGTAGAGAGGCAGCAGTGTTTTGCCCTGGTCACAAGCAAAGTGGGCACACACAGGCCACTGCCACCTGTGACTTCTGATCCCTTCCACAGGAGAAGAGAAACACCCCCCAGCGGGGAGGGGAAGACTTCCTGCAGGTCCCCAGGCCCCAGCTCTCCGCCAGCCCTTCTGCAGCCCCCAGCCCCCACGTGAGCAGCGTGGTCACTTACACTGGACGTCGAGCACGTACTGGGTCTGCTTCCGCTGCCCGCGCAAGGCCGGGTGGGTGGCCTCGCAGGTCACGATGCTGCTGTGGTCCTTACGTTCCACCCGGAAGCGCACCACGTTGGTGATGCTGAAAACCTTCCCATTCTCCTGCTTGCTGCTCATCCCTGGCGGAGGCACATGGAGGGGAGATGAGGCATCCCGTTGGCTCTGCCAGCTGACCCCCCACCCCATAAAAATTGCTTCCACGAAAGACCTTCCAAAAGAAAGCTAGGGAGTTGCTTCCTTTCTGGGACACTCCTCTCTCATCTTCATGGTCAAATCCTGTGCAACCCTCTTGTTAACTGCTGTCCCTTGGGAAAAGAAAGGTGCATCATGCGGCAGCTCTGGCACCAGATGTGAAGGATTTGTTTCTCACAGTCAAGGAGTGTTGGGGAGATGAAAGCTGCATTAGGTCTAAATGCCCCACTCCAGCAGCATCGAGCAGCAGGAATTACTTGCAAAAGACACACAAACTGCCCTAATTTCAAGCATCTTCCATACTGTGGGGTGGTGGTGAAAAGCACAGCAGGTTCAGCCAGGGCAGAAAATCGTTCTGTTCAAGAGAGAGCTGGAGAGACAGCAGCTCTTCCTCTCCTGCCTGGGAGCCAGCAGTGTGTGTGTGGGGGGTCTCCTCCTCCTCCCAAGACCCTCTCAGGGCTGCTGGAGGCTGGGTGGTGGTGGAGAGCTCAGATCCTATTTAAAAGGTGAGTCTCCGCTCCTGAGGGTTCACCCCTTTTTCATGGCCAGAAAAGAGGAAGCCCAGGATAGCCGTCAGTACCCCCCAAAAAAACAGCACCAGGGGCCTATGGGTGCACTCCCCCCCTTCTCTGAAAGTAAATGGCTGGTGAGGCCCCCTCCCTTCCCTTGGTCCTGAGCTGACTTATCCCACACTATGAGGCCAAGATGGGGCCCAGGCACGAAGAGCTGCTGACCTCATGGTTGCCCCCTTGCCCCCTCCCAGCCCAGGTGGCACCTTTCAACTCTCTCCGGTCCCGGTACCAGCGCAGGGTGGCAGCCGGGCGCGATCTGGGGACGCTGCAGGTGAGCTCCACCTCTCCTCCTTCCACCGCCTGTTCCTTCACTTCCACCAAGGGGTTGTCGGGGGGCACTGGGGTGTGAGAGAGAGAGAGATCAGAAGGGTTATGGCAAAGTCTTGTCCCCTCGTAAGCCCCACATCTCAGTGGGGATCCATCTGGGCAAGAGTGCACATTCACACCAGTGGCCACCCAGGGAGGGACCTGGCAAGCACAGAGGGCATCCAAGGCTGGACAGACCACTCTCCCTGCCTCTGCAGGGCAAAATGCATTCTTGGAATTCACATCTAATTTGAAACATCCAAGCTTCTAGCCCTCAAGTGGGATGAAAATCAGTACAAACTCAGACAGAGGTGACAATGAGGGGTTCAGCCCTCTCTTGTTGTGGGATGGGGCTTTGTGGCTGGGCTCAGGGCCTTCTTGGACTCCCCCACCCTCACCGTGCAGAAGGCACAGACTTTGGAAAAGAGGCAGACCTCTCCATGGCTGAGTTGCCTCTTCAGAATGCCTAATTCAGCTTCCCTTGGCAAAGGATCGGGAGTGCTTAAAGTTTCCAGGGGGCTGATCTGTTTCTGGATCACAGGAGGGGCCTCTCCCCAGCACCCAAGTCTCTTGCAAGCATGTGAGGATGGGGTGGGGAGGTGGCTGCTAGCAGGTGTGGCTGGGAGAAGAACGGCCTTCTCCCCGCGACAAGGACACACACTTTGCATGCAGATGGTCTCAGGCCCAGTTCCTGGCAGCATCTGCAAGCAAACTTTGGGAAGAGACTCCGGTCGGCCACTAGAGGGATGAATGGACCCTGGGCTGGCTCGGGAGAGGCCTTTTCTCTCCTGTAGGACCCTTCCTCAAGGCCTTTCCCTTCCTTGCCTCCAGTGCGCTGAAAAGGAGGCCAAATGGCCAGGGTCAGATGCTCTCAGTCAATCAACACAAAGCTCCAGAGCAAACAGATGGGTGGACTGGGCAGACCTTGGGCATCCTTGTTGGGCTGCTAGCTGAACAAAAGGGAGGGGCTCCTCTGCCTTTAACAGTTGTACAGCAGAGGGAACATCTGCAGCACACAGCCTTCCTCCCGTGACTAAATGCCCTCTTCTGCACCACCACTAAGGGGACCAGAACCCCTTCCTCAGTCCATTTGGCAACCATACCTCTGGGCCCTCAGCATCTGACCCAGCTCACTACCAAATGCTTCAAGCTAAAGGCCGTTGACCCCCCCACCCCAATATCCAATGCAGCCCTGGTGCTCCCCCTACATCAACTGGCCACGAACTGGTGCTGAGCCTCCCTCCCTGCTTTCCCAGTTCCCCTCAGCTGTGTGTGGGGTGGTGGTGGTGCAGGGGTTGTTGTAATGGAAGGAGGGGGCACATACCCAGCACTGTCAAGAGCGCGATCTGGTGGTGAGTGTCCTCTGTGTAGAGCTGGCAGAAGTAGCCCCCCTCATCTTCCAGACGGGCGTTGGAGAGGACGATACGGACCTGCTTCGGGGTGAACTCTGCCAGCTGGAACCGCTCATCCTTCAGGGCTGGAAGGGGAGATGGACGGAGCCCTCATGGGACAGAAGGACAGGTAGCACATCATGTCCCCCTGCCACCTGGCCACAGGAGGAAGAGTGCCAGGGTGCGGCCACTCACTTTGCTGAGCAGCGGTCTTTTCCAGCCAGGGCCAGAGAGGCAGCTCTCTTGGGCAGGCAGGCACGCAGGAGGATTCGAGGCCACTCCCAAGCGGCCCGTGAGCGCCTGCAAGGATACGCGTCTAGCTCAGAGAGGGTGCCATCTGGCCTCCTCTGCTTGCGCGCTCAGGTATCTTGGGTCAGCCTGTGGACTTTTTTCATGTTCAAGAGGTAACTGAATAATTTTGCCCAATGCAGATGATGATGCTAATGATGGCTGGAGTTACCCTTATATCCTCCCCTTCTCTGCAAGGTAGGTCAGGTCAAGAGAGAGACTTGACTGGCCCAAGGGTTTCATGGCCTGAACCAGGACCTCCCAAGCCTGAAATGCTGACCACTGTATTGCACTGACTCAGGGACAGTCATGTCCATGTGTGTGTTTCCCTTTGAGCCCTGGGCCTTGGTTCATTAGCCCACTTGTTAGCTCATCCAGCCCCTCCTGCATGGGGTCCAATCCCTCCATTGAGTACACTAAGATCTGAATGGCAGCAGGCAGACTGTTGGGGGCTGAAGACGGGGGAGACAGCTTCTCCCGAGGGTCCCACTCTAGCCTGGCCCCCCAGCACTCCCTGTCCCTAAGGGTGGTTACCCCGTGTGCCGTTGAAGAACAGAGTCTGGCGAGCGGGGTTCTGGATCACGACAATGGAGCCATCATACTGGTGAAGCTTGCAGTTGATTTCGGCTTGTCCCCCCTCGGCCACTGTCACATTCTCTGCTTGGACCTCCTGCGCTCTGGCTGGCAAAGGGTCAGAGAAACAAAGGGGTCACCACTGGCTCTGCCAGGAGGAGGGGCTCTAGGGCAAGTGGGATTCACCTGAGCTGGGTTTCAGCACCCCAATGGATGGACGGATGGATGAAGACAGAACCTTCTGGATTCCAGTCACCCACACCCAGACAGCAGAGGAGACGCTCCTTCTCATCCCGTCCTGCCCCCTCAGTTCTAAAAAGGCGATGGGTGAAGTGGTGTTGGACTGCAACTCCCATCAGCCCCCAAGCCAGCACAACTAGTGGGGGAGAAATGCTGGGAGTTGGAGTCCAGGAATACTCAGTGAAAGGCTGCTGCGCTTTGCCCAGCCCTCTCGGAGGCCATGGCCCCTGGACCGCTGGCAGAGACCATGGTGGCAGTGGGCAAGACCTCAGTTCCTCTGCGTGGGGAACTCGGGAAACTCACAAATGCAACAAGAGTGGCAGGTGAAGGGGCCCAGGGAGGAACCTGCTTTTTAGAAAGAGGGGCATTGGGGGTGCACGAAGGAAGCAGGAGAGTTAGGGGCCGAGAGGATTAGACTCCCTTCAGCCCGGCTTTCCTGGGTTCAGCATCCCGTCCGGGTACAGATTTCCATACTGCTCATTTCTGCTTCTTACTGTTCACCTTTCCATCTGGAAGTTGCTAAAGGCAGTGCACAAAATGATGGTTAAAAAACCGAGGGTCTCTCCCTTTGGGCAAAAGCCCCAGGAGCAGCCTGGCATCCCTCACTGGCATCCCTCCTGGAGAGAGACCCACGAAGGCTGAAAGGAGGCTCACAGACTAAGCAAGATGCGGAGGGATACAAGTTTTCTCCCTGCTGCAAACACGCCAACACAGTACAAAGCTTTACATAAATTGAGCGTTACATCTGATACTTTATCCAACGCATTAACAGAATATGGGGTTTCCCCCCTTTGTGGAAACACAGGCTAAGCCTGGCAAGCGATCTGTCTCATATTCGCTGCCAAGCGGTGAGGTGTTGTGAGGAGACCTCTTTGGTCCAGAGGAGGTCTTGT
The DNA here is from genome assembly GCA_948472985.1 of Iguana delicatissima. Taxonomy (NCBI): domain Eukaryota; kingdom Metazoa; phylum Chordata; class Lepidosauria; order Squamata; family Iguanidae; genus Iguana; species Iguana delicatissima. Next base: position 121,252 of record CAOKZL010000856.1, read on the forward strand.
GTGGGGAGTTGGCAGGGTTTTGCCAAAAGTGGTGTATTAAGGGGAAGCAGAGTGGGAAAAACCCAAGTGAAGTACCAGAGGAAGAGGCGCTGCAAAGGCTGCGTGAGGAAAGTGGCATCCCTGGGGCAAGAGGCTGAAGCAAAGCAGGGGGTTTCCACAGGGACCCAGTGAGAAGCCTCCGGCTGACAGAAGCCCTGAGCCCAGGGAAGCCATTTCTGAGGTAAAAGTTTCAGGTAAAGTAAGCAACACCAAAGTAAGAAGGAAACAAGCATGAACTAAGTATCAAATATATATATATAGAGAGAGAGAGAGAGATAAAAAAAAGGGTTATTTGTTCCCAACAAAAGTACCTCCTGAGCTAAAAGTTGTTGATAAGCATAAGGAAATACAGATCTTATGCCTCCCCCAAATAAAACTAATGTTGTAAAACTCTGTCCCAGAAGGGGAAGAAATGAGTGAGGAGGAAATGCAGAGCCACCCACAGCTGAACCCTCAGATGGTGTGGGAATATGAAAAAATAAAAAAATTGAACTGAGTAGGCTTGAACGTGAGGGGAAGTTAAGAGAGTTAAGACAGAAAGAAATACAACATGATACACAACTGAGAGAAAAAGGACTGTGTTATGAGAGGGAATTATGACAGAAGGTAAATAGGTAGTCATAAGCTTTTCACAATTTGGCAGTGCAAGGTGTTCCAGTGGATTAGGGCCCTTCCCAAGGAAGACAGGGCTGGCCACAGCAAAGGACTCCCAGAGGTAAAAGCCTGGACCCCCCCACACACACGCACACGCGCCAACCCCAGACTGGCAGCTGAGTCTGACTTTGCCCTGTTGGCATGGGGGGGTGGCTCCTCCCCAGCACAGGGCCAGAGACCCCAGCATAGGCCTCGAGGCAGCTGCCTTGCAATGATAAGTCACAGGCCCCAAGCAAAGAGAAGAGAGCCAGTCTCACCGCCTTGACCCAACACAGCTGAGGCCAGAGCTTGGGAAAGGTAACTTTTCCAAGCTCAGTCTCTCAGCACCTCCTGCTCGGTGCCTTTCCCAGAGGTCAGCCCCTCTTGCTCAGACTGGGCCCTCTCGCCTGGCACTTTGCCTCAGGCACCTGGTGTGGTCAATATGCCAAGAGAGGGGCGAGTTCTGTCCCACCCACCTGACAGCCGCCTTTGTGCCGCTCGCTTGTCTCAGTCTGTGACCTGCTGGAAAGCAATACTTGGAGCCTCACCAGAGCTAGCAGCAGTGGACCTCAAGGAGAAGGGGTACAACAAATGGAAGGCAGAAAGGTCAGATACCCCACTCCAGAAGGCAATAATCAACCAGGGAATTCTCCTGCTCCAGCTGCATTGCCAGGGAGAGGCTGCTCCGGAGCTGTGAAGGAGTAGGCCCGGAAGCAATTTCCTACTGTTGTCCAGCTGGCTGGCTTGCAGCTCATGGAGTTATTGGCCAGGAGAGTGCATGCAGAAAAAAACAGGGAAACCAAATTCTGCATTTTCGAAAGGCAAATTCTGCAACCTCAAGTCCAGCAAATTCAAAACAAACAGCCAGGTTTATGCACCTTAAATGGTATTTGGCAAACAACCTTGTCCACACCGGTTCCCCTGGTTCCCTCTGTGAGCAAACTGGCTGTTCCAGTCTAGATGCTCAGGAGAGGATTTGCGCTTAGGCTGAGGACAGGCTTTTGCGTGCGTGTGCGTGTGCCTTTTTCATAGCAGTCTCAAGAGTGACGCAGGGATGAGCGGGGATGTGAACAAATCCACAGCACAGCCTCGCAGGTGCAGAGACAAAAGGCTGCGGAGGCACTTACAGAGATACCCACCAAAATGCCCGCCCAAGGCAGGCCAGCTCACTCTCCTCTCAAGCCTCCGTCCAGCCTGCTGGGTCTTTCCCACTCTACGCAGCTGCAACCTGCTGGCATGGGGGAGGGAGGGAGGGAGGAATGGGAACCCCATTCCTTAAACCTGACCCCCCCCCACTCACCTGCCCCCCTGCTGCTCCCCACCCGTCTTCTCCGCAGCCCCATCACACTCTGGATGCCCTGCCAACCCCCCGCCTCTCAGCCCCCGTTATCTGGCTTGGCCACCTGGGCAATGCCTTCACTGAGCTGTTCTGATATTGTCCTCCCCACCAGGCTAATAACCAGCCTTTAAAAAACCGAATAAAAATCTCTGTTTCACTGCCAGGCAATGAGCCATTTTGCTTTTTGCACACATATATAATGAATCAGGCAGTGCCAAGCAAAGCTTGCCAGAGGGGGGCATCCCTTCTCTTACCTTGGCTCTCCCTGCCTTCCCTCACAGCTGGCCCAAGCCCCCAGACCACACGCCTAGGACTCATGCCACCTCCCGCGCTATAACGCAACCCACCCCAAAGAGAGTTGTAATCAAGAGAACTTGGTGGCCATGACCTGGACGTGGCACTCCGTCTCTGTGTGTGTGTTTGCAGTGCCAGCCGTTGCCCATGCAAAGAGGCACTGACCTCTGGATCTCTTGAGCGGCCGCGTAGCTCTGGCTCCAAAGGCAACGGGATCTCGCAGCCCCTTTGAGACTAAGCGAGAGAATCGGGTCGGCGCCAGCGGCAGCAACAGCCTCTCAGACCGAGCGAGTCTCCTTCTTCACCGGGCGCGCTGAATAACGCCAACGGAAGGTGTCTCGGCTAAGGAGCGCGGGGGAGGATTAACAACTGGGCCCCCGAAAGAGAGGGCGACTCTTGGGGAGTAAATATACTCTTGGGCACGAAGCCTGCCCCCCGTCCCCTCTGTCCCTCCCTTGGTCTCAGTGCCCTTTGGGAGGGAGGGGCCATTCCGGGCAGAACTACAGCTCCCAGAGTGCCCCGGGAGAGAGTCAGAGGAGGAAAATTGCTGCCAGTGCGGCCGAAGTCACAGAGGAGAGCGGAGAGGGGGCCACGCGCCTCACCTCTCACCCCCTCCCACCCAGTGAGAACGTCACGGAGGGGGGGTTCAGGACCCCCAGGGTATCCGTGCCTATCTTTATCCCAGTACGCTGGTCCTGCGACAGCTCACACCCTACGTGGGGTCTGCCCCCTCCTCGGAGCTTGTTCATCTTCAGCTAATCATGGGTTGCTATGGTGACCAGCAGCCACCACCATTTGCGTAGCCCTGGCACTGTGCCAACGCTGGGGCTGGCTTTCCAGGGAGGGAGCGGCCGACAGCATGGAGAGATGGGGTTTTTGTATCCCGAAGAGGGCTCCCTTGAGCACGGTGCCCAGCTGAAGGATGGGCCAGCTGTGCCCGCCCCCCATCCTTGGGAGCTGAAGGGTCTTGAGGAGGACGCGCTCTCCAGGAGGGGAAGCCATCTTGTCTGCCCCCCGCCGCCGTTCTGCTCGGTGCCCTGTGCCGCGTAGCAGAAGTTCAGCAGCGGAAGCTGGGTCTCTCTCTTTCGTCCTCCTCCACTAATGAAACCGAGGCGGGAAGGAGCAGCTACACAAGGGTCCGTTGAGCTAGCAAGACGCCCACACGCCCACACACCAGGCACGGGTGAGAGAGGCAGCCAGAGAAACTGAGGCAGGACCAGCAAAGAAGAACGACACCCCCTCCCGAACAGGAACTCCCCCAGAGGGCCAACAGCAGAGGCAGGGGCAGAACACAACCCTCAGTCTCCCCAGCCATGTTTGCAGCAAAGAATACAAAATAAAGTAGGGCGGAGGAAAGAATACTCTGGCTCTTGAAGCCCGTGGGATCTGTAGCTCTCCCCTGGGGAGAGGTCACATTTTGGGAACGAATGGAGGCCAAACTAGCCCCTGGAGCTGCTGAATTTGTCCATCCCAGCCCACCCTTCTAGAACGAGCCCAGGTCACAGCCCTTCTCTGCCGCCTGAGAAAGCCCCCACGAATCATAATCACTATATATATAAAAGTCAAAGTTTGTGAGTTTGTCTGTGTGAGGCAAACTCACAAACTCGTATGATTGGCTGCATGAGGCAAAGACCTCATATGATTGGCTGGCTGTGAAGATTCTATGGAATCTTGGGATTGGCAGATCAGGGAGGGGCCTTCAGAATTCTTAGCCAGAGAGCTCTGAATAGGCTGGTGGAGAAATCACAGAGGAGCGCCGGTCAAAGGAAGGAACACGGAAAAGGGTCTGAGAACCCGACGGGGGGAAAGGTGAAAAAGAGTGAACAGGAAATGACCAGAGCCAGTGAATAGGAAAACAGATACGAATTAATTGGTAGATTAAGCCATTGAAAAATTGACTAAAAGCTAGGGATCCACAATTAATCAGGCAACTTTTGGAAAAAAAGGCTGAGGGCATTTTGTGCTGGTGGATTTCCCCCCCCCGCTCTGGAGAGATTACCTCCTTCTCTTTCCCACCTGAGGAAGGCATCTTCTGGGGGGGCATGTGAAAAAATACCCCGCAGGGGAGAGAAGCCCAGAAGGCCGCCGATCCTCCTTCCCTCCCCCTCTCCACTGCTGTTTTTGCTGTCCCCCGTCCCTCTCACACCCCCACCCACGGCCAGCCTGCCTGGTGCCCTGAGGTCAGGGGGAGAGGGGATGAAGGCAGAGGGGCCCTCAATTCGGCAAAGGCGGGGGGCGCGAAGGCCAACGCTGCCTCTGGGGCCACGGAGTAAAACCCCCACTCCAGCACCCCCGTTACTTTGAAGGAAATTCGCAGGACTGTGAATCAGAATCCTCCTTTTGCCCAAGAGAGGGGATGCCTTCCAGCCCTAGACAGCCAGGGACTCCCCCACCCCAAATCTCTGTTTGTCTGTCTCTCTGCCTGCCTGCCTACGAGGATCCATCCGCTAAGAGTCCAGAGGACTGGAAAAGGGCTCAGAGCAGCTCAGGACTCAAAGCAACAAGATAAAAAACACTTTGTTAAAAACCCACAAAAGGTAAAATGAGGTTAAACAATCAAAAAATTAAGACTAGATTAAAACTGGTTGTGAGGGTAGGAGTGACACACACACGCACCCACGTTCCTGACTGCAGATCCCATCTCTCGCTTGCCTGCCCCCACCTCCTGCAATTAGAAGGCTCAGGGGTCCTCCGTGGCGGAATCAGCTCCGAATAACGGCCAGTCCAGATTTGGCATTCAGAACCGCCCGCGCACGTGACAATCTGGATTCCGCCCCTGCGTCCGGGCTGCCGGAACAAAAGAATTCCTCCGCGCCAATCTTCCAGCAGCCTGGCAGGCAGAAGGAATGCAAGACCGGGCAGGATCGCCGTGTGACTTTAAAAGAGCGTCAACAACAAAACCCAACACACAATACACACACACACACACACACACAGTAAGAGTCATCCCCTTTCCTTGTGGCGGTGCAGACGTGGAGAATCCGTGTTCGCTCACGCCGGTCTCTCCCGCAGAATCCCCCTCCCTTTTCCCAACTGGCCTCCAATGCAAGGCGGGGAGGGGCACCAGTTTCTCTTTCAGCCCTTCTGGATCCAGATAGGGATAAAATCGCCGAGGAGAAGCAGCGCACAGCGGGACCTCGGGAGGCAGCCGTGCGCCCCAGGGGGGCAGATTCGGTGCCCCACATCCCTCCCTCTTGCCCCCTTCCGCCCCCCTCTGCTAGCAGAAGCAGAGTAAATTATGCAAACTAAGCAAATATATGAACATTTGCTTTATTTTCATAATGCATTCAGGAGGCTGAAATGCTGGAGTACGAATGTGGGTTCTACTTTCCGGTCTACCGTTCTCAGCGCCGCGGCAAGCCTCCTTCACGAGGCTGATCGTCCGGGTGCCTTCGGCCTGCCAGGCCCTTCAGGCAGAACGAAGGCCGAGCGGGAGAACCGATCACGGGAGAGGCCGCCTTGGCTCCTTTGCATGCACTCGGCAGCCTCCAGGACCCCCCTCACCCGTCAGAGAGCACCGGAGAGCCAAAGAGGTGGCGGAAAGGGTGGTACAGTCTCCGAATTGGTTACCTTGGGGAGGTTAAAGACAATCATCGTTGACAGGCTCTCACCAAGCCCAGCCAGGGACGGTGGGGAGACGGCGACCCTCCACCTCCAGCCCGGAGTGAACAAACCCGTTGTCTTTTTGGCCGTACCACCTCAGATTGCTTTCTAAAACTGAGAAAACGTTCCCCTTTTCCCCAGAAAATGGGGCAGCCCAAAAGATCCAGTTCTCACTCAGATGCAACCCCCCCAGAACCTCCCCGCTCCGGGATCCAAGCTCCAGGCAAGCCGGGGAGGCGCACCCCCCTGCAGGGAGCCTCTGCCCTGAGCCGCCTGCAGCCCAACAGTCTAGTCCAGCTGTTTCCCTGGGGTTGTGCTTATTGAGGAGGGGGTCTGCAAGTCGTTTTTATCAATCCCTCCCTTTTCTCAGCTCTGAGCTACCGGTTCTATGCTTTGTCCCGGCTTCCTCTGGTCAGAGAAAGATCCTCATGGGAGGCCCTGAACCGGAGCAGGAGGGAGGCAGGGGAGGGGTTTAGCCATTTCTTCTCTGCGCGAATCTTCCTGCCAAACATCTCCGCGCCCTCCCGGCACCACGGCTATTTCCCTCCGGGGCTGCTTACCTACAAGGAGCAGGTAAGAGGGAAGCGGCCTAGGTGAGAGGGCAGAGTCCCCTCTGACACAGGTCTACGTGGTGGTACTTTCTCCCAGAAAAGACAAGCAGCCAGCCAGGGCTCCACCCAGCACGCCTTTCCAAACGCACCCTCAGCGCAAACGCGTAAGCAGGCAGGCCCCGAGAGAGCGCCAACAAGCTGCCATCCGGAGAGGAGGGCAGAAGCCTGAGTCGCCCGCCCTCAATCAAAGTGATGCATCTAAATGGGTCCCCCATGGCACGGTCCCCTTCAGCCCACCCCTGCCCTGCTTTGTGCGCAGGCACCAGCGCCAACGGGGCAACGCCAAGGAGCCCCCGGTCTCCGCAGCTGCTGCCACAGCCGGCCAGCTACAAGAAGGTAGTCCTGCGGGGTCGGAAGGGGATTTCCACGCTCCCAACCCACCCTCCGCTCTCCCTCCTCAGTCAGTGGGACTCCACGAAACTTTTGCCCAGGGCTGACTGTGCCTCCGACCAGCCTCCCAGCCACTGGAAGGCCCCTTCCGGGCCCCACTGCTACTGCCAAAACAATACAAGAAGACGCTTGCAAACTGGGAGAGGTGGCCCGGGGGCTGGGGGAAGCGCTTGCCCTGAAAGTAGGACAGGATCAACTGCAAGCACATCCAGGCCGGCTGGCATGGGAAGGGGAGGGAAACTGACCCGACCCCCAATCCACTGCCCCCACGCTGAGCTCCTTGCACTCCCCAGGGGGAGGGGGATTCTATGCAGCCTTCCTCCGGCACTGGTTGGACTGCAGCTCCCATGAGCCTCCCTGATCCACCACGGCCAGCAGTGAGGAATGCGCATCGGAAGGGAAGCAGGGAATTACTCCCTCCCGTCCGGAAGGTCTTCCGTAGGGCTGAGAGGGAAGGGAAGGGGGGGTCAAATTCTCCAAAGTGGGAGGTCGTGCAAGACCAACAGGCTGGTTGCTTCCCCCGCGACCCCTCAAGTCCTATTCCCTCCGGACCCCTCACCCTTTGCTTTCCTTACCACTCCTCCCCCCGCCGCGCCTGCCTGCTCTTCCTGCTGTTCTGGGGCAAAAATACAGGCGGATTATGGGAGGAAACAAGGGCCTCAGAAGCTCCGAAGCTGCACAGCGCAGAATAGGAGGATGTTTATACAGGCGGCCGTCGTGGCTTTGCTTTTTTTACCGACATGCATAAATTCTTCCGAGTCTTCCCACGTACAGCCCTGGTTTCCCCTGGAGAAGAATTTGAAATTTCTGGCTGCAGGAGGATAATCAGGCTGGGTTAGAACTCCAGAGTGGGAGTCCTGCCGGGGAGGGCCCTGTTCCAGCGGACACAAAGAAACAGAGGGCGTGTGCTTTTGGCCGCAAGTTGCCCAGCAGCAAGGAGAGAGTGGGCCCACAGGATCACCCGAGGGCGTCGTCTGGCTGCCCAGTCAAGGGTCTCCTCGTTCCTGGACTACAGCTCCCATTATCCCAGTCCCAGAGGCTGAAGGGGTCTTGGGAAGTACAACCGGCTCCGTCGGGGTGCTGGAGGAGGGAAGGTGGGGGTGCAGGAATCCTCCTCTCTCTCTCAGCCACTCCCCCTACCGAAAGCGAGGATCCAGCGCTCCGTCGTGCTCTCCAGACCTTGCTGGACTACAGCTCTCAGAATCCCCTTGGCGGGCACAGCCCATTTGGAAGCATCCTTGCAGTTCTGGAGGCTAAAAGGGCTGAGTGGGCAAAGGTGTCTGTGTTGGGAGTGTCCCTCAGCGAGTTGAGTCTGCCCTGCTCTCCATCATAGAGACCCCCCGCCCCTCCATTTGGGAATGGTGCAGTGCGTGGCAGGCCATCCCCGGGCTCAGGGGCACCACAGATGGGAAGAGAAGCCCCTCTTCCGAAGGCAGGTCCCCATTTTATGCCTGATGCCCGGGGAACTCCCGCCGGCTACGGAGAAGGGTGCTGGGTTGGACGAAGGAGCGAGCAGGCCCAGCGCAAAGCTGGTCCCACAGGAGCTTCCTTCTCCCCAAGGCCCGGAGACCCAGCGCGTCTTGGAAGAAGGAGAAGGATAAGCAGCACAGCCTAGGCGGGGGGAAATACAAAATGTTCTCACGAGGGCAAAGGCCTGGATGGCTGATGACGGGGTCAGAACGGGCAGAGGGACGCGCCCCTCACTCCCGGCCTATTTTTGGATAGCAAGAAAGGCAAGATTTTATCTAAGTATGTCCCGTCAGCCTCTCTTCCTTTCTGTCCTGAACCACCACCCAGCCTACCCCCCCGGTCTGGAATAATGGCCCCCACCCCAGAGGCCAGCGAGCGCAGGCCCTGGTATCTCTCTTTTGAGAAAAAGGAGCTGAACCGCGAGGCCCGGTTGCATTCAGGGGGCTTCCCCTCCCCCCAGTAAACAGCTGCAGGCTGGGCTCCAACCCTGAAATTGGGTTGCTGGGAAGCACCTGGTAGGTGTCCTCCCCCTTCCCTCTGAGGCCACCCACATATGCACACACAGAGACCCCGGGGGTGTGTAACAGCTTGTCCTGGCCAGAAAAGCCCCCAGTGGGGGCAAAGGCAGTTCTGAGCAGAAGAAACCCTTCCGAACCCCCACACGCCTCAGCCGTCAAGGCAACGCGATTCCCCCCACCCATGGGAGAAAAAGACATAATAAGGTGGAACAGTAAGGAGACAAAAGCGGGAAACGGGGGAGGCTGGGGTCCTCAGCCCCCTCCGCAACCCCCCAGGCTCTCAGCGGGGCCTCGCCGGCAGCGGGGAGGCTGCAGCCCTCAAGGTCAGGCATCCTCGGCCAAGGCCAGCGGCGCAAACGCAGGCGCACCAACACGCACGCGCGCACGCGAGCGAGCGCACAGACACCCGCGCGGCGGAGGGGAGAAGCGGCTCTGCAGAGGCCTTTCCGCGCCCCCCGCCACCGCAACCCCAGGGAAGAGAGGGGACCGCGGGCCAAGCGCGTCTGCGCAGCATCGCCCCCCAAAGCGCCAGCAGGTGCGTGCGTGGCTGTGCGCGCGGATGCCAGGGAAGGGTGGCGAGTGCCTCCTGGGGTCCCTTCCTGGGGGCGCCTCGCCCCAAAGGCGACAATCAATGGGCCGCCGGCACCGAACAGAGGCCTGGGGGGGTCATTCCTGCACCCGAGGAGGCAGAGCTTCACCCATGGAAGGGCCTCGCCCCGTGGACGGTGGTAGTCCCTCTCCTCAGAGAGTTTGGGAGAATTCGAGGGACATGGACGCCCATGGGGTGCCTCCTGGCCTCCACAGCGGGGTGGGCATCGCCCGCCAGCCCCAGAAGGGCTGAATCTGTGCGGATTCGGGGCCAGCAGGAGGGCGCGGTGCAGAAGTCGGATGCCTGGCATTTCACCGCCAGCGCCGCTCAGCGTTCCCTCCTGTGGTGCCCACAGGGGGAGCCTTTATTGTGCCCACTCCTCCAGGCCCTCCTCCACCTGAGGCCAGTTGGCATTTTGCCCAGGGGCATGGGCATGAGTGGCCTTGCTCTGCCATAGAATCCTGGTGCGAGGAAGCCTGTACGTCCCCATCTGCAAAATGGGAATGCTGAACAAGGCTCCCTTGGGAAGTTTTGTGGGAGCCAGTGGCCCTCTCACGGGGGCCAAATCAGGTAAGTCTCTGGCCCAAGATGTCTTGTGGGCTTGCGAGCCTGCTTTCTGGGGGCAAAGGGGGACGAAGCGGCATGGAAGGTCCTCTTTACACCTCTGGAGGGGAAAAAGTGCATGTATGTATGTGCACACACATACGCGCACACACACCCATGATCTCCCTGCTGTATAAACAGAACCTTTCCACAAATGACGCCAAGAATGGCATTTGAATTCCTCATGTCTGCAAATTTAAACGAGCCACATTGATTAGAATGCACATTCAATTTACAAAATTGTGCTCCTCCGCTCTATATTGCATTAACAACATTCAGAAGTGATGTGTTAAGAGACTAAACAGAACTCTTAACATCACTCGCGTTCCCCAAACATCCTTTCAAGAGACACAGGCAATGAAGAAGGCAAATCAAAGTCTTTTTGCCCCAGAGAGCAGCAGCCTCCATGGAGAGGAACTCTTTCAAGGGCGGGGGAGTGGAGGAGTCCTAACACAGCATCTTTCTCACTGAAAAAGCAGAGGAGCACAGAAAGAGAAGGGGCCGGACAGATCTCCCGGCCCACCTGGAGCCCGGTTTCACTCAGTCCCCTCCTTTCTGCCTCACTTTGCTGGTCCGTTTCAACAGACCCTGCTCCTGGGCAAAGGGGGAGGGTAGGATGAGCACTGCACTCCCAGACCAGCATGATCTGCAAGGGGATGATGGGAGCTGTAGTGGGACCCATCTGGGAAAGGCTGGACTAAAAGGTTACAGAGAGAGGGATGTAGAGGCATCGCTGCCCCACGGACAACCTCTTTCCCAATCCAGTGTGGCCGGTGGGCAGGGATGCTGGGAATCCAAAGGAGGACCAAAGGTTGCAGGGGGCACTGAGCAGCCAGGGGTTGAGAAAGAGGGAGGGAGGGAGGGAGGGAGGGAGGGAGGAGGAGGAGGAAGGCTAGGCAGTAGAGCAGGTGGGGCTTCTTCATTTGAGAAGAAACACCCAAGAGCTTGCCCAACAGTGAGGTGTGTGGCCCTCAGAGGGGTCACTGATTTCTCTCCAAAAATGAAGAGGGAGGGAGGGAAGGTGCTGGGGGGGATTTTCACGCATGGAGGCCAAGATTGCTTGCTTAGCCTTGGGTATTTCCTTTACCTGCTCTCCCTCCCCCCCGTGTGAGAGAGAACGAGAGAGAGATTCTTTAATGTTCTGCTTGTGAGTGAGAGTCCCTCGTCCACGCGAGTAAGAGAGAGGTGCCCTCCCACAAGAGACCAGACCCCTCTCTGGAGGCATCCTCTGTCCTTTGCAAACCTGGCCTACTCCACATTAAGCTTGGAGAGCCTTAAGGAGCCAAAATGTCAAGGAGGGGGGATGTTGAGGCTGTCCCCAAGCCAGCAGGCCAAGCAGGGAGGTTCCCCCACTGAGACATATTTGCATCCATGGAAAGGACCGACCTATCTATCTTTTTAATTTTAGTCCTCTTTTTGGCAATGTGTTTCTTTCCTTCTTTCTTTTGGAGATGGGCAAGTAGCCACTCTAATTAAGAAACAGCAAAGTCCTGCTTTTCCTCTGGAACTGAGGGGACCCAGAGGGAGGAGAGCCAACAGGCCAAGCGCCAAGCTCCTGCCCAGCAGAGCTGTGTAAAAGTCTCCCACTCTCCCTTTGCACTGCCCCTGCCCATTCCTTTTGCCCAAAACAGGTGTTGGCCCCTGCGTGCCCACAAGAGTTCAGCAGCCAACACTGGCCCAGCTGGATAGCAAGACTGCGACTGAAAGCCCAAAGGTCCCCAAATGCACATAATGTAACAACAACAGCGGCAACAGTAATCCTACAACTCCTTCCTGGGGTGTACACACAAAAGAATAGCAGATTAAAGCTAGATAAAATAAAAGATTAAAAATGTTTGAAAAGTTCAAAAATGTGAAGCCACAGAGTTAAGATGCAGGAAACCAAGAGGCATTGACTGATAACAAATGTGGGGGGAGCGGAGAAGACGGGCTGGTCAGAAGTACCAGAAGAATCTTCCCTTGCCAGGAGGGAGGCTGGGGTGCAGGAATTCTAGAATCCTAGAAGAGTTGGAAGCGACCCAAAAGGCCACTCAGTCCAGCCTCCTTCTGCCACGCAGGAAGGCACAAGCCAAGCCCTCCCTTTGGCAGATGGCTGTCCAGCCTCTGCTCAAAAACCTCCAAACAAGGAAGGAACTCCACCACGCTCCATGGGGCAGCAGCGGATTCCACTGCCAAGCTGCTCTTGCCCTCAGGATGTTCTTCCTAATGTTTAGAGGGAATCTCTTTTCCTGGAGCGGCAGAAGGCAAGCTTGGCCCCACCCCCCATGTGACATCCCCTCAAATATTTAGACGCAGCTATCATGTCACCTCTTCACCTTCTCTTCTCCAGGCTAAACGTACCCAGCTCCTTAAGCTGCTTCTAAGAAGGCTTTGTGGTTTCAGGCCTTTGACCATTTTGGTCACCCTCCTCTGGACAGGTTCCAACCTGTCAATATCCTTCCTAAATGGTGGTACCCAAAACTAGACACAGTATTTCTGCTGAGGTCTATCCAAAACAGTGTGAGCATGGCATCCCCTTCCGTCTCTCCTGAGGAGTGAGACCCCCAGGGGAAGGGCCTCTCTCAGGAGGAGGAGGAAAAGAGGAGCGGGGGCAGCCAGTCCTGAAGAAGGCAGGGGAGGGCCTGCCCAGGAGGCAACCGAAAGGGAATGATAGGAGTCCCAGTGGTGGGGAGTTCCATCAGCGCAGAGTCTGACTCCTGCCCCTGCTATCCTGTGGGAAAGACCCATCCTTCATCCCAATCGCAATCAGAGCAGCCCCACAGCCAGGCAGCCAGGCCCATAAAGTTGCGGAGGCAGGGAGGGGGAGCAGATGTTTATTCCCAGATTGGCTGGTTTGGAGATGCCTCAGCCCCCCATGCTGCCCTGCCTCTGCTTTACTGCCGCCTCCATAAGTATTCCATTAATGAGGTGACAATGTCATTTACATGCTGTCAAACATTTCCATCCATCCCATACTAGACAGTACCTGGATTCCGGCCAATCCCTGGGTGCCTCCTAGCCGAGCCCCTCCCTGTTTCAGAATCCAGAGAGGCGGGGAGGGCCTTGGCAGAGCCATGTGGGGATCCTGCCCTTCCCTCTGGGGAAGGCAGGAGGAAGAAAGTGACTCAGCTAGCCCCATGCCCTTTGGGGCTTTGGGGTCCCTCTGGTCAGATTCCTGTGAGAGGAGGGCTGACCAAGGGACAATGGTGGCTCCGGAGGAGGAGGTGGCAGCCGCAGTGCCTCAGTGGCCTTTTGGGAGCAGAGTCCAGCCTGGTGCTCCTGGATGGCCACAAGCCAGAGCTGCCCACGGGCCACAAGAAGAAAGGGCGCTTTGTCCTAGGGTTGGCTTGGGCATCTTGGGCATCTTGGGCCTCTCTCCCTCTGCCAGGGTAGGATCCGTCCCTCCTGTGGCTGGGTGTCTACACCAGTGCAAATCACACTGAGCACGACTAGCAGGGGATTGGGCTGGATGGCCCCTGCGGTCTCTTCCAACTCTATCATTCCACGAGGGGAGGCCTGGAGGCACTGCTGGTTCCTTCAGGATCATCCCATTCCAGGCTTCCTGCTTCCCCTTTGCGTGCCCTCTCCTCCAGAGGCTCACCTGCCCCACTGAACTGGGGGCCTCCTGGCCTCACCTCAAGGGTCACCCCCATCACACTAGGCAGCAGGGCAGCAAAAAGAGCCAGAAGAGCAGCGAATTCTGCAAGAGGCTGCCCAGTGATGTGCCAAGCTGTGTGCGACGCGAGAAAGACAGTTCATATCGTAGACAGGCACAAGGCTACTCACCCAGCCACAGGAGGACTTCAGGGGTTGATGGGGGCAGCACCTGTGGGTAAACCAAGCCTCCCTCCCCTGCCCTGGTGAAGGAGAGCAGAATATCCACTGGCAGAGCCTGGTAGCCACCCCAGTCAGTGAGGTGGCAAATCTGTCCTGGATTTTAATCTGAACTCTAAAATTCACTGCCACCTCAACTGCTGCCCACCCACCCGAGTCCATAACTTGCAGGCAAGTTTAATTTTAGAAATGAAGTGCTGAAAGTCCTAAAAGACAAACTGGTTTCTTCCAGCACAGGAAAAGACGGAAGGATGCAATGCTCCTGAGAGGGAGGAATGAGAGAGAGGGAGGGATGTAAAAGGCAGGGCTGGGACCATGCAGGCAACTGCCACCTGCAACCAAGGCATGAGAACTCCATCAGGCACACTCAGGACTTGATCCTGAGTAGCATGGTGCCCATCTAGATTTCTTGGGCCCCAACCAGATGCCAAATCTGGGAAAGTTATTATCTTTTTTAATATCCAGGATCCCCCATGTTGACTGGGAGATTCTGAGAGCTGTGGCACAGAATGGTAACTTTTTTCCAGGCCAAGGCCAGATGCCTCTGGGAAGCTCACAAGCAATGCGTGAAGACAACAGTTGTCTGTGAGCTCAGAGGCATGCTGCATCAGAAGAGGGAGGTTCCATCCTTTCCTGAACATCATCCACCTCCAGGCCATCACCACATCTCACAGGACGGCAGCTCACAAATGACCAGGTGTTGTGTGAATAAGCCAAGTGGACAGGGATTCATGTCCAGATTCTGCCACAAGCTCTGCACACTTCCTTTCAGGGAACCCATGGGTCTCCACACACCTCCCCTTCCTCCTTTGCATGTATGTGCCCTCAAGTCACCCACTGACTTAAGTCATAACCATGCAAAATAAGGAATTAGGGCCATTTGCTCCACCTGCAAGGCAGACGGAGGCAAGAGAATCCTGCTTTTCTTGGCAGGCGGTCGGGTGGCCTCCCTGCAGAATAGGCTTTGCATTTTTAAAATCTGGATCACGGTCCAAGCCAACTTAACCGTTATGGCCTAACATTTGGATGTTAAGCCTTCCACACAGTTCTGCTTCCTTAGCTGGCTTTTCATTACCTTTGCTCTGCCACTAGGAGCAAACAGGCAATGGAACAAGGACAAACAGGGGACCCCCCGACCTCCAGTCTGCCCAAAATATGGGTCCTGCCCACTAGCCTCTCTCTGTGTCCCAGATGTCAGCCTCAGAAAGAAGGGCAGCCATCCAAGGAAAGGCCCAGGCCAAGAGAAACTCTTCTCGAGGGTTGCATTTCAGTTCTCCCCAACCAGTGCCCCTCCAGCTGTTTTGGGCATCATCCCCAAAGAGAGGGCACTAGGTTCAGGAATACTGCAAGAGCCCATCATCTGGCTGCCGCTTCCTGCATGGCAAGGGTTGGGCAAGATGGCCCTCGGGGTCTCCCTTAGCTCCATCACCCCTAAGGGCCCCCCTTCCTCAACCAGGGAAAGGGCTCCCCACATCCTAGCTCCCAGATGGCTTCCTAGCCACTGTTCTCCCCTCAAGGCCCAGCATGGAAAGGAAGTCAGGCTCTCCGTCCCACACATGCTCACACTCAGGGCCATATGAAACCGCACATTTATAACTCAGGGTGGGAACCACACAAGTGGTGTTGGACTGTGACTCCCAGTTTCCGTTCCTGCTGGTGGGGGGTGCAGGCCCACGGGGTGCTGGGAGCTGGAACACATCATCCTATGGCCATAGGCATCAGGATTCCCAGCTGGGCTCCAGGTAACCATGGAGCAGAAAGGAGAGGTCTGTGGCTGCAGAACTGCTGGCCTGAGGGAGGTTTTGGACTACAACTACAACTTCCATTGATCCCAGCCAGCCAGGGCAGCCAGCACATGGTCCAAAATATCAGGGGCGCGAAGGTTTCCCTCCCCCTCCCCATAAGGCAAAGGAGAAGACCAGAAAGTGGACACAGAAAGGCTGGCAGAAGCCAAGGAAAGGGATGTCCATCAGCTGCAGCCAGTCTCACATCTCTCTCTCTTTCTCTATCTCTCGCTCTTTCTGAGGGGCAGCACCCCCTCTCACAGAGCTGGAGAGGAGAGTCAGGGATGGCATGGCAGACATATTCACTTGGCAGAGCCATGGGACAGAGTAGTGTCACTCTGCTTCCTGTCTCAGTGGCACAAGCCCTTTATGTGCCTGGGTATCAGTGCCACCCAGAAGAGCTGCCTTCCATCTGATGCCAGCTGCCCAGCCATCTAGCTCCAGGACCAGTACCGGGACCCACAGCATGGAGGAAAAAAAGCAGCATGGGAGATGCTCCTTCATGGGTGAGAGCCAAGGGGCTCAGCTTGCCTTGTCCTGGGGGTCTGGTGCCACGCCACTGCCAAGCAAATTGGGACCACCACATCAGCACTCTCCTCCTCTCTCCCAGAGCTCCTTAAAGGCCTGCAGAGGAAGCGAGGTTTCCTGAGATCCTGCCCTCCATTTCCGCTGCACAGGGATGAATTTGCCGCTCAATTCCTGCTAGTACCTGGTCCTGGTACCCCCTCCCCAATCTGGAGCTCTGGGGCCCTGGTTTCCCACAGAGGAACTGGGGCTGTTACTGGAAGGGGCTGTCTCTCCTGCACAGTCTCTCTTTCTCTCTGCAATCCCATCATGAGGAAGAAGGAGACTTTCTTTATATTCCCCTCTGTGAAATTTAAGTGCCTCCTATATTTTAACAATGTCGCTTGCTCCATCTGGGATTATCAGCATTTTACAGCCTCCTATGCTAAAAAGAGGTTATTTATCTGTAGGAGCTCCAGGTAAATATAGGGAGTCAATGAATAAGTCACAGAGCATTTTGATTCTCAGAAGGTAGAAAGGAAAATCGTCATCTTAGAGAAGGTGGAAGATGGACCAAGAAAGGCCCAGCCCATTCCAGGCTGGGCCAGGCTGGGCCAGCCTGCCAAGCAGGCTGCCTTGCCACTGGCCCAAGAGTCTTCATGTACAGGATAATGACACAATGGGCTTGTCTGCCACAGAATGCCCTCTGAGGTGGACAGCCATGTTGTCCTACTTCAGCACCGCCATGCCCCAGACTGGCACAGAAGAGATTGGCTCTCTCAGAAGGCCCCAGTGCTCAGCTAGCACACCAAGCAGCTTCTATCTCTCATGACATGCACTTCTCTCCCTCCAAGCCAGCCAGCCTGTGGGGCCAGCAGGGCCAGTGGCCCCCAAGGAGTCTGGAAGCTCAAGCCCAACAGCCACTTGAAGGACTGGAAACCGCTGCTGGCCCAGTCTTTTGAGGTAATAAACGACCTTTGCAAATGGAGGCTCTCCGTTCTGCTGGCAGCCGCTGACAAGCAGAGGCCTGTTTGTGTCCCCCCAAGACAAGGCCCTGCCCCCCCTCCTGTGCCAGGAGGAGATGAGAGACCCTGGCTCACCCCCCTCCTCCTCCTGTAGGCCAGACAGGAGGCAGGGAGGGCGGCAGGCAGGCTCAGAGCCCAGCAAGCCAGGCCTGAGAGGCGGCTCTGTGTGCCTACGGCCTCCACACAGGGGGTTCCTTATCCCAGCCGGGCCGAGGAGAATGGACCATTGTGAGCACGGACAAAAACACCCTCGCCCAAGCCCCCTCCAGTTCTGCATTCTGCCTCCCAATTCTGGGCTCCCAGTTTCGAGTGAGGGTCACTTAAAAGGCAGCAGGTGATGGGGGAGGATGAGGAGAAGTCTCTGGCCCCCAACTGCCTCCAGCATAGCCAGACCCATCTCATCCGCCATGTTCCCCCATTTTGAAAAGACTGGGGGCAAACACCAGTCCCCACCCCAACAGTACACCCAGCCCACTCCAACAGCTGAATCCAGGTGCCTGGCCTTCCTTCTGGCAGAAGAACAGCACTGTGAAGTTTCATGACTACAGGAGTTCAATGGGTAACATTTTTTTCTCTCAATGCAGGGGGAGGCTGGGCCTGCAAAACTCCAGATTGGCACTTAGTGGCTCTTCCCACGCGAAAGCCAGCTGCTCTCCCCTCTAGTTCTGGATTCCTCTGGGAGACCCAGGGGTCCCCCTTTCCCTCCTGCTGCTGGGGTGAGGAGGCTGGGGCTGTCCCAACGTCCCCAAATGACCCCTGCCAGCACCCCGCAAACACTGGACATGCTGGGGAGGGGCTCCACCCGGTCTTCGCTCGGGACTGGGCTCCCCTCTGGCAGCTGGCACCAAGGCCAGAGACCTATGGACCTTCTGCTCCAAGGCCCTGATTCATTCCTGAGCACAAGGGAGAGGTGGGAGTCCCAGGTAGGTGGAGGGAGCCATGGGCGGAGGGATCCACCTGAGGCACAGAGGAAGGGGCACACACAACCAGCTGGGCACACTCCCAAGGATTATTTCCTCCAAGAAAACGAGACCTCTTGAGGAAGCAGTGGGGGCTTCCCCACTGCCTCCTCACCCTCCTGCCTGGGAGAAGCCCTGCATTGCCCCCCCCACACTGCAGGGCCAGAGAAGGCTTTAACAGAGTGGGCAGCCTGGCTAAATCAGGATCCACCCCCTGATTGGAGACCCTGGGACCAGTTTCACACACAGCAGCTGTTCTGCACATAATGGGAAACCAGGCTGTGAAATTCTGGCTCGGAGAGGCATCCAAATCTGCTTCCACAAAGAAACCCGGTTTTTTAGCCAGCCACAAATTGCAGCTACAAGCCACAGTTTTGGCTACTGAACTCTGCCTTCTTTAAAATAGGACTTACTGTTACAGCAAAACCAGTCACTACAGGCCACTCCATGTGTTTCCCCAGCTGCCTGCCTTTTGGAATGCAACTCCCCTTCATTGACACAGCCCTGGCCACATTGGCTGCTGGTTTCGGGGCAGCCCCCCAAAAGACAGCCCCACTGAGCTGCCAGCACCCCATCCCAGCAGATGCCACCCTCTGCAGCTTCCCCCCCAGCTAGGCTCTCTCCTTGCTGCCAATCTCTGCTCAGCCCCAGCCTGCATCCAAGCAGGGGAGGGAAGGAGGGAGAGGCCCTTTTGGAGTCCTGCCCATATGGGACCCTCCAGGGCCACCAGACAGAGGAGTCGCCAAACCAAGCCCACCACAAGGGGCGGCCAGCTGGGGAGGTTGCCTTGGGTCTCAACCTGGGAAATAGGTGGAATATTTAACCAAGGGAGGAAGGAAGGAGAGGGGCCGCAGCCAGACGCTGCGCCTGCCTTCTTGGCGACCTCATAAACACCGCGCTGAGGCCGAGTCTTTCTGCAAACTTTGCTCTCAATTAATTACAGCCCCGAAGGAAACCCACAAATCCGCACTCGCTGCTCTCCTGCCACAAACTCCCCGTTGCTGAATGCTGTACTAAAAAAAGGCAAGGAGGAAAGGTAATTAATTTCAACAGGAAAAGTGCTACGAAGCAAAGGAGAAAAGGGAGAGAAGACGCCCACCCTTCTCCCACTTGCACATTTGCTGCCTGAGGCGGAACAGCGAATGGCACATGCACGCACACCCGCACATACGTGCACATGGACTCGCGAGTGCACAGCCCTCTCCCCGTTCAGATAGGCAGGACCTAAAAGAGTCCAAGTGGTACGAGAGCCCCCAGGGGAAAGAGAGAACCCCCAGCCCACCTCTCCCTGCCACTGAGCCTCCTCAGAAGAAGAAGGGGCTGCGGAGAGGACCCCCCAAGCCGCCGCCGCCGCCGCCGCCCTTTCCTGACCCCTGTAATCGGCTGCCTGAGGCAGCGCTCCAGCTCTTCCCTTCAGCTGACTTCCCCCTGCGCTCTCCTCCCCAGAAGTCAACCCGCAACCCACCTCACTCCCGCCAGCTGGCACAGAAAGAAGCAGGGAATCCCCTACCGGAGGCGGCGGCGGAGCCCTCCTGAATCATTTAGAGGGGCAGATCAAAGTGAAAGTAAAAGAAAGGTGGCAACAATAGGGGGAGGAGGAGGAAGTGGGCGGGCGGCCGGCAAGCTCTCCCGGGGCAGAGACCCAGGCGCGGCCCCTCCCTCAACAGCTGCCCCCGCCCCGCCCCCCGTTCAAAGACCAAGAGGGTGCCCCCCCTCCCCGCGTCTCACGCGTAGGCACGCGCGGCTCCTCTGCCGGCCGGCGGGGATGCGCCTCTCGCTTCTCCCCAGGAGAAACTCGGCTGGATTAAAGATCATTAAAGATTGATGGCTACAAAAAGCCAACTGGGCACTCGGAGGGGCTGGCAGCTGCGCGCGGATGGCGGGCAGGCAGGCGGGTGGTGGGGCGGAAGGCGACGACGCAGCGGCAGCCCAGCGCCACTCTAGACGGGGGGCTCGGTGGCGCCTCCAGGCACCCCCCACGGCACCCCCACACTCCCATGTCCACGGCTGTAGCAGAGTCTCCCAGGCGCCGCGTTCTCCGCTTCTTCGTGGCACAGAGCAGACTCATAAAAGAAGCCACGGGGCCTCCCCGGAACCAGCAGGCACCTGGTTTGGGCAAGGCGGAGGGCACCGAACGGCAGCCTCGGAGAGATGCTGGGGTCCGGCAGGGCAGGTGCCAGCCAATTTGCCAGGAGAGGCGGGGTAACTTGGCGGTGGAGCGGTTGACGGGCGGCCTGCTTCCCCCTCCCCGGTCTCTGAGCGAAGACGAGACTTGGGCTGCCAAAGGACTGTCTCCAGAAGCCCCGTTCCAAGCGCAAAGCTTTCTGGGGATGAGGGGCGGATATACAAAGGGTGAGCTGGAGTCTGGGGGAGAGAAGGGGGTGGCAGCATTTTGAAAAAGGCACACACAGGGAGGTGGAATAGAAAGAAACAGAATGGTTCGACTCTCCCGGTGACCGCTCAGCGGAGGGCACTGCGCGACCACGGCCACGTTGCAGGAAAGGGGGTTGAAACGAGTCAGCCCAGCAGATGACCAACAGAGATATGGAAGGGGTGAAGAATTTCCCTCAGTCGGAGACAGCCACGGACAGAGTTTTGGCCACCTGGGACGTGGCACAGTGGGCCCTCTGGGCTGGCAGAGAGGCAGCGTGGCCACCAGTGTGACTGAGCACCCTGGAAGGCAGGAGTCCAAAGGCAAGGATGAGGAGGGTGGAGTCTACATCACCCCCCCCATGCTGTCTGGTTCTGGGAGACAGAAGAGGGGTTTGAGGGATAGGAGGTTCCCACCTTGGTGTGTAGAAGATGCCCGCACCATGAACCCACTACAAAGGTGGGCCACTGGGCAAAGGGCATGGGGATTGTGCTGGGAGAGAGGAAAAATAACAATAGCAACAATAATGATGATAATAGCTTGAGGAGGACAACGACATGAGTGTGGGGCTGGGATTTGGGAGATCTTGGGCCAATTCTTCTCTCCCCTCTCTCTCAGTCTGCCCTACCTCACAGGGTTATTGCAAAGACAAAGGGTGGGGGATCCCTTGAACTCCCTGGATGCAAGGCAGGAGATCAAGGAAGGGAAGGGAATATCCAGGGCTGAGGGGGGACTTCTTTCTGCCCCCTGCCTTCTGACATCCATGCGTCTCCTCCAATTTTAAATACCCTTGCACAGAAATGTTGCTGCCCCTGCCATCTCCGCGCTCCTGAGGGGTTACCTGCCCTTTCGACAGCGAGGGCCGAGCACACAGCAGACCGGGACTCCATCGCCCCTTTCCCCAGTTCTACTACATGGCTCCCTCACGGCATATGGCGGGGAAACCCTACACCCTTTCGATAGGCCTCTCAAGAATGAGGCAAACGGAATGGTCTCCCCCCACCCCTAAAAACATGCCCCCCTCTCCTCCCTCGCCCACCGGGCTGCCAAACGCTCTGGTAATGGATGCCGTCAGCAGACGCGTCTTCCCACTCAAGAGGCAGAAATAGAATGAGAAGCCTTTTCTGGCTCCCAGCTCCTTCTCTTCTGAGGGAAAAGGTGACCCCGGGAACCTCTTTCTGGCTTTGGTTTTGTAACCTCCAGGCTGCACTCCCTGCCCTCACAGACTCACATACTTCCCCTCCACTTCCAACCTGATCCCAGCTCATGCCACCAGCAGATCTTCTCCCATTTGTTTCCTGGCATTCAATGCCCCCCCACCTCACTCTGCCAGGGCCTTGTTTTTCTGACTGTGTTGTCAGAAAATGTTGTCAGTTTCTTACACACACCCCATTCCCACAGGACTGGTGGTGCGGCTACCTGAATAATTGTAGGGGCCTAAAAGGCCTCAGGAAGCTCTCTGGGGACTCTAATCTGTGTGTTTTAAGGCTCCTTAGTGAAACAGTTTGGGGCCGGGACACCTGATAGCCTCCCCCCACAGGGGTCCACCACCTCTGAGCTCCCGTGGATAGAGGGGTTGGGCAGCTGAGCCCAGGAGGGACGAGGCTTGCTCTGTGGTGGCACCCTAGCTGTGGAACTCCCCCCCCAAAAGTCAATCTGACTCCATCCCTTTGGAGTGCCTGGGGGGCCTCAAGACCGCATTAATTTGTACAGACTGTGGCCCTTATCAACTAGGTTGGTAGCAGGGACTGCATAAATTGCATGTGTTAATAAAAGTGATGTTAGGAAATAGTTTTAATCTGGTCTTTCTCTGCTATGTAGGGCTTGGGGGCCACAGCAGGCTGAAAAGGGAAGAGCAACAGGCACAGATGGGGCTGAGGAACAGGCAGAAGAAGGAGGGAAGGGAACCAGCCTCCACAGGGACACCAAGACAGCTCAGGTTCTGCAACAAGCCCCACGCATGCAAGGAATTCTGTGAGCTGCATAAATAGCCGTTTCTGTCATTCTCCCCAGTCTCCCACAGGCTGCATAAGCTACTTGGCCATTGTTCTTGCTCCTGCAGTTCATCTCCCTTTCCTGGGGAAAAACATTCAGAGGACTTGCATGACTTGCCCTGACCTCTGAATGTCC
Organism: Iguana delicatissima; assembly: GCA_948472985.1. Classification (NCBI taxonomy): domain Eukaryota; kingdom Metazoa; phylum Chordata; class Lepidosauria; order Squamata; family Iguanidae; genus Iguana; species Iguana delicatissima. The sequence continues at coordinate 143,927 of CAOKZL010000856.1, forward strand.
TTTCAACCGCTTTGTGAACCTCTGGGATTCTTGGCTGCTCATAAGCCACATTCAATGCCACGTTCCCACAGACCTGTGGATGACAGGCTTTGCTCGTCGCTGTTTCTACAAGGAAGTCAAGGCAGCCAAAAACTACACTGCGGAAGCACCACACACCATAACACACATATCCATGCCATGTTTGCTACTCCAGAAAAGCAAGAGTCCCCTGATTCAGTAGCTGCTGCCATGGACGAGACCCTCCTCTTTTCTGAAATTGTAGCTTAAGGGGTATTTGCAGGACCCCTCCCATTCTCAGTCATCTGGTGTAGAAGATGCAGAATTGTGTTAAGCAAGTAAAGGTGTTTGTGAAGAAGCAGCCATTTGGATTCACATCCAGATCGCCGTGCCTGGCAAGGCCTACTCCAAACTATTATTCCCACTCTGTCCCAGGATAACTCCCCAACACACTGACATGCATGAGACGTCTGTCCCAGATCAGAATAATAAGTTTCTCTTCTCCGGGCCTCCAAAGTCAAGCAGCTCATTTGAAAAATCACATCACAGCCTGTCAGACTCCCTGGGCCACTCTGTAATGAGCCGGAGGGGAAGGGCATCAGCTCGGAGCAAAGCGGCTGGCATGGGGGGCGGCACAGAGCAGAGCCTGGAGCTGCCAGAGCACAAAGGGCAGTGCCTCGCCCTGACGGCAGAGGGATTTTAGGCAGCTGTTCACACAAAGAGGCCAGATCTGGAGAGGAGGCAAAACTTGACATCCGTCAGAAGGCATGAAAGCCCAGAGGGCTGAAAAGAGCCAGAAAGAGGAGGAAGAGGAGGAGTGGCAGTGTGTGGGGTCACAGGATCTTAGGGCTGGAAGGGGCCACAAGGGCAACCTAACAGAGTCCTCTGCCATGCAGGAAGACACAACTATAGCCCTCCTGACGAGGGGAGGAGGCCAGTGCCTCTGCCTCCCCCCACATCCAAAGTGCCCCAGTTCTTTTTTGCTTCCTCAGAAAAGGCACAAAGGCCTCACTACAACAGCTGCAGTTGAGATCCATGCTGAAGGGGGGATGGGGACCCCAGCTGAGAAAGTGTTCTCAGCCCAGGACACCGTTGCTGGGGAGCAGGAGGATGAAAGGACCCCTCTCAGGCTCAGTCTGCCCCTCTATATTCTTTGGGGCAGAAGCAAAATGTAGCTCAGCAGATCCCCCTCCCGCACGTGGCAGGTGCTCAGGCAAGGTTTAGAAGGGAGGGGCTTGTGAGGGAGGGGAAATGGGAGCCCTCCCCAGCAGAAGGGAGCAGGCACCCACTGGGCCATTCGTGGGGTTTCTTCTGGCCTCCATGTCTGTCCCACTCCCCTGTTGAGAGTGATGGAGGAAGATCGCTCCCATTGGTGTCCTGGGGGTGGGTTTGCAGAGACCGCCTGTGCATCTTGCCTGTTTGTGTGTGTTACTAGTGTGCATGGGCACACATGTCTGTACACACCCACCAGAGGCCAGCAGAGAAAGAGCTTGGGGAAGTTCCTTTTTTGGACAACCCCCCCATCATGGCCATTGGCCAGTCTGGCTGGGGGATTCTGGGAGCTGTTTTCCAACTGGGCCAGGAGACCCTCTCTCCCCACAGGCCTAGCTCAGCTCCTGCTGCCACACCAGATTCCTACAGTAATAGACTTGTTCATTTTAACCAGTTGGCTACATGCAAAAACCTGTATGGGCCACTTTTAACACCAGATAAATCAGCCGCTCCCCAGGATGAGAGAGAGGGCCAATCGGCAGCCACTTCCTCCTGGCCAGCCCAGCTGCCATTTGGCCCAAGGGCCAGCTCTTGTGGAATCTGGACCTGCCTCCGCTCTTCTAAGGCCTGTTTATGGAACTGCCGCTCTCACAATCCTATCTTAATCCATGGCTTTCGTTCCAGATTAAAATCAACGCAGAGTGTTCTCCAGATCACTAGAGGGAGATTAGCATCACCTCTCCAAAGTGCCTCCTCCTCATCCTCCTCCTCTGGAAAGAGCAGCTGAACAGCCACTCCTGCTGAGAGCAAGTGGGAGGAGAAGGGACCCCCGCCACGCCAGAGGACAGCATGCATATGTGTGTGCGTGTGCACATGTATACACAGGCCTGCACAGAGCTCACAGGAATCCCACAAATCCATCTTTACAGTGGAAACCAACGTATTCTTACTACAAGTAGAGGACCCCCTTTTCAGCTGGGCTGGCACTCCAGAAATGTGCCGCTTCTTTTCCTTTTCCTTCTTTTCCTTCTTTTCCTGTCCCAACCTCCCCATCAGCCTGATTCATCCACCTGGAACCAAGCTGACTGGAGGAATCCTCCTGGGAGCAGAGGGGTCACAGAGTAGCCTTCCAGATGTGCCCGGGGAGCAGCTCCCAGAAGACTTTGTCAGCTCAGCCATGAGCAAGGAATGCTGGGAGCTGCCATCTGGTAACTTCTGGAGGGCCTGGATCTACTCACACTGAGTTAGGGAGAGAGCGTCCCTGCCCCACAAACCAGTAAAGAGCTAAAAGTGGGCCTCGGCTGCAACACCTGCAGCTAAACCTGCAATGTCCCACCTTTTCGTCCCTATGCATCCCACACACATGCAGCCACTGCCCCTATGTCGGTCATCTCCTTTGTGCCGTTTTCAATATTGCAAGTCCCTAGGATCTCATTTTCTGCAGAGCGCCATTTACATGGATGACCCTCCATGGATAACCAAGCACAATCCACATGCTTAGCGGTAACTACTGTTAGTTTCACACCAATCCAAAGGACCCTGAGGAACCCAGGTCTGGCCAGAGAACTAGGGCCTTCTGGAGCTTTCTCCTGGGGGGCGGCGGGAAAGGGAGGAATGAACCCCTCGGTGTCTCTGTGTCTTGGTCATGTAGGAGAAACAGGACGCAGGAACAGTGCTTGGCAACACAATCTCCTGCAGGCTGCAGGGGTGGGGAGCGGACAGCAAGCTGGGCTTTAGTTGTTTTCAGAGAATCCATAGGGAGAAGAACACTCTCAACATCACAACACACACACACACACCCATGACCAAGGACGCCTTTGGACTTGCAGGGTAAAATAACTCAGAATGACTCACATAAGCCAGCTAAGTCAGGTAGCACAGGAGGAAGAAGGTTGGGCAAGGGGGGAGGTACTGTTAGCACCACCCCATCTAACCTAATCTGTAGCCATTTTTGGGGAAGCACACATATACACACACAGACAGTCACTTTCGAGCTATGTGTGGCAACGTCACCTCTGCCTGCCAGTGCCAAGGAACAACCATGCTGGCCAAATCCTGGGGTGTCTACCCTCCCTTCCTCCCTCCCATCACACAGGAAAGAGACCAAAACAGATGCACCCCAACAAAGAAGCCTGTGCTCCTTGCAGAAACAGCCAGCAAACACCCAGAGGAGAATGGGATTGCTCTGCTGTTTGTTGCTGGCACTCCACTGAAAGAGCATCTACTGCCCTGCCTGAATGCCCAGCGGGACCCAGTGCCAACCTGGGCCCAGTCTGCTCCATCTTAGGATGCAGGAGAGAGAGAGATGGGGGAGGCAGACAACAGCTAGGCAGGCCTCCATGGTGGGGGCTTGGTAAAGACCCTCAGAAAGCAGGATGTGGTGGGGGGAGAAAAGAGGTTGAGGCTCTGAAGTCGTTGACCTGAGAGTCCTCGGGGCCCTGCCAGGCCTTCCTCTCCAGCCAAGGGGGCTCTTTTCTAATGGGGGGGGTTCTTTCCCCAGCCACAGTGGTGGGTGGGGTAGCAGGGGTTTGCACCAGCTGAGACTCACCCTGTTGGAAAAATCTCAGCATTCTCTCCTCCCCCCCATCTTGTTGTCAGAACAAGTGGGCAAATAGCCAGATAGGGCTCCCTCTGTTCCCGCATGCCAGATCTTCTCCATTTGCCTTTTCTGTCTTTTATTGCATGATCATAAATACCTTTGGTTCTCAGGTGATCAGATCATGTGACCCAGGACTGTGCTTGGGTCATCGGTCTTATAAAAGTTAAGACCCCTCCTCCTCTCTGATCTTTTCCTTTGTCCTCATGGCTGCCTTTCCCTGAACTCTTCGCATACTTCGAGTCTCCATCGAGTAAGATGGTGAGTTAAACCGAAGACTCTCCTATTCAATGGTTAGACAGGTAGCAGGCTCTCTCAATACAGATGTAAATGAAGAAGCTATTATTCAAAGCTACCTGTATTTCTGTTTATTGAATCAGCTGGTCTGAAGCCACAAGTCATCTAACAAGCTTTTAAACGTTTCTCTGTGTTACTCTGCTAAATGTAGGCTGAATCCTAATAGTTTTAGTCTATCATTTCCCAACACACCCTCAGATCTCTCCCTCAGGCATGGCGCCATGTGCTTGTCCTCTGCTCCTCCTTGCGCTTCACTCCCAGAAGCCCCTGGCACCACTGCCCAAAATCCAAGAAAGGTTGAGTGCAGCAAGCAGGAAACAGACTCTTTTCTTCGGAGGCCTCCCCACGAGACCCACGCAAGGGGAAGATGGGAGAACTACCCACTATCCACAGACAGGGCTGGCCCCACACTCTGTACTACCCCATGCAGAGAGTAAACAGACAGACTGTCCTCCGCAGACCACTGTAGGACTGGCCACAGAGTCCTGTGCCCACATTTCTTCTGCAACGCACGCAGGCAGGCATCCTTGCTTGGGGGGCCACCACAGGTAACGACACAGCACATGGTTATGCCTACATGCAGGTTGTCCTCCAACTGCTGGGACTCTCAAGCAAGCGCTGCAAGGAGGAGATGCCAGCTCCACAGTCAGGCAGGGATATGCATGAGGTCAGCAGGGAGCATGCGCACAAGGCTGCCAAAAGCACCTGCCAGCCACCCCTCCAGTGTAGAAGGAGACCCTCTGGGCCCACAAGGAAATGCCATCATCCCAGCATGTGAAGACTGGGCTCATTAGGGGGAGCTCAGACAGCTGGGGCCAGAACAGCAGTGGTTGCATCGAGATGGCAAGAAAGGGCTCCCTGGGCCAAGGCTGGGCTCGTGCGCTTGCAAGAGTCCTACACAGTCAGATTGTTGTGCAGAAGAGAGCAAGTGGGAGGTAGAGCACTTACAGGTGGAGGAGGATTTGAACCAAGCTCTTGGTCATTCACAGAGGAGTGGGTAGGAAGCTGGAGCAGAGGCTGGAGAAGTTACTTTTACAGGGTCTGAGCTGGAGCACCTTGAGCCTGACTTTGGGAGGCTCCTGGGCAGGTAGTGGTGGTGGTGGAAAGGAGGCCAGGGGATTTCTCAGCCTGCCTTCCAGGTCCAAGACGGGGCGAGTGTGGCCTCACCGTGCCTGCAGGAGGGCTCCTGCATCACTCTCTCACACATGTGCAGACATCGTTGGCTGTCCTAGAAGCCCCATGGCCTCCTTGGCTCCTGCTGCTTCATTAATGCTCTCCTTTAATATCTGGATGATGATGGATTGGCAGACCTGGAAAAGAGTCTGGCAGGAAAGGAACTGGCTGGGGGCCGCGGCTGTCCTCAGAGGAAGCCGGCTGAGTCCCATAAGATGCCTCCTCTTGGCACTCTCTGCCAGCACCCCCTGCTGCAAGGGGCCCCTGAGGCGATCACCTCTTCTTTTCCCCAGGCCCCAGCCAGGGCGCAGGCGCTCTGAATTCTCAGTAAATGCTGGCGGAGCAAAGCCCACACGTGATCCCTCCCTCCTTGAAGAAGAGGAGCCTGCTTGCCTGCCTGCCCTTTGCCCCCCACACGAGGCAGAGAAAGCCAATGCAGCCTCACTGCCATGGAGGAAGAGTCTTTGGTGGAGCTGCCATTTCTACCACAGGATGCAGATCAGGCACCTGCTGTGGTTGGGACTCTGAAGACCAACTCTAGAGGGAGGGCATCTGGAAACCTGCCTTTTGGGGAGCAGGGCAAGGCCTTGGGAACCCAGGAGAGGGGGGACCCTGGGGTTTCCTGGGACAAGAAGGAGGTGGTGGGATGGCTTCGGGTCTCTCCTGCTGCTCCCTGCACCAGAAAGAAAACCTGGGGTCCCTCTGAGCCTCCCTAGGAAGCATCTGCACAGGGGAATTCTCCCACTCCTGACTGCTGTTCCCCCATGTGAAGATGTGCAACCATCCCGAGAAAGAGCCCCGGGCACATTCTTAGCATCTGGGGGAGAGGAAGGGTCCCTCCCCCCGGAGAGAAAGGCCATCCCAGCTACAGCCCTTTCAGCCACTGCTCCAGAGGGGTCACCCTGCACCCTAGTTAAGGTGTCATCACAAAAACTTGAGGGTGAAAGCCCCCACACACCCACTGTATCTATTTCCTGGCCCAATTTAAGACCTTCCCCGCCTCTTGGAAAAAGCTTTGCAAGGGAAGGTTCAGGTGAGGCTGTGAGCAGTTCCAAGTGGCATCACGGGCGACAGGGACAAGCGCTGTGCTTTGTCCTTGCCAGATCTTGCAATATGTTCGCAGTTCAGGAGGGCCTGGGAGCAGAGCCAGAAGGAAGGATGGGGCATGAGGAAGGAGCACGGACGGTTAGCCTGCTCTATTCAGGTGGGCAGCAGCCCTTTGGAGTCCACACTCACGTGCCTCTGAAAGATGAGCTGGGTGCGTGCAATGTTTTTTTGGAAAACAGGAGGGAAGGAGTGTGTGTGTGTGTGTGTGTGAGTGAGTGTAAGAGAAAGGAGGCCATTTGTGAACTATGATCAGGGGCAAACACACAGACGCACACCAGGAGACAGTCAAGAGAAGGCAGACAGAGAAAGATTCTCTGTGTGTGTGTATGCGTGTGTGTGTGAGAGAGAGAGAGAGAGGGAGAGAGAGAGAGACAGAGACAGACTGCATGTGCATAGGGGTGGGATGAAGAAAGGCTTGGGAGCAAAGCAAAGAGTGGAGAAATTGCAGCTCATAAGATCAACACTATCTTCCTGATCACCATAAAACCACAAAGACTCCTCTAACCAGGACCCCAAGGGAACACTCTGAACTCTTCCCTCCTAGGCAAGACCCCCAGCGCTCCTGTGGGTTTCAGCAAAGCCCTCACTTCTCCTGTTTTTATAAAGCGCAGAATAGCTATATGTAAGCAAGCATTATGGATTTATTCCAACACTATAAATATATGAATATTACGTGGAAATTCTAAATGCACTGTCACCTCCCGTCGCCCTCCCTGCAGCTTCTTGGCAAACTAGGCCAGCAGCAGCCTGCTGAGCGACCTTTGAGGTCCGGAGGGAAGCGTGTCCGTGGACCAAGTGTGCAGTCAGTCCGACTTTGGATAGAAGCACGCGGATGAAGGGCACGAGATGGAGGCTTCCTCTCCCTTCCCTTTTCAATTGCAGTGCTTAAAAAATGCCACCTGGGCAGGACTTCCTGGCCCTCCGGCCCGTTCCCGACTGCTAGGGCTCAGAGGAAGGGCCCCCCGGAACCGGGGAGGGGGAAGGACAGCGACTAAGCCGGAGAAACAGGAGGGTGGGGGGCAGCCACGAGAACTGGCAGCAGGGCGGAGGATGAGGGGGGTGAGGGAGCTTCTGTAGTGGGGGCTAGGGGAGACGAAAGGGAGAGATTTGCGGTCTGGCAGCCGCACAGTCTCCTTCCCCGCGGACCACCTAACTCAAGGGCGCCAGGAGGAGCCACCGTCCTCCCGAATCTCTGACGGTTTGCAGCCCTGATTTCTTTAATTTCCCAGTCGCTGAAAAGGAGTTTTTCGTCGCGAGGCTCCCCTCGCGGCCGGGCCCAGCGCCCTTTGCCTGCAGAGAACCCGCGGCCTGGAGCGAGGGGGAGGCGCCGCCCCCGGCCCAGTTTTAGAGCCAAGGCAGCCCCCCTGAACCCGGCGGGGGCGGGGGTCCTCGAGTCTTCCCCCTGCCGTGAGCTCTGGGCAGGTAAAGCAACCTCCGCTTCTCTTCTTCTCCCTGCTCCCCCAACTGCAGGTAAAAGCCAAGGAAGACCCCACAGGCCCACCCCGATCCTAACTCCCCTCCGCTTCACAACCGCCGCCACCAAAAAGCCTTCTGAAGCCCAGTGTCGGAAGATGAAACGATTATGTAAAATTAAGTACATGTGCATCGGCTTAATTAACTTGCATAATTAATTTTGACTGGATATCCTTGACACAGAGTCGGGGGCGAGGGCGGCGGGGCGAAAGAGAGAGGCCGCGAGGCCAAGGCGCGCACCCGGACAGGCACGCGGGCGCGCGGACGGATCGAGGGACGGACAGACAGACAGAGGACCCTCTCCCCGCGGAGGAGGAGGGAGAGGAAGAGGAGGCGGGGGCCTTTGGCAGCCGCAGGAAAACAGGCGCTGCTCCGCGGCCGAGGCGGCACCACAACCGTCCCCGAGCAGGTGACCTTCGAAGGCGAATCCCAATTCCCGCCCCGCGTGGTGCCAATCCGTTCTGAGAGGGGTTTTATTATTTTCTGAATGGACGGCGGGAGGCGAGGAGTGAGCGGAATGCCAAGCAGCCCGAGACCAGCGCCTCCCACCGCCGCTGCCGCCGCTCCCCGCGCCTGGGTCCCGGTGCCCGCCTGCCCCTCAGCCCCGGGGGTCGGCGGGCGCTGCGTGCAGGCAGGCAGCGGAGCCCGGCCCAGAGACCCTCCGAGGCAGCCGGGCCGCCCGCTGTGGAGACCGAGGGAAGAGCGGGTGAGGGAAGGCGAGCGGGGGAGGGAGGAACCAAGGGTGGCCTGGGGCACCACGCAACCCTGGGCCTCGGATTCAGCTCCAGCCTCCTCCCCACCTTAGGACTACAGCTCCCACCCGGCATGGCCAGTGGATTTTAGGAGTGGCAGGCCAAAAGCAGAGCAACCTCTACTCTCAGGTCTCTTTCGATGCCAGGGTGTTGCCACGGTCTGTCCCGAATCAAAAGGGATTGATTATTTTCAACATCAATTCACCCCCCGCCAATATTTCTTACTGAAGTTCCCCCCATTCGTCCCCCCAGCTGATGGCTGTCTGTCCTTGGCCCCCTCTTCCACCCAGCGAGCGCAGCTCTCCCTAGCCTCTGCCTACTTCTCCTGTACGCCAGCTCTGCGAGGAACGGCGGGTTAAGAGCGAGAGACCCCAGGATTAGCCCGTGGGCTTTTCCTCCCAGTGTCCTGGCTCTCTCCACTGGGAACCAGAACTCAGACACCCTGACAATTGGCCGCCTTGGCCAGGGCTGATGGAGGTTGTCATCCAAATCACCTGACGGGTGGCCGGCTGCCTTGGACGTCCCCGCCCTGTGCCGGGATTTAGAGCATTTGTGGCTCCTTGGCCGCGGGGCTGGAAAGGCTTGGCGCGACCAAGAGGCGGCCATTCAACGGCGCCACTCTCGTTCCGCTCACATGCCGCCCGCCGGGCGCCCTCTGCCTCCAAAGGCAGGGGGAGGAGGGGCTCCTGCCGGCCTCCAAACGCCCCCAGCTTCTCTCTTCAGGCCCCACATGGGGCCCCTCTGCCTCAGCTCCCCACCTATGAAACGGGAGCAGCAGCAGCAGCACGTACAGACACGGCCCCCAGCCACCAGGAGAGAAGATGAGGCGACCAGGCCACCTCGAGGGGTCTCTGGAGCTCTTTTAAGGCCACTCACTGGCACTGCCAGCCCCACGGCCAGGGGGCATCAGAGCTGGCAGAAGCTGCCATGCCTCAGGAATGCAAGCAGACACATTTGGAGCGCGTTAGGCGCTTTCCGGGCCATTTCCATACAAGCAGCCACAGACCGTGTGCCAAAGGACCGGCCCGAGCGACGTAAGAAGAATGGGCCCCCACACCTCACGGGCCCTGGGCAGGGAGTCTTGAGAGAGAGACCTAGGTCCCCGTGCAAGGCTGAGTGGGGCAGTCTGGGTCCAGCTCCCAGGCCAAGGGCTCACCTCCTCCCCCTTGGCAAAACAGCAGAGCCCTCCTTTGGGGAGGAAGCAAGCCCCTCCCCGACCCGCACGCGTGACTGGGATGCTGTGGACCCTCCCGCAAAGCCCCTCACGGTCCACACCGGGGAGGGAAAGGTTAAGGAGACCTGGGCTCCAAACTCCCTCCCCCCATATGTGCCTTTGAAGGGGGAATCGGCCCAATAAATAAATGGTGGTGAGAGAAATCTGCCGCTCTTCGGGCTGTTTGCTCAGGACAGAGGACAAGACCGAGGGCGCCGCCTGGTCCGAGGGCCCCTTTTTAAAGCCCAGAGGTTGTCATCCAAATCACCCGACGGGTGCCAGGCTGCCTTCTACATGCCCCCCCCGCTCCAAACCTAGAGGCGGAATGGGCTCCCCAGCAGACATGGGTTACCTTCTGGCACAACTTAGCAGGCTGCAAACAGCTTTCCGCGAACCTCCTCTTCCTCCTCCCAAAGTGGGGGGGGCAGCCACAGGACCAAGGCCACGGGGCCACGGCGATGGCAACTATGCCACCTGAAGACGAACCCGGCGCAGAGCCGGTCTTTTGGAACTCCCCATCGGCCACCAGCGACCTCCTTGCCTGGAGCCAAGGGCGGGGACGGGGTTGGGCATCTGGAGCCCAACCCTTTCTGGAGCCCTTTGCCCAGAATGGGCCTCAGACGACAGGTGGCAACTTTCGGCCCTCCAGATCATTCTGGACTTCAACGCCCAACATCCCTTGCAGGTGGTTATGCTGGAGCCCCAAACGCCTGAAGGACCCAAAGGGTGCAAAACCTTCTCCCTTCTCACAGCAGCCTCCTCACCAGGGGTCCCTCTGGATGGGTGGACAGCCCCCCCAATCAGGACAGTGGGAGTCCTGCTACCCCCCACCCCCAAGGCTGATGCAAAGTTGGTGGAGGCTTTCCCTTTCCGGCCCTGGGGACGGGCCACCGAGTGGCGACAAGTCCACAAGCAGCAGCTGCAGGCAGACCCGAGCCCCGCGCTTTCGAGGGCGGCAGCAGGGTTGCCCTTGGACCAAAAGAGAAACCCGAAAGAGGCCTGAGAGCCGCCCTGCCTGGCCTGGGCCCAGCAGGCCTTTGGGCCTAGCCAGGGGACCACTTGGAGGCACGGGGAGGCCAGGAGACAGCCCCCACTAGCCAGTGGTGGGCGACCTACAACGAACCCTCACACTCCACGGGGAGAGCAGGCGTCTTTCATCTACAACGCAGCCAATACAGGGTGAGGGAAGCCAAGCCTGCACATGCTCCGAGGTCCCTCTGTTCCACCAGGCACGGTGGGGGGAGAAAGGACATGCCTCAAGCACCCCCAGACTCCGTCACAGCAGCTCTCCCATGCGCTAAGAAACTATGCTACTGACAATGAATTCTGGCATCAGGGAGAGAAAGTGTTTTGTAAGCGCTATTTGCATAAAAGGACCCAGTTGCAGGGAGTGCACAAACACGTATGCGCACACAGTTTCCTTTCAGTGTAGCTCTAGGAGTGTGTTCCCATGGTAGGGAGTCGCAAAAACTGAATGGGTGCTTTAATGTGCCCGTTAATGACCACTTATGGGACAGCGGGGGAGCGGAGATGAAGGGAGAAAGGGACCCTCTTTCCAGTCAGCCTCCCCATCGCCCCGCTCCAGAGGCCCTCTCTGTTTTGCAAGGGACCCCTGACTTCTGCATGTAATCCCATTGGGCGCAGTGGAGCTCCTCTGTCCTCCTTTCAGAAGGGACTGAGCGCCCTTTGTCCCCGCCCTCCCACCTCTCCCCTGTCCTCCGCGCAGGGAACGGGCCACCTCTCTGCTACGGGGGAGGGGCGCCTCCTTCTGGGTCCTCCCTTGCTCCAGAACCTCCCAGACAGACATGGACCCCCGAGCCCGCGGCCTCTCCCCCCGCTTTGAAAGATCAGCGCTTGAATAGCAGGGAAAAGCAGGCAGCCGGCTTTGCTTCAGACCCGTCCTCGTTCCAGAGAGAGCCCTTTATTTTGAAACCGTTCATCGGAGGAGCGGAGCTGCCAGGGCGCTTTTGTTCTAGGCGAGGATCCCTTGTTCCAGAGAAAAAGGGGAAAGGGGCGGAGGAACTGCGGCTTTGTGAAAAGAAGCAGAAATGGAAAGCTTAGCCTCCCTCGAGTCTGGCAGGCCATGAATTCACAAGCAAGAGTGCCTCTGGGCATGTGCAGAGTTTCTCCATCTGACAAGCACTCTCCTGCATCTGGGGGCTTCTAGGCCAAACGGGGGAGGACATTCCAAGCAGGCCTCCCCGCCCAGAGCTTGCTCAAAAACAGAAACCAAAGCATCGGACAGATCTCTCCCTGCAAACCTCGCTTCACAGTCGCCACAGATCTCTCCTCTACCAGCCTCCCGTATCTTGTGTGTGCACGTGTGTGCGCGCGCACCAGTCCCGGTAGGCCCACCCGCCCACTTCTACCAGTGTGGCTTCACACCATGAGACAAGTAGGGAAGTGGGCGGGAAGGGGCATAGAGGGAGGAGCTGTGTAAACACACCCACACACACACTCACAGTTACTCCTGGCTGACCTAGAAAGTAGATTTACTCCAGCTATTGATTAAAGTGGAATGCAATTAGCAGACGATGGGCCTGCTGCCTCCGATAAAGGAAGGAAGACAGACTTTGTGGCAAAGTCCCCTCTGGCCTGGGGGGGGTCGCTGGCCCCGCCGGCGGCCTCCTCCCCTTCCCCCCGCCCCCTCCCCCTCCCAGCCCCAGAGGCCACAAGAGCCACCCATCCACCCTCCTTCCTCCCGGCGGTCCACCTTTCCTCCCTCCGCCCGTGTCGCCAAAGGTGCTGGGTGCCCTCCCCCAATTTTGTCTGGAGATGTCTCTCTCTCAGTTACTCTCCGACCGCCTTCCACCCCGGTCAGCCGGCCAGCCAGAAGGGGAAGAGCGGGCAAGAGAAACAGTTTCTGAACTCCCCAGGAGGACTGCGGCCGGGAACAGAAGCAAAACCGAAAACTATCTGGAAATCCCCGAACCGGGATTTCGCCCCACTCCGCCCGCTACTGAGGCAGTAGGGAGCTCGGCTATGAAGAGGACTACGAAGCGGGTGCGGAGGGTGCGCTTCAAGTGCGCCTCGCCCCAGGGTTCCCAGGGTGTGTGCCCCAGGGTCTCTGCCCCTAACAGCTCCGGAGCAGAGCGTCTGCCCGTGAGGCTCAACAGGCCCTCCGGTGCTCCCTCTTCTCGCCCGAGGCCCAGGCGACCGAGACCGGCGGCCCCGCGGCCAGGGCTACCCGGATTTCTTTTCCTCCCCAGGAAAGGCGCTTCCTGCCCACGGAAGAGTTTGATGAAACTCTGAAAGCCTGCGCGCCCCAAGGCGCCTCCGGCTGGCGATTCTCGGGGGTCCCGGAGGGTCAGGAAAGGAGCTGCAGCCCGTGGGGGAGGGGGAAGAAACCAGCCAGAATGAAGCCCCCTTGGCGGTGCTGCGCGGGGGGGGCTTTGGACTGGACCCCCCTCCATCAGCTCCGCTCCCCTACCTGCTTTCAGACAAGAGAGACTACATTGTTTTCAAACTAGACGGCCGGGAGGGGAGGATCGGAAGAAGCGTTTTCCTATGGGAAAGACGCTCAGAAAAAGGCGCGGGGGAGAGACATGAAAATGTCACACGTGTACACATGTTCGCGCGCGCCGGCCCCACGTGCCAGAGCCCCCTGCCTCGGCCAGAACCTCCCTCGCCCGCCTTGCAACGACACCCTTGACAGGGAAGGACGGCGGTGGCGTTGGGGGAGGGAGCCTTGCAAGGAAGGGGCGCCCGCGGGCTGGGAGCAGCCCCAGGGAGCGAAGAGAACAGCTGGACGGAGGTAGAGCCACGCCGGCCCCCTGCGAAGCCCCCTGGGGCTCAGGGCGGCGTGGGGCGCTTTGACCTTCCCCAGGATTCCTCTCGGGGCGCGGGGAAGCAGCGACCTGGAGGATCCACGGAAAGGCCGAAAAGGGGACCCAGCAGCGGCGAAGGAGGGGGGCCTGCCGGATGGGGATGGGGATAAGGTGGCGGGGGGGCACGGGACCGCTTTGGCTGCCGCCTCCTCCCACATTTCGTGCGGCTTTGTTCTCTCTCCGCCTCGGAGCTCCGGGTCTCGGAGGGAACCGTCGGATGGCCACGATTTCGGGCGGGGGACTGGGAGAAGGAAACGCCATCTTCTTTTCCCCTCTCTCCCCCCGCCACTCAACATCCGTCTCTGAAAGGCGGGCTTCAGTTCTCTGGCCAGCCTGAACCCCAGTTGAGAAGTCGCGGGGGAAAGGCGGGACGAGGATTGTCTTTGGGGAGGGGACGCTGAGAAGGTGGCCGGCCGACCAGCCAGGGGCCCCTCCAGGTGGAGGAAGTCCGGGCGCCGCCGCCTGGGATGGGGGGATGACGCCGCTTTGGGAGCGACCGAGGAGAGTCACCGCGAAGGGAAAACGGTGCCGCTGGTTTTTAGGGGACCCCCCGCACCTGGAAAGATATGCGGGTCTGCAGAGAAGAAGCGGCGCAAGAAAGTATGAGGCGCCCCCTGCCCTCAACGCCAGAGCCCAACGGCACAATCCGCCCCCCGCCCCGCAAATAAATCACCCCGCAGGGCCAAGGAAGAAGGGCCCCGATTCCGGGGCGCCCAGGGGAGGCGAAGGGCAGAGAGGGGCAGAGCCGCCCTGGAGGGACAGAGTGGGGGCGCGGGCAGAGGGGCGCGGAGAAAGAAAGGAGGCGGGGGCGGGCGAGAGCGCCCCTCTAACAAAGCCCACCAGCACCACTGCAGTGCCAAGGGAGAGGGGGCGGCGGGCGGGCACGCTGCCATTGTTCCCCGTACCGGCGGACACGCGCCCCCCCGGCAGCGACGGGGCGGCAAGGGAAGGGAGGAGGCCTCCTCTTTCCGGAAAGTCCCCCTCCTCCCTGTGGGGGTCCTTTATGTGGGGGAGGAAGGTCCTGCTGTCCCCGGGCCCCGCCGCCCTCCTCTGCAGGGGTCTCTGCCTTTGGAAGGGGTGCGGAGAGCCGGGGAGGGGCCCCGACCCACCGCTTGCGGGGGGGTATCACCTCGCCTCTCCCCTGCGCGCCCCCGATCCGCGCCCCCGGCTCCCCCCGCAGGAGCGAGGCCGGCCCGCTGCAGAGGACAAGCCGGAGATGCCCGCGGGCGGCCGCCGGGGAGGCCATCGGCGCCTTTCTCTCTCTCTCTCTGTCCGCCCCCCGCCACCCCCGGCGCGGACTCACCTCCTCCGGCCACGCACAGCAGCCAGATCCCGGCGGCCACCCAGGGCCAGCCCTGCCCGCCGCCGCCGCTGCCGCCGCTCCCCGCCGCCACCGCCGTCCTCCTCCTCCGCGGCCTCCTCCTCCGCTCCCGCTGGTGCCGCTGGCGCCGTTGCTCCGCCGCGCTCGCCGCCATCGCCTCCTCCTCCGCCGCCGCCGCCTCCCGCTCGTCCTCCGCCGCCGCGGCCGGTCGCTTCGCCGCTGCTGCCTCCGCTGCACCTACCCGCGCTCCGGCTCCGGCTCCGGCTCCGGCTCCGGCTCCTCCGGCGGCGGCGGCGCGGCGGCGGCGGCAGCGGCGGCGGCGGCGGCAGCGGCGTTAATCTATGCTAATGAGATGCGGAGAGGGAGGCGGGGCGGAGAGGGAGGGGAGGGGCCTCTGCGGAGCGGAGGAAGAGCGAGAGGCGGCTGTTTACAACTCCCATGCGGGAGGGGAGGGGGAGGGGGAAAGGGGCTTTAAAGCGGGCGGGGGCGCCCTCCTGTCCCCCCTTCCCGCCCAGGCCCACCGGCGCACGTAGCTCCACTCAACCCGGACAGAAGCCCGGGGCCTCCCGCTCTCTCCGCAGCTCCCTCGGCCCCGGGGCGGACCGGCAGGGACTTGGGTGGCTGCGAGCGCGCCCTCCGGACGCGGGCCGGCCGGCAGAGCCCCGGCAGGCCGCGACCCCTTCTCCCGCTCTCCTCGTCCCTACTGAGAGCCGGGCTGAGTGTCGGACTCCGGCTATAGAGCCCAGGGCTCAGATCCCCGCTCGGGCATGGCGACCCAGCGGGTGACCCTGGGCAAGTCACACTCTCTCAGCCTCTAAGGAAGGCCAGGGCTAACCGCCTTGGAAGAAATCTGACCGGGAAAACCTCAGCAGAGCCCCAGAGGTGAGGAGGAGAGGGCTCGGGGGGTCTTCGTCCGGCTTCCCCTCCTTGTCCATGACCCCCAGATCCAGGCCGGACTGAGCTGGCCAGGCCGGAGGCGGCAGGTGGATGCGGGGGGCACCCACGACAGGTCGCACCGGGGATTCGGGGGCTTTCCTCTGGCTGGCTGGATCAGGCCCCCCTCGCAGGCCCTCAGCTCCTGCCTCTCGGGGCGCCCCCAGCAGGTGCCTCGCGGGCCCCTTTAAGCAGCCTCTTCGGATCCTGCCCTGCCACCCTCCCTCCCTCGACGTGGCCAGCCCAGATGTCAGCACCTGGAGGCGGGTGGGTAGGCAGCACAACCCCCCCCCCACCAGAGTCCAAAAAGAATAATGGGGAAACCTCTCTTGCCGTACTTTGTTACCTTTTTTAATATAAAAAGACTACCCAGAGTGTGAGAATGGGAAGGGGCCGCGAAGGCCGCCCAGCCCCACGCCGTTCGACCAGGCAGGAATTCCACTGCTGAAGCCCTCTCGAAAGAAGCTCCCGCGGCCACGGCTCCGAGACCTCCCGCGAAGGAGACCCTGCGACGCTCCGGAGGTGCCCCTTCCACCCTCGAGCGGCTTTCGGGGCCTAAAGGGGGGATTGTCTTTCCTGTCATTCGAATCCACTGGTTTGTGTCTCAGTCGAGGGAGAAGGCAGGCGCCTCCGTCTTCTTCGTGGCCTTTGAAAATGGCCCCATCCATGGGTTCACCTCTCGGCCTCCCCTCCTCTCCAAGCCAGACACGGTCAACGGCTCCCGCGTCCCTCCTCGCGGGTCTTGGTTCCCAGACCTGCGGTGGTCTTGTTCACCCTTCCCTGGACGCCCTCCGGCGAGGAGAGGCCCCTCCTGTCCCGTTCAGACACAGAGGCAGGATCCCTCGGGCGAGGGGTCCCGCAAGGCGGAAAAGGTCGGAACTAGGCCCCCTCCCTGCTGACCTTGGCTTTAAATGGCTGGGGGGGCGTTGGCTGTGCTTGTCACCCTGCCGGAGGGCCGGGGAGGCGGCCCTCTAAAGATCCTCGGCACCCCCCCCCGTCCTCCCATGCGTCTACCCGTGGAAGGCAGCCTGCGACCTGAGGAATGGGGGGCTAGCAGCTCTCCTTTGAGCCACCTCCTCAATTTTTCTGTGCAGCTGTCTAGCACAATTTTCTCGCCCTTTTATCTCAGTGCCCCCCTATACAAACACGCGCGCGCACAGAGGTAGGACCAGAGTGTTGAGCCCAAGGGGGTTTTCTGAAGACCCCGCAAGCAAGAAGCCCACGGGGGGGAGGGGACGGGAGGGGCCGCGGGTGCTCCCCCGTGTGGCGGCCTGGTGCTCTCTTGCGGTCGGCTCCGGAGGCACCACACGCCCTTCTAATCTAAGGACCTCCCAACATGGCACCTGGTGGCTACTGATAGCTCTCTTGGAGGAGATGCCAGCCCCGTTTAAAAGGCAGCCCCCCCATTATTATCTCCCTTTAATTCTGCTTGAACCATGGGGGGAGGTCAGATGTTACTGTCAAAGCTCACTTAACCCTCTCCTTCTGGGTAGTAAGCAGTCTGGGCAACTGGGAAGGGAAAGGGTGTGGTGTTTACCAGCTGTGGGGCTGGAGAGGGGTGTGTGTGTGCACACACCCCTCCCTACTCACACTCACAGATGCCCAGTTCCCTTGCCTCAGGGGCGGGGGTGGGTGGGGGAGTTTTGAGGGTCTGGCCCTGGCCCGTGCTGCACACTGAAGGGGAGGTGACCGCGTGAGATCTGCCCCTTGCAACTGGCGCCCAGCACAAGGCACCTCGGCTAGCAGGTGCAGTGGTTAGGTTGCTGGACTGGGCCTTTGGTGGATCCGGTGGATCCGGGCCGTCCGTCACTGGGGCTGTGAAACTCACAGGGCGGCCTCGGAATAGTTCCCCCGCTCTCTCTCAGTTAGACCCACCTCACAGGGTGGTTGTGGGGATTAAAGCGGAGAGGGGGAAGCCTTCGGAAGAAAGGCTGGGCATGGGCGAAACTGGTAGGAAAACCAGTAGAAGCTGGCAGGGCCCGCGTGAGGGAGAGAAGGACACCCGGGGAATGGGCAAAGCCCGTCCCAGGCAGGTCCCGTTTCGGCGCCTGTATAAGTAACTCAGGTAAGGGCTGCACGTTACACCTCCTGCAGCAGAAGCCCCCTCCCCACCCCTGGCCTTGGGAAAGCCCACTCCCAGAACAAAATCACCTGCAGAAAGGAGCACATATTGCCGGAAGATAGGGAAGTTCTTCCGACAGACAAAGGCTCTGTCCACTCCCCTTCCTTCGCCTCTCCCGGCGTTGGACAGTGTTTGAAGGCAAACGCAGCAGCTGTTGCGGTCGGGACGTGTGTGTGTGGAGAAGGCAGAGGAAGCTCACAAACAAGATCCCAGATTAAAGGGAACAAAAGCTTTCAACGATGTTCCCGAATCTGTTTCAGCGCCAAACAAGAGGCTTTGTTGCAGCAGCAGCGACAATGGTTCTTTGGAGACTGTTCCCAAACAGTTTAAGCACCAGATTTACAGCTTCTACTCAATAAAATTGGCTGACTTTTTCAGGCAGAATTTTGTATTCACTGGTTTTCAGCACATTTTACTACAGGTGATTCCCACCAATACCTCCGAATGCACCAAGAAACCAAGCTGGCTTCAGAAACAAAATAACCCAAATTGCAGTAATGGGGGAAACCAGTAGTGACCCCACCTCGAACAACAGCAGGACTCCAGTTTTGCAAAAGGCTCCGTTAGCTAATGAGTTACAGCGACAACTGCTTGACCATAAAGGCGATCCACCCGCAACCGGAAAGAAAAGAGTGAAGCTTCGGCGCTGCAGTTCTGGAAACGCTTGTTCCTAAAGACTCTGTGTGGACTACAAAATTGGATCGATACAGCTGACATTGTGGAATTGTTACCTTTTAACTGTGGTGGGGGCACAGAGGGCCTTTGGGGGCAGCAGGACAGGCAGAAATGCGGCAAGGAAAATGCAGCAGTGGGCAGCAAGCGCAGGAAGCACAGTAAGTGTGTGTGTGTGTGTGTGTGTGTGGGAGAACGGCTGGGCAGTGCAATCCTAACCCCAGCTGCGTTCGCTTTAGGGGCTTAGGGTCAGGCCCATGGGTCTCCTGCCGGCAGATCTCAGAGGCTGCGAGGAGCACAGTCTGTCAGGGCATCTCAGGTGGCTTCAGACCCGCCCACAGAGGAGCAAAAGGGGGCTGGAGGTCAAGGGAGGAGCCCCGTTACACCCGGCCACATCTTCCTCCAGCCCAGGGGGGCAGGGCAGGGGCCCTCTGCCCAAGAAAGGAGAACGGAGGGAGCAGGGACTGGCGCGGCCCGACGAGGCCGCCTTTGTGAGCCAAAATCTGCCGCCGCCGCCGCCGCCGCGGCCTTTGGCTCAGTGGTTCCGGCCCAGGTTCTGCCGCTGCTGCTGTGCTTGCGCTCGCTCTCGCGCTCGCTCGCTCTCATTCTCTCTGCTTCAGCGCAAAGAGCTTTCATGAGCTCTTCCTTTGAAATGCGAGTCGGCGCTCGTTTGAAGAAAATGCACCATCTGACCTGCTGAGGGAATTTCTGTTAAACTCCTCTCTCCCTCTGTCTTTTTTCCCCGGTCGTTCCAGGGTTGCCTGAACTCTCTGCGGCAGCTGCTTTGAAGCTTCCTCGTGTAATCCGCAGTGGCGCGCGGGGGGAGCGCTCCCATCAAGTGATCCTCCCGTTCGATTGATCAGGCGGCGCCCTTGCTGGGGGTCTCTCAGGACGCCAAGCCCGGGCGCGCGCGGAGGCGCGGAGGAACGGCCCCCGACCGAGGTCGACCCCGCAGGCGGCGCGCGCAGAATCCGGGCCTCGGCTACGGCGGGGGGCTTCTCCCAGGCTCGGCCTTCCAGAGGCTGCTGGGTCCAACCCACCACGGACCTCAGTGGCCTCGAGAGGAGAAGCGCAGCCCCGAGCTCTCCCCAGAGAGAGCGGGTGGACAATGAAGACTTCAGAGGGGCCGAAGACCAACAGCTCAGAGACAAACGGGCTCAGAGGATAGCAAGAGGGAAGGGGCCGCACAGACCTTCCTTTTCCTTCCGCCCCCCCACCGGGCAAAAGGAGGACTCTGGGGACTCTTAGAAACCCCTCTCCTTCCCCGTCCCCAGTTCTCAGCCCTCCACCCTCAAAGCGACGCAGTGGTGGGGAGAGTGGGTGTGCTGAGGCCAAGCGCGTCCCCATTTACCTCCCATTCGCCCTCCCCACACCTCCCACGGCCTCCATGACTCTTTTAGAGGGCTCTGCACATTGTGGGGCACGCAAGGTGTGGTGCTGCTCACGTGGGCTACTCCGGGTTGTCTCTGCCAGCCCTCACTATCGTCCTGCGGGAAAAACAGGTCCAGGGACACCTCCAGCCAGTTCCCCCCCACGGCCGCACATTTCAGGGGGTGCTTGGTGTGTCCCCCAGGGGAGTCTTGCCCGCCTTTGTGGATCCACTCCTGAAGGTCCCTAGGAAGCTGAGTCTGGAAACCTGCAAATCTCCTTCACCCCAGGGGCTGGCCCCACAGTGGCACCTGGCTTTTTCCTGACTTCCGGGCAAAGGATCAAGAAAGCCAGTGATGGGTCCCACTCTGGCCACATAGGGCCACTTCCTTCCAGGAAAGCAAGGGCTGAGACGAACACCCCCATTCTGTGTCCTCTCTTATTCTGAGGCAAAAGAGACACAACTCAGAGAAGTTACATTTTGAGGATACCACTCCCATAATCTCCCAGCCAGGATGCCTGGAGTCATGTAAGTTTTGTAACTTTTAACTCTAACTCTCAGAGAAGAAACACGGGACTCAAACCGCCCAGCATTTGCTCCTCTCCCAGAGGGTCTTCTCGTCGCTAAACCCATTTCCTAAGCCTCGGGGCAGCGAAATCAGAAAAGCAACCAGGCAGAAGTCGGGCTGCCACGACTGAGGGCAGGGCACCGAAAGGGTTCCTGAAGAACACGCGCACACACACCAGCAATAGTGGGTGCCCAGAGGTACTACTAGGAGCAGAGAGCCCCAGGGAGCGCTCAGGGCGCCTGAAACGGCAACTGAGGCCCAGAGGTCCGGCTCCACTCCAGTCCCACTGATAGACCGGTTGATCTGCTTATTTACATTTCCTGGGTGCCTTATAAAACAGATGTTCTAGGGAATGTACTGTGTAAAACTGTTAAATCCAATGAAACACACTAAGACAAAACTCCAACACAAGCTTTGCTGTTGTTTAAAGAAATTCTACGACCCAGTAGAAACATACGGTTTCCAGTGTATTTGGTAATAAAACAAATCACAGGAGCTGAAAGTTCAGAAGCAGTCAGAGGAGCAAAAAATGCCACCAACATAACAGGGACTAAAACACAGTAAAACACGCTAAATGGGTACTTTAAAAAAACAGAAGTCCTCGGATAACTCCGCAGTGGCAACCACTATGGGTGATGTGCGATGCTGAGAGTGGTGGGCCAGGACTCCAGGCCGTCAGTCTCTCCATGTACAGGAGATCTCCGCAACTGGTCCAGAGAACACACTCTGAAGGTAACAGTGGTTTGTTCGCAGGGTGGCCGTGGGTACCAACTGCACACGTCCACAGAAGTTGCCAGAGCTGAATTGCACATCAGCATTACATTGTCTTACCAGCACTCCATTACAAATTTGTGTGCGCGAAACTTTCCTTGGTCAGTACAGCCTTGCGTTTCTTAGGCAAACCTATCACGGGCTTTTCTTGGTAGAATTTGTTCAGAGCGGGTTGGCTCTTGTTTCCTCTGGGGCTGAGAGAGCATGGCTTGCCCAAGTCACCCAATGGGTTTTCATGGCCGAGTGGTCCCCGAGTGTTTTAGCGGAAGGCTCAGACCTCCCCATCCCCCACGCTGGCTCTCAAAGCGCTAGGACAGGGTTGCCATAAGTCAGAGCCAGCCCGATGGCACTCATCTGTTAACACTCAGTGTGCATTGGCTTGATTGCCGGACCAGGACTCTGGAGGCCAGGGCTGGGAGGGGGGCTGGGCAAGTCACACTCTCTCAGCCTCAGACGAAGGCGGCATGAAGTCTCCTCTGGAGGAATCTGGCCATGAAAACCCCAGGAGAGGCCGTTGGAAGTCAGAGTTGGCCTGGAGGCGCTTCACAGCAACATACGCCAACAACAGGCACAGACAAACGGCCACCCTCACAAGGTGGGATCAGACAGCAGGTGGACGAGCCTTTCTGCCGTGGACAGAGCAACGGGCAAAGCCTCCGCGCCCGAGGGTGCCCGAAGGTAGACAGGTGGGGAACGTGCCCCCCGCCTCCTTTGCCCAGTGGGATGTGGGAACCAGGGGAGCAGCGACAGAGGCGAGGCGGGGGGGGCGCCTTCGCTGCCCAGCCCCGAGGGCACTGGGCAGAAAGGGCAGCGAGGGGGCTGGCCAGGGGGCTGGGGGACCTGGGCACAAGAGCAAGAGGAGGGCACGGTGGGCCTCGCTTGTTCTCGGAGGAAAGCGACACACGAGCCCCATGGGAAGCCTCCCCGTTTAATTATTAATCCGCAGAGAAATTGAACCGGGACTTCGTTCGGGGAAAGCGCTGTGGGGCCCACATGCCTCTCGCCCAGAAATGCCCCACTCACAGCGCCCAGGGCATGGGGGTAAACGGGGCGGGGGCCTTTGCAGCAGGGGGTAGAATGGAAACAAAGTGTGTGGCGGGGGGAAGACGGAACGGGGTCAGGTTTCCAAAGGAGGCCAGCCTGGCTTTGTGCTGCGGCTGTCCTTCCCTCCGCGCCCTGAACAAAAGCAGCCGCAATCCCACCCTGTCGGCTGGCAAAGCAGCTGCGGAAGGGGGGAAGATGGGAGGGAGGGGGCATCCTGGGTCCAGCCCCACCTCTGCTTCAGCACTGCTTGGCTGCCTTGCTGGAACCC
Source organism: Iguana delicatissima (assembly GCA_948472985.1). NCBI lineage: Eukaryota > Metazoa > Chordata > Lepidosauria > Squamata > Iguanidae > Iguana > Iguana delicatissima. Next base: position 166,642 of record CAOKZL010000856.1, read on the forward strand.
GTTTGACCGGTTGGCCGGCCGGCGGCGGTGAGATGGGGAACCACCCTTGCCTCCCTGGCTGCTTTGCCCCTTGCCATCCAGCGCTCCAGCCGGGAGCCCACCCACCCCGTTTTCCCGGCATGGCTCAGCGCCAAGGAGGCGTCTGACCCCCCAGCCGCTTGAACTCAAGGCCTGCACCCAACTGGCTCTCAGGGAGGCTGCGCTGCGATCCTAAGGAATTTAAGGCTCCTCGTCCAGGACTATCACCCCATCCTGTAAAGAAAGGAAAAGATGCCCCTTGTTTGAGGCCGTTCTCTTTTTGCTCCCCAAATTCTGAAGTGTGGATCATCTCAGCGTAGCATTTATACAGAACTAGCTCTGCCGGGAATCCTTTCAGCAGCAGACCTCTACTATTAACCACCCAGTACAGGAAGACCATGGAGGCTGAGAGAGGGAGAGGGAGAGGGAGAGGGAGAGGGAGAAAGACTCTTGCCGGATGTGGATACAAAATTTGCCTCATTTCTGCACGAGATTCCACTTTCAACATCCTATGGGGTCCCGGGGCTGCAGTTTCGGAAGGGCCAACAAGTAATTGGGGGAGGGTCAGCATTTGGGGCTTGGGGTGGGCGGGTGGCAGAAAGAGGTCCGGGTCTGGCCTTCCCTCCCTTGACTAATGGACCACCAGGCCAGCCAGAAGATGTTTAGGAGAGCCAAACGCTGGCCAGGATCTGGACCCTGGAGATGCTGCTGTCATGATTTTGCAAACCTTCATGACACTTAATTACCTACCATTACATTTTCAGAGAAAGTTGTTATTTTAAGTCATTAATATAGCACTTGGAAAATGCAAAGTGCTTTAAAATTCTAATGTTGCTCACCGTCTGCAAAGCTGATGATCACAGCTCCCTCTTTATAGATGCTGGAGGGAGAGGAAGAGAAATGCCCAAAGGCTGCTGAATGGATCTCATGCAGCATGTGACACCACCCCTCCTGCCCTGTGCCGGTCTCCTTTTCCCCCGTCCCACCACCCCACCTCCCCCTTATTTCCCCCAAGGGCTCCAGTCAGCATGGGCGAGGGCGTTCAAGCAGGGTCCCGGGGCCCTCTGCCAGCCCCCCAGAACCAGCACTCCTTGCCCTTCCTCAGCAACTGCCTGGAAAGAATCAACCCTTGAATTTTAGCCAAAATTTTAAAGGAGTTGCCCCCACCACCACTCCCAGAACAGAATTGCCCCCTCTTCCAGAGACAATAACCACCACCTGCCCCTGGTTGCCTTCTCACAGCAGCTGCTCTCAGGCTCTGGAACTCCCTGCCACTGGAGGCCAGGCTGCCCTCCGCTGGTCCCCTTCGTCCAGGAGACAAAGGCCCTCCCCCACAAGTGGGAGGAAGAGACAGGTGGGGGAAGAGGCTTTTCATGGGGTGGTCCCATATCACACGCTTCTTTTTCACTGATGCTTTATAGCTGCTTTTTAGCTCAACATGCTTCAGTGTTGTTATAATTGGTTTAATAGTGTTTTAGCATTATAGTGTTTGATCTCTTTTTTAAAAAAAAATCTATACCTGCTTTATTTCTTTTTATCCATACCTGTTTTTAATCTTGTTATGAGATGCTTGGAATCCCAGCTCTGGGAAATAAACACACATGCAAACAAGCAAACAAACGCAAAAACAAACAGCTGGAGATCCAGAATGTGTGTCCAGAATCTCCCGCCCAACCTCAGATCCATTTGCCTTTCGCCTGACCTCAGGGGCTGGAGCAGCTTTGCACAAGGCTCCCTTGCTGCTCTCAAGGCCAAAGAGGCCAGCAGGAGGAAGGCTGTTCCAGTTTGGGGGCGGGCTGAGGCTGAAACACCATCCCCCCTCCCAGTTTCACAGGGCTTTGCCCCCTGAGAGTGGCACGGGTTTTACCACAACAAAGCGAGGATGGGGCTGCTAAATGTGGGTTGGGTATGTGCTTCGACTGGCAGAACAAAATGTAGTTCCTCAAGCAGTTCCACTCGGCCCCCAGCAATTTTCACTTGGTGAATGGAGGGGGGTCTTGAGAAGAGACCGAATACCTCATTTTGTCCTCCCAAGAGCCCCACAAGAAAGGATAGCAACCAGCCCAAGATTGCTCGGAAAACTTCCCAGTCCACAGAGGTCAGAAAACAAGGGCCCATTCACACAGCACAGTTATAGCACTGTGGTTCCACTTTAACCGTCCCAGCCCTGTCATCCTGCGGAATTGTGGGGCTTGTAGTCTGGTGAGGCACAAGAGGACCTTTCTGGTGGGGAATTCTAGGGAACCCTCTGTGAAGGGGGAGCGGGGCGGGCCTGGCTGAAGGTGGCCAATCACAGCGCAGGAAATGCTGAGAAGGGGGGCCAACCAGGAAGGAAATTTTACAAAACCTGAGGCTTGTCTCTGTCAGGGGGGCGGATGGGGGAAAGAGGGCCTGGGGGATGGGGGGAAGGCTGACACTGACAGATAGGGAAGGCGGGGACAGAACCAGGAGAGCTCTGCGGAGAGGGGATGCTGGTTTGGAGAAGTAGGAAGCACTGAGAAGTTCAAGGGTTAACGTGCTGCTTTCTGTGTCCTGATAAACTTCCACTTCTTACTCTTGCTTAAGCTGCCTCTGGCTGCTTCTATCAAGCCTGATAAGGACTGATCACACCCGCCACAACCAACCCATAACCCAACATAGCTGGTGGCCCAAGGCCCCAGTGCAGGAAGGGATTTGGGGGGGAGGGACAGGAGCCCAGGGTTGGAACTATGGGGCCAGCCTGGCAAGGGAACCTGTCACACCCTCCTCAAATCCAAACCCCAGGATTCTGTGGGATGATGGGGCCCTGTTGGCAGTTGAAGTGGAGTCTTGGCCCTGTCACTGCAGGGCCCCCAGCCCACCCCTGAGCAAAGCTCTCTCTGCCAAACTTTGAGGGGACACCATTAAGTGTGGGGTGCCCCCCACCCCTCCATGGTGAAAACCCCAGGTTCAGCCCTTGGCATCTCTCAGTGGGGCTGCAAACCACTCATGAAAGCGCCCTGCTTTCAGCGGCTCTGATCTCAGCAAATCTAGAACCCGTGTCCAGAGCCCCACTGCTAGTTCCAGCTTCACCAGACCCCACTGAGTCCATGCTGGGATGTTGACCTGCCATTCAGCCAGTGAGCCAGCTCTAGTTGGGACTGGCCATAGGATCCAGGGCCGCACATTTGTTATTGTGGGATGACGACTGTCCAGACTTCTCATCCAAAACAGGCAGCAGGAGAGAGTTTTGCTTTTCACACAATAGAGAAACCCTGATCAGCAACATGCCTGACCGCCTGGCCTCTGGAAAGCCCTGGTTGGCCGGCTGAAGGATCCTGTAGCCCAGGAAGACCATCTCTTCTGATTCAGGCTGCAAGTAAGTGACCTTGTTTGGGGTCGTTATGTGTGACTGGAGGGAGCCGAGGAGGAGAGTTTACTCTCACAATAGCTTTGCTAAGCAAACTGTAGTTCTGTAACACAAAAGGCAGGCTGGCTACTTGAGGAAAGGTTTTTGATTGTGTGCTGTGGGTAGAATGGAAGAAGGCAAACCCAGCTTTGTCACAAACAGATACATTTAAATTGTTATAGCAACCAATTAATACGCCTGCTTGCTCAGTAAACAAATGAATTCAAAAAGCTGGAAATGCGATTTAAATCAATTATTCAAATTGCCCTGTTTTCTTGGTGATTTAAATAATTTATTTAAAATTGCCTTGATTTAAGTCAATCCATCCTGTGGCTTACACAAGAAAACTAATACTTCCTGGTGGGCTCTGCCCCAAAGGGCAAGTTTAGCCCATCCCTCACTCTCTCCCACCTACCGTCCCAGCTGCCCACCCACCTCAAGTGGCACCTCTCTGGGAGACCTGTTCCCAGTGGAGAAGCCAGGGACGCTGGGGTGAAGTTTGGGATCTGGCCAGATAATTGGATCCACACTCTCAGTGGCTGAAGCCCAGAGGAGGAGACAGGCAGGCAGGCAGGCAGACAGATCTCTCTGCAGACACAGACATACCTATTCACCTACCTTAAAGGAGGAGGATGGAGAGGACTTAATAATGCACACAGTGGAGGGAAAGCAAATCAGACATGATGAAGGTTAAGGTGGGGCGGGCTCAGCGTTGGTGGGCACGCTGCTGTTAATTTTGATGACCTACAGGTATGTCTTTACAGAACAATGAAGAACATGGGATGTTGCACAGAAACAGTCTTTGTCTTCCCCCTCTGCCAGGTGGAGGGAGTGACAATCAGAGCGCCATGAAAATAATAGCAAAACAACAACCACTGTGCAGGCCTCCCACTGCTGTCCCTGTGCAGGCTCAGCTATGCAGAGTCTTGGTGGTCCACTCTTGTCTGATAATGGGGGGAGAGATCAGCATTCCCAGCCTAGTCCCTTGAGCCCCGCACCTCCCCACCCCCTAGCAACCTGAGAAAGCAACAGCACCCCCAGAGACAACGGACGAGGATGGGCGGAAGGGGGGGCCTTCCCTCAACATGCACCCGAAAGAAGATCACCTGCTTGGGGCCTCCTCTAAATCTAGCTGATGCTGCCTTCCTCCTCTTTGCTAATAAAGTTTGAAGGACTGAATTCTATGAGAGAAGGTAAAGCCAAGAAGCCTCCTTGTAAAAAAGATCCAGCTTGCAATCTGGAAACTCCATAAACCAAACTCTCGCTTCCCTCCGGCAAGTCAGACATGCTGGCAGAAGAAGGGAAGACGAAAAGAGGAAGCAAAGCCAACACAAGGACATTCTCCTCCAAGGAGGGAGGGAGGGAAACCATGGGAGTTTGAAGAGAAGCAGTGGCACTCTGCATACACACAGCACAAGGACAGCGCATGGCAGATACGAGCCAGGAGACAACCATCACTCAGGTGCCTGATGCATCTGTGGGCATCTTTTTGCAGGGCGTGTGCATGCATGTGTTCTTATTTGAGGAACTGGTGTGTGTGTGTGTGTGTGTGTGTGTGTGTGTGGTTACTCTCCTCCCTTGCAGATCTTTCACTAACAAAGGACTCCTCCCCTGGCACCAAGAAAGTGCCAAAGCCATTGATACAGGGATGCAAATATATAAACTGGGTGTGGGTGGAAACTCTGGTTGAGGAGAATGACCCAGCGTTCTCAAGCCTCAGCCCAAAGGGGCGCTCTGGCAGGACAGTCCAGGCTGCCACTGAAATGAGCAGAAGCCTCCACGGAAGCTGTAGGATTCACGGCCATGGCACAGGAACAGAGAACACGGTCCAGAGGGCAACTTCGGAAGAATGCCAGGGCAGAGTTGGAAGTGAGGGAGGGAGGGAGGTAGAGAGAGAGAAAGGAGAAAGGCAGAGTCTGGCATGAGGAACTGTCAAAGGAGAAGTGACCTTTTGTCTTTTTTGACTGAGAGCCAAAAGGATTCATAGGGTTGGGGTGGCATTTTGGCAAGCGGCAGTCCTAACAGCACAGAAAACAGGCAAGCAGTTGTTTCCCCACCCGCTTCAGGCCCACCTCAAGGCAAGGTGATGAGAGGAAAGGCAGGAACAGTTTCTGGGTGCTAGCCCTGCCCTTGAAAGCCCTGAAGAGCTCTGAGGAAACACAGTGGGGGAGTTTTACTCTTCTGGACTGTCAGTGCCAGAATCCCCCAGCCTGCGCTGGGGCTGTTTTCCAAGGTAAGGTGCTCCAAACACCAAGAGTGAGTTTGTTAACAATGTGGGGGGGGCAATGACACCTGGCAACAGAATGTTCCCCACAAAAGAAATGTATAAGGTGCAAAATTAGTGGTCGTCCACAAACAGGGCAAAACTTATTTTAAACATTTTAAAAAAACTCTCTTCAATATTTTAAACTCTCCCATTTTTAGCAGCTAGGTAATCTGTTTTACCATGTATTTGAAACAGCACAACCAACCACTCCTTGGGTAGGGGCTGACCCTTCCTAGCTCCCCCGGGGAAACCCCATTTCAGCTTGCTTCCTTTCTGGGGGCTAGAGGTGAGAGAACAGGAAGGGCACACACCCTTCGGATGAGTGAACCACTGAGGCTGGCCAGAGGGCGCGATGCCCTGGGCAGCTCTTCATTCCCACAGGCTTCCTAATGCAAGAAAGAGAAATGTTCCTGCTATGTAAAAAAGGAACCTGAAAGGGGAATAGAAAGACCAAATTACCCAACTTCCTCTCTCCCTATGAACAAGGCTGGTAGCGCATCACCACTTGCCGACAAGGAGGCTTCAGAGAAGCACAACTCTGTGGGAGCCGACAGGAGGGAAGGTGCTGCTGCGGCCACAGGCTTGGGCCCCGGCCCCTCCCTCGGCAAGGGCCACACCTCGCTGGAAGGGCAGAAAGCAGGGGAGGGCAGTCCCATAGCCACAGGGACGGTGGCGACCCTAGGGGGGTGGGGTGGGGGGTAGACACACCAGCTGATGCCATCACACCAAAACGATTGTCTGTGTCTCCCCCCACCCCCAAGAGAGCCCATAGAGCTTAAACTAGGACAACTGCACTCTTTTTCCTTATGGCTGCATGAGCTCCCCAGTGCCTTTGCGAACCCAGACCCAGGTGGATAGGCTGGGACACGTAGAGGGTGGGCCCCCACAGCAGAAGACCGGGGACCCTGGAATTCCTGTTCCTGTTCTGGGACAGAAATGGCTCAATGGGGGTGACACCGTGAGTTACCACACCAAAGAGACACGTGGCTTTTGACCTGGAGCCCCCAGGACTTTTGCTGGTTTTGCTGCAATAAATGTGGCAACCAGGCCCCCCTTCTCCCCAGATTTCGGAGGACGGGGATCCAGCTGGTCCTCGTGGATGCCTGAAATGTTAGAGTAAGGGCCCCATGGGCTCCGGTGGCCTTTTGAGCAGGTGTGGGACAGGAGTTATTGCGCCCAGCCACAGGCTCATTGCTAAATCCTTTCAGGAACACACAGATAACAAAGCCATGCCACCAGCTTCAGAAGTATCGGCCATGGGCCACCCTCGTGGGAGGCAGATATCTCACACGCTCCATGATCAATGAAAACCAGATACCGCCACTGCCATTTCCCTGATCAAGGGCAGCATTTCTCTGCACCAGATGTTTTGGAGCACCTGGCCTTACAGATCAGCCCTTTAGCACAAAAGGGCTGAAACTGAACAATGGAGATTTCAAGGCCTGAAACCTCTCTCAGCGCTGAATCCGAGGGCTGATTCAAACCACCACTGGCCCCCCTCAACTCACACACCAGCTGCAGACTTCTGCTGTCACCCCATAACTGTGACACATCTGGGCCCGGAAACACTGACGGCATGTCCTGTCTGGCTGGATTCTGGTGTCAGATTCTGCAGGATTTTGCTTGCTCTCAACCCACCCCCTGTGCCACAGCCCCCCAGCACCTCTACTCAGGGGGTAAAAGAGTGGCCTCAAAGTATATGGGAGTAAGAAAGCCACCCCCCAGGCAGCATGGCCTTTTGGGAGGACTGCCTAGCCAGCTACAGAGGGCCAGGACCTCCAGGCTCCTGGGGGTTTCCTGTAGGGCTCGAAGGCTGGCTTCTCAAGGGGCCCCACTGGCCCACTGCAGGCAAGAGAGGGACCAGGCCCAGATACTGCGGCCTCACCACCCCAAGCAGCCAGCGGGAGGACTCCAGGTTTTCCATACCAGGTAGAGGAGGCACCTGAGGAGCAGTGGGGGGGCACATCCAGAAGTAAGTGTCACCTCTGCCGCCCCACCGCCTGCTGCTCTGCCAGCCAGCTGCCTGTCTCTTCCCTGCCTGTCTCTTTCTCCCTTCCTGCCCTGGCTGCCTTTCTCTCTCTCTCAGTCCCTCTCACTGTCTGCCCCCTCGTGTCTTTCAGCCTGGGAGTGCTGACTTGTCTGTCAGGCCCAGTTATCACTGGAACCAAATCCCCAGGCAGATCCAAAGTGGAAGCCATGCTTGAGGCAAGTTAGTCCCTGCTGTCGCAGGCCCCGAAGATACGGATCAGCCGAGTGCCTCGGCAGCACAAGGGTGGCACACACAGAGGGGTTAGCCAGGCCGGGCCCTTCCAAAATGTGGCGACTAAAAGCATTCTCCTCGGGCTGAAGGGAGAACCGTGGTGATGAGGGAGCTGGCTGGGGCTGAACGAAGGTGAAGGGCTGCTGTCTTCTCATATCTCCATCGAAGGTTCTGAGTGGGCAGATCTCAGAGAAGGGAGCTGAGAAGGACAAGGCAAAGCAACACCGTGGGCCTGCAGGGGAGAGATGACCCCACCTCCCTTCCCTCCTCCAAGAAAGACCCCCATGGGCAGATGGGGACAGGCCTGAGTGGGGCAGCCAGGACCACCCCCCAGCAGCCACAGCAATGGGCAGGGGCCACATGGCATCACCCAAGAAGATGCCCTCATCGCTGGTGCCATCCACTGCTGTGCCAACTTAACAAAGGATGTTGGTAAACAAGGTGGTCTCACTTTTAGAGGAAATACAGCGAGGAAAAAGAAACCAGCCCACAAATGCAGCCAAACGAGAAATGGGGAGAATGAAAGAGGATTAGAAATAAGCTACTTCTAAAAGCTCTGCTGCAACCACGACTACTGCTAGCACCATCTTCACCATCAGTCTCTTTAAAAGGAGGATGCTGTTAACAAATTAAAAGCCTTCCTTCTTGGCCTTTGAAAACCAGAACTATGACAATGAGTCCCGAGCATAGCAGGAAACCCGTTCTGGAAAGGAGGCCCAGGGTGCTTCAGCCTGGCTCAGCTTTTTCAGGAGAAGGAAGAGGCCAGGAGGCTAAGCGGCCCAGGCCAGGATGAACGGCTCCCACCGAGGGCTCCGCTGTCCCTGCGGGACGATGAGGGATCACCACCTCTCTCTTCACCTGGCTTCCTTTCCACACCCAGCAGTGCTGCCCTTTGGAAGGGATGGACAGACAGACAGACAGTACCTGGGAGTGTGTGCCCCTCTTGCTGGGGACCTGATCTGAGAGCCAGGATGGCGGAGTGGCGTGAGTGTTGGATGAGGACTCTGGAGAGCAGGGTTTGAATCTCCACTCAGCCATGGAAATCCACTGGGAGATCTTAGACAAGTCACACTCTCTCAGCCTCAGAGGGAGGCAAGGACAAAATTTCCTCTGAACAAATCTTGCCAAGAAAAAACTGTGATAGAATCATAGAGCTAGAAGAGACCAACCCCCTTCTGCCATGCAGGAGTACATCACCCAAGGATTCCCAACTGATAGCCATTCAATCTCTGCTTAAAAATCTCCAAAGAAGAAGACTCCACCACACTCCCTAGCAGCAGCCTATTCCACTGTCCAAGTGCTCTTACCATCAGAAAGTTGTTCCTGTTTAGGTGGAATCCCTTTTCCCGAAGTTTGAAGTCATTGCTCCCTGTCCTAATCTTGAGAGCAGCAGAAAACAAGCTTGTTCCATCTTCCCTATGACATCCTTTCATGTATTTAAACATAGCCATCATGTCATGTCATGACCCTCTCTTCTCCAGGCTGAACGTGGCCAGCTCCCTAAGCCTCTCCTCCTAGGGCTTCATGGCTTCCAGGCCTTCTACCATTTCAGTCGCCCTCCTCTGGACATGTTCGAGCTCGCCCATGTCCTTCTTTAACTGTGGTGCCCAGAACTGGACACAGTGTCCCAGAGCAGAATAGGGTGGTACTAGCACTTCCTTGACCTAGATATGATATTCCTGTTGTTGTAGAGTAAAATAACAGCTTCTTTGGCTGCCACATTACACTGCTGCCTAAGACCCCTCGATCCCTTTCCCATGTAATGTGGTCATCTCAAATGTTACCCATCTTATATCTGTGGATTTCATTCTTTCTTCCTAAGTGTAGTACCTGACATTTCTCCCTGTGGAAGTTCATTTTGCTAGTTTTGGCCCAGCTCTCCAATCTGTTAAAGCCCTTTTGCCTTCTGATCCTGTTCTCTGGTATATTAGCTACCCCACCCCGTGCGATTTGGTGTCACCTGCAAATTTAAGGAGAATGTTTTCTATTCCCTGAACCAAATCATTGATAAAGATGTGGAACAGCACTGGGCTCAGAACAGGAGCCTGTAGCGCCTCTCCAGTCATCTCTCTCCAGGATGTAGAGGGGCCATTGGTTAAGAACACCCTTTGGGTTTGGTCAGCCAACCAATTAAAAATCCAGCTAACAGTAGCCATGTCCAGCCCAGATTTTACTAACTTGTCTGTAAGAGTATCACAGGGACCTTAACAAAGCCCTTACTGAAGTCAAGATATGCTTTGTCCACAGCATTCCCTTCATCTACCAAGTAGTAACTCTGTCAGAAAAAGAGATAGAATGGTCTGGTGTGACCAGTTTTTGGGAAACCCAGGCTGATTTTAGTGATCATAGCATTCCTTTCTAAGCACTTACAGACTGTCTGTTTAATAACCTCCTCTAGAACCTTTCCTGGTATTGATCACAGGCTGACTGGGAGGTAATTGTTTGGGTCCCCCCCCCTTTTTTGAAGATTTTGAAGACAACATTTGCCCTTCTCCAGTCTGCTGGGACTTCTCCTGTTCTCCAGAAGTTCTCAAAGGTTATTGCCAGGGGTTCCGAGGTTACTTCTGCCAGTTCTTTTAGATCTGCCTTAGAGTCATCAGATGTTGGAAGAACAACAGCATCCATTGCCTGCACCCACTTGGCCTTCCATTCATTTCTGCAAAGAAAACCGAGAATCCTGAAGTCTCCAGTCACATGCTATTTCAAGGATGCCAAAGCCAGAGTGCCTGGCGCCCAGAACTCCCCACTCTCCGGAGAAGTGGGGCGCAATGGGTCTCTTAAAACCTAAATGGTGAGAAGTGAAATAGAGACTGTGTAAGCAGCCCCCTGTCTGGGACCCCCTGTCTTGCCACGGAAGGCAAGATTGATGGGACACGGGAGAAGGGTGGAGCCCCTCGAGCCCCTATACTCTATTGTCATTCCCTAGTTTCCCCATCATGCTCCTCTCCCTCCATACTTCCCAGCACAGGAGCAGCCAAAACCCGCTCTCAGAAACACACAAACATATTTATTGTGTGAAGGTTGGCTAGATGGGAAGCCACACACAGAATCTCTGGATTCAATCTCTACCTCTCTCTGCATCATCTATCTCTGCAAATTAATATGGGTTTTATGTACAATTAAGAAAAGAATGAAAGAGTGTCTGGTTAAAGTGGATGTGAACAGCAAGATCTCTGTTCAAAATTGGATCCCACTAAGCCATTTCGGCATCAAATCAGACCCTGTCAGTAGTAACTACACAAAAATAGCACCCAGTAGCAGACCGGAGTTGATGGACAATTTTGCAAATGCAGACCTCATGAAATTACAATAACAATCATGGCTCTGCCAGCAAGGCACAGAGTTCTGTTCCTGATTTCTCATTCTGGAGAGTCCTAGGAGACAAGGGACCCTGACAATCATGCCCCCCGCAATACTCAGACAAACTTTTCTTCCAGCCATAAACTCCTGACAGATAAAAGTCATTTGTCAGTCCAGGAGCAGGCAAGGCACATACCTCTCCCGAACCAGCTCCATATGACAGACGGAGTCCTCTCAGGGCTCAGAGAATTTCAGTGGTCAGCATTTTTAATTAAGCTTCTAGCTCTCATGGGAACCACCCACTCTCAGTCAGAAATAGTGGCAGTGCAAACATTAGAGGAGGGTGAGGAGCTTCATGGAGACATGCATGTGCACGCACACACACACACACAGATACATGCACACACACGCTACCCTTTCCCTGCTGGGTGAAGGCAACCCATTCCTCCCTGAAGAGAAAAAGAGCAGGAAAGGGGGGAGGTCTGAAGAGGAGCTGAGGGGCTGAATGGGGAAGCCCCTCTGCAAGAGGGCATGTCCGGCCCATGCAAAGACTTTCTCTGAGTCTGCATTACAGGATCAGAAAAAAAAAGAGGCAGCAGAAATAAGCCCATCTGATTATATTCTTCAGCTTGGTCAGGAGATCTTTGCACAAAAGGAGTGGGAAAACCCAGCTCTAAGGGCCTGGCTGTGGCCCATCAACAAGCCTTCTCCCCACACCCCCTCCTGTGATTCACGCTCCTTCCACACTGAGTGAATCACAGTTAGCAACAGCAAAGTTCGCTCTCCGGGCAGGTCTTCGGCACAGGCTACCTTACAGGACCCTCAGGAAAGGCCCGGCTGCCTCCCCGCCAGGAGCGGAATCCCAAACAAATGGGAGGCGGCTCTCAGATGGAGCCCCCTCACATCATCTGTTGGTGTGGGGGCTGAGAACATGGCCAGGGGTTCACAAATTGTAGATTTAAGGTGCAAATCTAGGTGTAAATAAATAAAGCGTCACTGTCCTGCACCCTAAACTGCCTTACAAGAAGGCAGTGCTGGAATTCCTGGAGGAACGGCCAGAGTACCAGAGGAACCAAACAGATAAATTAAATGATTGCAGGAAAACCCACTGAGAATTACGCCTGCCAGAACAAAACAAAACAAAACAAAACAAAGTAATTAAACCCAGCTCTTTGAAACACATTGGAATCATGCAATCTTGCTAATTGTGGTACCCGGGCAATCTATGAGAGCAGGAGAGAGAGGAAGAGGCCCTTGCAGGCCGTGTGTGTGTGTGTGTGTGTGTGTGTGTGTGTGTGTGTGTGTTCAGCTGACAACTCTCTCCCCCTGCTGGCTTTCCAACAGCTCAGGGACCACAAAAGGCACAGCAAAACACAAATCCATCTTCCACCAGCTTTGCCGCATTACCACAGTAGTGTCAACCCTGCAAATGCTCCTCAATAAGGCCAGTAGCAAGCATTCAGTAAGATTCACTCAGCTGAAGTTCCAGATATTAATTTCTCTTCCCTCTGTTGACTCCTTCGGCTCTGTGCAGTGGCCTGAAAGCTTTCATTACTGTGGGCAGGGAGAGAGCGAGGGCTGAACATGCTCCCAAATGTGCAACACAGAAACTGCTGGAAGTACAAGTGTCTGAAAGAGACTGCCAGCCGCTGAAAACCACCTCACTTCTAGCATGGAGCCTTTCCCAAAAGGGAGGGAGGGAAGGAGGCCTGTACCCGGGCATTACTCAGCTATGACCGGCAGCTGGCTGTGGCTGCTAAGATGCCCACTGGAACACCGGCTGTGGGACCCCATACCTTCCCCTTCCCCTCTGGCTTCCTGCTGCTCTTCACCTTCTGGGCAAACCTTCTCCTTCTCAATCCCCATTCTCACCTCTTCCTTTTCTATAATTCCTGACGCTCCTTCCCTTCCAAGAGGCTTAAGGAAAAAGAGACCAGACTGAGTGGGTAGATTAAGAGGCACTTAGGTAGCAGATGTGGATTTGTTTATTACAGTTTAAAAGCTCTCTGTGTTGATTTTTTTATATGCTTTCTGCATGGGAAGCAGTTGAGTTCTCCTCTATGTCTCGCTGTCGGGTGTTTGGCTTCTGAGTTAAGTGCCTGCAACAATATCTCTTCCTCATGTGTGAATGCAGGGCCTAGGAAATGAATATGCTGGTACAGCGCAAATTATGCCACAAGAACAATATCAGAGGAAGGGCTTGGAAAGGCACTGCACCCCTGAAACCAAAGGCCGGGACTGAGAAAAAAGTTGGTATTTGGAAATGAACCTGGGAATAAAACCTCCTGCCACAGTCACTTTTCCATTTCTGCAGCCCTCATTTCGATCTTATTACACAACCTGTGGGCACAAGAGTGCCAGTGCACATATCTCCAAGGCTCAAGCCATGAAGAAACTGGGGCCTTCATGAAATCACCTGCCTCCCTGCCAGCCCCCAGCTGCCCCTTGTTCTTCCAATAGGCACACAGGCCCAATTTTGTTTGGCCTCTAGGGATATCTCATCTTCCTAAGGTAACGGTGTGAAATACTTGAGTAGTTACCATGCAGGATCCATGTCCCCCCTCACTGCCTCAATTTCTAGAGAGGGGTGAGGGGGACCCAGCTGGGCACTCATGGATAACAAAGCTCCATGGTAGGACGCTGCCCACCTGCCCTTCCAGTGCCCATCCAGGGCTTGGACTGTGGTGACACAGGCTCTGTGAATGTCTCCAAAAAGTAACTTTCTCGAGCCCTGGTGCCACCCTCATTCAGCAGGGCCAAGGGCTCCCTCAACCCAGGGTCGGGGCCACTGCCTTCCGCCTTTCGTCTCCCTCACTGGCAGCCCAATTTCCCCCTTCCAGATGTTGGCAGGAAGATCACTGGACCAGCTCTAATTATTTCGTGGCTGTGAGGTCTGCCCTCGCCCCACCGCTCTGACCCCGGCCACCCACCTGGAGAAAAAAAGTGCTGGGATCTTCCATTGCTGCAGCACAAAGGAAGGAATTGGCAAGATGATATGTGGCCTATTAGATTAATGAAGATTATTACTAAAAGGGTCTCGGCAAGAATGGGACAATGAAACTGATTAGTACAAGGATACGCTAACCTTCCTTCTCATTTGTGGGTGGAGGAGAAGCCAACAAGGCCACCTCTGTGCCCTGTGGGAAAGCGGACCCAGGAAATTTACTTCAGCACTGAAAACATAAGCGGGTGTATATAAAAGAAGGAAAAACGGGAAGGAGAAGGGACCGAGTTGCGAACAGCTGCTGTGGCGCCCAATAGCCATCTCACCTTCTGCCTCTCTCCTGGCACGGCTGTCCGTGGCCAGCCACATGAGGGCCGCGCTCTTCAGCAAGCCTGTGGCAGCTGCCCCAGGTGCTACCTCCATTGTGTGCGCAGCGGCAGGTGCTGGGCCTCATGCCAGGTCCAGGGCTGCGCAATGGAGCGCAGGTGAGGAGCTGCAGGTCAAGGTGACATCTCAGCTGCCGCCAAGGTCCGGAGGGAGGCAAATGTGCCACGAGGGCAGAGGGGGGATTGACACACATGTGTGAATCAACATTGCCAGCTGTGCCCCGTGGCTGTGGCTGGCGGCTGTGCAGAGGCCACACTTTCCTACCAGATAGAGGCAGGCGGCAGAGCGAGCACTCTTGGCCCATGGCCTGGCCTCCTGCAGGGCAGGGACTCATCCTCTCCCTCGCTACAAGGAGAGGAGGGAAGGAGGAACAGCTTGAAATGCTTTGAGCAGGGAATGGTTCAGCTCCCTGCAGCCCAGGGACACGGCATCACCTCACCCCCCCACACACCTCCCTTTGGAAGTAGCTACGAGAAGGGACAGGAGTTTGTTGGTAAAAATGAGACTGAAACTGTCAGGATCCAATCTTCATTTAGCAAAGTCACACAGAGAAGCTGTAGAAGTTTTATCTAATGACTTGTGGCTTCAGACTGGTACTTGGAATAAACACAGACTCAGGTAGCTTTGAATAAAAGACTAAATACTTTACTAATGACTCTTCATTTACATCTGTATTGAGAGAGCCTGCTACCTGTCTAATCTAGTGAATAGAAGATTCTTCAGTTTAACTCACCATCCTCCTTGATGGGACTCAAACTCGGAGCATGCGAAGAGTTCAGGGAAAGCAGCCATTGAGAACAAAGAGAGAGAGAGAGAGAGTCTTAACTTTTATAAGACCGATGACCCAAGCAACTGTCCTGGGTCACATGATCTGAGCACCAAAGGTATTTATGATCATGCAATAAAAGACAGAGAAAGGCAAATGGAGAAGATCAGGTATGCAACAGAAAGGGAGGCCCTATCTGGCTATTGCCCATCTGTTCTAACAACAAGATGGCGGCGGGGGGAGAGAGAGAACGTTGAGATTTCCAACAGTCCCCTTCTCATTTCTTGGACCAACATCAAGGATCTTCACGCCTTCTCGTAGTCTCTGGAACTGGTCTCTTGGTAGAGGCTTGGTAAGAATATCAGCAAGCATAATTTCTGTATTGCAGTATTCTAGCTGAACAATTCCATTGCGACACATCTCTTGCACCTTATGGAAAGCAATGTCAATGTTCTTCTTGAGTGGCTTCTCACTTTCAGAAAGTTTGATGCAGCTTTGGTTATCTTGCATCAAAATGGTTGGCTTGGGCTCTGTTATCCCTAAGTCCAGAAGTAAGTTATGCAGCCACTTTATTTCATCACATGCTGCTTTTGCAGAAACACACTCAGCACCTGTGGAAGAATCTGCAATTGTAGATTGTTTCTTACTTGACCAACTTATAGCTCCTCCACCATAGAAGATCAGGTTTCCGCTGGTTGATTTTCTCTCTGCTAGGTCTGCAGCCCAGTCAGCATCCACATAGGCAACCAGTCGTGGTTGACCACAGGCTGGTAACATCAGCTTGTAATCTGCAGTTCCTTTCAAATATCTGGCAACTCTTTTCACTGCAATGAGATCCTTTTCAGTAGGAGAGTTAACCATTCTGCATAAGATACCAACAGCATTTGCAATATCAGGTCTGGTGAAATTAGCTATGTACAGTAGCTTTCCAACTGCAGTCCTATACTTGTCTCCATTTCTCAAGGGTTCACATTTCTTAGTGTCCTTTAAGTAACCCACTTCCATTGGGGTTGCCACAATATTGGCATCCTTTAGTCCAAGGCACTCCAGAAGATCTAGTATCTTCTGTTTCTGGTTACGATAGAAGCTTCCATCACTGCTTCTTTCTATTTGTACTCCAAGATAGTGTGAGATGTCTCCCAAATTCTTGATGTCTATCTCTTTCTTAGATTGTTGACTATCTCCTCACTATCTGCTTTATCTTGACTGCACAGGATCAAATCATCAACATAACATGTAATATAAGTCCATTTATTGTTTCTGAATCTTTTGTAAACACACTTGTCAACAGTGCCTGGAGTGAAGCCTTGTTTGACAAGAAGCTGGCTTAGCTTCTCACTCCATGCTCTGGCAGCCTGTTTCAAGCCATAAATGCTCTTGTTCAATTTGCATACAAGATGCTCTTTCCCAGGAACTTGGAATCCTGGAGGCTGTTCCATGTACAGTTCCTCATCCAGTTGTCCATAAAGAAAAGCTGTTTTAACATCAAGATGTTGGACATGCATTTTCTTAGATGCTGCAACAGCTAGGAGAGTTCTCACAGTTGCGTGTGTGGCAACAGGGGCAAAAATTTCATTGTAATCTTCACCAAATTGTTGTGTAAATCCCTTTGCCACTAGCCTGACTTTATATCTCTGAATTTCCCCTTCTGCATCTTGCTTTGTGGTAAAGACCCATTTACAGCCAATTGCCCTTTTTCCTTTTGGCAATTCTGACAAAGTCCATGTTTTATTTTTATATAAAGATTGCATCTCTTCAACAGCAGCTTCCACCCACTTTTGAGAATCTGACTTTGGTAGTCCCTTGATCTTTTGCCAGTCAGAGGGTTGTGGAATCTTCTCCTCTGTGGCTAGATAAGATAATCTATCAGGTGGTACGCCTCTGTTGCTGCGTTCAGATCTTCTTACCTGGACTTGGACACCTGGGTCTGCTCCTTGAGCGCCATCCGGTTCCGCTTCCTCTGGCTGGGTCACCACATCTGTAGCCCCTTCTGGATGCAAGACATCTGGAGGATGGTAGAGCGTCACATACTCTGGTTGCTGGTGGGAGTCTCCTGCCACTGCAAACAAATCTGGATAGACATCTTGGTTTGGATTAGATTTGGGCTGTGGCCTTTCATCAACATAAACAGCACTTGTTAATTTTATTGTACGCCCATCTGGATTCAGAATTCGGTAACCATTTCTAGCATAACCAACAAAAATTCCCTCTTCACTTCTACAGTCAAGTTTGTCTCTTTTCTGTTTGGGAATGTAGGTATATGCTTTACTTCCAAAAACTTTGAGATGATTCAGTTTGGGCTTAGTCCCATTCCATAACTGAAATGGAGTTGCATCTCTGGATTTGGTTGGCAGACGGTTGCACAAATATGTGGCAGTCATAATTGCTTCAGACCAATAGCGTTTAGGTATGTTAGCCTCTAAATAATAATAATAATAATAATAATAATAAAATTTATTTCTATCCCGCCTCTCCCAAATGGATCGAGGCGGCATTACAAAACATATAAATATTAAAACATCAAAATGTAGCCCACCCTCCCCACTCACCAACCCTACCATCCCCCCAACACACCAACTATTAAAACAGATTAAACTAAAATTAAAATTAAAAGTTAAAAACAAAACAATTAAAACAATTAAAAGCAAAGGGACAATTGATGAGAGGCAGTGGAACACTAGTCTGGGAAGGCCTGTCGGAAGAGAACAGTCTTGACTGCTTTTTTAAAGCAGTCAAGATTGGTAATGTGCCGGGTTCTGTTCATTCGTTCTGCCACTCCATTCTGTTCTGGAGTGTAAACTTGTGTAGTTTGATGTTCAATTCCATGTTCCTTAAAAAACTCATCAAACTCTGCATTAACAAATTCACTTCCATTGTCAAGCGTAGACTTTTAGGTTTGTAGCCAAATCTATTAGAGACAAGATTAAAGTATTCCTTGAATTTCTCAAAAGCTTGACTTTTCTCTTTGAGAAGGTAAGTGTATGTATATCTGCTGAAATCATCAATAATAGTCATAAAGTAAGAATTTCCACCTGCAGACTTTTGGCTGAATGGACCACAAAGATCAGTATATAAAAGGTCCAGTGGTCTGGTGGATTGTCTCTCTGCAATTGACGAATGTGATGCTTTGACAGCTTTTGCCCTTAAGCATTTTTCACATCTTTCATTGTTAGAGCATATTTTAAAATTAAAGTCTATAGCAAGCTCTTGATTAGCCAGTCTCTTAATGCATTCTAAATTTCTGTGTCCAAATCGGCGATGCCATAAACAGTCTTTGTGATTGCACTGGATCACAGTATTTGCATATGAATCCAAAATTTGCATTTGGTAACAGTCACCATTTAGGATTCCTCGAAAAATTAAATTTTTGCCATGAAGACCAAAACAAGTTTCCTTTTTGAAAATAACTCTGTTTCCTCTCGCTGTAGTTGTTCTGACACTATAAAGAGACACTTTTAAATCTGGGACAAAATAAGCATCATGAATTCTTAAAGTCTCTATCCTGTTGGCGCCAAGTTTTGTTTGCAAAAGAACTGTCCCTTTCCCTTTTGCAACCACTGATTGGCCATTTGCTAAATAAACAGGAAAATTTATGCTTGTATCAAGATTTACAAACATTTCTCTCCAATTAAAATAGTGACTAGTAGCACCGCTGTCAATTACAATTATATTTTCTTTTTGATTTTGCATAGGCTTGAGCAATTGTTCATTAATTAGACCAACATTAAAATTTGCAGAAGATTTCTTCTTAGAGTTAAAACCACTTTTATCACTGGGTTTGTGTTGCTGATGTTTCCCCTGAAGTTTTGATATGTTAATTTTGTGGCTATTTGTTCTCTGTGAAGAAGACTCTTTGATGTGCAAATTCTCCTCAGCAAGTTGAGTGAGCTGTTTTCCAGCAGTTATTGCCTCAGGTTTAAAATTCCTCAAATTTTTCCTATTTTGATATTCTATAACTTCAGCAATAGCAGTTTCCAAATTTACATCTCCCTTAATTTGTAGAGCATCAATTATGGGCTCAAAAAATTCAGACAAGCTTCCTAGAAACATTCCCAGTCTCACAGATTCGGAAAGATTTTCTGCAGCACTTTGCAATTCAAATACCATAGTCATGAAAGTGTTAATATGTTCATTCAAAAATCTAAGATTTAACAATTTCATTCTTGTAAGTCTGATTATAATACCACTTTGCTTTGCAATACTGGGAGAGTCAAATAATCTCTTCAGTTTTTCCCATATTTCTTTAGCACTTTTCAGGTCTCTGATGTGATAACCAATACTTGGATCAATGGCTAGGCAAATATAAGCAGTTGCTTTCTCATCATCTTCATCAAATTTCTGCTTTTCCCTATCTTCTGTCGGCCGCTGTCCTTTCACAACCTTAAACAGTCCCATTGTAGTTAATTGCATTTGCATATTCCAAGACCAATTTCGATAATTGCTACCAGTTAACTTTTCAATAGTAAGCAATGGATTAGAAGCCATTGTTCAAGCGGTCAGTCTCTGCCGGCCGGGTGCCACGTGGTCATCAAACAAAGAACTTCTATTCTGGGCCCGTAACCCAAATATGTTGGTAAAAATGAGACTGAAGCTGTCAGTAGATGATTTTGCTTCAAATTTACAATTCGTTAAATTTTTCCTATTTTGGGAAATCTCAACAGAATCTGTGGCGCCAAGTGGCTGGCCAGCACCGCAGCACAGTTCTGGATCTTTCAGGTCCTCTGGAATCATCTCAGCGACATGAGTTGCAATGCAGCCAGGCTGCTTTATCTGGCCCCCGTTTTGCCAGGAAGGGGCAAGGACCACATATTCCCACAGACCCTAACCTCCGACGTAACCCCAGATGAGCAAGCACAGACAGAGTTCCAGACTCAAAAAAACATTCATGGAGATCAGCCTCTGCGTGCAAAGACTAATTTTTCAGAGCTCCATCGCACCTAGGCCCAGGAGCAGATGGAGGGCCCTGCCTCTGTCCCAACTGCCTCTGCCCTGGCCCCAGAGGGAGAGGAGAGGAGGGACTGGGTCTCCTCCCACACTGCCACCCCCCTTTCCTTTCGGTCACCTCTTAATTAGACTGCAAGCCCAAGGGAGGGCCAGAACAGTCAAAGTAACAGTCTGTGAACTGCTCTGAGAGTCTTCCTGGTGAAAGAGCTGGGTACAAACATTCTCAAGAAATACAAAACAGGTAGGAAGAGGAGCCTTTCTTGGCCTAAATCCTGTTGCTAGCCCAGACTGGAGCAAGCCCCTGTTTTGGCTCAGTGCAGACTCGGAGGGTCCACTCCCGGTGGCACCCCACCAGCAGGAGGCTGGGCATCCACTCCCTCCCCATCCTGGCAGGAGCCTCCAAGGGCGGGAGAGAGGCTGTGGGAACCCTCAGCCCACCACAGACCCACTTGCCAAGGATTATGGGAGCTGCAGTTAAATAGTTTTCGGACGGCCGCACGTTCTCCAACTCCAGAGTAATTAATCCATGTTAAAGTGCCTTGAGCATCTCCGTGTTCCTAACCAACACAAATAACAACAGGGCAGCAGCAGCAGCAAAACCCCTGAAACAAGCAGAAAGGAGGAACAGGAGAGCAAAAACCGCGTGTGCCTGTGCGTCTGTGTGTCGACATCTCACTCGCCCGGACAGAGGCTCAAGACAGAGAGACAGGTCTCTCCCCAAACTTCCCACTATAAGCCCCCCTCTTCCGCCACTCAGTACACAACGGGGACTACAGCAGCCAATCAGGCCCCACCATAGGGGGTAAATTCAAAAAGCACCACGACGGGGGATGCAAAGCAGCCAATCAGCCGTTAGCAGGAGGGGGAAGTCAAGCACTCGATCAGCGCGCCCACCCGGCTGACTGAAGAAGGCAGAGGCTGGGGGAGGGGGAAACCCCACGAGAAGTAGGGGGCGGGGCTTGAACCGAAGGGCGGGGCAGGCTCTGCCGGCCGCGGGCTGGCGGCGGCGGCAGAGCTTCTCTGCCGGCGGCAGCGGCCTCCCGGACGGGCGGGGGGCTTCCCCGCGGAAGGTCCTGCAAGGTGGGCGGCTCGGGGCTGCCTGGCAGGCCGGACAGGAGGAGGGACCTGCGGCAGGGGCGCCGCAGCAAGGGGATCGCGGCCCCGGCGGTCACTGCCACCCGCGTGCTGCTCGGAGAGGGTCGCCCGCGGGCCCGTGGCCGCCCAGGGGAATTTCCAGGAAAGTGTGCTAAAGCAACTCGCACTCCGCACCGAAGGAAGTGAGGCGCGCGGTGTGCTTGAAACTCCCAGTGGGCGGCCCAAGGGGCGTCTGTTGTTCCGCCCGGCTTCCAGGGGTTGAAATTGCTGTTTTCACTGTTTCAAAAGTGGGTTCTTGGATTGTTTTGAGACTGCTTTGAGGAATTTTTAAAGAGTATTGTAACGTGTTTCAAAATATTTTTGTCTGTGCGTTGTCTTCATTGGCTTGCATTTGTTCCTTGCCTGGGGAGCCCTCGCGGGCTGGGAAGCCCCACACACTTTGAATAAGTAAAAACAGCACAAATAAGGCACAAATGCGGTCCCAGCTCCCGACACTCCCGGCGTTCGGGATGCCCGCCGGTTCCACCGGGGAGCCTCGAGGTACACACGCCCCCCCCCGGCTTTCCTTTGGAGTCCTTCTGCATTCCGCGGGTCCTGGGCCCTCTCGCCCTTTATTGGGATGTTTTAGCGGGGCCACTCCCTATGTTTAAAACTTCCTTCCGCTTCTGAAACACCGGGAACCTCCCGCGGAAGCTGCTGGCGATTCCACCGCGTCTCTTCGTTTCAGGCGCAGCCCGGCGGCGGCGGCGGCGGCGATGCCGGCATTTGTGGCCTTGTCCGGGCCAGGCGGTTGAGAGGGGCAGAAAACGGGGTTCCTCAAGCAGCCCGTCCTTCCTTCCTTCCTCCCTCCTTCGGTCAAAAATGACTCCGAAATGTTGATAGGAGCTGTGGCGCCCCTCCCCGGCCCGAAGGATGCTCAGAGTCGCAGTTTTCAACCAGGAGGAAGAAGAAGGCGGCCCAAGAGGGGAAAACGTCTCTGTCCCTCTGCGCGGAGGTTAGGAACCCCCTGAGAGCCCACCCCACAACCCCACCACCGTTCCCGGGGAGTCCGGGTTAAGAACCCCAAGCGGCAGCCTCCATGTCCCCAGGAAGGGGAAACCACCGCGCGGGTGGGGTGGAAAGCCAGCCTCGGCGGCCTCTCCTTGCCCCTCGGGCAGCCGCTGCTGGGCTCGGCCTGACCCCCGGTTTCCCACCGTTTCAAAGATGAGAAAGCCGCCTCCCTCCGTCGAAGGAGGATCAGCGGAATTCAGCCCACAGCCGGTGGGCTTTGCGCGCGTGGAGCCGTGGGGTCACGGCCCCTTTCCAAGCAGGCGGGATGTTTTGGTCTGAAGCGCCCACCCGCCAGGAGCCTCCAGCCCAGAAAGTAGGGCATGAAAGGCGGAGAAAGCGCACGCAGCCACGGCTCGGGCTTTACGTGGCTGTGGCCGTGGCTTGGATAAGGCCCGCCACTGCTAACTGCACAGTAACAGCTCAGCGCAGCCTCCGCGCGCAGGAGCCACGTGCCTCTGACCCCGGGCGGTAGGGATGAGCGCAGGATAACGGCCGGGGCTGCCCTTTGGCATGGTTTGGAGACCTCCTGGAGGCAACCTGACTGGTGCCCATGGCTGCCTGAGGGATTCTGGGCCTTGCAATTCAGGAACATAAGGAGTGCAAGCTCTACCGCGAGGAGACGGGACATGGGATGAGAGGGACCCTTGGCCAGCAAGACCCCTCTTCATTCTCATGCTGAGTCCGGCCTACTTGCTCTCCCCCGACCTGCCGCTGGTCTCTCGTGTTTCCAACTGTTTTAACCAGCCCTCAGAACAAATTATGTGCCATTTTTGAAACTATGCACAGCTGCTAACAAAAAGAAAAGCTTTCCTTGTGGATTTCTTCTTAGAGAGGAGAAGGAACTGTTCACGAGTCTGGTCCAAAGCCACACATATCCATTTCAAAAGGGTTTATTATTCCACAGATCCTCTGCTGGGATGGAGAACTTGCTCACATTTTTCCAGGCTTCTCCATCCCCACAAATGCTGCGGCTGACCCTCTCCTTCCCTTCCGGAGGCAGCCGCCTGGGCCAGGGCTCCCAAAGTATCAGATTGTGGGGAATCAATGTGAGGAAGAGGGAGACGTTTTCTGTTCGGTTCCTAGGATTCAACTCGAGCAGCCGTGCTCTCGAAGGTTGTTGCGTGCGCAGCTGCACACACACTCACACCCCTACGCCCAGTCGGTTTTCAGAGAAGTCCGTTTGTATCCAAGGTTTCAAACTCTGCCCAGACAGCAGGACTGGAAAAATACTTTTAAAAACTAACTTGACATTTTCCTCGGTCCCCTGGGAAAGTTTAAGAGGGGGGGAAATCAAACATATTGACAAATCTTGTTTCTTTTGGAGACAATCATTAAAGGAAGTGGAAGGGAAAGGCCGCACACCTGACAGCATAAAAGCTGGTCCTTCCTGCCTGGATGAGCTGGGCGAGGAGTAAGGTTGATAACTGAACGGGAAAAGAAAAATTAAAATAGAAACAACAACAACGCCTGGCCTGGCCCGCTCTTCCTGCTTTCGTGCCTTTACCAACCACTCCCAGACCATTTCCTGAAGACAAACTCTCTGAATAAATAAACACAAAAAACAAATTAGCACCCTGGTGTGCAGGAAACAGCAGGTGAGTTTCTGATGCCCACAGGGAATAAGCACGGCCCCCGAAGGCTCCACGCCTGAAGCCCCCAGAGCGCCCACCAGCCCCCTCCCAGCACTAAGCCCGCCGCCCCCGCGTCCCGCAGGCTCGCCCCTCCAACGGTACTCCGGTGGGGAGCGCTGACCCGAGCAACCTCAACGCCCCCTCGGCCCGCCGGCCCCTCCGCGACTGCAGCGCGGTCCCTCAGCCGGCCTGGTCCGGCCCCGCCCAGGCCCGGCCCGACCTCTCCCTTCCTGGATGGACAGGCAGACGCACGGGCGGATGGCCTCGGGGGCGCCCACTCGGGGCCAGAGAAGCCAGCCGCCCCCTGAGTCCCCGGAGCCGCCCCAAGGGGGCCCTTAGTCGGTGTCGCCTCCCTCTGGGATCTAAAAGGGCTTCCTGGGGGGATTCCCTCGGCAGCCTCTCGGCCGAGAATGCCCAACCGGCCTCCCGAAGCCACAGTCAGGATGCCCGGGGGCCTCCGCGCCCCTTCCTCCGAAATGGACCCTCGCCCCTCCCGACCCGCCCGGTCCCAGCGAAGCCGCCGGGATGCCGGACTCCCCCGCCCCCTTGGCCCCGTCTCCCTGGGCCCCTGCTCCCCTCGGTGGCCAAAGGGGCTCGCCCCGCCCTTCCCAACCGCTCCCCCAGAGCAAATGGCTCAGGAGAGCGCACCAGCGGAGGGGAGAGCGGCCTCTGCCGCCTGGGCAAAGGAGCAGCCCGTCCCAGCAGCGGATCCCGCGGCGCCGCTGCTTCTCTCTGCCCCGGCTCCCCGGTAGTAAATCCGGCAGCCCCTCCGGGCCCCAGCTGAGCCCACCTGTCTGGCCCCCGATCAGTGCCGCCGTTGGAGGCTCAGCTGCAGAATTCGCCACGCCCGTCCGCTCCCACGAAGGAGGCCGATGGTCTCCGTTTGACGTCACGTTAGGGGGGGCAGAGGAGCGGCGGGCTGGGGGGAGGCCCACCAGGCCCCCGCTGTTGCGATATTGAATTAACAACCCATGGCAGCGGCTCTAATTGCGTTTCCAGAAGGGGCCTCGCGAAGACCTCGGGAAAGGGAGAGGAGAGGGGGCGACGGCAGTGGCAGAGGCAGAGGCGGAGGAGGACGAGGACGAGGAGGGGGAGGAAGATTAGAGGAGGGTCTGGCCTGGCGGTGGGAGAGGTGGCCCCAGACCAGGCAGGAGGGCCCCTTCTTCCCCACAGCGGAGGGCCTGCTTTGAGGCAGAGAGAGGAGGGCCTCCAAGCCAAGATGAGGTGCCCGGACCCCCCAGAAAAGAAAGCGCCCTCCACTCGTCAGCTGCAAGGGCCAGCCGGGGCCAAAGGGTCGGATTTCCCCCCCCGGCAGCCCCCTCCAGAGAGGGTTCAGAGGCGCAGGCAAAAGGTCCTCCCTCCCCACATCCCAAACGCCCCTGCCGTGGTCCCGGAAGGAGAGAAGAAGGGGCAACCTGCCGGACTGACCCCCCTTCCCTATGGCCATCCCTTTTCTTTTTGTGTCCTGTCTTAGTTACGCTGTAAGCCTGAGAGCAGGGAACTGACAATTTTCTGCTTGTTTCTGTACCTGTAAGGCACCATGTACAGTGATGGCCCTGGATAAATAGATTATGAAAATTTATACACCCACCCCTCTGCCCCAGGAAATCTGCTTACCTTTAAAGCCATTGTTTTGAGTCTCTCTGAGATGGTGGAGACAGAAAGCGTGCCAAAAGCGTTCATTGAAAGCAAAGGTCTGTGAGATGGATCCTCTCATCTGGGGTATGACAGTGCAGGCCAGCCACCCCCTCCCCACGCCCAGCCCACTGGTGCTTCCTCAAGAAGGGAGAGCAGGCTGTCCAGGCGGGGACTGGCCACCCACTGGGGTTCCCCTGGGCCCACCTTTGGCTACCCTCAAGGATACTGCCCACACTGCAGCCTGAGACACAATGCAGCCCACTGTCCCAAGCACGGTGCAAAGTCTTAATCATGCTGGCAAAATTCTGAGCTCCTGAGAGACATTCGTGAAGCGCACGTTAGCAGCACGTGGCAGAGGAGATTCTGGTTTCATCATCATCCGAGCGGCTGTTCCGGATGAGGTGGCATTTTATGCCAAAATCCTTGGATTTAAATCATTCGTAAACATTAAAAAGAAAGCCTTGAGGTTTAACCCACTACTCATGCAGTCTCCACCTGAGTGTGTCTTATTTTCTTTAAAGGAATCAGTTCCAGTGTTGCATTAAAAAGAATGATGAGGTGTTGAGACAGCCATGAAATTACAGTAGGAAGACAGCCCCTTGCAGGAGAAATAAGCCAGACAGCCTTCTCCCACTTTCAAGAGTTTTATTTCAAATCTAGTTTACAACAACCCATAGTTCCCTTCAAATTAACATTAGCACTGGAGCAGATAAAGACTCCCACAATATCTCTCAAGTACCTTTGTCACAATTAAGGAGTCCTGAGGGCACTTCAGGATAAAAGCAATGCCACTCAGTGACTCTTCTAAAAACCATCCCTCCCCACAAAAGGGGCTCAGCCACCAGACACCAGGACTGTTCTCACCAGCACTCTCTTTAGGTCAGGATTGCTGATCGACTCCCACCAGCTGCCAGGACTGAAAGGCAGCCGTCAACGTGAATGGCAGAACACTGTGGCACAAGGAAAGCTTTCTGGGTGGGGTGGGCTGGATTGAAACAAATCAAGACTGCCTAATAAAATTTGGCAAGTGTTTTGATCCAGCTTTGCAAGCTGAGCAATACAGATGCCTCTGCAATAGGGCTGTGAACTAATTAAGCACAAATCTTGTCACTAATCAATTATATTTGCATATAGAACTTTGGGTAATATACCTTCCATCTCACTGTACTGAAGGATTGGCACAAGAATGTATGGAACACTCACGCTTTCTGCTTGGCGCCAGAACTCAAACAGCACCAAGAAATCACAAGCCTCCCCTCAGCAGCTGCCCCAACCCTTCACCATCGGCCCTCTCCAATTAAGGCTGACCTCCAAACAACTAGAGCTTCAGTTTGTTAATCTGCCAATTAAACACTGCAGTCTTCATCTGAATGAGCCCTGCTTGTGCCACAGAATCAGCCACTTCAGAGCAATTATGCCTCCTCTAGAGCAGTCCATGTAGAGCAGCAGTGAGAAAGCGTGTTGGGGGACAGCATTGCCCCCACCCTGCTCACGAGCATAAACAGCTTCCCCCTGCCTCCAGTTTGGAAGAGCCCAAGGGGAAAGGCTGCCTCCAGACGGTTCCACAGGCCATCCTGCTGCAATTTCTGATGCTTTTTTCTGGGGGAGGGGGCAACAGGACTTTCCCCTCCAAAATGGAAGCGATATTTTAATCCCCCTCCCGATGCAGGGTGTGAGCTGGGGGCAGAAAAAGGTCTTGGGGGGACTACAGGCAGCCTCTGCTTTACACATCTGGAATAAGCTGAAAAATGGAAGCAGACATCAAGGGTCCTCCCGCATTCTTCAGTTTCCGAGGTTCCAGTAGCAGAGGGTGGAGGGCCAAGGAACGGATGCCACAAATGAACTGGTGTCTAGGCGGAGCAGGGGGAGGGGTCCCACCAACCCCCCAAAGGAAAGGAAGGCCACACAGCTATCAGTAAATAAAGAGCTTTATTTTTAAACTGAAAATCAATTCAATGTTTCTTGCTTGCAGCTGCCACCTGGAAAAGAAAACAAGAAGGTCTGTCTTAGAGATACGGGAAGGCAAGCAGAAGCCTAGGCTGAGCACAAGACCAAGAACACAGGCCCAGCGGAGGCAAGGGATGCCCCCCACGCCCAGCCCGTGGCCACAGCAGCCTCAGAATACAATTGGAGGCACCCCCCAGACAGGCTGGACTCTGGCAAGAACCAAACCTGCAAGCGATCCCCTCAAGGTGGCTGGCCAGACGCTGCCTGATTCTTTGGCATGAACCCTCTGACTCACACTAACCCATGGTGGGCACTTACTGGGCAAATGGCAGCCCCTGGAGCCTCCAGACCCACCACATTTTTAGATAATCCAGGGGTAGCTTTTGCCCCCAAAGTCCTAAAAATGGATCAAAATTGCTGAAAAACTGTATCTTTGCCATACCACCCCAAAAGAGAAGAAAAAAATAGCAGGAAATGAATTAGAAGCGAGGCAATGTCCCTTCCAGCC
The DNA here is from genome assembly GCA_948472985.1 of Iguana delicatissima. NCBI lineage: Eukaryota > Metazoa > Chordata > Lepidosauria > Squamata > Iguanidae > Iguana > Iguana delicatissima. The sequence continues at coordinate 194,763 of CAOKZL010000856.1, forward strand.
ATGTTAGTGCAGCCAGTGAGCAGGGGGTGCTGAGGAGTTAAAAACAGGCCCCTTCCCTTCTGAAGCTGCCCGCAGGCCCCATGGGGAATGATGAGGTTACAACCACCCAAACTTCTCCCTGCCCAGGCAGTGGTCAAGGCAGCCGCCACGTGAGAGACCCAGGAGGAGCCAGACTCTCTCTCTGTCCCTGTGCCCTGCTAAAGTCCAGGTAGAGAGAAATCCCTCTTTCGCTCCTCAAAGACCCCTTGCTCATCCTCCAGAATCAGATCGCCCCCTTCCACTAAAGCAACCGGCACCTGGGCCCAGCCCACCAGCCTGTTTTTTATGTGGGGTTCTAGGAATGCCATTTCTTCTCTTTATTTAAGGACTGATAAGGGAACACTTTTTAAAAATATTCCACTGGATTCACATTCCAGCTGAACAGATGGAATAAAAGAATATACATGTTCTTTTCCACTTTGCTATTCATCTGCTGCTAGATGGCTGGCCAGGGCCAGGGCATCTCCACTAGTGCTGCTGCATATGGCCACGCTTTTCAAAGCACAAAAGAAGCCATCCACAGGCAAGGCCGTTACCTGTCCAGCAATCCTGTCCAGATCTCTCTGTCCCTGAGGAGTAAGTTTGCGACCCCTGAAAGAAACCAGCAAGCAGATTAGCATCTTTCAGAAATAAGCTCAGTTACTTCTGTGGGCCGCTCTGTGTACGCCCAGTGACACTGCAGCAGATAACAGAGACATTTGGGGAAAGTTATTCCGTCAGGTACGACACAGAGACCATGAAGTGGGACAAAAAGGCATCATGCTGCCCAAAGCCAAGAGTCAGCTGCTTGTCTGAAGGTACTAGGAAGAAGGCCTGAAGGCCCGGCCTCATTCTGCTCAGAGTTCAGAAAGCTCTGCAGATTCTGGACTGCAAGTCCCAGAACTGCCACTCCAGCTAGGGCAGTGGTTCTCAACCTGTGGGTCCCCAGATGTTCATGGACTTCAGCTCCCAGAAGCCCTGAGTATTGACCATAGTGGCTGGGGCTTCTGGGAGCTGAAGTCCACGAACATCTGGGGACCCACAGGTTGAGAACCACTGAGCTAGGGGGGTCTGGGAGCTGCAGCCTGTGAAGCTCTCTTTCTCTGATTCTGCAACCACCCACCACCATCTCCCCGCAACCGAGAGTCAGAGGCTCCACATCACTTTTCTCATCAATTAGCAAGTTCAGACAGATGGGTCTTGTCCCACCGTGCTGCCCAATGTGGGTATTCATAAGTGATCCACAACCGGGTCCTGTCAGGCTGCCCACAGCACTCTTCTCCCACCCAAGCACTCACTGGCATGCCAAGTTACCCCACTGGCATGCCAAGTTACCCCACTTCTTCTTCCACTTCCCCCCTTCCTGTGAGGAGCTCACCCATCTTGGTCTTTCTCCACCATCTTGAGCCCCTCCAACGCCTGGAGGACCCTCCTGGCTACGCTCTTGGAGCCCCGGCTGAAGTGGCTGGGCATTACACCGTTACGCTGGCGGCCACCGTAGATCTTGGTCATGGAGCCCACGCCGGCCCCTCCACGGAGATACAGGTGGCGAGCCGTGGAAGCTGTGGAGAAAAGAGGCCACCATTTCCTGAGGCCTTTGCCTGGAGATTCCAGCAAAAGCACAGGAGCAGAAGCAAGGCCAGCTCCCCAAGCATACCAGACTCAACAAGGGGGCAGCACTGCAGCCCAAGCGTTGCTTCAACAACCAGGAATGAGCTATATGAACACGCAGCACCACATTAAGAGCTGGGGAGAGACATTTCAGATATCTCACACCATTCCTAAAGTGGGGCAACGTTTGGCTTCCGCATAATGGAGGCTGCTGGAGCCAAAATCTCCATGTTCCAAGCTCTTCCTAAAGTGGCTGCACGCACGAATGGACCACTCTCATTAACAAAGGGCACTGCTGAAAACTGCTACCAGTAGTGTGAACTACAGAGTCCAGTCCCACCCAGTTGGCATCCTCCAACCCCCAAGATGAAAGCATATCAACTCCAGAGAAACAACAGCACACCCTACTGTCTGGATTTGCTCAGGAACAAAAATACCCCTAAAGTCCTCCCTTTGCTCCTTGAAGAGGATGGCAGGGGGCTGCAAAAGAGCATGTTCGGAACAAGGAAGCACTTCAAACACATCTCTGCTGTGGCTGCTTTCACAGAGCATCACCTCTTTCCTCTTTGAGGCCCCCGCTTCTGCACAGAAGGGAGGCGGCCTGAGGTGACCTGCCCGCAGGCCCAGAGCCAGCCTCCCAGCCCTGCATCTACCACCAACAGTTACAGTGGCAAGATGACAACCAGGGACACTGTGCTCAGAGCCTTCACCACAGCAGGACTGTGAAGGAAAGGCATGGCAGGGCCCAAGGCTTCCTTGAAAAACATGCAGCACAGGCACGTTTAAAAGCCAGACTGTGGAAACAACAGAACATGGGTTTGTGTTATTTATCAGATGTGCAAACAGACGGGAGTAACTGAGGAAGCACTGCAACGCTGCACGAAAATACAGCACAGCATCTCCATGGAGAGCAACCCTAACACTCTTCAACTGTTGCTGGGAGCCAGCTAAAGCCAGGAAAAAGAGCTACCTAGGGCCTCAGGGGCAAGGCAGGAGAAAGCCAGGACAGACTGCTTGGCTGGCAACCAGCAAGGGCCATCACCGCCAACACCACCTCCCCAGCCGACCCCAAGCAGGAAATCCAAAAGAGTTGAGACAGAAATTTTTGAGGTTTTCTTCTAAGAAATCTGGGCAAGAAAACCTAGGAGCAGGTCACCATAAGCCAGATTTCACTTGAAGGCACAGAACAAATAACTTAAACCCTAAACATTCAGAAACTGGCACACTGTGCATCATTTCCTGCTCAATACTTCCGCTTTTCCCTTACTTCATGGTTTTTAGCAAACAAGCATTGTCCTTCCAGCACACATAAATACTATGCTAAATTCCCATAAACTTCAGAGCAACTCAACTAAAGAGAACCAAGGACAGCCAAGTAGATCAGTGGCCACAGAGAGGATGCTCTGCATGAGAAAGAGCGCACCCCGCCCCAATCGGCTGAGCACCTCTGGCAAGAAAACTCCATGACAGACTTGGCTTAGGGTCACCATGAGTACAAAATGACTTGGAAGCACACAGCAACAAAATTATTTTGTGGGTATTTTTTAGTCTTGTTTTAAAAGTTTTTTTTTTAAATTGAAGTACTCAGTGTTTTCACTGTTTGTATGCCTTGTTTATATCTCTTGCAGGCCCTGGTGGGCTAAGAGGTGATACAGAAATCCTTTAAAAGAATAAAATAAATATAGCAGGGGAGGGAATCCTGTGGATTTTCTCCAGGGCCTGCTGGACTCAAACTCCCAGCATTCTTCACCACTGACTACGTCTGCAAAGAGGTGAGATCCCACATTACCTGGAGGGCCACAAATACGCAATGTTTTGCCACTCATGTGGCATCATCGTAGGGTTCTCTCAAGGGCCACAGCTCTTAGGAAGACATACGGTGCTATGCCTTCATGGTATTCCTTACCAGCTCTAGTGTAGAACCAGTTCTCATCATACGGAGCAAGCTCTTTGTGCTTGGCCAGCTTGACTGTATCCACCCATTCAGGGACCTTCAGTTTGCCTGACCTGCAGGAGCCAATCAAAGACCAGTTTCATCACCACATAAAGAATCAAAAAGCATTTTATTTCTGGCTGCTGGCAGTACAGAAGCATCTCTGCTCTCCTGACAACTGTGCCTCCCTGGGTTAAAGGCTGACCCACAGATTCAGGAAGTCTGTGGAACAGCTTCAAGTAAAGTTTGTCCCTTTGCTCCACTGATGCCATTCCCCTTTTCCTCCTCCTTTCCTTCCAAGTTCAATGAAAATGTTACTTGCTAAGAAGATACTCTCAAACACAAATTCTGCACAATACAGTTAAAAAAAATCCCAATCTTGCAGAAGGGGACAACACCAGCTCAAAGTCCACAGTCAGGAATGAGCAGCAGCATCTACCGTTGCAGCCAAGGAAAAGGCACAGCAAAGCATCTGGGGACATTACTGTCCTGTGGACAAAATCCAACCTCAGCTCCTGATTGTCAACAACACAGATGTTCTGGAGACTGTGATGGGTAATTGATTGTCAGCCAGATTATCGAGCAAAAAGGAAAATGACTAGAAAGTCCAGTCCAGTCTTTTCTGAAATATATATATTTTTTTAAACAATGGATAATTACTAAAACCTCAGCGGCAGGCTCCTTAAGAGAAGCATCTGCCTTCTTTTGTGTAAAAATACCTCTTGTAAGGTGGGGCCTGTCACAATCCCTCCAGCCCTGACTCCGCTGGATCCAAACATCAAGCACACGCGGAATCAGGGCTGCAACACCCCTATCCGCAGGACCACCTTGCAGTGGTCTTTTCGAGATGACATATACAGCGAAGTACAGACCAGCTAGTTCAGCTGCTCCAAGATGAACAGATGGGCCAAGCCTTCTCTCTTCTGACATCTGCGGCGACATCATCTGACAGCCCTGATCAGCCCCCTGGCCCACCTCTCACTGCCAGCTCTTTTCCAGGGAACTTACTTTTTCAGGAAGGCTGCAAGGGCCCTCACAAACTCCTGCTGGTTGACGTCTTTGACAGTTACCCCTGGCATCTGCAGAGAGGGTCAGCAGAAAAACCCAGTTAGGAGACCCTGCCCAGCTGCATGTCTCTCAGGAGGCTCAGGCAGAGCCAAAGGGAGGCACAGACTGACCTCTGCCACTCTGCCAGAGCGGGGAGGGGGATACCCACCCATCCACCCCACACACCTCCTAGAGAGAAGTCCTGGGACCAAGGGAGGTCAGAGTGGCCCACTCCCTCCCTGTTCCCCCAGGCTCCAACGACTGCTCCATCCCATCTAGCCTTTGGTTCTTAACATTAGGGGCAGCAGCTCTGGCTTTTAACTTATGCCAGCGAAGGGAGACCCACCGGCCCCCCTCAGCCCCGGGGGCGCTCCGGCCCCAACGCTGCCGTACGCACGTGCTCGACAGCAATGCTTCAGGCGTGAGGGAGAGTTCCCGACATCTGTGGCCCTAAATACCCTAAAGGCGCCCCATCCCATCCCATTCAGGGTCAGCCCTGAACGAGACCTGGACGGGAGACCGCCGAGGAATCCCAGGCGCCCAGGAAAGCCCTACGAAGCCCGCGGGGTCGCCCTAAATCCGGCCTCAACGGAGCTCCCGGATCCAACGCGGCCCGCGCCCGCCTTCCCCGCCACGCGCCGAGGGCCCCCAGCCCGCAGCCCCTTCCTTCGACAGGGCAGCCGACGGGCGGCGGCGGCGGCGAGGAGGGCTCTCGAGGGGGACGCGCCGCCGTGCCCGCAGCCCGCCCGGGCGCATGGCGTCTGCGCCCCGAGGGACCCCCGGAGGAAAGGCGGGGAGGCGTCCCGGGGCGCCGGGTGGGCCGAGAGCCGAGCCCTGCCTTGCGGTGCCCGTCCTCTCCCCCGCGCCTCCCCGCCCTCACCGTTCTCTGCGCGGCGGCGAGGTCGCCCTTTCTCGGCAGGCCCGGCAGGGGAAAGAGAGCGCACGGGGTTCCACGCCCGCTCCTCACAGGGCTCCGCGGCCTCGCGAGACTCCGCCGGCCAGTCTCGAGCCGCGAGACAGAGAGCCCAGCCAATCCTGCGCTGCGCCACGAGACACGAGGGGGCGGGGGGCGGAGGCAGACGCAGAGGGGGCGGGGTCGCCCCCTTGCCTTCGCCGCGCCGGCTTCTGGCGTAACCGAAGCAGGAGGAAGTCGTGGTACCGCTTTGCCCACGGAAGGGCGGAAGTGGGTCCTCGCGGCTCAGCGCGGGGTCCATGTTGTCGCGCTCTGGCGCTCCGCAAATGTCCGCTGGGCAGAGCGCGCGAAGTGCGGCGGGGCGGCGTGTTTGGGGGACTCTGGCAGACCCCGTCCGGCCTCGTTGGTGAAAGGCCGCTCCTTGCTAGGGCCGCCTGCGTATAAAAGCGCGAGTGCTGGGTGGCCCCGGCGCCCTGCTGCGCGCCGCGTGGCTGCCGCGCGCCCTGCGTGGGACCCGCCCTTTCCAAGCTCTCCGGGCTGTTTCAGTGCGAAAGTACGATGCTTTCGTCCCGCGCCCTTCGGGGGCGGCCCTGCTGGCCCCTCCGCCGCTGGCTCCCCCTTGAGCCTCCGCTGAGGGCGGGGCGGGGCGGGGCGGGTTGCGCGCCGACCCCTCAGCGGGGAAGGGCGGGCGGGGGCAGAAGCCGGGCCCGGGAGCGCCCCGCTGGCCGCAGCCTGGGCCGGCTCGGGCAGGCGCGTCCTCTCGCTGTGTGCGCGAGGAGCCGCCGGGCGCGCCGGGCGTGGCTCCCCCGTGCCCCCTGCGAGGGCCCCCGGCCAGAGGGCCGCGTCTCTCGTTGGCAGGAGGGAGCAATTCAGCTTATTTCTTCGGGCGTCCGGTCGGCTGTGATCCTTGATTTGGTACCTGGCCGCACCCTGATGCAGATAAATCCTTCCTTTTTCCCAGCTCCCCTTGACCTTCAGCTGTCCCTCCACTTTTCTTTGACACTTGACTTGCCTCACTACCTCCAGGCTGGAGTCCTGCTTTCGGTGTCTTTAAAGATATACGTGTGGTGTGTTTCAGCAATTTTCACAATAAGCACCTCGGAGCCTCTCTCGGACTGTCTTACCATCAACTGCCGTTTGCTTTCCTTAAGGGGTTGCGGCTGCTTTTTACTTTCCTCACCTGGGCAAGTTTTTCTCGTTTCAAAGGCAGGTTCTTTTCCATATCCGTTCTTGATTCTCTTTGTCAGCCACACTGACTGATGCTCTCTCGGACTTTGCCTAACTCTCTGCTAATCTGAGGCAAACATTTGAGCAGACTTTCTGCCTTCGTCTCAAACACCGGCAGAGTCTCCCAATGACCTTTCTTTCTCCTGCATCTCCCTTGCAACTAATACATCTCCTCGTATGCTCACAAGCCAGATAGCCTGAGTCTTCCAAGCAAATACTGTTTGAAGAGGAAGGGTTTTAGAAGTTAGCCACTGGCCACTAGCTTTGGCTCTGGCCAGGAAAGGGGGTTGATTACTGTGCAGCAGGCACAGTGACTAGTCCGAGGGGCAGCACTGACTGTGGAGGGATAAAAACCAGAGCAGAAGGATTGGGGACCGAACGGCGGAGCGAGGCTTCCCAAAGTACAGCGTTGATCTTGGCAAGCAGATGGTGAGAACTGAGGCACTGCTTTGGTAAGCAAAAGGGCTTGATGCTTTCACCGGTTCCACCAGTGTCTGTGCAAGACGATGAGGGAAAACAATCGGCCAGTTGCATTTGGGACAGTGGAACTGGTTGGTTGTTAGAAATGCCTGATCATCCAAGGACCAAGGGGTCTCCCTGCTTGGAAGGCAAAGTTCAGAAAGTGACTCTACAGAAGTCATTGGACTGCAGCTTCCTTCAACCCTAGGCAGCACAGCCAGTGTGAGGGGTGATGAGCACATAGCTTCTGTCTGTAAAAAATAAAACTGGGGGAGAACCACAAAACATACTGAGAGCACTGGATTTTGATACTTTCCCTCTCAAGTGGAAGCTGTAGAATACCCTTATAAATGTCAGAACCAACAATCAATAGCTAAAAGCCACCTGTCTCAGACAACTTCTCCTTTGCAATTTTTCTGTGGTCTTTCTTTTTTTCTTTCCCCGACTATTTCACCTCCCAAAAGATAACAGTGAGGTTTATTGCACTGAGTTTTAAGCTGAATCAATTTCGTTAGCTTTATTTGAGGTTCTAAAAATACCAAGGGCCAAGCCACAGCCTTTGTTTAAATAATGGGTTTATCGATGTTCACTGGTGTCCATTATGTGCTTTAAGGCTGCAATATTCAATAGCACCGTGCCGTTCAGCTCCCTCATTTTCAATAATTGCTTGGTGGGTAGAAGTTATTTTCCTATTGCTGTCTTAAGTGGCCCTCTCTGTTGCACTGAGCTGGCGGCATCCAAAGGCAAACAAAGCTGAGCCCAGACAGAGACAAAAGGAAAGGCGGAAGGAAGGACCGGAGGCTCAGTGTGGAGAGGAGGCGTTGCTCCCGGACCCTCCTCGGAGACAACCCTTCACCTGGTGCCCCTTCCCTTCCCTTGTGGGACCAGCTGTCACCTCCTTCTCTCCTTGTTCCACTCCAAAAGCTGTGCATCCTTGCAGCTGGTCTGTCTTGCAGCTGGCAGCTCTAAGCAAGGATATTCTCTTGCATCCAAGCCTTCCTTGAAGATTTTTCAGCTATGAAGTTCTTCTCCTTCCTACACCTTCCCCCATTTATTTTACCTTGAATAATCTACTGTAGCAGTGTGTGCGTTTTAAACTCCCCATGTTGTAGCTTTCTGCACTTTGTGGGCTGTTTCCATTTCTTTTTATGACAAAACATGCCTGAAACAAATCTCTCTTTCGATGTCATTAAAAAGCAAAACAAACCAGGAGTCTTCTTGGGGGTTTTTTCTGGCTCATTCAGGGTCCCTGAATCTGGGGAGTCAGCAACAGTGCAGCCCACACCACCTCAGGGGCCCCATTGCACTCGCTCTCTCATGCGCGTGCACGCATGCACGCACACACACTCACACATACGTGCCTCTGGCCCCACTCCCCCTCTTCATTGCTGTTGCCATTCTACCATGTTCCTCTACAGTAAAGAGAAAGCACAACAGCCCCCCCATCCCTTGCTGTCTCCTCATGGCCTGCAATGTGATTCAGACCGCGGGCAAGAGGGCAAGCAAGTGGGCAGTGGTGGCCAGTGGTTGGGGAGCTTGCTAAGGACAGCTTGACCAAGCACCTCCCTGCAATCAGCTCTACACCTCAAGGGCCTGCTCTTTCTGGAGAGATTGCCAGATGGCATGTGTACAACCTCTGACCACATTCTATCCAGGCAGTGACATTGGACCCAAATATTCTTGACTTTAGTTATTTTGCTTTTTGACAGCCATGCTATTTTCCTAACACAAAGATCGTAAATTCTGGTGGAACTAGACCCAGAAGAAAGACATGGCTGCCATTGCGGTTGTAGTAACACGCAGTGTTTTGGGCCAAGAGACAGAAAAGGCCCACAAAGTCAGGCAAAAGGATTCATGTAGTGAGAGAAGGGGAGCTGAAGATAAATCTCTGACCAAAACAGCTCTAGGCTGCCCTGTCCAAAAAAAAAAAAAAAAAAGGATGCTGAAAACCTGAGGAAGAAAGAAGGAGCAGGTAGGAGGGAGTCTGTCTGTGTGTCTGTTTTTCTCTCTCTGGAAGGCTGGCAGTCAACATTCTGCAGCTGCTGAGAGGGTTCAGTCCTCTTGGGACTGTTTTGGAGAAGGTCTTTTGGCCATCATTTCTGGGGGTTTTTTTTCAGTCTTCTGGTTATCCTTCTGCAGACTCCAGAGTGTTCTCATGTGGCCAGCTCCGTCTTGTTCCCCAATAGGCCTCGGTTGGCCCCATTTCTCTTAACCCTCACCCCCGTCCTTTGCCGCATGTGGGAATTTGTGTTCTCTGAATTCAGGCCTGCGGGTGGACTTTGGGGCTAGGGCAGCAGCTGGCCTTCACCTGGGGCCAGTGCAGGATGCGGCGGAGGAGCACAGATCGGAGGGCCAGTCCAAAATCCTTCTTCCTCAGGGCGTAGACCAGTGGATTGGCCAGGGAATTCAGGTGGGAAAGCAGCACGGCCAGGCGGTCCAGGGATTCATAATGGTGGCAGCTGGGGCAGAGCAGCTGGACGCCGTAGGTGACCTGCAGGGGCATCCAGCAGAGGCAGAAGATGCCCACCAGGAGGAAGAGGGTGCGGGCCATTTGCAGTTCCCTTCTCTTGGCTGGCCAAAGAGCCTGTGATCGGAAGTGGCTGCGGACAACCCGAAAGAGGTCAGTGTAGATGCCCAGCATGGTGGCTAAAGGCAGCAAGGTGCAGGTAAGGGAGATGAAGTAGACCAGATACTCAAGGCTGAAAATGGAGGTGAAGGAGCAGCGGCCCAGACATCCACTGTGGGTTCCACTGGAGCTGAAATTCTGTGGAACAGGAGGAACTTGGGAGAGGAGGTCTGTGTGTGGGATGTTGTGGCCTATGATTACAAAGGCGGCCCTTTCAGAAGGGAAGCTAACAGCCAGCGTCTTGTTTATGGTCTCCATGTAGTTCTGAAGGCGGTTCCAGCCCATCAGTGGTGAGAGGCCAATCAAGAGTGACAGCATCCAGCAGAGGACCACAGTGACCACCATGCACCTGGGCTTCATGTGCACAGCGTATCTGCTCAAGGAAAGAAGGTTGGGAGGGCCGTGAGAGTTAGGCGTCAGGAGGAGCCCCTCCGTTGCCGACCGCTTTGCCCTTCAGGAGCCCATGGGTCCCCTCAACTCAGTCAATGGCCTTCTGTCTTCCCCCCTCCTGCCTGAATGGTTGGGAACTTCAGCTAAAAAATTTGCCTCTGTGATGCTTTGGGGTCAAAATAACTGCACACACCCAAGGCTGATCATCTGATGGTGAACTGAACCTCCACCTCTCACGGCTGCTCTTGTCACCTCTCATGGCCTCACAGATTGGTCCCTGTTCATACGACTGGCTCTGAGCTCGGACTCTCTGCTGTGCATCATGGCTAACTGGTTTCTGAGAGCTAAGCAGTTGCTTATTGTTTGCAGGGCTGCACAGAATGCAATGCTTGTTTCTGTATTTGCCATGATTTGTTTTTTTGATTTGGGAGCCAAGTACCTCTGGCCAGCTCTGATGCATGGTCACAACTCAGTTAAACAGACTTTTTCTGCAGCATGGAGTACTGTGGCTGAATGGTTCACATGAGGGAATAAGGAGTGGTGCTGGTAGTTAAAAAAAAAAAAGCCATCAGAATGCTTCCCAGCCTGGAACAGTGCCCCCCTCCCAAAACAACTGGTCCTCCTCCTCCCAATCTGCCCCCTGCCCAGGGGGCTCTGCTAGAAGCAACATTACGGGCAGCCCTGACAACCCCCCAAGAGATGCCCATCCCAGGGAAAGAGAGGTTCCTTGCTAGGTGTAAACAAGATCCAAAGGACGGCATGATAGCATGTCTTTCAATGGAACAGAAGAATCTGTAAGGAGACATTTCATTTCCCATCTGGTGAACATGCTCATTTTTCCCATTTCCCCATTGTACATGAAACTTTCTTTTTAGAAACATGTCCAGCCTTTTTACTAGGGGTGAAAGTGAAATGGTGTCCACAACATAAGCAGCAGACTGCTTTTTTTTCTTCTTTAACTAAAAACCCTGGCTCCATCTTAAAGAAGAGCCAAAGCCCTTGCAAGGAGGGTGCCTCTGTGGATCTCTCCCGCTGGATGCATCTGTGGCACAAAGAGTGGCCCAGAGGCACATGCTGATCCAGGTATGCCCCCCACCGCCCTCCCCTTGGTCCTAACCATTGGCGGTTGGATGAGTAGCCTGTGGGCCTCATGGGAAGTGAGGTCTGAAACACCTGGAAGGTGCCGGGTTGCTCTCTCTGCCTGCCTGTCCACCCCACGCCGGGTGAGCTGTCTTTGGGGCTCATGGGAGGTGAAATCGGAACGCAGAGAAAACGCTATGTTGCTTCCTCTGCCCACCTGTTCCCCGCCCCCTCTCTCACACAGACACACACACAAAAGCAAGCAAGCAAACTCCATGCCCTGCGTTCGGCAGAAGGCAGCCTGGGCTTGCCTGTTGGGCAGCTTGATCCTCAGGTGGGCGTTGATGGCGATGACCAGGAGGAGGAGGATGGAGAACTGGGTGGTGACCACTGGGAAGCAGGCAAGGAAGAGGCAGGTGTAGAAGCGGAGGATGTACCCCATGCTGAGCACGATGGAGAAGGGGACGGCCAGGGCCCCTACACCCAGGTCAGCCACGGCCAGGCACGCGATCAGGTAGTTGGTGACACCCCTCAGCTCCTTGTGCAGGTAGACCGTGGCACAGACCAGGAGGTTGGCGGAGATGATGGCCACAGCCAGGATGCCATCGAGAACCACAAAACCAAAGTACACATCCATGGCTGGAGGGGCTTGTTGCCACAGACGTTTCCTCCAGAACGTTACTCTCTGGCACCCACAGAGGAGCCACTCCCTGGGCAGGTGTCTTCCCCCCAGGGCCAGGCTCTTGGGTCCAACGAAGTGCCCAAAGGCAGCTTCAGGCCTTTCTCTTCCTCCCGCCTCGCTCCTCTTTCACCGCCTGCTGGTTCCAGGGCTGCCGGGCTTCCACTGAGACGACAGCAAGCCAAACCCAGCCCTGTTTGCTGAGCAGCGGCAGGAGATGTCTCTCTCTGTGGAGTGAGGCATTAGATCTCATGCATTGGACCTGACAGACGGACACTGAGGGCAACGTGATCGATGCCACGGCGTGGCACTGGAGGGCGGGCAGGGGAAGGTGATACCAGCCCCCCTTCTTCAAATATAATATTTCCAAGTGAAAATACTCCCACGCTTGTCAAGTGTGGAATATCCACACATCCAAGGCATGAGGCATCCACATTTTGGAGGTGACATGTGGCAAGGTTTTCATTTTTTTAAAAACGGAGTACAGTGTTCATGCAGACAGTGGATTCTGGTGGTAGTATATATGTTTGCCCAAAGGCAGGGCCAGGAAGAGCTACTTGTGGGAATGGAGCCTGGTATTAAATCTGACTGGATTGCCTCCCCTACCCCCGCCACCCTGCTGCCCTTTTTGCTGTTCTCTGAAAGTCATGCCAGCATGGCCCATCCAGTCACCCAGGTGCCAGGAGTTGCTGGTGAGGGTCTCCTTTCCAGAACACGGGATCTGGTTCAGGCTCATTGCTGGTGCTTCGTATTCCCACAGCCTTGGGGAAGAGCCTGCATTAAGCACCACCCTCTCCTTCCACAAACAAGTTTCTTGTGTCCCTGATGGCGATTCCGCCAGCCAGGCGCACATTCAAATGGAACCCCCTCCTCTCTGGCCACCTTCCTAATTATGGAGGAGGGGCTGAATATGGTACATTAGGGGACAAAAATGCACCAGTCATTGAGGCGAGCTTGATAGAAGCCTGTGGATGCTCAGAGATCTGCACAGATTGCTAATTGCCCTCCTTGGAAACAGGAGAGCCATTAGAATGAACAGGATAATCCCACTGCCAACATTGGCTGGGGTGTGGGTGCGGGAGAGGAAAAGGCAGCCTGGGCTCTAATGAACTCTCCGTTTCCCTGTTCTTAATTTTATAGAGTTTAGTGCTATGTGTGTTTCTTACACACATTGCAAGGCACGGGAAGAGGCCACCAGGGACCTTGCAAGCAGCACAGAAATGAACAAAGTGTGGCATGGGCAGGCAGGAGGGCTCCTTCCATTCAGTGCTGACTGATGTGCACAAGATGTGTCCAGTGAACCAGGCCAGTGAAACACACAACACACACACACACACACACACACACACACACACACACACACACACACGTGTGCCATTTCATATTGTGGCAAGAGCTGTTCAGCCAGAGAAGGCAGTGAGTCTCCATCTTTGGAGATCTTCAGGCAGAGGATGGGGAAGTGGGCTGGGTAAGATGGCTGTTGGGGCCCCTTTCTAGTCTGTGATTGTATAAAATGGGCTTTGGGTTGTTTTAAGAGCTGTCTGAGCATGGGACAGACCGCCTTGGGAGGTGGTGGAGTCTCTGTTTTTGGAGCGAGAGTTGGGGGGCAACCGTCAGAAGCGCTTCAGCTGGGTGTTCCTGTGTGGCAGAAGGGGATGGGCTAGATGGCCTTTGGAGTAACTCATCTGGCTGTATGATCCCTTTATTTTGAAAAGCAAACCTGTGCTTGTCTGCTCTGCAGTGGGTCCTCTTGAGTCCAACGGCATTAGCTAGAGGGGAAGCGTCTGCAGCCAAATGGGTCTATTCTTTCACACCAGGCCATGTGCATGCCTTCCCACTCATTCTGACCAAGAGACCGTTTGTACTGCATGAATGCCTTCAGAGCAAGATGTCTGGGATCAGGAAGGTGGTGAACAGAAGCGGGTGGCCCTTCTGCACTCCTCACTGTCCAGGAGGGCTGGGTGGCCACCCTGGGCAAGCACACTGGGATCAGGAAGGTGGTGAACAGAAGCGGGTGGCCCTTCTGCACTCCTCACTGTCCAGGAGGGCTGGGTGGCCCCCTGGGTGGGTGGAGCCCCCCGGGGCCTGAGGGCACTTCCCTGCCCAGGAAGACACTGCCTGAGGTTTGAAGGAGATTCACTGCTGGGGGCAGCCGATGCACACAGATCCTTGAGGTGGGGTGATTCCCAGCCACCACCACGTAAGATCAGCCTCACTGCACACTTGCAGTGCACACAGACTGCCTCAGATTGCAAAGATGGACGCAATATTTACTGATATTTCAAGGATGGTCTCATGCTCTGAGAGAACTGATGCAAGTCATCTCTTGCTGAAGAGGGCAGAGAGCAGAGACACACACAGCCCCCTGCCCACAACACGTGCCCAAAATGACATGGGTGGCAATTGCTTTAGGTGCCCTGTAACAGATGCCCAGTCAAAGGACAGTGAATACGCACATCTGTGTGGTGCCAGCCTCTCATGCCTCTTCCTCCATGCCCGCCAGAGGGCAGCCCCAGCGCCTCCTTTCCTGCCTTTTTATTTCTAGTTCAGCACCAGCGGGCAGCGAGGCAAGGCTGTGTGAAAACGCCTGGTCTGTGCATTTTGCATCTGATGTCTGCTTCCAAGACGTATTCTGATAAATAATTTGGATCTGTGTGTCTGTTGGGGCCAATGGACAGAGAAGAGATTACAGGAAGCAAAGCTTTACAGTGAGATGTAAAGTCGAAGGCTTTCACAGCCGGAATCTATAGGCTGTTGTGGGTTCTCCGGGCTTTGAGGCCGTGTTCTATTAGTATTTTCTCATGACGTTTCACCTGCATCTGTAACTGGCATCTTCAGAGGACCTTTACAATGAGACTTCAAAAGCTTGCATGATGTGCATTTTGTGCATTTTACCAATAAAGGTACCACTGTTTTGTGGATTTCAGAGTTTGTGGGAAGGCTCTGAAGCCTGTCATGCTCACAGGCCAACTACCCCTTAGTCACCACCAGTGGGGCTTTTTCTCCAGGTCTTCCCTCTCACCCTCACACGTGTGTGTGTGTGTCACTTTTGTTGGCTCAATAGGAGATGGAAGAGTGGTGAACATGCTAGATCATTAAGGGGCCCTTCACATGGCACAGTCCCCTAAGGGCCATCAGGGCTCCCTTTGAGAGAGTCCTGGGATTTGTAGTTGCATGAGGAATCCTCTCTGCCAGAGAGTGATAGTGCCTCTCAAAGATAAAGGAACAGTAGGGATGTGGGGGGGGACACCGAATTAGCTTCTTGTTGCACTTAGAGACACGAAGACAGAGCCAGCCTGGCACCACAATTTAGAGTGCCAGACTAGGACTCCAGGAAATCAGGGTTCACATCCCCACCCAGCAGTGGGCATCCCCTTGGGAAAGCCACACACTCTCAGCAGCCTCAGAGGAAAGTCTTGGCAAACCTCTTCTGAATAATGTATCTGGCCAGGCAAACCCCAGGGGAGGGCTGTCGCCAATTGGAGGCCTCTCCCACATGCGTAAGAGCAATACCTTTATGCATGCCTTTAACACAAGGCATATTGTTTTAGCCACTCTTAGGCAGACCCCAGCAGTCCTAAAGCAAACAGGCTGAGAAACGCCAGTTCGCCTCTGAGTCTTTGACCAAACACCATCCACGCAGCTCAGGGTGTTTTACTGTGTTGTGTTGATGACCAGAAAAGAAAATCCAAAGTCCCAATTGTGCTAACACTTGTATTAGGCCATCCCAGCAGCACAAAATACATCACATTCACTTCCACAGCTCACAGGCTTCTTCCTCAAACTGAGATGGCAAAATAGCAGCTCTTGTTCTCCTGTATGCCCCTTAACAGCCAGGGTGAGCCACGCAAATTATAAAAGACACCACATTTTGCACATTGTATTCTGCTTCCAAGCAATATTACTGCAAACCATTTGGAGGAGGGAAGGAAGACAAGCTTGGGAAAAGAAGCTTGAAGGGAGGTCTGGCAAAGGGACGAGGAGATGGGGGAACTGAGCCGTTTGATCACCAAGGCAAGTGCTTGGCTCTTACAGCTGTAAATCCCATGGGCTCGTCCAGAGGAGAAAGAGAAATGAGAGCCAGTTTGTGGATTCTCCTCCACCAATCACTTCATCTTTTGCCTTTGGCATGTTCTCAGCACTGGGGTCAGAGGCAAGCAGATGGAGGGGCTCGGAGGGCAGAAAGAAAGCGAGCCTTGGCTCCCCTGTGCCCTCCACAATCCCCTTACCTTTTGCCTTGTATGAGTTCCTTCCACCCCGCCATCCCTCTGTCTCTGGCCCCAGTGCTGAGAAGGCAGGCTCGCACCCCAGCACAAAAGGTAAGGGAATGGGAGGGCGGGTCACAGGGGGAGTTATCTGCAGTTTTTCCACTTTGTGAGGGTCCTGAGCCCCGAACCTTCACAAATGTGGAGGGGCAACTGTATACAGTTCTAACCTGTTGGGATTTATCTAAGGACACTTGAGAACACAGACAAACGCAGGCATGCAATGGACCCCACTCCTTCCCTGCTGGAGCTATTTGGATTTTGACTTGGCACTGCTGGAACGGCTTGGCACTCTTGCAGCATCAGAAGCACTCGGTGGGGTTCCAGAGCTTGCAACCTTGGAAAATGCATAGTACTGCAAAGCCTGTGACCCCAGAGACGTCAAGGATGAGAATACTTTCTCGAGGGTGTTCATGCAGACTGTTAAATTAGAATTGTCCTTTTCTTCCTTGAGACGCTGGATTTCACCTTCCATCTCTTTGGCCATCTGATAAAATCCTTCTTCCAGCAAACTCTTTTGTTCCTGGAAGAGATAAGCACACAGGGAGAGATGAGCGGGAACTGGGGCAGCAAAAATAAAACCAGGGTGGAAACAGACCGGAAGACCGCGTCATTCATTATCAAGCGGTGACAGCAGTCCCATTGACAAATCCTAGTTTGTGCAAAAGCCATGCAATAAATATTAAGACGCCCTGTGTGTACTAAAAGCTCAACTTCCATTAATGTCGGATGCCCTTCTAGGCTTCCAAACTGCAACGTAAGGCTCTGGAGTGGGGAGGGGGGTGCAGTGACATTTTAGGAAGCCCGTGGCCCATGGGAGGAGGATGCTGAGTGTGTGAACGAGTGGTGGCCTCCTGCCTGCCAGATTAAGCCCGGCCGCGGGGGGGGACCCACTGTCAGGCACCACTTTAACAAAACAGTCACGTGAGGCGGGGAGCTGGAGCTGGTGGGTGCCCAGCTGCGTTCCTGTTACCTGAAGCTTGTGCTGTATCATCCGCTTAGTCTCTTCCTCCATCCTCCTCTTCTCCTCCTTCATCTTCTCCCTCAGCAAGTGGAGCTGCTCCACGTGGCTGCGCTTCTGGTCCTCCATCATCCTCTTGAGCTGGGCCTGCTCCACCTCCAGGAGCTTCTGCTGCAGTTGGGCGGCTTCAGCCTGCGCGCGCTGGGCTACATCCAGAGAAGAAAGAGCCGTAACGCATACAGCCAGCCTCTGGGACTGGAGGGCTGGCACCCCCGCACGGATCCCCCCACATGCTCCAATCGGGCCTCGTCCCGGCCCCTCAGGGGCCACCAACTTCCCGCCAGGAGCAGGGACCGCTCTGTGGTGGCACCCAGAACATGGAACCCACCCCTGAACTGAGACCACGTAGGCAACTATTTAAAGCCTTCCTTTTTAAAAATTTGCCCCCGTTTTGGGTAGCGTGTGATGCGTGACATCCAGCCTTTGTAACCCCTGAGGCCTGTGCGGCTACAGCCGTACCTTCCACCTCCTTCTCCTTGTCGCTCAGGGCCTTGTCCATCTGCAGGATGGATTTTGCCACCGTCTCCTTTGACTTCAGGAATTCTTCAAGCGCCTTGTCAGCCTAGGGAGAGACCAGGAAGAAAGGTTGCCCTTCAAGCTGAAGACGGGGAAAGCGAGCGAGGCCGCATATTGGTACTAAAGACAAAAAGGTGCCCCCAGGCACAGGAACAGAAGGAGGGCCATGGCATAGTGGACCAAAGTCACGCAGTCAGCGCGCTGTTCTCCCAAACCAGATACCTTGGGAAGCCTCGAGGCGGGCCGGGAGGGGGAGGGCACCCTATTTCCAGAGGTATACTCACTGCAACTACATTTTGGCAAGGGCCCTGTAGAATTCATGCTCGCAGCCCCTGAGCTCTTGGCCCTGAGATGGAATATCTCCTAAGGCCATTAACAACTGTGGTTCTGTGCCCACGAAAGGCCTGGGTGTGGGCGAGCAATGGGGGTGCTGAACTCTGGAAAGGGGAGCTTAAAAATAAGCAACTGCTGCGAAGTGTCAGAAGCTGGAAACAGAGACAGCAGATGGGATGACAAAATCCTCACTTGGTGGGATTAAGAATATTACAAGTGAAATACCGTGGTCTTGGAAAATTCACACTGACCCTCTAATCATCTGCAAGCCTGCAAATTGTATTTATTTGATGCTTTGTTCTCCATGGATTCAAGTTTCCTCCTCTGTTTGGTTCACCAAACTGTTTGGTGCTCCGTCATATTACCTTAATATACATAATACACTATACATTATTTATAAAATCTTAGTTGTTTGTATAAATCGTTAATTACACAATTACCCAAAAATGTTGAAGATTGACTTAAATGAAAATTGAACCCAGTGAAAACTGAATGCACTGAATCCGAGAGCAGCAATTCAATGGGCTGAGACCCAATTGTCCTGTTGTGCGAGTGGGGCTTGTTGTTGTGCACTTTCACATCATTTTTGACTTACGGCGACCCTAAGGCAGCCCAATCACAGAGCTTTCTTGGCCATATTTGTTCACAGGGGTTTTGCCTTTTGCCCTCCTCTGAGGCTGAGAAAATGTGACTAGCCCAACGCCACCCAGTGGGTTTCCATGGCAGAGCAGGGATTCGAACCCTGCTCTCCAGAATCACAGTCCAACCACCACACCACGTTGGCTCAGGTGGCGCCTGTTTCTAAGTAATTACGCACAAGGCTGCTACCCTTGTCTGCTCGGGCATAGATCTAACACCAGTCACCATCGGAATGAAACTTCTTTGGGCTCCATGGAAGAACCCAAGGGTGCTGCCTACCTGAATTCCTTTGTCAGGCACCAAACGGTATTTTTCCTCAATTTCACACCGTTTCTCCAGAAACTGCTTATAGCCACCAGGCACTGAGAAGAGTCCCATGTGGATCCCGTCCTCCAGCTCCTGAGAAAGATCCGCCAGCACAGCCAAGCAGCGGTCGAAAGATATCTGCTCGTTCCGCTTGCAAATCTCCTCCTTCTTCTGCTTCAGCTCATTCTGCCAGAACACACAAAACACACGGCTCTGGAAACACCCATGTGCCAGCGAGGTTTTCCCATCCAGGATACAAGTGTGCGATGGGAATGGAAGAAACAACCCACAGACTAAATTTCAGTCAGTTTGAGAGTGACTTAACTAGCACGGCCTCCCACAAATCACACGGCAACCAGTTTTGACAAGTATGATCTGTACCAGCCAGGTTTCTGAAACTTCGGTCAACTTAATCTGAGCAACTCCATCTTTTCCAAATTTCAAAACAATATTTCTCATTCAGCAACCTTTATGCTGGGATGTTTTTATCAGTTCAGTTTCCCATGGAGTTCTGGGGCCATGAGGTACCTGGCAGGTCACTTGGCCCAGACATTCCTGCATTCACGGTTGCAACAGGTTAACCCACCCTGCACTTGCATCAGGTACAGACAGTCATGTTTCCAGCCCCGGCTCGTTTCCTAGTCTTTGCACTTCCACAGACCAAAGTGACCAGCTTTTCCACTCGTCCTGCTTGGACTGGCTTCCAGTCCAAGGGAGTGGGGGGGGGGGTTGAGAGGTCATTTCCTTTGTATTGGAGAGACCAACTCCCAGTAGACGCCAGCTAGTTCCTGAGCACATTTCCTCCATCCCCTTGGCTCATTGTCTAGAGACAATGCACAAATTCTCAATTCCTCGAAACAAATTGAAGTTTTATTTTTTAATGAGTTGTGTGCTTTCCCTCTGCCTCCTCTGGCCCCTTCCTGGTCTGGTCTGCTCTTTTTTCATAACCGGGTTACAATAAGATACTTCTGGAGAACTGCCGGACAGGAAGCCAGGGAATTTCACAAGTTTTGTCCCTCTAGGACAGGACAGGGCAAGCTTTCAGTGTCTTTCAGCCCAGGTCAGGGTTAGACTGAGGGCTCAGGGCGTGAGGGAGACTCTGACTGAAAGCAGCCGTGCTTCTTACATATCTGGGCGAACACTGAAAGCAAACACTCAGTTCTAAGCAGGTCTACTCCATGAAAGGCTTCTTATGCCTGCAGAGCACCGGCCAATCCTAATCTGGATTTATTTACAGTTTAAATAAATACTCCCTTTTTCAGATTGCAGATAAATGCAAAAGAATGTTGGCACCAGATTTGGAATTTCAACTATGGGTGCCTCGTAGCCCTGTTTGCAGGTCAGGGGAACGGGAGTAAGGCGCAGGGCCTGTAGGTCACACAAAACCGTCACGTGTTCCCCCTTCCCATCGCACTGCCAAACGGCCACTGAGCCGTGACAGAGGACGTACCTCAAGCTCCTCCTGGAACTTCCTGATGTCGTCCCCAAAGGCACGGGCCATGAATAGCCCAACGGCCTCCCTCTCGCACTGGGCGTGCACCCCCAGCAGCTCCTCCACGGTGCCAGTGGGCAGCCTCGCCTGCTTCCCCATCTGCTCTTCGTAACAGGAAACAGCTTCGCGCACAGCAGCAGCGTTCTCAATCTCTGCCAGGGCCAGGACTGCGTTCTCCAGGCAGGGCACCTGCCCACTGCTGATGGCGCCCACGTAGGCCTTTGCCAGGTTTGCGAGCACTGAAAGGAGGAGGTTTGGTGAGGCGTCGGCTGTGGAGTGGGAATGGGCGCTTTGGCTGCACAGAAGAGGAATGCCCTTCCCTCAAAGCACCACTGGAGTGACTGTCCAGATCAGCAAGGCAGTCCCGGCTGCACGCTGTCTAGATCTACAGACTTATTCTAAGAACCAGGGAACTGGCTTTGATGCCTCAAGCATAACGGAGCGTGGAGATAACCCACTTTGTGTGTAAAAGCAAGGCTCTACTCCCATTTTTACTACACTGTCAAGGGTACCGTGGTCTCTGTCCGAAATGTAGCAGAGGTAACTGACCACCACTGAAGCAGCTTGAAGGGCACTACGCCCGGTTCCAAGGCACTTCCTGCCACTGTCAACTGACCAGCCTTAGTCGCTCCAGCCAAAAGGGCTTCCCAACCTTAACCCAACGCCTTCCTTACTTGCTCCAGTCACAGCTTGGCCCCCCGGGACCATCTTGGGTTTGGAGGTCAGCCAGACGTGGTCGCAGAAACAGGCCACTGGTTCTAGGAATTCTTCATCCAAGTCTTTTTCTTCCAGCTCCTCCAGGTGACACAAATTCTTCCTCCTTGTTGGGCGGTCAAAAGTGAAACATTTCCGGGAAGGAAAGAACTGACGGATGCACAACCGCGGCATGTTGCATTTTTTGATCTGCTCTGTGTCACCTACAGAAGAAGGTATTTTGTTGGTTTTCTCATACTGACAAATTCCAGAAATTCTGTCTGGAAAACTACCCAGCCCCTCCTCTCCAGCAAAAGGAGAATATATTTTATGTACGAGACTGTTCAGGTCTCCACTCTCACTCATTTTTGAATGTGATGTAACAAGAATGTTTCTGAGCATGCACAGAGTCTGCTACCCCCCCTTCAGAATACATTTCCACACTCACACCTGTCCCCCATATTCCAACTGCCTCAGCACAACTGGTCCTGGCCACCAGCAAGCCCCAGGCACCATTGTTTTTATTCTGTAGCCACCTTTCTGCAGTCTCAAGGCGTTCTCCAGGTACTCGTCCTCGCTGACCCGGCACCCATCTATCTCCAGCTGCAGCGTGAAATCCCGCACAGCCCAGATGAAGGCCGGGAAAAGCGGACAAATTCCAAAGAATTCTCTTCCTCTTGGCCGTGCTCCTTGGAAGACTTAGTTCTAATTTTTTTGGTCAGCTCTGCAATGTAGCTGGGGACTGCTGAGGAAAAAGGCTGCATTGTTGTTGTTGATCTAAAGTGCTCCCAGAATGTAGGCTGTTTTCTGTATGTATTCGTGGGCTGGCTGGCAGCAACAAGATGGCCTCTGAGCATGTCAAGAGCAACTTCCTGACCACCCCTCATAGTCACGACTTAGGCCCGGCTTTGCCAAGGTAGCCTTAAGCCTTGCTGGCATCTCTCATTTTCCTCTCCTTGCCTGTGAGACAGACCCCCCCACCACAAGCCCAACAGGCCATAGAAGCTTACTTATCCAGTCCTCCTACAGCTGTGTCCAAGGAACTCCCTGCCCAGCACCCAAGGCCTGTCCTTCTTGGCCGCAGTGAGCCTTCTGGGCATCCTCCACTGCAACAGCATCATGCCTTCCAGGCCAGATCAACAGAGGGGGGCCTGGGTGCAGCCGCGGCCCCACCACAGCCCCTCTCCCTCCCGCATCTAAAGGCGGCCACCCAACTCAGTTCTCACTTCCTCCTTCTGGGCCCCTCCATTCCCCCCCCCCCATGCTGTGGGAAGGATACTGGAGCTTCTCCAAGGCATTCTGGTCAATGGTGCCCATGCTGTTATACACCAGGGTGCTGCTGAGGAGAATGGCCAGCGCAAAGATCCACGAGTCATTCTGCGTGTTCCCCTGGAAGAGAAGCAGGCGTTTTTGGGGCCTCCTCCCTGAGCCTCCGCAGCTCCCAGATCTTGACGTCTCTCTCGCTCTCCTTCAGGCTGCTTCTCTGGGATCTACTGGTGCAGAGCTGCCCACTCTGGAGGTCTTTCCTTGTGCCCCATTGCACTGGGAGAGGGAGCTGTCAGCACTCTGAACACCTACCCTAGCCTGCCCAGCCTGCATCTGGCAGCACTGTGTTGGCTAGGACTCTGCACCCTCCGCCATCGTGCACAAGCACCCCACAAGCACAGAGAGCATGCACTGGTTTCATTGGGGAGGCGGCTGTATCCTGACACATGGCCTCCATAACGCCTTCTAGCAGAAGCTGGTGCCAGGCAGAGGGAGGAACTGTGCATCGTGGAATTCCCAGTGTGCACTGAAAATACAAACCAGACTTCTTCCAAACCCATACAACAGGCGTGGAGGGACTTGCAGCACAGATGCCACAGCCACCAGACTAGTGCAACAGACCGCCAGGCTTACTGTGAAGGTCCTACCCCTCACACACACCCCCACAGCCGCCACCCCACCCTCCTCCGCTCACCTTCCCGACATCGCCCAAGCCCTCCGTGTCCAAGAGCACCAGCGCGCAGTCGTGCCTGTGGGGGTGCAGGAGGCACCACATCCAGATGCCCTTGGTCATCCCCTGCACTGTGGCCCCCAGGCAGAAACCTGAAAGAGGGAAAGAGGGAAGCAGACACGGTGAGTGATGCGGTTCTAGGAAACAAACAGGCCAAGGCTGCGGCCCCGCGCCCTGTTACTTGGGAAGCGGTCCCACTCACTGTCTTCAGTTGAAACTGCTTCTGAGTAAATGTGCTTAGGATGAGCCCAGAAGCCTTCTTAAATAGCTAAGCCCCCTCCCATGGATACCCCAGCACTGGAAAGCGGGAGCAAGTCTAATTCAAAGGAAGCTTTCCCGCTGGTTCATCCCCCACCAATATTCTGCCCTCCCTGCTCTCTTCTGCAGTCTAACTATAAAGTCTTAGGGGCAGGGACTCCACTGCTTGGCTTCTGCACACACCCACACCCACAGCTCAGCAACCCGCTTCCTTATGGGGTGGGGCAGGTATCCTGAGAAAGTTCTTCACCTTTCCTCTTGCCGGCCAGCCGGTTCATGAGGTAGGACTTCCCCGTGCGGTACGGCCCCACAATGGCCACCACCACCACTGGCTTGCAGATCTGGGCGAGCAGCTCCGCAGCCTCTTCCTGAACCACCAGCTCCCCGTCTGGTTTGTTTTCGATGAGGCAGAGGGGACCTGCCATGAAGGCATCTCCAGAAGCCATTTTGGAAAATCAGGTGATCTGCAGGAGAAAAACAGCCAAACACACACTCAAGAAAGGCTGGGATCACAGCAAGACAGCTGAGGTTCACCCACGGTGGGTGGGTGCGGAGACCCCGGCTGGAGAAAGTTCGGATCTCACTCAGGGCCCCTAGTATTCAGAAGAGCCAGGTGGTTGCCACAGGCACCAGATTTTGAGTGGCCCCGAAAGGCAGGAGGACGGTGGTGGGATGATGATCGGAATTGTTGGGTAGCCCTCCATATTTCAGTATGGGACATGCAGTAGTATTTAATTAGCTGCTTGCTTGTAACCAAGGATGGGAGCCAGAGACCGTTAGACAAACAAAGCTAGGAATGCAGCATTGATAAGAACTACCAGCCTAAGCTGGCAGTTTCAAGGTCTCTTGCTGTGGGAAAAGAATCTTTTGCTTCTAATGTTTGATTTCTGCTAATTGCTTACAGTTCACTCGCTGAAGTCCTGTACAATCACACTCCTAATAAATAGCGTATTGGCACTTACCTTTCTGTGTGTGATTTCAGTTCCTGACAGGAATAGCTGCGGGACAGGGACAGCTTGCTGAGTTTCTGGCCCCAGCAAGGACACAGGGGCCACTCTGGGGGCCATACCAGACAGCAATATGGAGATGTCTAGCTCGTATCCCTACTTCAAGGGGGTGTTCTCCAGGCCAGGACACTTGGAAGGCAAACTTTAAAAAATTCCTGCCCCCACCTTTGTGCCAGGCAGCACCCCACACACACCAATGGGGAATGTAAATGCCAAGACTCACCAAAGAGCCCCTGGCTAGGAGACCCCTCAAGGAGGGAGGTGCTCTGGCTCTGCAGAGCAGGCTCAGTCCAGGGCCAGACACCCCCACACACACCTGGCCTGGCTTGGCCACACCCTCCTCAGGAAGAGGCGAAGAGGAGGGGGAGGCGGAGTCCCCCAGCTGGGGGGCCCTTTCTGGCTGCAGCTGGATAGCAGGAAGCTCTTCCTCATTCTGACCTCCGGATCTGTAAAAAACCACTAAGCCAGGCCCAGCCCAGGGTCAGCGCCCTCAACTGGAGCCTAAAGCTGGAGATTAAGCCCAACTCTGACTGCTGGCCAGGCTCCTCCAGAGAGACTTTGGCTGGGAGAAAGAGGAGACCTTTGCCCCTAATCAAGGGGGGGGGTGTCAAACGAGGAGGAGGAAAAGACACCCCCGTCGAGCACCGGGGCTTCACCCTGTGAGAAAGGGCAGAAAGCGGGACCCCAGAAAAAGAGGAAAGGGGTGGTGGGTGGCCACGGACACACAGAGAGGCTTTTCCAGTCCTTAAAGGACTGATGAAATCTTAGCTGATTATTCCACTTTAAACTAAAAAACGGATTGCCTGGGATCCTGCAGGTTCGCCGCTACTCGAGCAAACCCACCGAGTCAGCTCAGTCAACACCTAGATGATTCAGTGGATTCGCCTACTTCAGTCAGGACTCACATAAATCAACACACGGGAACAGCAGGTCCTCCTTATGTGATTCCAGCCCCCATCATCCCTGACCATGCGGCTGATGGAATCGGGAGTCCATTCCGGTTCTCCCTCAGCATCTCCCCGCCTTGCAAGGAGCGCCCCTCGACTTTCCGGAGGCTGCAGCGTTAAGAATGGGGCAGGGGGCGCTAGCTCTTCCCTTGCCGCTCAGACTGTTCCCCCATTTTGCCCGTTAGGGACCCCACCTCTCCTCCGGCGGCAGGGAGTCAATGGGGGGCCGCCCGGAGGAGCCCTTCGCGGGAGGGGGAGGAGGGAGCGAGGGAGGGAGGGTCTCTTTCTCCCTACCTCTCTTTTGGGGAGGGGGCCGCTCCCTCGCGGGCTGAGCGCGCCTCGCCTTCTTCTCGGTCCTTCGGGGCTCCCAGCCGAAGAGAGGGGTCCCTACCGCGATCGCGCCCACCTGCGGCGCGGAAGAGACGCGGAGCAGGTGCGCGCGGGCGGCGGCGGCGGCTCCGTTAAATCCACCCGGGCCAAAGCGAAAGCGAAAGCATGGGGGAAGGCAACCCCCTTTCCGAGAAAGAGGCGCCCTGCTGGGAAGGAGGTGGGCGAGAAAGAGAAAGAGCGAAGCGGTGCCGACGGCGGGGGGGAGCGGGAGGGAGAGAGGGCGAGCGGGCGGGGTTTGGGAGAGGAGCTCCCTTAGGGGCGCTGGACCCCCCCCCAAGACCGAGAAGTTGAAGACAGGCAACTGGGCTCGTCTCGGAGACTTTCTTCGACCCCCCCCAATGAATCCGAGCTGGGTTGGCACTGTTCTCTTTTTCTTGCTCTGTGGTCTCTGTGTTCTCTGGGCTCCTGCAACAGCACGGGGGGGGGAACTGAGTAGGGGTCGCCTCACCTCGGAAGAGCTGGGCAATGAAGGCCCCCCTGTTCCGCGTCCAGGCCTCGCGAGGGGGAACGGGGGCTCTGGGGACCCTTTCAGAGTCGCCAGGAGGAGGAGAAAGCCGCGTCCCTCGGGAAGAAAGTCCAGGGGTTCCCTGCCGCCTGGGGCCCCTCCCGCGGGGACTCTTTATTAGTTATGCGCCCCCCCGCCCACCCACGCGCAGCTTGCCCGTGTGCGCCTTCAGGACTCAAAATCATTTTTCTTAGGCAAGGAATCCTTGGGTTGGGGTGCTGCCCTTTCCTTCCTCTGAAACAGAGCTTCCAAGACCTGGTCGGTGCCTTTGGATTACTGATTATTGAGTTTACCTTTCTTACCTGGAAGGGAGGGAAGGCTGGAAAAGGAACAACAAAAGACTGTGGAGCGGGGGGGGGGCGAATGGGGCAGGTCTACCCTCTCTTTCTTTGCGGCTGGGGCTCATTTAGTCTTCTGCCTTCCCCTTTGCCCTTTCCTCATGCATCATGTCACAGCCATAGACCCCCACAGCCATGGCAGAAAGAGGAGAGTCAGTACCTGTCATGCCCTGGCTTGGGGACTGTGGCAGCCAGGAGGAGGACTCTGACTCCGAGGCAGAGGCTACCCCACAGGCTGAAGTGTCCCCAGAAGTTGGTCCAGAGGGAGTTAATACACAACAACAAGAGGGGCCTGAGCCAGAGGAACAAACAGGGGAAGAGATAGCTGACACACCTACCTTGCAGCAGCGATGCCCTGAAAGCAAGGGCTTGCGTTGCTTGGCCAGTTTAAATAATAAACGAGCCCTAATGAGGGAATACCTGTGTCAATGGCAGCCACAGCTAAAAGAGGGCTCCAGTTGGCCTTTCCTCCCAGGGTCAGCAACTGATCTCTTTGGCCCTGAAACCCTGTGCTGTGCTCTTGGATCTGGTTATCTTGGAACTCTGCCTGTTTGGACTACGGTTTGGATTTGCCCCTTCGGATTTGTTTGCTCTCGGCTGCCTTTCTGTTTGGACATTCTCTGACTCTCACCTTGTGCATAGGAGCTGTGCTGTTTGTAAGTGCCTGGACTGCCGCAGACACGGCAGTACCAAGGAACAGCCCCAGCCCCAGACCTTTAAGCCACCCCTCAGCCCCAGGAGTAATAGGGGACCCAAGGCCAGGGAAGTTGCCCTGACGTCCTTGTGGCTACCACGCACCAATGCGTTTAGCCAGGGAGTTTCGAGGGGAAGTCCCAGAGTCCCGCTTCAGCGCTGCTCAGGACCGCTGGACATGGGGATCCAGGGGGCTGCTTCTGCTGTGGGCACCTGCAACAGCTGTGGCATGTTTGCGTTCTTGCCGGAGGATTTGGGCAGCTGCACCTGCAGCAAGTGCTGGTTGGGTGGCCTGTTGGAGGAGAAGGCCAAGCACCTTGAAACCCCTGTTACCTGCTCTTCAGCATAATAGGGAACATGAAGTTTTCTTGGAGAGGGGAGCAGACTATTCTGGATGCAAACAGATAGGGGATCTCTCTAAGGTGGAGGGCAGTTCCCAAATCCAGGAGGCAGACATTTGGAGAAATGTACACACAGAAGGAACAGGGCTCTTTCTGTCTGTTTGGAGTTACAGAATCAATTTGAACCTCTCTCCCTTATCACTGAGAATGAGGGACAGGAACAAGAACAACGGTGTCCGTCCTCAAAGGACATGCAAGGGCTTGCCCCTGCCAACCCCCAAAGGAGCCATGTGGCGGTGGTGGTGGGTGGTAGGGGACCCCCTGGCTGGCTGATGGGGACAGAAGCAGTGGTTTCCCGGCTTGACAAGATGTCTCCTGAAGCGTGTTGTCTCCCTGGGGAAAAGATCCAGGACGTAACACAGCGGCTGACAAAACTGGTCAAGCCCACTGACATGATCGCTTCCATGTGGGAACCAACAAGACTGTGAGGGCACTTGGGGGGCCCTTGTCGCAGGCGCCGGGCAGATTTCATTGCACCGTTTCAATCATCCTCTTCAGGAAACAGACAGGGCCTGGCATCCAGTTCATGTAGGGGCCAACACAGAGGCCCAGCAGGTGTTTCCGGGAAACCCACAACAGCAATGTGCATGCGACAGCCCCACCCCAGATGCGTCTCACCACAAAGGCATGCTGCCTCAGGGGCACACCAGTCCTCGTGATGAGGGAGCCATCACAGCTTTGAGAGCCCAGTCCGCTGTCTCTCTCGCTGCCTTGAAAGCCATTCCTGCCTCTCACGACATCCAATTCTGCAAGTCATGCTACTGTTTTATCCCTTTCCCTACACAAATAGTAACACAAAAATAATTCACAACATGGTGCTCACATGCAGTTGTGAAACCAGGCAATGAATACTTTTATTTGGCTAAGAATCTCTTCAGGTAAAAAAGAAGTACATCTTCACAGTGGTACATCTTCAAAACAGGGCTTAAAACCCATCCACAGACAGACAGACGTGTGGCAGAGTGATTAAGATTCTCTCCCCACCACGCAAATTTGACCATCCGGCTGGTAATGCTGCACACAGTGCCAAGGTTGCCTGAAGTGGGAGATTCCTTAAGGGGCCCATGGGCCAAAATCCCACCCACCCCCACCCTGCAGCTGCCACTTGTTCAGCCCCCTTCCTTTCCAGCTGATGGAGCTGGACAGGAAAGAGGGTCCCTGGCAGCATGACGTAGCCCACTGGCTTCCTGGTGGGGCTCCCTTCATCAAAGCCGCACATAGGGCCAGCCGAGGAGATTTTGCTGCCTGAGACGGAGGCCAGTCCCCCCATTCCATATAGAGAAATCTTCTTGGACTGGATGGATACCGGTGATAGGATGGTATTCTCCGGCTGGCAGTACCACACTTGCCCCTCTGCCACCCCCAGGGAAAGTGGGCATTGCTTGGAAGGGGCCAATTCTCTGGCTTTCAGGTCATTACCACCATTCAGGTTATTATTGTAATACTGCTTGTGAAAACTTCATTGAGGCATTGATGCTCTAGAGAAGAGCCAGCAAACAGAGATGTGGGCCAAGGTAGGCCAGCCTTCAGCCCAGCGTGTTCCACCCAACCACCCAGAGCCAAAAAAGGCATAGGGTAAGAAAGGGAAAATAAAACTAAATGGAAACAGGTTGTCTACTTCCTGTGTTGAGAGCCAAAATGGTGTGGTGGTCCGAGCGCTGGACCAGGACTCCGGGGGCCAGGGTTCAATTCCCCTTTGCCCACTGGGTGACCTTGGGTGCATCACACACTCTCAGCCCTAGAGGCCCACGTGATACATTTGCCTTAGGGTTGCCATAAGTTGGAAATGACTTGAAGGCACACAACAACTGCTTGTGTTGTAATCTCTGGCCATAGTGAATATTAGGGTCCTTGCAATGAGAAAAATTTCTGTTCCCTGAAGCCACAGCAGAAAACAGGTATTGGGACAAATGCTATCTTGATCATTTTTTGTTGGGGGGGGGGCTCTGTCCATGGCAAGTGGCTGAAATTTGGGGACCCTATTTCCAAGTGTGGAGATAACAATGTCTCAGGATGCCTCCACCACAGGCCAAATTCTGCATGGATTCTGCAATCACATGTGAGGTGGGGGCACTAATGCCCCATCCAGGCACAGAAGGGTGGAGAAGAAGCATCTGAGTGACCCAGTGTCACCTACAGCATAACTCCAGTCCCAAAGAACAGGTTTAGAAATTTGTAAAGCTTTCTTCAAGAAACAGTGGAGGAGCAACTAAACATTCTGGCCATTGCCAAGACTGAAAACAGTTTTTACACAGTTTGATAGTGAACGATGAGTTACAAGGCGTTACGTGAAAGCAGGTACTGCATGTCATCGGGATGGCCTTAGGTTGGCACGGCAGGGAAAGCAACGCTTTGAATTTGCTCCACACTGGGAAAGACCCGTTTGCTGTTTCTCAGCCTGTCCCCCTCTCCCGCTACTCTGTTCCTTCTCTCCATTTCCATCTGCTTCATTGCCTGTGCCTGGGGGCAGGGGGTGCTGTGTGAAGCCTGGTTTTGTGTGATCAGCCCAAAGCAAAGTGAGGCCAGCTGGCCTGGCACCAACTGCAGACAGCATGTGTGAATTTGCCACAAATGCAACAGGCGCATTTGCCATGCCTGCCTTGTGCAGACAATGCCCTGGGGGCGGGGGGGCTGTAGCTGGCTGCAGCTTCCAGACAAGTGTACGTCTTTGTAATGTGAAAGGGGCCCAAACTCCCCCGGTATGAAAGAATCACAGCCCCAGGTAAAAGGTGAGGAAAACTCAATATTGTTCTCTAACCCAGACTGTTTTCCACTCCAAAGAATTTTCCTGTCCCTCCCTGAAGCTTGCGCAGTTTCCTGCATCAGCTCCCAGAGGATAAAAGAAGCGGCTGGGTCGGGAAGCAGGAAGGGGCAGTGGGGAGCCTTGGTCTATGTGTGATCACAAGCGCCTGAACAGGTTAGAGATGGCCCCAAATGCTTTGCCAGCAATACCTGGCAAAAAAATGGGGACAGCAGTGAGGAAACCATCCAGGATCCTGGACATCCAAGAAGGCTTCTGGACGTTCTCGCTCTCCTGTCTCAGATGCTCAATCTCGTTCCTCAGACGTCCGGCCTCCTTCTGGAACCCCTTGGTCAGCAGCGCCTGTTGCTCCTGGTGGAAGGGAGAGCGGGGCAGAGTTAGCCTGGCAGGAGGCAAAGGGTCGGGGCTGTCTCTGCAGAGAGAAGGGGGAACAGCTCCCACCCACCCAGTCTCCCTGGCTGTCCCCTGCATTTAAGGGTCCGGTGGGGCATTAGCCCAGCACAACTCTGGCTCGTGCCAGCTGCTGCGCCTCTTGACATGCGGCCACTGCCCCTCCCCAGCTGAAAGGCTGGTCTGCACATGTGGATACAGCCCTGCCCCACCCTATGTCCTGCCTCCCTCACAATGGGCCATGTACATAAGTCCTGAGTGGCTGTGG
Source organism: Iguana delicatissima (assembly GCA_948472985.1). Taxonomy (NCBI): domain Eukaryota; kingdom Metazoa; phylum Chordata; class Lepidosauria; order Squamata; family Iguanidae; genus Iguana; species Iguana delicatissima. The sequence continues at coordinate 225,965 of CAOKZL010000856.1, forward strand.
CACTTTATTCTCTGCTGGACCAGAATGGGATCTTGGTCACTGACTCCCATGATGGGGTGGGGTGGAGTGAGGGAGGGAGGGGAGGGGTAGGGAGGGCCCCAGCCTTGCTGATCTGTTCCCCCACATCGCTGTCCCTCTTGCTTGGTTTCTTGCCCTAATGGAGGAGGACGGAGGGAGCGACTCCCACTGAGAAAGCCTCTTTGCCTCCTGAAGCAGACTGGGGAGGGGGCGGAAGAGCTGCCCCCGCTGCAGAAGTCACCCTGCAGTAGGTGGAAGGCCTGGGGTTAGGGACTGCAGTCCTCGTTGCCCACAGAGAGCAAAAAGGGATCCCTACATTTCTGCTCCCATTTTACAGAGGCAAACTGATGAGGCCCAAACATGCTGAACCTAGGCCAAGAGGCAGAAGAGAAGGCAGAAGCGGGCACGGAACCCCCAAATGCCAAGAGGGGCTGTAATGGTTACCGCCAGTTTGCTCTCCAGCATCTTCTTGTGCTCTTCAAGCAGCTGCTCCCGTTCTCTCTCCATCTTCTCCTTCAGCTGCTGCATGTTGATCTCGAAGCTCCGCTGCTGGTCCTGCAGTTTTTGCTCCAGCTCAGCCTGCCTCTGCCGCTGGACCTCCTGCTCCCGCTGAGCCGCCTCTGCTTGGGCCTTGGCCTCTGCGGGTGGAAAGGGAGAGGTAGATGGGCCTCTGCAGACCGCGCCCAGGCTGCCACGCAGGGCAGCTCTCTGGTTGCTTGGAAGGAGCCCAGAGGCTACAGGAGGCAGGTAATGCCCTTAACGCGCCTTGTGGCCAAGAACGCCAGCCCCCCCTCTGGACAAGGAAAAGGTAGGCACGTGCCAAGTGGGGCCTAATGTGTGCCCGTGGCAAGAAATAAGAAGAGACTGGTCTGGGTAGGGGATTCCCTCCTTATCCCTGTTTGTCCTTTTAAAAGTGGCCCTTACTCAGAAGGAAAAGGGAACAGCTTTAGTGCTCTTGATGTGGCTGGACGGCAGCTCCTAGCATCCCTGACCACTGGCTATGTGGGTTTAAGGGGCTGATGGGAACTGCAGGCCAGTAACATCTGAAGGGTCACTGTTGGCCTATTCACCCAGATCAGGCATTTTTGGCACGGCTTCCTTTGGCTACTGGCACAGCATCTGCCTCATCCTCTCTCTGGCTTAGCATTCCATTCCTGGTATGTGTTCAGATTAGGAGTATCATATTTTGAAAAATAAAAAAAGGAAACACATTTACCAACTGACTACTTCAAAGTGCCAATGGCTATGATGACTCTCATTTTAAATACCCTTACTTTATAACTTTTAGCTCTGAAAAGCAGACATGTCCCGGAAAAAGAGGATGCGTGATAGCCCCAGTATAGGTAAAACTGCATACTAGCAAAATGAACTCAAATTACAAGCAGAGATTCCAAAGAGAGCAGACCACCTTGCGGGGGGAGGATGGTCTCTCCACCTCTCGAAGTCTTTAAACAGAAGCCGATGGGCATCTCTCAGGAGTGCTTTGGTTGTGGGTTCCTGCATGGAGGATGGGGTTGGACTGGATGGCCTTTGGGGGTCTCTTCCAGCTCCAAGATTCTATGAAAACACCTCAAAAGTGGCAAAAAGCCTCACTCTGCCTTCCCTCCTGGCCACTATCCCACCTCTCCTCCTTCAGCACTGGAGCCTTTCAGTAATAATGGCAGATTTGCACGAATTTACAAATGTGTGCACAACAACAAGAAAAGCCCTTTAAACTCTGATGAAAGCATTCCGCTGAAACTGGCTGCTCCATGACACTGAGCTCCCCTGTGCAACACATTGCAATACGTTCACCAGGACTCCGTGTGTGCATGTGCACATGTACACACACAATTGCATGGGGAGAGTGGTATTCATCAAGAAAAATAATTCTCGTTTCGGTGCTGAGAAAAGACACATATATACTGTAGATAATTTCAGAGTTATCTTGGAACAAAAGAAGAATCAAAATAAATTTGAACGCCACATAAGGGCTCTTTTGTGACACCATTAAAGCCTCAGCCCCTTTTATTTTGAGAAAGAAAGCCCCCATACAAATTCACGGGAGCCCTGGATTTTGGATGAGCTCCACATAGTTCACAAAGACATGGTGGAGATGAGTTTGAGTTCTTTTCAAAGACAAAAGGCTTTCTTGGAAACGTTAGAGACTGAACGCCTAATCCATTGACACTCGAGAAGCCCACCGCTGTCCTCCCTCCTTGTCCCCCGGCTCACCTGCCATCTCCTTTTCCTTCTCCGTCAGGGCTTCATCGCTTTGGAGTATGGTTCTGCTGATGCTCTCCTCGTCCTTCAGGAACTGCTGCAGGACAGCCTCTGCCTGGACGGAGGAAGCAGAGTTTAGGCAGACAAGCTACTCGTGAGCAACTGCCGGGGCCAGCCTGCTGGCCTGGAAGATTCTCCCAGAGTCTCCTGGGAAGCCCAGTGCCTGCCGCCCGCCACATCTCTCTGAAGGAGCGAGGTGGTTCTGGGGGCACCTGAAACATGGCCCTGGGGGCTACAGGGGCCCACATGCTTCCCAGGGCTAGCAAGACCACCTCATTTCCCCATACTTCAGAATTTTGAGGGTAGCACAAGTACGTTGTAAAATCACAACTTCACGGCTAGAACAGCATCTTCCGGTACTCAAACATCAACACTGATATTACAGCTGCCACACTCTTATTCCCACAAGAAGACCTACAGTTTGCTATTAAAATTTGCGTTTTAGGGCTTTGAACTTTGAATTCTAAGAAATCTTTGATTCTGAGCATGCCAGCTTGGCATGTTCATTTATTTTTCTGTCTCAGCTTCGTGAGAGTTCTGCCCTGCAGCTGACTGCTCTGCGGGCAAGGGTTGTCTGGTCCAGAACCATTAGGACATCCGTGTACGACTTCATTTCTACCACCTCAACCCCTCCTTACCATAACTCCTTTATTAGGCTCCTGGTGATATTTTTCTTCAATTTTCTTCAGGTCGTCCACAAAATGCTTGTGCCCACTTGGACGGGAGTAAGCCCCTTTCCGGACATTCTCCTCCAACTCCCCAGAGAGCGAAGCCAGCGCTGCCTGGCAGCGTCTGGAGGACTCCAGCTCATTCCTCCGGCAGTACTCCTCCTTCTTCTCCTCCAGGCTTTTCTGGCAGGAGAGATAGCCAAGATAAAAGCTGAGGCACAACTGAATGGGATCCTCAGCAAGGAGGAGAAAGTGCTTCTGTGGAGGCCAGAAGCAAGAGCTGAAGCTGCCTCGGTGCTGACTGAACTCCATTCATCAAACCAAAGGGACTAAGCCCTGCTTGTTCTGGGGTTCAAAGAGCTTTACCGGGTGAAATAAAAATGAAATATAACCTGGATTATATTTGTTTTCTGTGGCACGGTTTTCAGGTTCATCACCCAAGAAAGGACACATCTGGAAGAATGTTTTAATATTTCTTTGCAAACTAGAGTGAGCGTAGGACCAAACACAGCCTCTTGCCCTGTTGCTTGAGGGAGGTGGAGGGGCTGTGGGGCTCCCAACTGAGCAGAACCCACATCCAGTGGGGTTCTTATGAAGGCAACTGGGAAAGATGAAGAGGGACAGCATGAAAGGAAACGGGGGACGGTCCGAGCCAGAGAGAACCGCCCACCCAACTGAGCTGAAGCCCAAGAAGCCACAGAAGAGATGCCAAGTGTCATGGAGGGACACCTGTCCTTGAAGAAGCACCACTCTGTGGCTGGAGAAGGCAGCCGTAGCCCTGTGGCAAGTTCAGCAGCTGGCAGGGGGTCAAGGGGCCCCACAGGGTCCCATGGGACTGGGAGTACTTCCTCTGACCCGGTGCTCATTCTGGCCCTGGACTCTCTGTGCTTTCCTGGGGGCTCCCTTTCTTCACAAGACCACCTCCTCCTCGGGCCTTACACACAACTGGCTAAGGCCTCTCCACCTGATGAGGCAACCTACCATGAGCTTAAGCTGGAAGTGGTGTTCATCATCCTTGAAGGCGCGCTCCATGAACACCCGGATGGCCTCCTTTTCACATTCCGCATGGATCTCCAGCAGCTCTGGGACGGTCTCCGTCGGAAGCCTCAGCTTCTCCTCCATCAGTCCCACGTAGCGGGCAGCAGCCATGCCCACAGCGGCCGTGTTCTCGATTCAGCCAAGGCCAGCACCATGCTCTCCATGCAAGGCACTTTCCCACTCTGGATGGTGTCCACATACATTTCCACCAACTTTGCTAGCACTGCAAGGAGAAAAGCAATAAGAACATGCACCAGCCGACGCCCATGCACAGCCACATGTTCATAGCCACCCAGCACGGTGTAAAATCAAGGATTTGCCCCAAGGACAGTCAGCCTTGCACCCAAGAAGGAGGCGGGGTTGCCAGCTCCACTGGACTTTGGTCACCAGGCTCACAATCCACCAGTAAGACCTGGTGACTTGACCTCGCCACAGGTGCCACAGAAAACCCACGTCCTGCCTGGAGAAATATGCGGAAGGCATGATAGACAAAGAGAACCCCTCTCTGGCTCTCTGCTAGCAGAACACCCACTCAGAGCAAGAACAAGGGAGCCAGAAGTACTCACAGTGGCCGGTGACAACGTGCCCCCCGGGGATGGTCTTCTCCTTGGATGTCCAGTAGACGTAGCGGCAGAACTGGATGGCTTGTTCCACAAATTCGGGTTCCAGCTCGCTCTCCTTCATCTGCTCCAGCCGATGCAGGTTCTTCCCACCAGTGGGACGATCGAAAATGAAGCATTTCCGGGTGGGAAAGAAAAAGCGGATGCATTTGCGGGGCAGGTTGAACAGCTGGACATCCCGGGTGTCTCCTGGGCAGAACAAGGCAGATATAGGTAACTGGACTGGATCCAAAAGGATCGCCTTCCCATGTCTTAAGAAGTCAGACCATCAGACAAAGAAACTCATAGAAACACGTTCTCTCTTCATAAACCTTTGGAATAAGTTTACAAATGTTGTGGTAAAACTTTATCTTATGTTTTTCTTTCTACCAATTAACCCTCAGATTTATAAGACTTTGTCTCTGAGCTCAAATACTGTGTTATTCAGCCTATACTTATATATTACCTTTTTCATGGATGAGAACGCAATTTTCAAAAAGGGAAAGTTCCCCCAGAAAGAAGCACTTGTGGGGGAGTTGATGAAAATAATCAAAGCCATGAAAGTTAAACCAGCAAATGTGGAGGAGGAACTTTTTTTGTATATGAGAATGCAATTTTTAAAAACCCACAAACAATCATCCTAACTGGGGCTGTCCCTTTTGCTAACTGCGTATATCAGTCCGTGCCTTTAAGCTGCCTGTTGACTTATGATGGCCCCATGGATTCCATAGGGTTTTCTTAGGCAAGGAATCCTTGGAGGTGGTTTGCTAGGTTCTTCCTCTCAGCTATATAGCCCAAGGCTCCTGGGATTTCCTGATGACATCCCATTTAAGTACTAACCAGGCCAGGCCCTGTTTAGCTTCTAAGATCAGGCAAGATCTGGTGCCCTTAGGGTGTTTCGGCCCCCGGTACCTTTCTTTAATTTCAGGGAGTTTTCCAGATACTCATCCTCGGTGATGGGCCTCCCATTTAGCTGCAGCTGCAACGTGAAATCCCTCAAGGCCCAGATGAAGCTGGGGAAGAAGCGGACATATTCTGCTGCATCCTCCAGGGCCCTCCCGTCGCTCCCGCTAGATGAGGACTTGGCTTTGATGCGCTCCGTCAGCTCTGTCACGTAGCTGTGGGACTCCAGTTCAGGAATCAACAAGACCCTACTTTCCTTCCATTCCTCCTTCCTTCCCTCCCTCCCTTCCCCAAAAGCACACCAGCCACACTAATATATGGAAAAACGATGAGGAACGAGAAGAAGGAAGAGGAGGAGGGGGAAGTTCCATCCAGAGAAACCTCTCTGAATACCTGCCTATTTTATGCTATGCCAATGACATTTTTTTGCTCAACGTAGGTGTATACGCACAGCCAGGCCTGTGCTTGTAGCCCTGTGCGTTCATTTTGTCTAAGGAGAAACACACAACGTGGTGTGATGGCACCAGGGAATTCCTGAGGAAATCTGAAAGCCTCACTGAGAAATTCTGTGAATTTTGTAGTAAACCTTCTCGTTTTTCTCTCAACAGTCTAAAAATACTTTCTAATTCTCCTGAACCAAACTGCTGCTGGGCTTCTCTCCCATCTGTTGTCCTTCACCTCCGCGCAGGGGCCCTCCGTCCGCCATGCGGTTTCCTCACAGACCCTCATTTTGGCCCAGTGGTGCCCTTCTCTCCGAGCGCCTTTTCGTAAGGCAAAGCCTAAAGGGCGGTCAGAGTGGCCCTTCTACTCAGAGGGTGGGAGGCGCAACAGTGGGGCTTCTGCCTGCTGACAGTCAGCCTCTTCTGCCTCCTGAAAATGCCCCCTCCTCGTTCCCCCCTTGGCCTCCTCAGGGCTTCTTCCTAAAGTGTGACTCCGGCCTTTCCTGCTCTAGACCCAACCGTACCCCACCGTACTCTTTCCTCGTACGCCAGCCCAGCTGTGGCAGGCCCACAAGCCACGCATCCTGGAGAGGACAATGCCAGGCCCCAAGGAGGCCTTCCCCAAAAGGGTGGTGTGGAGCAAATTGGAAAGATCCCCCATGCGAAGAGGGCTTGGGAGGGATACTGGAGCTGGTCCATGGCGTTCTGATCGATGGTGCCCATGCTGTTGTAGACCAGGGTGCTGCTGAGGAGCACCGCCAGGGCAAAGATCCACGAGTCGTTCTGCATGTCGCCCTGGGAAGGCAGGAAGAAGAAGGGGTTCACGTTCTGTTCTGCCCCTCTCCTCCTGGGCTGTGCCGGTTCCTACTGAGGCTGTGTAAGAAAAGACGCTCGGCCACGTTGGTGCAGGGTGACACAGAGGTCTTTCTGGAAGGGAGAACCAAGATCTCTTGCGGCCTGGTGGCCCTCAGAAGACAGGAGCTTTCCTGCAAGGAGCTCACTAGTGACTCCAGTGATGGGGCTGGGAGTCCATCAGACAAGACCCTCGGAAGCCATTCCTGACAACACGCCCCCCCCACCAGGAAGGATCCGCCAGAGGCCAGTCCAAGCTGAGTCCCTCCTCCTAGCTCAGCACTCTGGCTCAACTGATCCCTCTCCAGGAGATGCCAAGGCTGAGCCATGGACTGGCGCTCTGGGAACGTGCATCTCAGTGGGCTGCAGCCCCCTCCCACCAAGGACTAGCAGTGCTCATTCTCACAAAGCCTCTCCCCCTCCGCCCCAAAAGAGTCCAAAATCACCTTCTCCACGTCCCCCAATCCCTCGGTGTCCAGCAGGACAAGGGTCCGGTCGGGCCTATCTGGGTAAGGGACGCACCACATCCAGATGCCCTTGGTGTTGGCTTGGACCGCAGAGCCCAGTGGGAAACCTACGTGTAGAGAACACCATGTCACAGCACAGAAAGTGGATGTAACGGGCAACACACAGGTGGAAGTGGCCAGGGAAGAGGATTGCCATGTGTTTTCCTGGAAGGCTCCTCTGCTTAAAAGAAGAACGTGTCATACCTCCGCAGAAAGAATTACAATTTTGGAAGGTGGAATAACCTAAAATAGAACTGCCTCTGAGAATGGGTTCACGTATAGCGTTAGCAATGATTTGTTTAGTAAAAAGAATATATTTAGTAATAGTAAGTAGTTAAACTTAGTTGAAAAGAACAGAAATAAGAATGAAATTATTAATAGTATGTTTTCCTAAACATCAACTATGAGAATAAATACTAATGCGTATAATGTGAATGACACTTAGATATATGTAAAAAAACATGCAAACAGTATGATTTATACATGGAACAACCATGTTATGTTGTAAGCATTTTTCTGTTACGAATTCTCTTTTTTCACTTCTATGTTAATTACGTTATATTTTTCTTTTGCTCTTTTTTTGTTTTTATAATCAAATAAAAAAAAATTTAAAAGGAAGGCCCCTCCCCAAAGGATTCTAAGTACTCTTTCCTGAACTGCAAGTCCCAGGATGCGCAGCATAACAAGCCCTGATGGCAGTGCAGGCAGAGGAGCTGCGGGGATGTGGCCTGGGACGGGGGAAGCCCCCTCTCCGCTCACCTGCGTTTCTGCCAGCCAGCCGGTTCATCAGGTAGGACTTGCCCGTGCGGTACAGCCCCACAATGGCCACCACCACCACCGGCTGGCGGATCTGGGCGAGCAGCTGGAGGGCTTCTGGGCAGACGGTCAGCCTCCTTTCCTCGTTCTTAATTAGGCACACGGGGGCCGGCATCCGGACGGCGGAGGAGGGAGCCATGGCTTCCGGATCCCCAAGACCTGCCTGCGGGGAGAGACGGAAACGCAGCCACGGTCACCGAGGGGACTGCAGACATGCACTCCCTACACTCAGCGCCCTCTCCAGCCGGACTCCCACCGGGGGTCTGGTCCCCACTTGGACCCCCTTCGGAGCCGGGGGAGGGAGCTGGCTTACCAGCCGAGAGCCCCAATTCCTGGAGAGGTCCCTCCATCCTCCACTCCGCCTGCCTTGCGGCCACTCCCGGAGTTGAGTGGGGTCTTGAGGTCCCCTGGGGTGTGTCCGTGGCCCTGTTCTGGGGGCACCCGCGCCCCTGGATGCCACCCGAGGCCGCCCTTCCCAGCACCAGCCAGCGGGGAGCGGCAGGGTCTCTCTCCCCCCGCCGCTCCCGCGTTGTGGGAGGAGGCAGGAGGCAGGCCGGTTAAACTGGCAAAGGTGGGAAAGAGATCCGCCCGTCGGGCTCCGTCCTTCCCGGAGCGGGGCCCTTTGGCGGGGGAGAGGGAGCGCTCTTACTCCCAGGTAAAAGGGTGCACAGCCCTCCCCGTGCACGGCAACCCTTTTGACTCCTCGCTCTTCGGACGGGGAGAGAAAGTTACCCCCCGGAGGGCTGGATAGGGATCGGGCCCGCTCCTCCCTTACCTTCCCTGCGGACCGTTCCCTCCGCGGACCCCGCTCTCCCGGTCCTCCGCCTCCTCCCGGCGCCCCCTCCGCCCTATTTGAGCGCAGCCAAAGCGAAAGCGAAAGCGAAAGCGCCGCGGGGCTTCTCAGAACTGCCTACGATTCCGGGAAGAGGGGCCGGCAGTTGGCCGGAGGGCGGGGGCTGCTCTGGCTCCTGCCGGGCGGGGCGCTCCGGGCGGGGTCTCGGGGCCCCCAACGGGGCGGGGAGGCTGGCGTCGCCCGGCCGCCCTCGACGGTGGAGTGCGGAGGCCGGGACGCCGTTCTCCAGATTTTGTGGATGCACTGCAGCTCCCAGCGTCCACCCTCCGACTCGTTTACACTTTGGTTTCGGGTAGGGGCGGGATGCTGGGAGAGGCAGTTCCGCAACATTTGGAGAAAAAAGCCCTTTGGTCGAGAGAGCCCGTCGGTGCCTCAGGAACCGGACGCTGCGCTCCGCGGAGAAAGGGGCCGGGTTGGACTGCAACTCCCAGCGGTCACATTGAACCGGCCGGGGGAGTGTAGGGCTCGGAGTCCGAAAGGGGTTTTTCCCAAGTTCTGCGCCTGGCCCCCACCCCAATGGCGGAGAGAAGGACCAGTCCTGGGCGGCCTGCCTCGCTCCACCCGCTAGACCCTCCTGCCGTCCCCGGGAAGTCTGGGGCGTCTCCGCCTCGGGCGGCAGAATGACTTGAGATGGCCTTTGCACGTGGTTTCCTTATTCCCGGTTGGAGCGCCCCGAAGTCCACTGTGCAAAGGTGGTGAAGGCTATTGGGAGTTACAGTGCAACCCCATCTGGAAGGCAAGGTGTGGTCCCTACCCCGACCTGTGCTACAGGGTCCTTTCAGCTTAGCTAAGTAATCGTGGGATTTGCAGTTTGCTTAGGGCCTATGAGCTTCACCTAAGCCCTGCTGCCCTCCCCAATCCACAATGCTGGAAGTTCTCTCTGGTAGCAGCAAATTCCAAGTACCTTCTCCTCAAACTACAGATCCCAGGGTTCCCTAGGATAGCGGGCTGTGCAGGACTGATGCCCTCTCCAAGCCCCTGAGTCCCCCCACCGGGGGTCTGTGTGGAGAGGGGACCCCCCCCCACTGGCTCCCTGCAGATCAACAGGAGCAGCCAGGATCTCATTCAAGTGCCTTTAAAGTCCATTTAAATTTATGTATGAACACGGGATTCTATTCATCAATGAACTGGGAGATTTAAATAATGTAGTAACATTTAACCAGGGAGATACAGTTGCAGCCAATTCTTACTGTATTTTCCGGGTATATTGCTAATGTCTTTCTTAACTCTTACAGAAAACGCCTAACAACAAAACATCAGGAAGGACAGCAATAGGCAAACAAAGTAAATGGTTGGCATATGAGTGTCACAAATGTCCTTTTTTTCAAAGTCTGGTCCGTCAGGAGCATCCCTAAAGGTTCTGTAAGCAGGTTATCAGGAAGTCCCTCTAAAATTTCTGGTTAATTAAGAGGATGGTCCAAAGACCACCTTTGTTGTCCAAACAGTCAATATACTGAAACCATTTTTCAACCGACTTGTTCTCTCTGGTCTCTCCTTTGATGCACCTTGTGTTCCCGGTCAATTTCTCATACAATGCCAAATCCAAAATGCCTTTCAGCCAAGTTCAAATGTTCAAATACTCTGTATATTTCCAATTTGGAGCGATTTATTTACGTGCAACAAACAAAAACAGAGAAATTGTTGTTTTACAACAATGCAAACCCGCTTCAGTAGCCTGGCATGTGGCACTGTGCTGTCTGCCTCCTTGCCATGTGAGAGGAAGGCCTAGTGAGTGCAGCGCAGCATCCTCCCTGGATCGGGGCCTGCTTTCAAATGCAATGGGGGAGGAGGGGGCTCAGGTGCAAGGGGTTCCCCCCACCCCCCCTTGGCAGCAACTGCTTTTTACCTCCACGTGGGCAGAGGCAGCCGGCCTTTCCACGAGGCAAGCAGAAGAGGCCTGTTCAGGTAGCCAGTCTTGAGCACAGCTAGCCCAAGAGGTCTTTTGGCACCTCGGAAGAGCAGGAGGTGCCACACTGTCCACTTCCAAAGCCCGGGGGCATAATTACCCTGCGGCAGCCAAGTTCCCTGGGTGCCTGAAGCCAAAAACCAATTTATCACAACAAGAAACTCTGCCTCTCCTCAGACAGCAAAGTGTCTTTAGGGGGAGGGCCATGCCCATGGGCTGCCCCTCAGCAGGAAGGGGAACACCATCCATCTGTGGCTGGCGGGAGCAACACAGCCGGGCAAGGACCTGAAGCTGCTTCTCCTCAATCTAAAGCCAGCTGGGAGTCACCCGTGCAGTGCTGACCTCGCTTCACTTCATTTTTATGGCAAAGACTGTTTGGTTTTAAACAGGAGCTGTTGTTCTGCAGCTGATTCTAAGTTTTTAGAAGATAATTCACTCCTTACACCTTGAAACAGTCTTTTTAAAATGATGTAAGCAAATACTTGACACACTGTAAGTAGCCGTAATACTGGGAGGAACATTAAAAGCAATGGCTTAAAACAGCAGCAGTTGGGGCAAATGCAGTGCATCTGCCCCAGGTAAAGGGGTCCCTTGGCCATCCCAGCTGCGCTTCATCCACTGCGCTGAGCCCGGGAGAGACCCCGTCAGAGTCCCGCCGTCCTCAAGAGATGGCACACAAAGACCTGCTCCCGCTGCTCCTCTGCTCACAGATCTGGGACCGCAGGCCTTGGATCTCCCCCTGGAGCCGGGAGACCTCCCGCTGGAAGCCTTCCTCCTGAAGCCGGCGTTGCTCCTGTGGGAGGGCGGGCAGTGGGCGCATGGGGGAGAGGCAGAAGAACAAGGTCAGCAGGTGTACCCCGATGGCAAAGCGAGGGGGGGGAGAGAACGGGCAGGGAGGGGGGTCACATGGCCCCTCCCCAGATCTTGAGAGACTGTACCTCCCAGCAGCCCCATCTAATGCAGCTGGGGTCAGAGATCACGGGGGGACAGGTGATTCCTTTGGGGCTGTTCAGGCCCTCCCTCGCTGCCCCTTCCCAGCGATACTTCAGGAGAAAGGCGGGATGTGAAACAAACACGCACAAATCAATAGGATACGAACAATGCATGCTCCTCAATGTCACTGGCAGCTCCCTTCAGCCAACAGCGGGGCACGTGCTGGGAATCAGAGTCCAACCGTGCCTGGAGTCCCACGCATTCCCACCCCTGGGGCAGCAGATCTCTGGCTCTTGGTCTTTTACCCTCAGGCGCTTCAGGTTTCCCCCTTGCGACCCCTGCCTCCCACCCCACCCTGCTTTCCTTCAGCTCAACCCCCACTGGCATCACTTGAGGGGTTTCCGTTGCTCCAGCACACACTTCCAGGCCATGTTGCTCATTCCCACCCAACACTGTAACTCCCAAGGAGGTAGAAGAGCCACGCTGGTCAAAGCCCCCCAACCAGCAGAAGGAAGTTCCTAGGACACGCGGTTTCTGTAAAGGCCCTTCTGACCTCCACCCCACCCCGCACTGTGGGAACCAGCCCCAAAGAGCTTGGGGGCCCTGCCGTGTTCATGTGTGGCTGGACAGTTAACCCCCAGCCTCCATTTCAGAATCTTCCAACATAAGTTAAAGGAGAGGATCAGGGAAAGGCTTTACCTGGAGCTTCTGGCTCAGTAGCTGCTCCTGGTTGGCCAGTAGGACCCTTCTGTCTTCCTCCATTTTGGCCATCAGTTGCTGCTTGTGCTCCTCAAAACTCCGCTCCTTCTCCCTGGCCAACTGCTCCGCCCGCTCTTGCATTTCTCTCCGCAGCTCAGCCTCCCTCTGGGAGGCCTCCGCCCGGGCCTTCTCCACTGAAAATCAAAAACCAACAACCAGGAATGTACGCAATCCACCCACGGGTGGTCTTCTGTAAGTGCAGAAATGGCCCCGTCCTTCAGAGAGGCCCGCCAGCCACAGGTGCCCAAATCTCCCACATTCCCCCTGCAACAGGCCTGATGCCCCCGACCAAAAGCAGAATAAACAGAACCAAGTTCCCCGTGCCCCACCTGAAAGAATTCTGACCTTAAGGCAGAGGAGGGGGGATAACATTCAGGCCCCCAGGTGTAACTGGACAGCCCCTCCCAGCATTTGTTCCCCTTGGCAGCATGCTGGCTAAAGGGCTACTGGAAGCTACAGTCCCATCACAGGCAGCAGGACCCCCCAGCCTGGCGGAGAGCCTGGTAGTGCTTCACACTCTCTCCGGAGGAAGGCTCAGCAAAGGCTTGGCAAAGGTTTCGTTTTAGTTCAGCCATGTGGTGGGCTTTGGACTCATCAGGTTTCCTTCTCTTTTGTGCCTGAGCCCCAGCACTGGGGGGTCCCAGAGTGGGGCAAAGCCTGCCCTTCCCACATGACCCAGGACGGCAGCACGTGAGCCCCTGCCCCCCAAACGCCCACGAAGCTGGCAGAGGGGCAGCTGGTACCACCTCCGGGGGAAGAAGTCCAGCAACACCAGCACCCCTGCGGAAAGGTTCACTGGGGGGAGGCAGGACGGGGGAGAGAGACTTCCTGATGCCCCCCCACTTCTCTGGAGGAGAAAACTCTGCACAGGCAGAAAAGCAGCCCGTTTTAGGGCGTACAGACATACTGGCAGCTGTAGCGGGCTTTGGGGCAAACACATGGGTCAGCGGGGGACATGCAAAATTCTTCCAAGAGGGGAGCGCACCTTCAATGTCCTTCTCTTTCTCTTTGAGAGTCTGATCTGCCTGCAGAATGGACTGCGCTGTGGTCTCCTTGGGTGCCAGGAAGTCCTGCAGGGCCTTGGAAGCCTGAGGGAAACAGAAGAGGAGAGAGCAGGGTGGAGGACTGCATGATCTTATGATTTCATGCGTTAAAAGAAGGGCCCAGCGAAGCAAACGACCTTGGATTCACAGAGCAAATGAGGCTTGTAGCAAATATGCCCCAGTTGCCACCCAGCCTACCATGGGCCCCTTGTCCGGTGCCAGGCGATAACGCTCCAGGACACTCTGCTGGTCATTCAGGAACTGCTGGTAGCCACCGGGCACCAAATAGCCCCCGCTACTGAGCTTCTCCTCCACCTCCTGGTAGAGCTCCATCAAGACAGCCTGGCAGCGGTCCAGCGAGGCCTGATCGTTCCGCCAGCAGAGCTCTCTCAGCTTCAGCTCCAGCTGATTCTGCCAGCAGAGACAAAGAGAGGATAGAGGGAGGCTCCCTACCCCCCCGTGGGCCCCCTACATCCGGGGCTCCCTGCCCTCGGCACCAAAAGAAGAAGGTATGTGTGCCTTCTCCCTACTTGCAAATAGATTTACTCAGCTGGAAGTGCCCTGGCCTCCTATCCCAAACAGAAAACATTGTAGGCAAGCTTGGACCGCACTGAGACTGCCCAGAAGGAACGGCTGAAGTGGGAGCTAGTCAGGATAGAATATGAGTCCTCTGGCGTTCCTGGAAGGTGCTACAGAGCAACGGCGGGCATGCAGGTAGTCCAAATGGCCACCCACTTTGCTGGCAGGGCCGTGGACAGTGGCTGCCCTGAGGCCTGTTGCCATGACTGAAGAGGCCCATGAACGGAGAGGCAAAATGTCCCTCACACTGAACAGCAGGCAGAAGAAACATGGGAGGGGGTCCTGATCCCACGTGATGCTCGCGCATTTCCACGAGACAGCCCCCCTCTGCAGGCACCCCAAGGTCAAGCAGATCCACCTTGAGGGACCCTGCACTGACCCTTCTGTCAAAGCCAAGGCCAGCCGTGGAGGGGCAGGGAACGGCCTCTGTGGGGGTGACTCCCCAACTGGAGAATCCCCCCCCGAGTTTAGACTCACCCTCCTCTCTCATCTTTTATTTCATGGGGGAAGAGAGTTCAGGACATTTCTGCCCTGCCAGGCATTCACTGTTACTTTCACCCAGCTGATGTGTGCCCTCAATCACCCCTCCCACCTGAGGCCTGGTCAGTGCAGCCCCTGCCCTTGGGGCAAAAGGTCTAAAGGCCAGGAAGCACCCACACACGCATACACATGCACACACTCCATACCACCAGCCGCCTCTGGAACTCCTGCCCCTCATCCCTGAAGGCCCGGCCCATGAAGACCTGAACGGCCTCCTCCTCGCAGCGGGCGTGGGCCGCCAGCAGCTCCGCCATGTCCTGCACGGGCAGCTCCGTCAGCATCAGCCCCACCATCTCATCGTAGCGCTGCACCGCCTCCTGCACCGCGGCTGCGTTCTCCACCTTGGCCAAGGCCAGGACAGCATTCTCGATGCACGGGACCTCCTTGTTCCGTATGGCTGCCACATAGCTCTCCATCAGGGCCCCCAATGCTGGCCGAAAAGAGAAAGAGGAAAGGGGTCTCTCTCTCTCTCTAAGCTGCAAGGAGAAGCCACCAAGGGCGCCTGGGAGACTCTCAACCCAAGCCTGAGCACTTCCACCACCCAGCTGGGCCAGAGGCGGCCAAAATGGGGAAGGCCCGTGAGCTGCACACAGGCACCCACCTCCTGTGCCCCCAAAAACTGGCACAAAAAAGCTTTTGCCACTCCTGAAGGCCTCCAGGTGCCCCCAACCCAAATGCAACCTAAAAACCCAAACTGAAAAAACTGAGGCAAACAAAAATTCACACCAGAAGGGCACTTCTATTCACTTCCAGTTTCAATGCTGTTGTGAATCTACATCATGGTTTGCTTGTTTTGGGGGCCAACACAGCCCACAGTGGCTGCTGAGTGCAAATAACGATCAGCCTGACCAAGCAGCCCACCCACCCCAGATCCATCTTTGCCCTACCCAGGCGCCCCCCCCAAGCCTTTTGCTGCCTCCCTGGTGCCCCCACTCACATCTCCCCGTCGCCACGCGCCCTCCATGGACAACCTTGGCCCGGGTGCTCTCGTGAATGTAGCGGCAGAAGTTGTGAGCCTGCTTCAAGAACTCACGGCTCAGCTTTGACTCACGCAGGTCCTCCAGATGCTGCAGATCCTCCCGCGAGGCCACCGGGCGGTCAAAGATGAAGCACTTGTGGCTGGGGAAGAACTCCCGGATGCACTGCTTGGGCAGGTCCTGCTTCTCGGGGGCGCCTGGGAAAGAAACACGCACAGTCAAATTGCACCCCTCATTGTGACTGGGGCTGGGCAGCCAGGCCATTAAAAAAAAAAAAGACCTGGACAGGTCAAACACTGTCAATATTAGAGCAAGACACTAGGGCTGATGGGAGTTTTAGTCCAAAACAGCTGTAGGGTGCTGGGTTGCATATACCTGGAGTAGAGGTCATGAGGAAACACCCCTCAAACCCCATCCCCTCCCCTTGGAAAAGTGTCCCTATCCAAGCAACGCACATTCTGATGAAGACCGTCTCGCTGCCCAGACTCGGTTCCCTCCTGCCAGTCCCAGCTGGGTCCCCACCTGCCCGCCTCTCCAGCGCCTTCTCCAAGTACTCGTCCTCCGTGATGGGGCTCCCGTCCTCCAGCTGCAGCTGCAGGGAGAAGTCACGCACGACCCACACGAACGACGGGAAAACGCTGGCCAGGTCATTGGGCATCCAGCCACCCTCCCACTGGTGGCTCCTCTCCCTGTCGGTGGCCTTCATCTTGATGTGCTCTGTCAGTTCCGTCACGTAGCTGGAAGAGTGAGCTAAGGAGGGAAGCAGTCTCCTCCTGCAGGGAGAGGGCCAAAACCACTCAGCATTTCTTCGTGACCCACAGAATCCCAGAGCTGGACGGGGCCGCAGGGGCCATCTACCCCAACCCCACACTGTGCGGGAATGCACAACTGGAGCACCCCAAACAACACCCATCACCTGCTGCCCTAGCAGTCAGGTGCACCCCCAGTTAAAACCAAACACTTTGTGTCTCTGGCATAAAACAAGCAATAAGCATCATCCGCCTGCACCAGGGACTGCCAGAAACTATGATTCTGTGCGGAAGACAGGATAACTTCATGGCAAATCTGCAGCAGCCTCACCAAACTGCACTTCCTAGGATTAACAGAAAAAAGTAACACTGGCATGACTCAAATAAAAGCAGTGCAAGTCTGTGGGGTAAGTACACTCCCATCTTCGCTCCATCGATCTAAACAAAAACCAGCAGGAACTGGATGCCCCCCCGTCTCCCACAGTCTCTGCAACCATCTCCCCCCAGTGTTCCTGTGGGCGTGCCTGCTCTGCCCTACCAACTTCCTGGAATTGCACCCCCCCAGGGAACGGCAGAGGCTCCAGGAAGGGTGGAGATGAGCTCTCCGGCTGCCTGCCCGACTTCTCCAACTTTCCAACAACCGTTTGGTCAGAGCAGCTGCAAAAGGACCCCCCCTCATCCCTAAGCTGTTCAGAAGGAGAGGAAGCCTCCGCTCTCTGTTTAGTTCTGGCATCCACAACAAATTCCTGAGCTCTGCATTCTTTCCATTCTTGGTTTATGTCTTTTTGCTCTGCTTCAGCTCATCTGCAGATTCTAACTGAGACCTCAGCAGAACCTGCAAGCCTGCCCTCTGCACGCCCCCCCACCCCATGAGAGGATTCAAAGCCCACCACAACCAACACCCCCCCCCCAAGTTCCTCTACATCCAGCCTCAGTGTGAACATGTGGGGCTACTGTGCTCCATGCACTTCTCTGATTCTAGATTTCCCCTCAAGACCCACACAAGCCCTCCTTGCCACTCAAGCCATGCCAGCAACCCTCCGGCCCAAGGATACTGTATCTGCTTCAGGGCGTAGTGGTTGATGGTGCCCATGCTGTTGTAGACGAAGGCGCTGCTCAGGAGAACGGAGAGGGCGAAGATCCAAATGTCGTTCTCAGTGTTGCTCTGCAAAGGGCAGGTGGACAATCAGGCCAAAGAGATCCTCACCCAGAGGGCCCCACTCCCAAGAAGACCCCCCCATGCCATAGAGCCTCTGGGCAGCGACGGGCCCCTTGTGACCCTCGTGAAGGAAAAGCCCCCGAGATGACCTTTCAGGGCCACCCTCCACCTCACGTTTTGACTCACCTTCTCCACATCCCCTAGCCCCTCTGTGTCCAGCAGCACCAGGGCGTGGTCGGGCCTCAGTGGGTGCGGGCGGCACCACATCCAGATGCCCTTGGTGCTGGCTTGTACCGTAGCCCCCAGGGAGAAACCTGCAGGGGTCAGAGCCCCCCAAGGGAAACAGAGTGAGCACCAAAGAAGTCAGCTGTGGCGCTTGTCAAAAGCCGACCATTAAAACAAAGAAAATTTTGAGGCGCTCTGACTCCCTAGTTGTCAGGATGTCATTCTGGGGAAGATGCCTGCAGGTAGGTGGGAGTCTCACAGCGTGGAAGGTGGACCAGAGGGAAAATAAAAGGCCAGGAGAAGAAAGGCGGAGAACAGGAAAGCCTAGAAGATGGGGGGGGCTGGCACAAGGAAGACAGAAAGGCAGAGACACCCCCCCCCACTGCCCTCTATGAACACGACAGGGAAACTTCCACCCTGCAGATATTGGGGCTGCAACTCCTAGAATCCCCCTCAGTACATCAAATTACCAATTATGGCAGCTGGACCCAAAAACACCTGAGGAGCCAAAGGTGCCCCACCCCAATCCATATGTGATGAGGTCCTTCCAGATGATCTCCAGAGGAGGAAGATGGCAGGCAGCCCCAAAGATTTTGGAAATGGGGTTCAGGGGGAGTGAGACATGGCTAGCTAAGTTCTCATCGTACCAACTGGAAAAAAACCCCGAGAGAGCCGCACTCAGTTGGGGGAGAGGGTGCTTCCTTGCCGAGGGGCCAGTTGGCGCTCCGCCTTTTGTCAGGGCCCAGGCTGCTCCCGCCTCCTCACCTCCGCTGTGCTTCCCTGCCAGCCGGTTCATGAGGTAGGATTTGCCCGTGCGGTAGAGCCCCACGATGGCCACCACCACCACCGGCTTGCGGATGTTCTGTAGGATCCTCAGGGCTTGCGGGTTGATCCGAAGCTCCCTTCCGGGGTTGTTCTCTATCAGGCACATCGGGGCTTCCATGGCGCTTGCCTCAGGCACTGAAGGGGAAGTCCCTGGAGGCCAAGGACCTTGCAGAGACTGAAAGCCAAGCAGAAGGAGGAGGGAGCCTGAGCAGCATGCCCCACCCCGTCTGCTTTTTGTAGCTGTAGCAGGGTTGGGTCTGGATGCTCCTTGGATGGGAGACCACCAGAGGCACCCAAGGAGGGCGAGGGAAGAATTCTGCCTGAAACCCTGGGGCAAGCGAACCCCAACCACCACCACTGGAGGTCGGGTAGGGAATCGATGTTACTGATCAATCCGCTGATCTTCCAGATCTCTTTGAGCCAAGCTCAGTTGCCATGAGAGGCCTAGGGGGGAAGAAAGAGACGGGGGGAGGAAGCAAGGCTGGCTTTTGGTTGTGGGGGTGATAGGTGGGCAGAAGCACCAGTTGGGGCTGCCTAATGAAGTTGCACTCAGGGACAAACTAAGCATGAAGCTAAAACACCATCTCCTGTACTAGCCTGCATCTTTTTAAAACTGTGAACAGCAGCTACAGGGGAAAAGGGGGAAATCAAGAAAACAAGGAACTTGTTTGCACATACAGATGGGGGATGGCAGGTGTTGTCAGAGTGTAAGAAAGAGTGAGCGAGAGAGAGAGATCTCCCACAGGAAAAATCCACAGGCTAGAGGGCTTCCCTACCCCTTCTGCACCTCCATCCGGACATGGGTCCCTCCACCTATCTTCTTCTTCTTCTTCTTCCGCCTCCTCCTCCTCCTCCTGCAGACAAAGAGAGACGCTTCCAGCCTCTCAGCCCTTCCCAGGTACAAAGTCTTGTGCAGTCTTGCCAAGCGTGAGCTCAACACTCCAGCCTTTTACCCGCTGGAGGGCCGGACGTTTGCCATTCCTTGTGCAACCAACAGTCACTGCAGCTTGTTGGGTGCAAGCGAGACAGGATCCAGCCAGTCTCTCCACCCTTCAAGGCTCCCAGCCTATTTCTGCCCCCGTCCTACCTTCCAGACCTGCAGAGAGGGGGCGCAGAGCTCCTGGGAATCTCTTCTATCACTGGGACTGACCTGGGGAACTGGGTTGACGGGGGATCCAAAAAACACCTCTCCTCTTCCTGGAGAAGCAAAAATTGAGAATCACAGTCTGCTTGGCCAGACCTCACCCAGAGGAATCCTAAGTCCAGTTCTGGGCTCCTCAGAGGAAGGAGGATATGGGCAAGGTGGACTGTGTCCCCAGGAGGGCCACCATGGTGAGCCAAGACCTGGAAACTGAGCCTTGTGAGGAAGGAATTAAGGAGCTGGGAGTGTTTCACTTGCAGAAGAGAAGGTGACTGAGAGGCAACACAATTACAGACATATTTAAAGATCTGACAGGGTGTCACACAGGACAGGAGCAAGCAGTTTTCTGCTGCTGACGAGATCCGAACACGGACCAACGGAGTCAAATTACAGGGAGAGATTCCACTTAAGCATCAGAAGGGCTTTCTCACTGTTTGACAGTGCAATGGGCTACCTTGGAGGGTGGTGGAGACTCTTCTTTGGGGGATCTCTAAACAGGGGTTGGACGGGCACCTTTCAGGAGCGCTGTGGTGCGTCTTTCTACGTGGCAGGATAGGGTTGGACTGGTGGCCGTTGCAGCCCCTCCCAGTCTCAAGACAACAAAATTCTACCCTTCTGTGAGTCTGCTTCCGGTCTGCGGCTGGGTCCCTCCCGCAGGCCCCCTCCTCCCTTTCCAACAAATAGGAAAGTCCCTCCTTTTCACCCGTTTTGGTCACTGCTCAGCCCAGATTGTGCAAGATCGTTTAAAAAATCCGTTTTGTGGGGGGCAGCGCTGAATCCTAGTATCAGTCAGTGTAGACCCCCTGAGCCAACTGCTTATGTAAGTCCCTGCTTACGTAAACTGCTTCAATTCAAGGAGTCTATTCAGAACAAGTCACTGGATTGTGTCAAGCCAGCTTCACTCTCCCTGCCTTGTTTATAGATTGCAGACCTAGTTTTGGTGGTTGTGTGCTGTATAGTGTATTGCCACAGTGAGGGGTGGGGGCAAATTGCCTAAAACTAAGTTATATTCTATGTTCTCCAAGGAGAGGGAGGGGTTGAGGGAGTCCTTTGACAGGAAATTAAAACCATGGTTTATCCTGCCCAGATGGGCAGAGGCTGAAACATCTGCCAACTCTTGAGGTCATCCGGACTGACCCGCATCTGCTGATGGATTGGCCTCAAATGGTCAGGGTGGGCAGCCATAACCCCTTTGCTGGAGGATGCCCTTTGATTCTCAAGCTCCATGCTAATTACTCACATAAATCAACTGTTTGGGTTACTGCTTCGCTTTGGCGTTTTAATGGCTTTTGCTCTATATGTATATTAGTGCTTTACAGGCTTTACTGTGCTATGCGGGGATGATGGGATCAACTCGTCAGTGGTGTGCTGGGAACAGAGGATTGCTATTGCAGCCATCTAAGGTAACAGTCCAGGTGCACAAAAAGACCCGACTGCAGGGCTGAACTGTTGGCAAGCGGTAGGGGAATTTGGGAGGGGACGGAGGAGCCAGAGAAGGAAGTTTTTTGGTCAACAAGCAAATGGGAAGCTCCTGCTCAGTAACCTGAGAGGTCCTGCAGAACACAGCATACAACTTCTTTTACTCCTGGCAATGAGGACAATGAGCTTCATTTGGTCCCGGCAATGAGCAAAATGTGCTGTTCTTATTTCACTGTTCCCGAGAAAAGCTTTTGGAAACCTCTAAGCCTAGTTACTAGGACTGGAGCTATCCTCTACCTCACAGATTTACACCTTGAGACCTGGTAAGGCCACTTCTCAGCAACTGAAAACTAACTAGTATAGTTATTTTTGAACAGTGAGAAAATAATGATCAAATTTCTAAATTAGTAACTAGAGATTTAACTAGTCTTTAAGCCTTAGAACAGAACCCAACCTGATTTTTTCAGAAAATTAATTTTCAAAGCTGTGGTACAGATTCTGAGGTTTTTTAAAGAATTCCTTTGAGCAGGGTGGAGCTGTCTCTCTTTTGCAGGTGCCCCCAGGCAGCCCCTCTTTCCCTCCCTTCTCCTACAGCCCAGTCCCAGGGGCGCCCCCAGCTGGGCACCCCCTTCGGCCTCTGCTGCACAAAGGGGCAGCCGTGCACCAATGCCCCTCCCAGGCTCACATCCAGCCCCGGTCCTACCCAGCAGGCGGCCCCTTGTGAGCTTCTGCAGATACGGCTCAGAAGGACAGGTTGATTCCGAGACAAAGCCTCCACAAACTGCTTTAGCCTGTCGGACAAAACTGAAAGACAACAGGCGCAAAATCATCGTAAGCAGCATCCTCACTGGAACACATGGCTGCAAGTTTAAACGGAAAGTTCCCTCCCCTCCCAGGCAGCCATATCAGGATCCAGGTGAGGTGGAGAGAAGGTGCCACACGGAGAGGGCAGAGGGGGCTACGCGTGCCACAAGGCTTCCCCTGGCACCTCTAAGCCAACTGGCCCCCTCAAGAGGGATAGAGGATGCCATGTGGGTACCAAGACTGAATCCAGATTCACTCCCCAGCCCGGCTAGCCTTTGTGCACGGAGGGGAGCGAGCAGCCAAGTATCTTGGACCACCCCTACCTAAAGACAAAGAAAGGGGTCTGGTGCCCCCTGTCCCCACCCCAGAAAGAGTGCTGCCCTTACCTTCCCCACTGACATCCCTCTTTGGCGCTCTGCTCAGGACGTAGTCCCTGAACACCCCCAGCTGCTTTTGGAAAATGGGGTGCAGCTGGTCCAAAGGGAAGAACTCTCTCTCACTCTCTTCCACAGATGGGGAGCGGAAGCAGAAGGCCTTCTGGGAAGGGAAGAACCGCTGGATGCAGCAGCTGGGGGAGTCCTCTGGAATTGGAAGCAAAACGGGCAAAAAAGGGACACTCAGTTCTGTATGCACCCCAGACCTCACAAGAGACACAAATGAGGACCACACACAAAGAAATCTCAGCTTGCCCCACCCTGCTTTCTGCATTACAGACCTGGTCTGCCCACCCCTCAGCTGGGAAGGGAACCACCAGATACACACCAGCAGAGGAAGAGAGGAGGAACGCCATGTTGTTGTTAGCCTCCTCGAGCATCTCGTCCCAAACAGTGTCCGAAGCCACATCACGGAGGCACCAGGCAAAATCTGGTAGGACACTGCTCAGCAAGAAGCTGTTCTCCAAGAGGCAGTCCTCGTGGACACAGACTCTGTGGACCAGATCCGTCACGCATCTGCAGCAGGTGCCAGTCAAGGAAAGCAGGCAACAGCCCCGTGTTCAAAGGCTGGGCCTCTCCAGCATCGCCCAAGGACTTTGGAGGAGAGAAGGAAGAAGACCCACGCCCGGAGAGAGCCAGCTTGTTTGGTTAAAACCGGCTGGAAAACCAGCTTTCTAAAATGGCCGAGGGGCAAGAGTGGGGGCTGGCCGGAAAGGATACGTCAGCCTGTCCAGCTCCCGCTGGGGATCCTGTCCAACTCTGGAGTTATAAATGAAGACAGTGCAGAGCAGGACGTTCAAGCAGAAGAGCCGGGAAAAGACTGCCTCCTCATCCTGCAGCGGCAGAAGGGACCAGACCAACAGAAGCTGAAGGCCCCGTGGGCCACCTGGGCTATCCACACGCACAGCTCTGCTCTTTGTATTAGCCAGGTCTCTCCATGTGGGCAGGTGGCCAATGCCCATGGACAACTTGCCTCCCCCTGCCCTCCCCCTTAATCCCTCCCTGGATTGGGACTTGGGCCTGAAGTCAACCCCCTACTGCAGATCAGCGGGTGTGTTGTTTTGTGGGCTGGCTGTGGCAAGCGTGGCGTGATTCTTCATCAGAGTTACCCTTACTGAGCTTTTTCCTATCTCCGTGCCACCTTTTCCCCTCTCTGCTATCTGTAAGAGACAAGCCTCAGTTTTTGCGAACTACCCACAAGCCCCCTGAGAGTATTCCCTGAGTTGTGACTGGCTGCTTTCAGCCAGGCTGGCCCACACTAGCCTACCTCACAAGGCCGTTGTGAAGATAACAGAGGAACGGTTAAGCATGTTGTCTCGAGCAAAACGGAGCAGCAGTGGGACCGGACAGATGCAAATTTCAAAGACTGAATGAAAACAACCGCACAGGCAACACACACAGGCATCTACAGGATGTGGGGCAGGGCAGGCTGGGCTGGCTCTGTCAGAAACACACCACCCCTGTCCCTACCCAACATCTCTCCAGACAGCATGGGGCACAACTCCCATCGCTCTGACCACTGTGCGAGCTGATGGGAGTTCTCCAGGCCAAAAGAACCAGAACAAACAAGGTGGGGAAGGTGGTCTAGAGGCACATTGTTTACAGTTCCACAGAGCTACTGAGGCAAAAGAGAGAACTGTGGACAGTGGGAGCTGCAGTTCAAGGACAGCATTTTAACGTCCCAAGTCTGGCCTGGCCAAAACATGGCATGCTGTTGGCTCCACTGTCCTCCCCTGCGAGCATCCTGATTTTGGCCGGCCTTCCTAAAAGCAAAGAAGAAAGCCTGCCACCTGCCTCACCTCCTCACGTTCTTCCTGAAAGCCTTCGGTCTCCAGTAGGACCAGGTTTTCTCCTGGCCTTTTTGGGTGGGGAAGCCACTGTAGCCAGACCCCTGGGGTGGGGCCAAAACCTGTGGGTGCAGGAAGGCAGGCAGTGAAGGGAGGGGCCATCACCCAAGAGGCCCCAAAGGACTCCCCCCCGGCCAAGAAAAAGAGGGTGTGAGGGGCCAGCTCACCATTCTCCTGCCCAGTCAGCTGGCCCAAGAGGAAGGACTTTCCTGTGCCCTTGGGCCCAAAGATGCCCACCACATGGAGGGGGCCAGAAAGACCCCTGAGCAGGGCCAGTGCAGCAGGATTCACACGAAGCAAGGGGTCCACCAGGCACATGGGTTCCGCCATCTTGGCCTGGAAGGAAAGAACCGACGATGGAGGAATCTCTGGCCAGGCACTTTTTGACCAACCAAAAACCTCCTTGCCTCTGCATTACCAAAGCGTTTATATGCCATAAATACAACAGGCCAGTCAGGATGCATCTTCAAACTGCAGCTGGGCATCACAGGGGGGCCAGTGGGAGGCCCAGTCCCACACGCTCCAGTCACCATGGCCAAAGAGGGAAACTCTGCAGCTGTTTGCACTGTTTGAGATGAGTGACAGTGGACCACGTCCTCCACACCCTGACAAACTGGTTACCGTTAACCGTGATTAATGGAAGCAAGCCAGCGTCAAACCCTGGTTTACCAAGCTGCTCTGCTTCACAAAGCGTGGCAAGGTTAATCAGAGTTTAGCATGAAGCCTGTACTGGTAAGCTGGGCTGTGGGTGATCCAGGACAGCAACAGAGGCTCTGAACCCCTTGGGGGCTCGTGGGACTGGGGGGCAGGAGGGCGCCTGAGGCCAAACAAGGGCTTAGCCTCTAGCTTCACGGGGTCTAATCCATGAGAGTCCGTAGCCTCCACTCTCGCTGGAAGTGGATCACTCGAGATCGTTTCATCTGGGGACGCCGGCAGGGACTGTAAAAAGCCCTTCCTGGGCGTTGTCAGAGGACGCAGGACGCAGGACACACACGCAATGCACCCTCAACTTGTTAAACCGCTGATTGCGCCCCTCCCCTGGAAGCACGATCGGCCCCTCTCCCCGCGCACCGCCCCGCCTCTGCCCCAAACGTGCCCCAGACGCCCCTGGCAGCGCCCGCGCGGGGCAGCGGGGGTGCGAAAGCTGGGAGGGACCCCGGAGCAGGAGACCCCCGGCGGGGCCAGGGGGCTGGCTCGGCGATGACCTTCGGGGCCCTCCCCGCCGTCCCCTTCCGTCTGGCCGCCCCGCTGAACCGACCCCTGCCTGGCTGCGCATCGATCGCCTTCAGAAGAGGCGCACGCTCGATGGACAGATCCGAAACGGCAGGCCGGCCCGCTGGTGATGGGGGCCGGTCCCGGAGCGCCCGGGGGTGAGTCCCTGCCTCGCCCTCCTCGGACGCCCCCCATCGCAAGGCAAAGCAAACACGCCAGGAAGGGGCGGGGCGGGCTTGCCGGCTTACCCGCGAGCAAGCCAGCCCCGCCGGTTTCCGACACGCGTCTCTCATCAGGCGTCCCAGTTAGCCCGAAATCCACACGCGCAAACACACGCACGCTGGCGCTCACGTGTTGAAAAACACGGAAAGACACCAATTCACACGCGCCCAGCGGCCTCCGCCCTCGCTTACTCCCTCCCGGGCCCGTTATTTCCAATTTCCCAGAAAGTCGCTCCGGGGAGTGGGGGAGGAAACTGTGGGAGCCGCATTTCTCCAACCTGATCCCAGGGGCGCAGGGCGGGGACTCCAGCCGCGTCCTGCGGGGAGCCGGGGGAGGGCGGACGAGTCGCCCCGCGAACGAGCTCCCTCCGTGGCAGGAAGGACGAGGGGCCCTGCCCGGCTCCTTCCGCTTTCACTTTCGCTTTCGCTTTCGCTCTCCGCGGCGGGAGGAGCAGAGGGAGGCGGGGCGGTCGTGTTTTTTAAAAAATGCCTACCCGGCCCCGTCTGCTGCCACTAGGACCCTCGCCGCTATGGCGGAGACCCCGGGCTTGGAGTCAGTCGGGATCGTGGAAATTCCTCGGCCCTGGGGGGTCGCCTCACGTATAAGGCGCTCTCTCACACGTTATGCTGTACACGTGAACAGGCGTTTGTCTGAATGCCTGTGCCAGAATGGAGGTCAGCGGGCTACCAAAGCGAGGCCTGGGCCGCTTTGTCCAGCGCGGTGGGAGGGGTCACTGAGGGTCCAGGATGGCAGAGCCCCCCCCAAGAACAGGCAGCCTCGGGGCCACCAATCGCCCCCCCCGGCAAATGCAGCTCTTCCAAGAAAGGCCCCTGCCCTTCCTAGGGCGGGAAGGAGACCCTATTCTTTTGCTGGTGGGGGGGGGGTTCAGAGAGAGAGAGAAAACAGTCCTCAGTATTTACCCCCATTCCTTGCCTTCGTCCTCCTCCTCAAGAGCTGACAGCTCAAAATACTGTAGAGGGAGGCTCCCTAAAGAAAAAAACTACGGACAGCTGCAAACCAGAAACCTCCTCTTTGCTCAGAGAAGGGAGGGAGGTCAGGCAGCCACTGGTGGCCTCGGTCTCAAGTCCAATCCTGACCGGATTCTCCGCTGCAGGCCCCCCCGCTGGCCCTGCCCTTAGGCAGAGTGAAGCAGGCGCCTGAGGCAGCAGATAGGGGCTGTCACAAAAGAGCAGCGCTTGCAAGCGGCTTAATCTGGTAGGACCAGGAGAGGTGCCTGGGGGCTGGTTAGTTGCTTCGGTTTACCTTTTACTCCAGGTAGTAAAAGAGTGTGGCTGACTCTGGGTTTTGGGCATTTTGACTCTGGGCCAGGCAGGGACGTCCTCCTCTGGCTCAGGCAGCAGGATGTCTTGAGGCAGCCCTCCCTGTCCCTGCATTTGGGACCTAGTCAAAGTTGAAACTTAGGGCGCCCATATAGTAACGGAGCATCTCATGTTTCAGTTCAAGTATGCCCCCCTCTCCTCCGTTTTGCTTTCAGCCTGGCAGCATAGAGGTTAGGTGGACCCCTCCCCAAAATGAGTTTCACACAGAATCAGAGACACTAGTCTGCCAGCACTCTGATCTTTATGATACCTGCCACAATATTGTCTGGGCTGTAAAAGAAGGCAAATAGATACAAATGAAATAAATAAATGAAATAAACAAAAATGTGTCAGGAAGCAGAAAATAACCTCCTGTGCAGTGGATTGCATGGTGCTATATCTATTATTTTCCTGTCTGGGCTTCCCAGTACTGGATCTCTAAACTAGTCCTAAGTTACGAAATGGGGAGTGGATGTTGACAGTTTGTTCATCTTTGGCTGTGCTGAACTCAAAACCCCAAAGAAACTTAGGGCACCAAGCCCTAGAAGCTGTAGGAAAGGCAGGAGAACTGCCAGTGGGCCTTTTTCACCCTTAATGCTTCTACATTGTTAATAATTTATATAGAGCTTTTGCACAGGAAAAGGAGCTTCTGCACTCTGTGTTTGCCCTTCTCCCCCTCAGGTAGGCCACTGGAGCAACAAAACGGGAGATTTGACAATGGATGGTTCAAGAGCCATTGGGTTTCTGTCTTTGTTATATACAATTCTATCCCAGTGAGGTCAAAGCGGCACGCAGGGCTCTCCTGACACTTTATTTAAGAGATTTAACGCTGTTTCTTCTCCTGAGCCCTACTGTTTTTTGGACCATGTGGGCTGGTGGAGACTTCTGGCAAACTCTGAGGGCTTGCACGTGTTTTTGTGGCATTTTCCACGCTTCCAATAAAGGTACCACCCAACGGATTCCCCCCTTCCCACCTCACCAGGGCCCGATTTTGCTTCTGGTCATTTGTGGAATGAAAAACCCTTATTAGCAGAACATGATAGGCTCCTAATATGGACGTCATCCCTGTCAAATTACTGACTGGGTTCCTGAGAGCCTTTTTTGGGGAGGGGGGCACAGGAATTCTATTGAGAGAACAGCACTGTTTGCAAGTCATGACAAGCTGAGGTGTGGTTTGTTGAAATCTGGGTTATTGTGGCCCATCCACCTGCCTCTGCTAACAAGACATAAACCACAACCCTTGCCCTGTCATTTTTCATTGGTTTACAAATTCTGCTCTGCTTAAACCAGAGGTGGGCAAATCCCAGGGTTTATGAGTTCATGCCACCAGGGTTCTCTCTGGGCTGCAGTATTCCCCACCCCATCCAACCCCCCAAGGCAAGCTAGAAGTGGCCCTAAAGGGCCCTGTGAAAACTCATCAAATTCCAAGCATTCTGAAGGAATTATGGTGCTCAGTGGACATATTAGCTGGAAGTGAAGACCACTCCCAGATGCCTGCTAAATGCTACCCATGCAAACTTTTTGTGAGCTAATTAAGAAATTCAGAGATGGCTTTGCTAGCATCCAAATCCTGATGGTTTCACATGGAATGCTGTTTATTTTTACTCAGAAGCATCTCCCAGTGTGCTATTTTCATGCATTCTAGTCTAAAAGGCACTGGATCCCGGTACGAAAGTGGATCCTCTTTGATTCCCACCCATCACCCTCTCCTATCCCATCCACAGTCCATCCATGGCACTGAGACCAGGAGGAGATTCCTCATCCGTTCATCAGAGTCCTTCCATCCTCAAGAGATGACACAGCGCTTACGCCTACTGTGCTTCCCTTCACGAATCCGAGATTGCAAGCTGTGAATTTCCTCCTGGAGCCGGGACATTTCCCTATAGAGTCTTTCTTCCTGAAGCTGCCGCTGCTCCTAAGGAGAGGCAGAGAGAAAAGGGGAAAAGGTCAGTGCTAGTTGAGCTCCCAACCAAGAGGGAGGTAGAGGCATGGCTGCCAAAAAGATGGACCGACTACCACTAGCACACCTCAGGTGGCACATTGGGACCTCTGCCCCCTCCCTGCTCCACTTCAGCCCTTTCTTTCCTCTGAAACCAGGTGAGGAGAGGAGGAGGAGGAGAGTTTGTCAGAGGGTGCAGGTACCTCACGCGGCCAGGAAGGCGTCCCTGACGGAGACACCAGAGGGAAGCTCCTCCTTCCAGCCCAACGTGTCCCCAAACAGGGCAGAAGCCCAACTGCGGCTCAGCAGGAGGGCTGAGTGTGTTCCACCGCCCTCACCATCTGGGCCTCTCCCCCATCAGCCAGTTGGGCAAACAGTCACCCAAGCGGTGTTCATTACCCTTCTCTTGTGGCAGGCAGTGAAGCCAATCAGCTGGCAAAGAAGAGCTTCCTTTTGTCTGCCCTTCATCTATTTCCACTCAGTTTGGAAGGGAGATTCAGTTCCAGCAAAAGGCAAGAGAAACAACCCACAATGACGGAGCACAAGGGCACCAGCCCTCCCCACGTGTGACCTCCAGTGGTAACATGTGGGTTTCCCTGAAGTTCAGCTGGTTCATAACGACAAGGGGAGAGCATCATGCCACTGGACTGCAATTCCCATCATCCTGGCTATGCTGAAAGTGGCTTATGGGCACTGCAGCCCAACCGTTGCCCACACGTGCTGTGGACCCAGATTATTGCAATCTTGTCCCACAATGTGTACTAAATCTACATTCCTTTTTAAAAATATACGTTACCTGAAAGTAACCTCTGGAAAACTAGCCCTGCATGTGGTTTGAAAGGAAAAGCAGCCACATTTGTCTCTGTGCTAATTGCTTGTAAGACAATAATTTGTTCACTGAGGTACAAGAAGGGAAGGGAGGAATATTTGCAACATGGCCGACTGGCTGTGGCGTCTTTTCCTTGCTCCAAACCCGGAGGCCAGATCTTTCCTTCGCATAATGCAGGGATGGAAATCATGGTGGCCCTCCAAATGTTGCATCCCCCCCACAGACTCTGCCGGCTACAGGGCTGCTGGGAGTTGCAGTCCAACAGTGTCTGGAGAAAGGTTGCTGGACTACCTGCTTTTACCGTAACACAGCTCAGCAGGTGATGGGCTTGTACTTTCCTCTGAAGGTGGTGGGACTGGAGGCAGACGGCTGGCCTACTCACAAGGGCGGCAACCATGCGCAGTGGACACCCCTTAGACCTTTGCCTTCTTTGTGGGAACTTGGCGTAAAGGGTGTGAGAATGTTCAGTTAATCTGATCCACTCCCTGGCTGTGGACCCCGAAGGGCGGTGGAACGACCAAAAGACATTCCCTGGTGCACTTTCCCTTTTCAGACCGGA
Organism: Iguana delicatissima; assembly: GCA_948472985.1. Lineage (NCBI taxonomy): Eukaryota > Metazoa > Chordata > Lepidosauria > Squamata > Iguanidae > Iguana > Iguana delicatissima. The sequence goes on from CAOKZL010000856.1 coordinate 256,340, forward strand.
ATCAGAGCTTCCCCGTAACAGCTCTGCGCCTCCTCGGAAGCAGGAAAACGGGGGCTGATCCAGTAAGAGCCAACGGCCTAACCACCCTATTGCACTCTCGGCAGAAATGTATACTTACTACGGAGATCTTTGGTAAATCATGCATTTTATGAAATGAAAGCAAGGAAGAACTTGTTCAGGTGAACCATGTTTAAAAATCATACCCATATTGACCAACCACAAAGCACTTCATGCAAAGCTTTTGAAGCTCCGCTAGCCATAAAAGGTATTGCTCTTTTGAAATACTGGATTTTTTTCTAAGGTGTTGCAAGTAAGTAACTTTTAATGTTGCAAATGTTGGTAATTTCTGCTTTAGTCATCGTATTGTTGAAAAATACCACAATTACATGTTGCAAAATTTACCTTTGGAGTTCCATTAAGGCAGGCTTGCTTTCCTAGTGAACTGGAACTCATGATAATACGTCATCAAATAATGCATCCTAAATTGCAGAACTCATTTATTTTTCCTCCTCTTCTGTGGCCATTTCCACACAAGACTGTTATAGCGCTATGATTCCGTTTTCAACATCCTATGGAATCCTGGGGTTTGCAGTTTACGGAGGGGCCGGTCGGCCCGGATTCCATAGGATAGAATGTTGAAAGTGGAATCATAGCGCTATAATAGTCTAGTGCGGAAATGGCCTCCCAAAATCCACTTGTTCCCCCCTCCGCCTCGTTCCTTCTCTGAGGCTGCAGGGCTGGCTCCCCCCTCCACAAATGGAAGAGGCTGCATCCCCCGCCTTCTATGGATCCCCCTATCCTGAGACCTTTTTGCGACAATGGATCGGTCCAACCGGCACCGTTGCCCCCGCGCCACCCCGTCTCCTCGAGCGCAGCGCTCTCGCCCCTCATTGGCTGTTTCGTAATCCCGGTGAGAAAAAGCGACAGTTTAAATTCAAAGCCGCCAAAGTGTTAATACGGGGCAAATAATTTCTGATTGGTCAGAAGGATAGGGAACAATAAAAGAGCACCGTTCATTGGCTCTCCGTGCAAGCGAAGGTTGTCCGGGCTGCTGCGACTGGTCGTTTGATGTCGAACTGAGCGAGGCGCCTCAGGACCGTTTTATGGCGAGGAATGCCGGCTTTTGAGGATTCCGGAATACTATTCTCTTTTAGTTCCACAATCTGCCCTTCCGCTCCGTCAAAGCATCCCCAACAGGTAGTATTCATCAGTCTCAAAGTGGAATGGTACCTGTTAAAAAATGTCACCTCACAGTCCCCGAGATGGTCTCTACTGACGCCCAGGAGAAGCCCGGGCCGGTCTGCCTTCCCTCACAAGTGGCGCCCCGTCTGCTGACGCGTTTGCGTATTCACGCGGGGATCGCTCCGCTAACGCCAGCGCAGCGGTGCCCCCAGGCGCCGCCTCTCTTCCGGCCCTCCTGCCCCGGTTTGCCTGGCGGCGCCTCAGCCTTCCCACGCACCTGCCACGTTGTGGGCCCAGACCGCGTGGGCCCCTGGCCGCAGAAGGCGCGCCTCTGCAGCAAGGCCCCTTCTCGGCTGTGTTGAAACGGCGCGAGACGAGCTGCTCCGAAATGAGAGCTGTCCAAAAGCAAATGGGGGCAATTTCTGGTTGTCGTCACCGGACCTCCCTTTCCAGCGAGGCAGGGGCGCCGGAGAAGGGCGTCGTGCAGTCCTTTCCTTACCACCGATCTCCGGCTTTGGGGAGGCAGTGAGCCTCCCGGAAGGGCTCTCTTCAAAGTACAGACCGGCGTGTTGGTATCCCTGAGGAGAAATGGGCAAAGCCGAGAACCTTAGGAGTCCTTTTAGATTTTTATACTTTGGAGACAGAAATTGTTAAAGGCCACCACAAGTAATCATGCCTTCTGGCAGAAAAAGACAGGAAGAAATCTAGCAGCACCTTTGAGACCAAAAGGGAAGAATAATGTCTAAGATAAGCTTTCATAGACTCAAGACTCCTCCTCCAGATACAACAGCAGAAATTTTGTCTTGCCAGTTAGTCTCAAAGCTGCTTCTGGATTCCTTTGCCTTTCCAGACTAAAACAGGCCAACACGGCTGTTAATCTGAATGCAGTTTCTGGCACTGAAGACAGATACTTTCATCCCAAACTTATTCACATTCATCAGCACAGTTCTGCTTAACCATCAGGACGCGCCCATCTCGGCTGCAAAACACTGAGATTTCCATGGGTGTTTCTAGATGGACAGCTTCAAGCACTGCCAGGCACAATCTGTGGAAATAAAAAAATATGGCAGTGGCCATGGAAAAGCATGGGCAAGCGGCAAGTGGAGGATGCCCTTGTCTTCCATTCCCCTGGCTGGATGGGCAGGGCGGACGGCCAATGGGAGTACCCAAGACCAGGAGGCAATGGCTGCTTCAGGTGCATCCCAGGAGTGAGCCTCTGGGGTAGAGTTTAGGAAAGTTCCTTTTTTAGAGTACAGCTCCCAGAAGGAACACAATTGTGTTGGCCGTGGTCTCAGGTATGCACCTCTTGTGGCCAGGAAGCATGCCCTGCAGGGAGCTTGCCTTGGGAGCAGACTTGGTCTCCTTCAGAGCTCCTTGCTCCAGTATGCAATTATCACGGGAGGAAGAATCTTAGCATGGAGGGGGGCAAAGATGAATCATCACATTCCTTTGCAGAGACATATTTTCCTTCCCTTCCAGATTCACATGCCATGGGGGACAAGGAGGACCCTGGCGCTACCACTGTGCCCCACACTCCGCATTGCCCCTCCGATTGCACCACAGATGACCGGAGCACCCAAGACTCCAACTCCATGATCCGCGCCATGGCACGCTTCCCAACCTGTGCTCGCTGCCGGAACCACGGCATCCGGGTGCTGCTGAAAGGCCACAAGAACAGTTGCCAGTTCCAGGGCTGCCAGTGCGAGAAATGCATCCTTGTTCTGTAGGTTCAGAGGAGAAGCCATTTGGCTCTGGGTGCTGCTGACCCCTGGTGTTGCAGGGAGGTGGTAGACCAGCAGGAAGCACCGTGTGGGTCTCAGCAGGTGGCACTGTTCCCTCACGAATAAAAGCTGTCCTCAGATCAGCCAGGCTGGAGAAGAACCTGCTGGCTGCCAAAGCAGAGCCCCTTTCCTGCTTGGGATGGGGTGGCTAGCTCAGGAGGTTGACGCTGTACAGGTTGTTGCTCTTCCTTTGAAAGAATGGATACCCCTTCTAAAAGAAAGCAAAACAAAAAGCCAAGGGCGTCCAGGGGAACAGGCAGAGAGTCTGGGAGCAGAATCAGTGGATTAAAGATGTACTTGAGTCCTGCTCCCCAAGAGCGGGAAAGTAGTTTTTGAGATGGGGGGGTGAGTGGGAAAATGGCAGGTCAAGAGCACATTGCTAATGCTGGATTGGTATTTGCCTTCTTGGTTATTTTGTGTTTGTAAACAGTGGGTTGCCTCTCCTTCTTCTTCCTCCTCCTCCTCCTTCTTCTCCCAGGCAAAGGCGGCGCATCATGACTGCCCAGGTAGCCCTGCACAGGCAGCAGGAGATGGAGCTGAGGAAACAACTGGCTGGTGGTTTGCTGCAGCTTCAGGAGGATGGCTTAGCAGGGAACTCCCTGGATCTGGCCAAACCCCTGAAAGGGATCAGGCCTTGCAGAGGAGGGACGGGTGAGCCACTGTGAGAATCCATGTAAACTGGAGAAGTGGGAGGTTGAAGGATCTTGAAATAAATAAATGTGGTAAACGTGTATAGCACTGGACTGCGCAGCACGTGGATCTGAACTTGATCCCAGCCCTAAATGCATTTAAGGTTAAAGCCACAGCATCAATTAAATACGTAACCCTAACAGTATAAATTCTTAGAGGAATGCCTGTCTTTCTTTGGATTGCTTCTGAATTCTAAAAGAGAAGTCAAATCATGATTTGCCTTTCAAATGTGAATCTGAAGAAGTGGATTGAAATCCACCAAAGCTCCTGCTAGGCTCAAAGGCGCTGCTACATTCCTCTCTTGCTCCTTTTTACTTTTTACAAAAGAAGTTGCTCTTTAGCTTTTAGGTTAGTGTAGGAGTAAGTAAGATACTCCAGACATACAGGAACAGAAGCAAAAGTACATGAGAGATGCACTGTGGTTAAACATAACTTCCACCAATACAGACTCACAAGCCTTTGCAAACAAATGTCCCAGAGACCAAGGGAGAGGAAAACAGGATGGGAAGAGGTGATTTTGAACAAAAGGGCCGTGGAGAATAACAGGGCCTGCACTCTTTGTTTGGAGCTCCTGTGCTCTGATTTGTGTGTGTGCAGTCGCCTCCAAGTTGTCTGTTGACTCATGGTGACCCCATGAATTGCATAGAGTTTTCTTAGGCAAGGAGCACTCAGAGATGGGCCTAAGTACCCTAGAACATCAGATCTTCTCTGATCTTAGAAGCTAAGCAGGGTCAGCTCAAGTATGACTTGTAACAAGAGGCTACCAATGAATACAATGTGCTGTAGGCTATATTTCAGAGGAAGGAACTGGGAAAACCATCTCTTAGGATCCCTTGTCTAAGACAAGGTGTGTGCACATGAAGAGAGAGGGAGAGAAAGAGATGAGATTGCTAGTTCTTTCTCCTGAAGTACAGCCTACAGCACCTGGTATATGTCGGTGATCTTCTGTCCAAGTACTAACCAGGGCTAACCCTGCTTAGCTTTCAAGATCAGATGGGATCTGGTGCCTTTAAGTGATTTCCCCCTACTTAAAGGTTGCCATTCATGGGGCTTTTTGTTAAGATGTGCTTGCAGTCCGGTACTTAGGATATGGCTGTTATGCCCGTTGTGGATATAACAGGGAATCATGACGGGGTAGCTAGGGGAGTACACTGGTTGCATATCAGATGGGCAGGAAGGAATTACTTGGCCTTTTTGGTCCTTGTGCTTGAGCACCCAGGGACACAAAGCGCTACAGGACTTGGTCTGGCTTCAAGCAGTGTGGGGACTCGCACAGGCCTCTCGCCTTTTTTTGTGCAGGGAAGAAGGAGAATGAAGACCCTGTGCAAGAGTCAAGAGGTGGGCTCAGAAGGGCCCCAGGGCTCCTACGGAGGCAACGGTGGAGAGAAGCAAGGAAGGTGAGAGAACAGTGGTGAGGGGAGATCGCATCAACCACTAACCCAACTTCTTTTTTAAGTGGGGGCGTTGTGACCCCAGCACTCACATTTTTTGTTTTACGTTGGGGTTCCTGCAGCGGAAGCGCTGCGTATGGGGTGAGTGCACTTGTAGTTAGCAACAGACTATAGTAGAATAATTAAAGGAAAAACCAGAAAATGTGATATGCGTGAAAGTAGCAGCCTTGAAAGCCTTAGGTTCCATCCCTTATGATAAACATACACATTAAAAGAGGGGGGTGGAATCTGTCTGTCTCTTAATAAAAATGGGCATGCCACAATGTCTTTTGAGGGAAGATAAGTGGCCAGCCACAGGGTGGTGGGAGAGGCCATGAGTCCCTGGTCCAGAAGACGGTTGCTTGCCTTCAAACGGCCTTGGCAGGATTGAGCGAAAGGAGACTCAGCCTGCCAGTGTGCTCCTCTTGTGTTAAACAGAAAACCAGGCCTGCCTGTGGCACCTCCTTTTGATTCTTGGCTCCTTTTATCTCAGAATTTAAGACAAAAAGCTGCTTCAGTGCCTGTAACTCTGCAGGGGACGCCTGCTAGGTGCCGTCAGGGTTTTCCAAGGATAAATGACATGCTTTATGACGCTTAACCAGTCTCACGAAAATAAGAGACACAGATCATAAATGCATAGAACATTTCCTACCAACAGGTTTCTATGAGATGAGCATTTTCCTGCAGTCTCTGATTCAGAGCGTTTCATTCATTGATGTGACAGAGTAACTTGTGAGACATCTCCTTTGTCGTAGTTTGCAATGCTGGTCATGTGGTATTCCCTGTACATATGCATTGCTCATTATTCTCTAGGTAGGTTCCTGGCTGCCCTTTCCTCACTGCCCTAGAGTGACAGAGCCGTCCTGGACCTGTGGAGGGCATCTGCCAGCCCCCGTGGCTTGGGTCCCACCTTCAGCTCCTTTGCCCCCTCCATCCTTCTGCCCGCACTTGCCTCCGGAACATTGCTTCCACTGTCCTGGAAGAGGAGGTAGGTAGCCTCTTTTACTAGTGGAGAGGGCTGTAGAAGTTGGACTTAGGGCCTTATTTATTTATTTAGTTACTGCACATTTGCATACTTGTGGGGGGCTTTTGATGCAATTTGGGGGCTAAGGTCAACCAAAAATTATGCCAAAAATATTAACAGTTTGAAAGGCTCATGGAGCTTTTAGGGACTGGTGCTTGAAGGGGCCACAAAAATGACAACCAGGGATTCCATGCAGCCCCCGGGCAGCACCTGTCCACTCCAGGTGATTTCTGCTTTGTCCAATAGGAAGCAAATTCTCTTAGAAGAGTCTGTGTAGACTGGACTTAGAGGCACCTCCCACTTTGTCCCTAAAGTCAGCTTTTCTCCTACCTCTGGAGTACGTGAAAAGGACAACTGTTTATGAATAAATAGAAAGAGACTTCACTGGTGGGCAGGTTTCCATTTCTATACAAGTCCTGGCAAAACGGCTAGAAATAGAGCTCACCTTGGATCGTTGTTTTAATTGTAAAGGCACTGTTTTATATATAATATATTCAGTGTACAAGTTAATTATATATAAAGCAGCGTTAGACTCGAGGAAAGAGAAATGGAAGAAGGAACATCAACCATGTAAGGCATACAGATGACACCATATTACTAGCAGAAAGTAGCAAAGACCTGGAAAGATTCCTGAAGTAAGTCAAAAACGAAAGTGCAAAGGCAGGTTTGCAGCTGAACATTAAAGAGAACAAAAATGATGACCACAGATGATTTACATAACTTTAAAACAGACAATGAAGACATTGAAATAGTTTACGATTTTCTATACCTTGGCTTGGAGTCATTAATCAGAATGGAGACTGCACTCAGGAAATCAGAAGAAGGCTAGGACTTGGAAGGGCTGCTATGAAGGAACTAGACAAGGTCCAGAAGTGGGAAAATATATCATTGAATACTAAAGTTAGGTTTGTTTGTGCCATCGTACTTTCCATTTCTATGTATGTTTGTGAAAGCTGGACAGTGAAGAAAGCCAATAGGAAGAAGATCAACTCCTTTGAAATGTGAGGCTGGAATTCTACAGAGACCCTGGACAGCTCAAAAGACCAAGGAATGGGCCCTAGAGCAAAGCAGGCCTCTATCCAGAAGCCAAGATGATCAAACTGAAGCTGTCATACTTTGGACTTTTAATGTGAAGACATCACTAGGAAAGACAATAACGCTTGGGAAGGTAGAAGGCAGCAGGAGAAGAGGAAGATCCCATTACACGTGGACAGACTCCATCTGGGAAGCCACAGTGGCTGCCCCCGAGTCTGCGAGACCTGAGCAGGGCTGGCGATGACAGGGTGACTTGTAAGTCTCCCATTCAGAGGGTCACCACATGTCAAAGTTGGCTTGATGACGATTAACAATAATTATTAGCACAACTTATTTTAAACTAATATTTGATATGAACAGTATGTTACGCTTAATAGAAGTGGTACTGCTATTTTGTAACAAAGACAGTTGCGTTGGGACTTGGTAATGCCTTTCAAGGGTGCTAGTATTTTTAAAACCAGCCCTGAAGAAAGAGATGTTGCCCCGGAAATCTTTGCCTGGGTCCCATTTTCATGCTGTGAACGTCTTCCTCGCCTCCGTGTTCAGTACCCCCAACCGCAACAAGTTGCTTGCTTTTCCTGCAGGCTGTGAGGGCACTGACTCTTTGTACATGCCAGGGAGTGTTGTGGCAGCCCCGGGACAGATGTTTCACCAGACCTCTGGCACCTGCTGGCACTTACCTGCACCTGCTGACCTGCCGAGGTACATCTGGGGCACTCCTGCACAGGGAACTTTTAAGGCTGGGCAGAAATGGGGACTGAGACCCGGAGCCTTCAGAAGAGGGAGGTGGGCCTGGTGCAGCTAATCCCAGGATGAGCCAAGAGGGCGGACGCTGAGAGAGTGAAATCCATGATCTGGGTCAGTAGAAGTCTTCCTGTACCACAGTAGATCAGTGTCTTTTTTTGAGAGAAAAGCTCCAGTAGGTAGAAAGGTGGCACACCTGGGAAAAGATATCCTGGCAGACACAGTTGATACTTTGCTGCCTTTGCAAGAGGTGGAAGATCTTTAAGGGAATGTATGTATCTTCTCCCAGTGAACAGTGAACACAGTACAGCTTATGAATAAATGTTTAAAAACATTTACCCTCAAAACACCACCGAAAGTTAAAACACCACTAATTTAAAAGAGTATACAATATAATAGTAGGGCCGAGAGCCAGTGCAGTGGAGTGTTTCGAGCATTGGGCTACAGCCTTGGAGACCAGGGTTGGATTCCCCACTCAGCCATGGAAACCCACCGGTGACCTTGGATACATCACACACTCTCAACCCCAGAAAACCCCATGATAGGGTCGCTTTAGGGTCGCCATATGTTGGAAGTGACTTGAAAGCACGCAACAATGTCAAGGGTCTAGCAAGTAAGACCTTTAAAGATCTCACAACTCTAGCAATGCCAACAGGACATCGGGGCTTTTTTGTACTAAGCTTGCTGTGATTCTTTGGCCCTTGTCTTGCTATATTCTCTTATAAGGTAGATGTTCCAGGAAGCAAGGGTGGCAGGCAGGCAGGCACAGTTCCTGAGAACCCCTCAGCACTGAATGTTTTTGCTGAGAGCTCTACTACCTGCTCAGAGGACCTTGGCTGCAAATTATGACCCGCCATTCTGTGAAATATTTTCCAGTCTGAAAGAAATACAAATATGGGAGTGGTAAATGCACCAAGGAAAGAGTGGCTACCATTGCATAATTTTATGTGCCCACTCTGCTGAGATGTCAGAAAGAACAGCCCTGGGCAAGATAGGAAGTTGGCTGTTCCTCTGAGCATTAATCACACTGTGGAGAGAGCCACGGGGATAGAGGGGCCAGAAACTGTTAGTGTCCGAGGTGCATATAACCCAAGGTTACGTCTTCTTTGGGATGGGACCTATTCAGGAGTCCTTGTGCTCCGTCTAAGTGCCATTATGCTGGAACAAACGAACTGCACACGTTCTTTAAAGAACAGTGAGGTGTAACTTCAGGCCCTGCATACTGGCCCAATAGGAATGGCTCCTGCAGAAAGTGCTTCCTGTCTAATTGTATCTGGCACAAGCACAACAACAGCTGTTCAAGCTAACAAACATTGATTACAAACAGCAAATTGTGGGTGGAAACGTGGAGTGAACCTGGGAGAATGGCAGTGGCAGGAGGTCCTCTTCCCCCTCAGCAGTCTGTGGTGCGACAGGGACAGAAGGCATGTGTGGGAGATGAGCTACCGCCCAGGAACTTCACAAACAAGACTGACACGCTCTCTCTCCTCCTCCCCGCCCCTTCTGCACCCCCTCCTCACCAGCCGCGCGGCCTTGAACCCCCTGAGTGGCAACCTGGATTTGAGCAGGCATACAAGAGCTCCACCATTGGGAGGTCAGGTATTTTGGCCTTGGCCATTTTGTGTGCATTGCATTGAGGTGGCCTGAGGACCAGAAGGGGCCCGCCTTGGTTCCTCCTTTCTTCCCCCAGACATTGCAGAGATATGGCAAAAAGGGGTGAAGCTGGTGGGTGGGATTATTCAATATGGGTGCGCGTGTGCATGTGTATGTGAGAGAGAAAGAAAGAGGGAGAAAGAGATTGGAAGAAAGAAAATGAGCACGCAGAAGTACAGGAAGATTCTCCTTCCAGCGAGTGGCCCAGAGGAATGCTACCTTGCCACAGAGAAATGCACAGTAGCCCAGTTCTTCCTGTTCAGGGGCACCTTGGAACGGTAGCTTCTCGACTGAGGCCTGCTGCATGAACATCCAGTGGCCAGTTCTGTGGGTGGCCACTTCTCCCTCAGCCCATGCCTGCTGCTCGCTCAAGTCTTATATATGCCAAAAGCTTCCTCGGGCTGGTCTAATGGTGTGGGGTGGGATGGCTGTGCCCTTTCAGGCAATATTGTGAAGCACCAGCACCCTACCTGGAAGAATGGCACTCCCCCCCCGCTCCTTTGGGAACAGCACATGGTCCCATGAACAGTGAAAGAGTTCCCACACCCTGATGGCCCATTAAGCTCCTGGACTGAGCAAAATGAGCAATGCAGTTAGCTAGGGTTAAGTGGCCTAAACGCAGTCCAGTAAAGCAGAGAGTTGTGGCTTTCTTGACCCAGCTCAAGTGAAGAATTTCTGGTCTGTGTTCCACTCTGTACACTTGGAAAGCAGGCACGCTGTCTTTCCCTCCCACTCAAAGGAGACACCTCTATTAAAAGATCCCCCATGGCAAGCGCCCAGCCTCGTAGCCAAGCTGGGGCTAAATTCTAGCAGAGGTTGTTGGTAGAAGCCTGCTGCTGAATGCACATTTCCAAGGCATCTGCCACTCTTGTGTTGCGAGGAGGGATCTGGCTAGAGATTTAGTCCGCTCTCGGTCTATTAACCATGAGGTTCTCTCTTTCCTTCTCTTTCAGCCAACCTCCTCCACTCATGTCTCCGTCTGGCCCACCAGGGGACTCATCTTCTCGCCCCTTTCAGAACAACAGTTCCAGAAAGAGGCTGTTGAAGCCCTGATGGTACTGCGAAAGCCCCCCTCTCAGGCCCCTTTCTTACCCCTTCAGCCTGTCTGCCCCCAGCCAGCTCTGCACCTGCTCTGATGGCCTCAGCCCCCTTCTCCCAGCCCTCAGGGGCACCTCAGAGCCCAAGGGCATCCAGTCTTTTAAAGCAGCACCCATCCGGCTTTGTGCCCCCTTGCGGCACAGACACTGCGACAGGGCCTCCGGAACCTGCGGGAGCTCACCAAGAGCAGGGAGCAGGGTCGCTTTTCCTTCCTTTACTCCGTGGTGGTGCGTTTCCCCAGCAGTACAAAAACGTCCGCCTGTTCTCTGTTGCCCCGACCGGGGCCTCCCAGCTTGCCACTTCTCTCCTGGTCTCCAGCATCCAGGCTGTGAGCCCCAGCCCAGGAGGGGTCTCCAGAGTCAGCCAGCACCATTTTGCCCCCAGCTTGGCAGTGTATCATAGCTCCGTGCCAAAGACCGTCCCTGTGCCCCAAATGAGGGACGCAGGTTGGGTTTCCGAGACCAAAGTCGAAATCCTCGGTCCTCCGGGCCCCATTCCCAGCAGCCCCCAACTGCTGCCCTTCTGCGTCCCACCAAGCGATGTTGCTGTTGTGCTGCCCCGCCAAACCACCCATCCCCTTGTGATGGACCTCCACAGGCTCCCCACAGTGTGTCTCCTGAATCCCGGCCCCTGCCTTCTAGGCCACCCACAACCTTTCCCAGAGCCAATGTTTCTCCCAGGACAGAAGGCACCGCCCCCACCGCCCCTGACCCACAAAGGACAAGGGAAGAACGGAGAAACACGTGAGGGCACCCACAAAGGGCTGCAGAGCACCCACCCAGCAGGTAGGCCATGGACGAGTCTGCAGATGCAGGCTGTGGCGGAGTGCGGGTGGCATTTTGACAGTGGCATCCCCACAAAAGGGGCCAGGAAAGGGAAGAGAGCAGCCCAGTTTTCCAGAGGCAAGCCCTGTGACCTGTGCGTGTGGCACCATCTGCCACAACACGCTGTGCTCAAGAAGCAAAGTGGGCAACCAGGAGTGCAGGGCCCTTTTTGGAAGTGGCAGCCTGGGGAGGAAGAGACTCAACAGAAATGTCCACATGAGGCCATCTGTCTGTCGGGGCTTCTGCCAGCCTGGCACCCAGACACTTCATGCAGGGGCAGGCGACTGCAAATTTTCTGCCCCAGGATCCTCCTCCGGGGGCTGCACAACTATAACTGGCACTGGCAGGTGGTTGGCTTCTGGTTTTGATGCAGAACAGCACAGGGGTCCTGTATCCCAGTTAAGAGTAGCAAATTGCCACTCTTGGGATATCTTGTTTTCTTAAATGGCAAGAATAAGGGTATTTGGGAGGGCTGAGAGCTAACAAAGAAGCCAAGGCTTGGCAGGCGACACTCATCCTCGCATCTCAAGTAATGTTTATTTCATTGTCCAGGACTCTCAGCTTAAAATGTATTTGTAATTGTGTTTTTTTTCTAAATTGGTTCTGTTGCTTGTGCACAGAGAATCTATGGGCTGGCAAAGAGGTAGAGAAGTACTGTAACTAGATGTGATAGATAGATACAATAGATAGATAAAAGCTAATAACAAAATAACAAAAAATAAGACCTATTAGAAAATAATCTTTATGCGCAGATAAGCAATATGGAAATGTTTTTAACAGTGAATAGACAAATTTATGCAAGTTTATGTAAATTTATCAGTGGAAAGTATGATGAAGTTAGCCTACTTTTCAGGGATGTTTTACAGATTAGAAAAACAATGCATTCGAATGCACTTGAGAGGAGGTGCTCTTGGGGAAAAGCACCAGTTCTTTGGAAAAGTCTGGCAGTGAAGAAGCCCTGCTGTGGGTCTGGGCCTTGAGACACACACCATGGCTGGCAGAGGCTGTGGATAGTCCTAACCAGAGCAGGTCCGTCCCATCAACTGTTGAGTTATGAGAAATCCTATGGATTCAGAGGCCTACTCTAGTGAGGACTAACAGCTGGGTTTAAGCCAGGATCTGGAACAAAGGGGGCCCCCCCGCCCTTGTAGAGATACTGGCATTGTTTCTAAAAGGAATGGAAACGCGTGCGTGTAGAGAGAGAGTCCTATAATTAGCAATGTTGGTAGACCAGGAGTTATTTTTCACAAAGAGTACGCAAGCTAGTTTGCGTAGATTCTTCTTTGTATAACAAATTCAATGGCAGTGGCCCTTAGCATTTTCCCTAAACAGAGAATCCTCTGGTACAGAGTGCGTTGCATCCAAGTACAACTAGCTGTGCCCATCGCACCCGGGAGGCAGCTGTTCTGTGTTTCTCACACAGCTTGTCTAGAATTTTTTTGTAAAAACATCTCCACCTGGGTGTCTGGAGGCCTGACAGGAGGTCATGCTGATGGGCTTCCTATAGGACAGACCGCAGTCTTTAAATCGCTTCTTCCAGATTAGTCACGCTGAAGCTGATTTGAAGGTCATAGTCATAGCGATGTGCAAGACCCCGGAGAAAAATCTGGAGTGTCTGAGAGACATAATCCCAAAAGGATGTCTCCTCAGAATCCGCTGTTGATACCGGGCTCAATCTGGCAATCGTGACAGCCGCAAACTACCTGGGTTCACTCCAGATCAGGCAGAAGGCGAAGTAATTCCAATCCTGTTTCCTTATGGCTGACCTGGCATACCTCGGTCAGCCACATAGTATTTACCAGGAGCTGGCCGACACCCTGCTGGACACCTGTCTGACCAGCCATCACGAGAGCAACGCAATTGTCAAATGGGCACGACAGGGAAGAGTCAGGGAGACAGCCCCGGAAGTCTGACAGAGTTCTTCTCGTCTGTTCAGGGTCCACCGAAATGGCACCCCTGCAAGCCCACAGCCGGAGCGTTCAGGCAGCCTCATCACACCAGCAGCAGCAGCCACACCGCCTCCCGGAGGCCAGCAGTTCCCCCACCCACTCCAGTCGCTGGCCAGAGGGCCCCCTCTCCCTCCCCGGCTTGGCTTCTGACAGCGGGAGGTAAGGGGCGAGATGGAGGGGCCGCACACCCACCCAAACGTGTACATGGTAGGGGGGTTCCCTTGGTCAAGACAAGAGCCCCCCTCCAAGCCAGTGTCCCCTTGCCAGGGGAGGGGGCCGGCTGCCAGAGACCCAGCCTCTGCATCTCTGTGGGACTCCTGTCCCATAGCGAAGCGATCCAGGCTGCTGGACAGTTTTCTGTGGCCAGGATTGCTAGAGGCGTTCTGCCCTTCTCCCACAGGTTTGGTGCCAGATGAAAGGCGGCCTGCGAAAGAGAACTGATCATTTTAAATGACACAGAATGGTTGTTTTCTAACAAATGCTTAAAAACTTTTTCTTTAAGAAACAGGTTACCATAATACATTTCTGCCTCTTCTAAATAAATCACACTGACATGGTTAATGAGCAAGAGATGGCTTTAGGCATGAGAAGAATACAACCCCTTTCCAAGGAGGCTTGTGCTATTGATTTCATAACTCAGGAGAAGATGTGCACTCTGTTCTCCCCACTGCTGTTTACTGCCAATAAAAGATTCAGAGGCACAGCAGCTGTTTGTGTGGATTTTTACCCTAAGGCTGCAGGCTTGACAGATTTGCTAGTCTGAACCTGGTGTTTTTCGCCACACGATCTATAAGCAATCTCTCTTCCTGTGCAAGTCGAACTCTTTCACAAACACTGCTACATATTTTCCAATATCCTTCGCCCACAAGAGCTGCACAGACACTGGTGATTCGCTGTTAGAGAATGCTGTTTTAGTGCCCTCCTTGTCCGGCAAATCTCTGGCAATTCTGGCCCTGAGAGCCCAAATGGTAAATAAATTGCAGCTGCTTCTGATGTGCTGGATCACAGATCTCCCACAAGGAGAACTGTTCTCACTCTACAAGAGAGGAGCGGGTACACAAAGATATGAACAGAGGGCCCATCGGGGAGCCTTCTGCTCTTCCTAGGAAAGCTGTTTGCGATCAGCCTTCCGTAAAGTGACAGTGCCCCCCCCCCCAGAGAACAGTGCTCAGCAGATGTCCTGCAACGCTGTTTTTCCAGGAAGACAGCTGTCAGTCCTCCCAGTGCAACTTGCAAAAAGCATCCTCCAGTCTTAACTTGAGTGGGGTGGGTGGGGGAAAACCAGCTCTCTGGGAATCGGTCAGACAGGTGCTTGCCCGGACAGGACGCGCTGTTTGGCCAACGTCCGCTCGTCCCCGCCAGCCACTCCGGCGGAACCCAGGTCTTAAAGAAACACTCAGATGACCGGAAGGCTGAGTGGATAAGGCCTGAGCCTGATCGACGGTCCTGGCAAATGGGATTGTAATGGATCCTCTCCAGGGAAGGGGGGCAGAGGGGGCTCAGCCAGGACCACTTCCCAGTCAGCTGGAGATTTCTGTGAGACCACCAGACAGCATCACCCCAACAGGGCACACTTTGGGGGAGAAGAAGGAGGACAACAAAGTCTGTCACTAAGGGAGGCCCCTGGAGAAATTCTGCCCTTGGGCCTCCTGCTGCCCCCCCTTTGGTTTGGAAGTCCTAAAGACCTGGACTGTCTTTGTTTTCCTCCTGCAGCTCAGCAAAGAGGCTCAAACTGAGGCAAAGAAACAGGTAAACACGCATAACTTTTCCTGTTGCACCAAATACACCAAAGGAATGGACAGAAAATAGGTTGAAATAACTCCCCCATCTGATAAAACACAATGAGAATCATGTTTTTTTTTTTTAAAAAAGCACACCACCAGCAGTTGATAGTAAAGGCTATCCAGACTTAACCTAGGAAAAGAAGACAGTGTGAAAAGGAGCAGCAGCATCCAATGCTTCCAAACTGCAAACCAGCAGCGAGTGGAGCTGATTTGCTGGAAAAGAGCTGGAAAGGAGTCGGAGGCCCTGCAGTCTCCGTGTGGGCGCCGCAGCTTGGGTGGAAATTAGAAGCCAGGCTGGCGTGGGAAGATCTGGTCAGCCCACCAGCAGAGGAACACATTCACTCTCTGAACTTTCCAGGCGGGGGTGGGTTGGTGTGGGGCAGCGGAATGACTCCGATCCCCGCTAGCGTCGGGGCCTGGATCACAGGGAGAGGACCCACACGTTCACCGCATCGTAGGTGGTCCCCCTCCCCACCTCGGAAGGGGGCTGAGTTCACCCGCCAAGAGCAGACAGGTGAGTTTCAGCTGTCCTTTCCGGGCTCCAGCCCGCGGCCAAGGCCAACAGGTAGAGAAAGGAAGCAAGAACTGGGGAGCACCATAAAATGCACAGAAGAAACCGGAAAAGTGTCTGAAGGTGCTCAACTGAAGTATGGTTTTATTGTTCCACCCCACAATGTGCTCAGAGGCATTCTTCAGGGGCTCTGTGAAAACACAGAACGGGGCAACAGAGCATAAAACGAGGCGTAGTAAAATAAGCGTTACGACTCCACTGCAAAAGGGATACAGCCCTCTTTGCGATTTAGCAGCGGAAATATGGGACTTCATAAAAAGAAGAAACATGGAAGTAGGGCTAAATGTTTTTCCAAGGTCGGCAGATGGTCAGGGGGACAAGGGCTAAACCCCACGAGCTGCTCAAGAAACGCGCAGGGAGACCTGGTAGGAAAGAGCAAAGGAGAGGCGCCCGGGGAGCCAGCCGCTTCTCGGGAAGACCCCGCCCGCAACCCACGAGGCGAACGCTGTGGACGGAGGACGCCGTTCAAAGGAAGCGCGAGAGCCGGCCTGAAGTGGAGACCCCCGGGCCCCGAAGGAGGACCGGCCGGGCTTCCCGCTACTCCGAAGCGCCCCCGAATGCCCGCCGGGGACCCGCTGGCACGCCCAGCCGGGGTCAGAGTCCGCGCGGGGAGGGCACGGGACCACCTCCCCCCCAGGGGCAGCCTCCCTCAGGAAGGCAGAACGGTACCCGCTCCGGACTCAGCAGCAGCAGCAGCGCCGCCCGACTCGGGGCCGCGAGGAAGGGAGGGAGCCGACCAAAAGCCCCCCGTGTCCAGAATTCTAGTAGCCGCACTCCAAAAGTGTCCCTTGACCCCAGCCAGCTTGGTAAAAGGGGACAGCGAGGACAAGGGGCCCGCGAAATCGAATCCGCGGGGGGCCGACTTCAGGACATCGGGGGGCCAGGGACGGTCCAGCTGATTAGCGTCACGTGTGAACCCCCGTCGCGTGTCAGAAAGGCTGGAGCCACCTGAGCCGGGATCGTTGTTGGGTCATTCCAAAGTCGCCCGAGCCCACAGTCCGAAAACCCGACGGGTGGGCGCAACTCCTCTACTCGGGGAGGTCCCCCGTGCGCATCCAGCCCGCCCGGCTGGGTGGGATTGGTGGTGGCAGCGCGCCCCCGTGTGGCCGCCGGCGGGGTTGCAGCAGCCGTAGTCGGGGCAGGAGGCCGCGCGGAGATGAGTGGGCGGACGACAGGCAGAGCCATTTCCATCGGGCGCGGGGGAGGACAGGAAAGCGCGGCCGCGTCCCCCTCCTCCCTGCCGGATGGTTCCGCCCGGGACGCCGCTTCCCGGTTCGAGCTGAGCCGCGGCGGTCATCCTCGTCGGTGGGCCGATCCGGCGGGGCCGACCCGGTGCTGGCAGGACAGAGCGCCCGCTTTCTGGCCGGCACCCGTGAGTATTCCGCCCCTCGTCTTCGAATGGTACGGGCTGCTTGCAACGAAGAGTGGAGGACATAAGACGGAACTATCGCGCGCGGGAGGGGGAGAATGACTGTCCCTTGCTTTCCTTCTCCCCCAGGAAACCTAGCGGTGCCTCTCCCGTGAGAAGGCCCGGCAGGGGAAGGGCGGCAATCTCGGGCTGTCACGAAGAGCTCTGCTGAGGCCGTGGCGGGCGGTTCTGCGTACCCCCGTCGTACTGTTCGTTGGTATGTCCCACCGCGAGCTTTGGCTCTGAGGACGGTACCACTCCGCCCCGAGGGGAAACTAGTGGGAACGTCCCGCCAGAAAACGGGGGGGGCGTCGCCTGGGAGTCACTCCTGGAGGGAGGAGGGCGCCTCAGGGCGTGGCTGGTTCGCCCGGCGGCCCTTGCGCTGCGGAAGGCAGAGGAGCGGGCTGAGCCCCCCTTTCTCTGAGGAGTGGTGCCTTCGGTTTTTTGTTGCCAGCGGGAGATGGGCGGAACCACTCTCCCTCCGCGGGGGTGGTGAGGAGAAGGGGGCCGCGGGGCGACCTCCCCGCCCGCCTCTCTGGTTCTCAGGCGCCTCCGCCCGGCTGAGCCTCCGGCTGGCCCGGCTGGGGTGGGGTCCCGGGGGCGGGCGACCCTTCCCTCCCTCTCTGCTCGCCCGCCAGGCGGCCCCGAGGGACCATGAGCGGCGGCGACGGCGACGGCGGCGGCGAGGGGAACCCGGCCAGCACCCCGGCCGCGGCCGCCGACGCGCAGGGGACGGGCGCTGGATCTCGCTGGCGAGGCCCCGGGCGGCGCGGGGCGGGAAGGGGCTCCCGGGTGCGTCTCGGGGCGCGTTCCGGGAGTGGCCGCCGGGAGCGACGGCGGTTTGGAGGGGGGCTCGGTGGTGGGTTCGGGAGCCCAGCTGGACCGACGCGAGGAGGCCCCGGCCGTCCGGCCGCAAAGCAGGCGGGGGCCGCGCGCCCCGCGGACCAGCAAGGCCCGTAGCCGACGGAGAGCGCTGGGAGTGGCAGGCCCGGGGCTGCAGGAGGGCCCCTGGGCCGCCCCCCGGGGTGAGCCCCGTCGTGCTCTGAACCCGCCAATATCGGGGCCCAGCTGCGCACGGGGCACGTTCCCGGGTGGTTCCTGCCTCCGCGGAGGGAAAACCCGGTCAAGAGCCCGGGCCCGTTTCGCCCTGACGCTCCCGTTCTCAAACAGCACCACCGCTTCATCGCCGACAGCAAGGACAAAGAGCCGGAGGTGGTCTTCGTCGGAGACTTCCTGGTCCAGCTGCTGCACCAGTTTGAGGTAAGCGGCCCCGGCGGGAGCCGGGCGGGGACCCCTCCTCGGTCGTCTCACTGCCCCGGCTTTTCTCCCCCAGATCTGGAGGGAGCTTTTCTCCCCGCTCCACGCCCTCAGCTTTGGCATCGGTGGCGACGCCACCCAGCACGTCCTCTGGCGCCTGCAGAACGGGGAGCTGCAGCACATCCGGCCAAAGGTGAGCCAGCGCCCGCCCGCCTGCCCCCCGCCCGCCTCTGCCGTCCGAGGCCTCCGGGAGGCACCGGCGGCCCCCAGCAGGAGCGGGAGTGGAACAGGGAAGGAAGGGAGACCCCGGACGAGGCTTCCTACCGGAAACCCAGGTGGCAGGTTCCTGGGGAGAGCGAGGACGTTCCGGGAATTTTAGTTTGCACAGTTTGCTTCACTTTGCTGCTGTTAGTTACCTTGGAGTTGGCCTTGGCTCCGAAAGGGGGACCTCCAGGAGCCCCTACTCCGCTCCTGCAGACTCAGGGAGCCAAACCAACCACAGTGCCCTCTCTCTCTTTTCCTGCTGCCTCTCCTTTCACCAACCACGGTCGTACTATGATGGCTGCCTTCAAGTCACTGCTGACTTATGACAACCCTGGGGCTGAGAGTGTGTGACACGCCCAAGGTCACCCAATGGATTTCTATGGCTGAGCAAAGGGGGGAATCGAGCCCTGGTCTCTGGGGTCTTAGTCCAGCACCCAAACTTCTGCCCTAGGCTGGCTTCCCCTTCCGCAAGTGTCGGGAAGTAACCCCCCCCGCGGAGGAACAGAGAATCAGTAGCCAAATTCAGTGACACACAAAGGCAATGCCAATTAAGTGTGCGTGGCTCCGTTTTGCTCATTTGTGCTTCGCCAGGCAGACAAATGACGGCAAAGCAGAGGTCCCCCGCCCCTGGCGGGCCTGCTCAGATCAGTGGGCACCAGAGATGCTGGGTTGCATTGTACTGCAATTCACAGCATTCCTCAGCAGGGGCTATACATGTAGGCAAGGAAGCAGTTACAGCTTCAGAGTCCAGGAGCATCTGGAGGAGCGTGATTCCCACCCTTGCAGCATTAGAACCAGAGCGTAAAAGAGTTACATTCTGCTCCCACCATCATGGCAGAGAGGAATCTGGTCGTTGTGGTCTGAGACTGCATGGAGGATCCCCTCGGGCAGAGAGGATTACTGTGGAGTTTCAGGACAGGGTGGGGGAGGTCTGCTTCGCTCCCCCATGGCTCCTGCCCCACCTGCACAGCAGAGCTCTCTGACCCTCCCTCTCCTTCACCGGTAGATTGT
Source organism: Iguana delicatissima (assembly GCA_948472985.1). Classification (NCBI taxonomy): domain Eukaryota; kingdom Metazoa; phylum Chordata; class Lepidosauria; order Squamata; family Iguanidae; genus Iguana; species Iguana delicatissima. Next base: position 276,045 of record CAOKZL010000856.1, read on the forward strand.
GGTCGTCTGGGTCGGCACCAACAACCACGGCCACACCGCGGAGCAGGTGGCAGGTGGCATAGAAGCCATTGTGCGCCTCATCCATCAGCAGCAACCCCAAGCCCGTGTGGTGGTGATGGTGAGTGCCAGCAGTGGGGGGGCTGCACTTCGGGGGGAAAGAGGCTGGATGTGTGGCCAGTGGTTTCATTGGACCCTTCCCTCCTTCTGTGGACACACCCACAGGGCCTGCTACCACGGGGCAAGAACCCCAACCCCCTACGGGAGAAGAACCAGCGGGTGAACAAACTCCTTGAGAGCAGGGTGCCGCTCCTGCCCAACACCACCTTCCTCAACGCCGACCCAGGCTTTGTGCATTCAGACGGGACCATAAGCCACCATGACATGTACGACTATCTCCACCTGACCCGCAACGGCTATGCCCGGCTCTGCCCGGCTCTCCACCGCCTGCTGCTGTGCCTTCTGGGGAGTGCCATGCCCAGGCACCTTGACCCGAGGGACGCTGTGCTCTGGCTGGGCAGCAGGAGCACCCTTGGCCGTCTCATCCTGCCCACTGACCACCCCCCAGCCGTGCTCTCCACCTGGGGAGGCCACAAGGGCATTTGGCTCTCCTTTGCCTCCAGCCCCAGGTCCCAAGCAGTTCATCCCCTTTCAGCAGGGATGCTCTGGAGGCAACTAAAGGCCTGTGGATGGCGGGGGGCGGCAGACGGGAATACGTTCGCTTACTGAAGGCCAAAATGCATTGGGCAAATTAATGGGAACCTTTACTTAATAAAATTGGTATGTGAATTTGTGAGGTCAGGCTAGGTCGTTCTCTTTCTACAGCTGGCCATTTTTCCAAAACCAACGGGAAGGACTGGGGAGCGGGAAATTCCCAACGGAAGCGGGGTGTGTGTGCATGCACCATACCCCAGTGCAGCATCCCTTCCTTTCTCCGCACGGCCTTCTCTGAGGCCAGTGGCACAGTTAAGGACAGAAGGCTGATGGGAGGCCGTGTGGGCCCTTCCTAGCCTTCTGGGGTTTTGCCCTCTGGGAAGGGCCTCCTCTCTGAAACTGGAGGAACCCCCTTCATGAACCAGGTAGGGGATGGCCTTTTTGGGGAAGCCATGTTGGCGAGTGACAGAGCAGTTCAAGGCAGAGGCCAAGAGGTGCACAAAGAGTCTCCTTGTGACAGGAGGGAGCTGGGAACAGGCACACCATCTCACCTCAATGCTTGGAAACCCATGCAGGCCCAGGGAAGGCACAGCACTGAGCCACAAGCACTGTGTCACCCGCTCACCTGCCTGCTCAAGGGGTTCTTCAGCCTCAGCATTTTCTTTCCACACACACGCGAGAAATCCCTTTTACTGGAGAGTTTTCGGGTGGGGACAGGACACATTTATATACACAATTCCAGCTGTCTACATTATGGACCTTTAAGAAAATAAGCCATAAGGATATAACACAAGGGTGCCTAACTTGCTGAAACTTAACACAAACACTGCATGAGCAGAAACTCTGGCTGTGGCCGCAAAGTCAAAGGCAGAAGAACAGAGGGGTCTCTGGTGAAGCGCCACCTCACTTCAAGCCTACCCCCCCATCCTTAAGGGCAACTAATCTGCATCCCAAGAAAGGCACCCTGGACATTTCCAAGGGAGGATGCTGCTGCACCCCCACAGACAGCAAGCTTCCTCGGGAAGTCTGTCTGCATGCCAGAGGATAGACGACCAGAGAGCCAGAAGAAGACAGATTGTTAAAGAGCTTTAATAGTATGTGAGGTGGGGACACCCCAATGTGGAAGGGGCTACACATGGTCAACATGTGGCTTGGGCCACCAGGGCACTCACACTGCGTGCGCGCACAAGGGGGGCAGCCCCATCCGCCAGCACCACCCTCTTGCTTCATACTCCCTCGGTGCTGGGCCAGAACACCTCCTCCCCCAGCAACACACCCGCTCCAGTTCCCATCCGGATTTTGGCTATACTGCACCGACAGTCTCTCCTCCGGACGCCCCTCACAGCCCTTCTCTGAGCCCAAGTGGAGCCTCAACCAGTCAAGACAAACAGGTGCCGTCACGGAAACTCTGCTGAGCAAGCCAGCCAGCCAGCCAGCCAGGTGGGCCTCCTCCTCCTCCAGGGATCCGGCTTTCGGAGTGACCACAGCAAGGGCCTGTCCACAAGGCACAGCCAGCCACAAACCACTTCTCGCCCCTTGCCAAAGCCAGGAGGGGCCATGAGGAGGCTCCCCCACGCCCCACGTATTGACACAGAAGCAAACGAGTATGTGGGATCCCAAAATATTTAACGTTATTAAAAGGGGGGGGTTCAAAATTAGAAGCTGTCTGTTCGTGGGTTTCACTGCAGCCCCCGCCCTTCCACAAGGTCTCTATGGCAGCGAGGCCTCTGTCCTGGAATGGTTGATACTTTAGGGGCACCCCCGCTGCCTTTTGGCGGTTCGTGGGAAGAAAGGGGTGTGGAGGGACCACTGGTGACAGCGGAGACACTCCAGCCCTTCCCCCAAGAGGAAGGGAGGGTGCGAAGTCTGTGCAGCGGACAGGCACCTGGCACCCCCCTTTAGTCCCAGAGGGCTGGGGAGGGGGCAGGGGAGGTGAGCAGGGCGAGAGGGGAAGAGAGATGGAGAGGGCAAAGCACCAAGTACCCCCAGCCGCGTCTCTCTCACTCTCTGCGTCTCTCTCGCGGTCCCGGCACAGCCCCTCGCTCATCTAGTGCTGCTGCTGCTGCCTCCGGTCCCGGGCCCTGGAGAACTCTGCTGGCTTCCGTCCCACCCGGCCGCCGTGGTGGAAGGGAGTGCCGCGGGAGGGGCTGCCGCCATGGCCTCTGAGCCTGGGGCTGAGTCCTGCGCGAGGGCCGCTGGCTCCAAAGGCTGCCCCTCTGCCATGCTGCTGCCGCCCTGGCCGGCAGACTCAGGCGTGCTGGGGGCCTGCTCCGTGGGGGTGGCCGCCTGCATGATCTTCTGCCTCACCTCTCGGATCTTCAGCTGCAGGCAGACCTTGGTGGGGAAGATGTCCGAGTAGCGGGCTTGGAAAGCTGCAGTGGCTTGTGCTGCCACAGTGATGAGAGACGGGGGTGAGAAAAAGACTGTTACTCCCGGAGAAACAGCAGGCAAGAAAGAGGCTCCTTCTTAAGGCAGGAGGCCAGAAATGCCTGCACCTATCTGCCCTCTCTTAGGACATGTTCCCCCCACCCCATTCCCAGCAAGTGGGGGAGGCCAGCAGAGAGCTGCCATTTGGCCACCCAGGACCCATGGAGCTGGCCAGGGACTGGCTGAGACACAAGCGAATGCCCAGGCCGCTGGCAGCCGTGACAGGGAAGAACAAGCCAGCCTGTGAAGGGCCTGGCCCCTCTCCCTACCTGAGGGGAAGAAGCCATGATCCTGGAAGAGCTGCATGACCAGGGCCCTCCGCTGGTCCAGTGTGCGCCGCAGCGAAGAGTAGGGCACCTTCTCGTACTCCAGCTCCCCAAGGACATCGTCTGCCTCTGTGCCTGCAAGCAGGCATGTGGGAGGGTGAGCAGCTATGGACCGGCAGGGCCCATTAAAACGGGGGGCAAATGGGCCCAGCCCAGGCGTTCCTCCTTGGGGAGCCCTGCACTCCTGTAACCACCCCCCTAGCCCACTGGGAAGGGCAAACGTGCTTCCGCAAAGGCAATAGGAGCCCAGAGAGCCCAAACGTCCTGCTGTTCTTTGCCTTTTCAGTGCCACCTTTTTTCTCCCCTTGCCACCCCCGCAAAAAACATTTCAGATTAAATGTTGCGCAGTAAGCTGCAGGAAGGCTATAAAAAAGAAAGAGAAAGTACAAAGCAATCCCTTCCCCAGGAAAGCATGAGTCCTGGGGCACAACTCCAAGCCAAGCGCCGGCTCCCTCCTTAACCTACACACATCAGGCCCTCACGTACCCGTTTTGTCGAAGGTAAAGATGTCTCCCTCGCACTTGGCACTCTTGGGCGTGTTTGGCTCCGAGCTGCAGCTGGAACGCCGCCTCATTTTTCGTTTGGGGGAAATGGGGTCTTCCGTGGAAGAGTCCAGGTCTGAAACGGAAGTCCAAGCCCCAAAACTCAGCCCCTAGCTGCCCCACGATACAAGCACAGAGAGGCGGGCAGGGAGCAGGTCAGGAGCTGTGCCTCAAGAGGCAGGTGGGCAGACCTTTCGGCTTCCTTTCACACACTGCCCAAGAAGCGGGAGACTCCTTCACGGTGCTCGCCACCTACGACTCCCTTCTGGGTTCCCGGGCCAAAAGCTACCCCAGTTCCCCTCAACTTGTAACCTTTGGCCGGCCGCTCTCCTCCACCACCGTGAGAAAGACTCCTTGTTGCACCTTTCCTTGATCATGCTTTTCAAAAAAGCATTTTGCCTCAGAGTTCAAGTTGCAAGCCATCACCATAACACTGATTCCTTTTCATCTAAAGCTACTGTTCAGGTGGTCTTGCCCGAAGCCCTTTTGTATTTCTTAACCCCACTGCTCCCCATCTGCCCTGGAGGGCTCCCTCCACAGCACACGCTGGCCGGCCTGGACCCCGGTTCATCCTCTCCAGCGGGGGTCCCAGACCTCTGTCTGCACAGGGGCCGTGCCAACTTTTGGGTCTCTCTCCTGCTGGTGCACAGCAACTGCTTCTGCCCGTCCCGGCCTCTCCTGGCCGTGCGCCGTCTTACCTGTGGAATTCTTTCGCTTCTTGCGGTAGCTGCCCAAAATGGCCCGGGGTGAGGTGGCCAGAGACTGAAGTGTCGGGGAGGGCAGCACCTCTTCAGGCTTGAATTCGGGCAGCTCGGCAAAGCGTTCCTCAAAATCCACCTCCGAAAGAACCCTGCTGGGGGGGCGAGGGGGGATATGGGTCACGGGGGCAGCTGTTGTGCTCTGCCCCACCCCGCTCCGAGCTCTCCCAGGCTACAACCTCTGCATGTTCTGTTCTTAAAACCAGCAGCAACCCCAACCTTTCAACCGCCCTCTTGGAGGAGCTGCGTCTACACTGGGACGCATGCGAGGTGGTCTCGTGCGTTGCTTTTAGTTAAGCACTTATCATGTCTTTCCTTCTGTGGAAGGGCAACGGCCTGTAAAACAAGCCCTGGGCCCCTGGTGTTCCTCTCTTGGTGGGAGGACACGCCCCAGGTAGCAGCTGCAGGCCCCTGCTTCCCTAGGCCTCCCCCCAGACAGAGAACACTAACACTTCGGATGCTGCCAACATGGAGGCAGAGGGGTTTTCTGAGCGCTCCCTCACGGGCAGAAGCACCACAAACTGCCTAAGAAAGAGTGCGGAGCAAAGCAATCTTGGCATCCAGACCGGGAGCGCACCCGAAATCTGCAGCCCTTCAGCCAAGGGTGTCTGGTGCCCAAAAGAACTTCCATCCTTCTCTCTCTGTGCCTGTGACCGTTGAACCTTTGACCAAAGCCTTCCAGAGGTTCTGGGGGCTGTTCTAGGGCATGCAGAGCTCACAAGGAGCACTGCCAAGAGCAGCCTTTCCTAGCCAGGTCCCCTCCTGCCAGCCCAGCATGCACGCCCAGGAAGATGATGGGAAACGTAGTCCAAAAAACCTGGCACACACCAGATTAGGGTAGGATGACCCTGAGGATCACTGCCCTGGGGGGCTGAACGTATACTGATGGCATGCGCTGGAACAAAACTGGTGCCCTCGCACAGCCAACCTCTGAAAGGAAACATCTGCAGGGAAGGGTGGGGCACCTTCAGGGGAAGAGACTCCTGCAGACGATCTCTTGTGGAACAGCCTGCCTGCTGATTTTCCAAAGGACCCCGATGGATACTGCAACCTCCGATAAATGTGGCTCCCACAGGTCTCTGCCCCACACCCTCCCCCCCAGTCACTCACTTGTCCACCGAGTCAAAGGTTTTCTTCAGCGGAGGAGGCCGGACCTTCACCTTCTTCCCCACCGGCCCCTCCTTTGGCTCGGGCCCTTCGGACACAGAGGATGAAGTCGCTGCTGTGGACAGAGCTGAGGGCACCCCCCTGGAACCCTCCCCAAAGTTCGGAGGGCCCGGGCTGAGTGAGGATGACAGTGGCCCCGCGGATGGCGCCGAGGCCTCGGACTGGCCCTCGGGACCCGACGTCCTCCAGTCGGGCGAAGAGGGGAATTTCAGGGGCTGAGCAGGCTTCCAGAGGGAGCAAGAGAAAGAAAGGGGAGTTAACATCAGTCAGCAGGCTGGAAGGGGCCTACCAAGGGCAATGCTGATGGGCAAGGCAAAGAATTTTTTGACTACTGCTAACCTCCCTCTCCCTCATAAAAGCCAAAGCACCTGCGCCAATAGCAGAGCCATCCCCCAGGGCGGAAGATTGTTCTTCCTTGTGAGAAAAGGTAAACAATGATTTTTGGGAGACTCAGGGAAGGTGATCAGTTTTCTGACTCCACTCCAAGCAAACCCACGTTCAAAGCACACAGAGCCTGAGTCTAGCCACCACATGCCAACTGAAACCCGGTGGGAGGGGACGAATGTTGGAAAATGCCCCCCCACGCTTTAGAGAATCAAGGTGACCGTGGAGAACGCGCCACTGACAGTGCCTTCCCTCCATGCGGGGCACAGAAGACCAGCCTCAAAGCACGAATCAGGAGAAAGCGTCAGCCCAAGAAGGGATACACAGGCTTCTTACCATCTCAGCCCCTTTGCTGCCTGAGGGTGGGGCAGGCAGGGGGTCTCGGGCAGCCCTCTCTTCACTGGGCCCCCCTGTTGTCTCCCGGTGGCCCCAGACTTCTGTGGTTGCCACCTCTGTGACTTGTGGCTGATGGGGCGATGGAGGCGAGACCGGCTCCCAGGAGTCCCTGTTTAGCTCCTGGGCTTTGGCCAAACTCTGCTCCGGCCCCTGGCAGGCAGGAGAAGGAGGAGACTCCTGAGGGCCTGCCGCCTCCCAGGGGGCCCGTGGCTCCATGGTTTCAGCTTCCCGATGGTATCGTGGCCCGGCAGGCTCCGGCTGCTGCCCCACAGGGGGCCGTCCCGAACTGGGCGAGGGGGCCGACTCGTAAGAGCCGACTGGGATACTGGCGATGGTGGCCTTCACTCTCTGCGGGGGCTTGAGCGAGGGGCGCTGAGGTCGGGCGGCCGCTGAAGGAATGGCTGCAGGGGCTAGAAAGACAAACCAAAAGGGGAAGACAGCGCTGCTTACCAAAACCCACGGCTGCTCAAGAGTTACGGCAGCAAAAAATTTCCCCACAGCCCTGCTGGAACAAGCCCCCACCCCCAGGAGCAGCCTTTTGCCCCTACCCCCTCCCTCCTCCAGCCTGTGTTTCTTCTGGGAGCAGGAAGACGGGCAGAGAACCCCATCCATGCCCCATCAGGTGCAGATCCCTGCCTGTTGCTTAAATGCTCCTCCTGTCCAGAAGCCAGGGATTTTTGTGATCGTTTTCGTAAGTTCTGGTGAACAGCAACTAAGTCTGCCTCAGAGTGTAGTGGAGTCTCCTTCTTTGGAGGTTTTTAAGCAAAGGCTAGATGGCTATCTGTCAGGAGTGCTTTGAGGGTGTTCCTGCATGGCAGGGGGTTGGACTGGATGGCCCCTGTGGTCTCTTCCAACTCTACATTTCTTTGATTCTACGATTCTATTCAGATTCAGCTATTTAAGTTCTGCCCTCTCCTGAAGCAGCTTATTAAAGATGGCCATGCCTTGATTTGATTTGTGCACGTGTGCTGAACATGGTTAAACTCTCAAGATATAATTGACAGTTTCCCCTACACTTTGCTTAAAGGGCTGATGTAGCACTAAACCAGGACTAAAGCGCCAAACTCTTGCCATGTGCATTTCTGTACTGAAATCCCCCGTTAGTATCACGAGAGAACAATCTGAATAGAGGTCAAGCATAGCTTAAGTGTTGAGAAAGAGAGACATGAAGTCAAGAGAACGGAAGGGATAAAACAAGGCTTTTATGGACCATTCTGGTCTTCCTTGGGGATGAGAAGCAAGGCTTGAAAACAGATGGGCCACATCCACTGAAATGTGGTTTTGCCGTGACAGGTGGTGGCCAGGAACAGCACTTCCCTGAACCTTCTTCCCTCTGCTTTCTCTTCACAACCAGCTCCTGGGCCTCCAGTTCCTCTGCCTCCTACCCTGCTCCCCTCCATACCTGTAGAGCCTGCCAGGCCCTGGCTGGGTGTGCCGGAGGTCTGGGCGCTGCTGCTGCTGCTTCCCCCTTGGGCAGGATGGCTGTGGGAGAGGGGACGGTGACGGTGCTGGTGGCTGCCACCGTGTAGACCACGCTGTGACCGGCTGGTTGGGCAGGGCTCGTTCCTGTCGGGCTAGGGTAGATGGCAGTAATCACCTGCCCTTGTCCAGCGCAGGAAGCTGGGAGCTGGGGACTTTGGAGTGGGGAGACCCCCACGTGGCCTGGCGTCAGCAGGGGGTTTTGACCTGCAGGAAGCCGGAGGAAAGGATTCAGGCCCAAACGGTCGTCCTCCAGGCCATTCTGTCACCCCTTCCCCTCGCATAGCACCTCTCTGCACCCCATCCGCCCATCCAGGCAGGTGCCGCGTCCACCCTCCAGACCCCACCCCACATCCCCATATCCTCAGCCACCTCCCCAGCCTTACCCGAGAGCAGCGGCTGGACAATGGCCTGCCCATTTGGCCCAATGGTGGTGAAGCCCAGTGCCATGGGGGTGGGGCCCACAGGAGACTGGACATAGGTGGTGGTTGGAGCAGCCGGGGGCACGCTCGGCTGCGTGTGGGAGGCCGAGGTGCCCAGGGAGAGGGGGTGCCCTGCAGCCGACTGCACGTAGGTGATCCTAGGCCAGAGAGAAGCCGGGATGGAACAGGGGTTACCATGGCTGCCGCAGCTGAGAAAGCCCAAGGCCCCCACCGTGGCCTGCCTCCAGGGTCAAGGGCTGCACACTGGCAAAAAGCAAATCCATACCTGGTGGAGGAGGAAGGCAGCAGCACCTTCGGGGTCTGGCTTGGAGAGCCCACGGCGACAGTGCCCTGCAGAGCAGCTGGGCTCAGAGGGGGCACCAGGGCAGCACTGCTCTGTGAAGACTGGGGCTGGACGACCGGCACAGAGGTGAGCTGGATGATCTGGGAGGGCAGCAATGCCGGGTCAGCCCTGGGCAGAAAGTCCCTTTCCCCAGGGGAACGCAGGCCTGCATGCTCCCCTTACACACTCTAAGAGAAGTTACCGGAGCTGCCTCGCCAAACCTAAGATGGGCTGCCAGTCAACTAACACAGTAATTTCTAAGCCTCGAGGTCTCATTTGTGTTCTCCTGACTCAGTCTCGGCAGAAGCAGTGGGAAGCGAGGCCTTGGGACGGAACCAGAGGGAGGGGTGAGTGAGGTGGAGGGTCTCTGGACAGGAAGGAGGAAGAGGGAGCTGCGGGGCTCAGAGGTGGGACCAGTGCCTCCTAAAGGCTTTGCAACTGGAGAGTGACTTGAGTGGGATGGGCAGAAAGTGGCCCTGGGGAGGAGAGGAGGGGGCATCTTCCCTGGGGACACTCCCAGTGTCTCCATAACCCACGCCCTTCCTTTGCGCCAAGGAGGGCATCTGAAGTGCTCAGGCACGGTGCTATGCCCGCTTTGCACCAGCAGACAGCCGTCTGATGCCACCGCCCACCCGCAAAGGTACTGACCTTGCTTGCCTGCTGGCTCCCATTCTGTACAGGGACCGGGAACGGCGGAGTCACCAGGGGCAGCTGGGTGGCGGTGGTGGTCCGGACAGCCACTTGGGGGCGGCCATGGGCACCAGGACCTTGCCTTGCACCTGGAGCCCTGCGGGGGGCATCACCGGCCCAGACACCAGGTGATGAGGGGTGGAACTCCCCGGCGAGGGGACCTGGACTGGAGACACGGATTGCACTGCCAGGAAGGGAAGGAGGGAGGGAGGAATAAAAGCCACACAAAAGGAGTCAGTTGGGCAGAGCGTCTGTGTTTCTGTGTACGAGAAGCAGCCCCCAAAATCCCCACCGCAGCAGGATATGATTGATGATCCAGAGTAGATAACACGGACGAAAGTCTTCACAAGATGCTCAGCTAAAACTAGGTGAACGGTTTTTCCCAAATGCCTGGAACTTCAGCTCCCAAAAGCCTCGGCCAGCCTGCTTACAAGTCAGGAATTCTGGGAGCTGAACTCCAAACGTTGGGAAACTCCTAAGGCTGTGATTCTGCTGCCACGAGATGAAGTGATGGTAATGGGATGAAGAAACATGCTTCATCTACTCTGCCTTCTCCTCCAAACCAGAAGTCACAGTGGCTTACAAATTAACATGGTCCCTCCGCTTTTGTGAGGATTCAGAGCAGAAAACCTTGCAAAAGTGGGAAAAAAGCATGAAGTACTCCCTGCTGCACTCCCTCTCCAATCTCCTTCAGGAAGTCCCCCTACATCCCCTCGCCTTTTGCCTTGGTGCACATTCTCCATCCCAGGCCAAACACATGGGAGGGGCAGGGGGAGGTCCAGAAGGAAGAAGGTGCATGCCTCCTACCTCCGTTCCCTTACCTTTTGCCCAGGTGCTCCCGCCTTCCTTCTCTGCACCTGGCAAAATGCAAGGGAAGGTGAGGACACATACGATTTGCGAATAATCAAATTCGCAAAGGCCAAAGCTGCAAACGTGGAGGGAGGACTATGCTCCCTCCACATCAACGCTGAAACTACACTGAAAAGCTGGACACCTGCCACCCTGGCTACATGGCCCCTTTCTAGGCTACTAAGGGCCACGAGCAACCACAGGAGAACCGCTGAGGAGCAGAGAACTGGGAGAGCCAGGGGGGTGGGGGTTCCAGAGGCCCCTACCCAGTCAAAAGGGGACCTGAGCCTGACTGACCACAGACACAGAGGTTCCCCTCTAAGAGAAGCCCCTTCAGGAGATTATTTCCAGAAGCCCTCTTTCCTAGTCTGGGGAACGGGAAAGGATTCCACGTCAGGCGGCCCTCCTAAGGCACACTGAGCCCACAAGTGGAGAGTTCTCCTAATACTAAAGTAAGAGAGGGGATTATTTTAGATGAAACTCCTCACATCCTGCAAAGCATTTGGCAAACGGCCCTACAGGTTTCCTCACACAGACATGGTCTCAGCTCTTTATGTGGCAGAGCTGCCAGTACCCAAGGCGTGGACAGATGCGCAGGAGAGGGGCAAAAATGCAGGCAGAATGGGGCTAGATTCAATGAACCTTGTGGTCTCTTCCAGCTCTACGCTTCTACGCTTCTATGACTCTATATGGCCAGCGGGCACATGGGGGAAGGAAATGGTCCATGAAGCCCCATGGCTCCAGCCTGCTCGAACCCTCTTGGAGGCACCCTGCGCATGAACACCTGGCACGTGCCTGCCCAATTCCAGAAGCAAGGTGCTCAACCACAGCACAGCACGGCCAGGAGGAATGCTCATTTGTGATATCCCATTGTGTACAAAAACCAAGGAAAGTAGAGCATTAAAGGCTTAACTGCCTGCAACTTGAATTTACATTATTTTTCCTTGGGGGAAACAGTGGGCTTCCCTTCCACCAAGAGACAGAGAAATCTCTCTGAGGGGGCTGCTTGAGGCCCAGAATGCCCAGTGGCTCCATGCTGGCTAAGGAGTTCTGGGAGCTACAGTTTGCAAAAGTATTGTTTTGAAACTCTGCACTCAACTAGCGTGGAGGCAAAACAGAACTCGGTGTTTCCGGCTCCCCATTCTCAGAGTCACCCAGAGAAAAGGCGGCTGCTCAATGTAGCAACCCTTACTCCAAGGTAGGATCAGGTTCCGTGACAGAGAGAACCCAAGACAAACAGCCCCTGCAAACACACGCACGCCCCTCACCTTTGGTTGCTGAGGGCATGACGGTGACGCTGCTGCCACTGCTGTTGGTGACCCCAGGGGCTGGCTGGAGGATGGGGAGGGCCTGGGGGGCAGTGATCACCTTCCCGTTGGCGGGTGGCAGAGTGAAGTGGATGCTGGCAGCCCCGGGGGTGCCCGCTGCTGCCGACACCTTCCCCCCAGCCACCTGGAGCTGCTGCGGCAGGGTGGGCAGGATGTACTGCACCTGAGTGATGCTCCCAGCCTTGCCTGCCGCCCCAGACAGGATGCCCTGAGGCTGCAGGATGCTGAGCGGAACAGGGCCGTTCTGCCCAGGTGGAGTCTGGGTGATGAACTGAACAGAGGGCTGCTGGGTAATGGTGCCAGGCGGGAGCACCGTCACTGGGACACCAGTGGCTCCTCCTGTGCCGCCCGCCGGCCCGTAACCTTGAGTTCCAAGAAGGAGGTTGGTGACGACGCTGCCCTGGCCGGTGGGGCCTTTCCCCACGGTGGCCAGGCTCTGTCCCAGGAGTGGCCCGGTTACTAAGTGAGGAGAGGAGACTTGGGCCCCACTGCCAGTCCCAACAGGTGCCTGGGGAGCTTTCTTGTCAGTGTACAGCACGCCAATCCGGCCCACAGGGAGGCTGCCTTCAGGTTTGGCGCCACCCTCTGACGGTGGGGGGCTGAGGAGTGGCAGCCCCTCCCCGGATCCACGTAGGAAGGGCTTGCTGGCAATGGGCACAGGTGTGCTGCTGACTGGCTTGACCACGTTTGTCACGACGGTGGAGGCTGGGCGGGTGAGGCTGGGCGCTCCACTGTAGCCGATCACACTTGTGTTCGTTGTAGTCATAGAAGGGGCTGTTACCAACACTGTGCCAGAGGACAAGCGGGCAGAATCCGGCACCACCACAGCTTGTACCATGCTGTGGCTGCTGCCACTAGGCGAGGAGATGACTGAGTGGGTTGGGGCAGCGAGGGCAGTGGGTCCGGACTCTGCTGCCCCCTGGGAGCTTCCAGAGCTGTCTGACTGCTTCCGCCTGTAAGGAGCTGCAGCCAACGAAGGATCAAAACGAGGCTCTGGGTGCTTGGCTGCTGCGTTGAGTGGGCGGAGACCCCCACGGGAGTCCTGGGCCTTGAAGGTGCCAGGCGGCATCTGGAAGGAGTCATACAGCTTGGAAGGGGGCTGCTGGTCATGTCCAGGGGCAGCTGGGGTTGGTGGGTCCAAGTCCAGGGCCGGAGGGGGGTGGCACGGGGCGAAGGCACCAGAGGCAGAAGGCAGGGCGGCTGAGCGGATCACGGGGGAGAAGCGCTTCCGCCCAAAGTCCTACAAGCAAAGGGGGAGGCCGTCAGAAGGAGAGGCTGTGCTGCTCCTGCCCGCAGACCCAGATGCACCCCCCCACTAACCCTCTTTCCGCTTCAGCCTCTCATATGACAGGCAGATGGCACTAGGCTACTTCACAGGGCTGCTGGAACTGGACTCTATGACTGCCTACTGGCTAGGGTGCTGTTCTTCACTAATTTTCTTCTCAAGGGAAACAACAAATAATTTCACCAATTTTCTTCTTGCCGCAAGCAAATCTTCAAAACTGTGCAGCTTTAGATAGCCAGCTGCAGGACTTACTCCACACAAAACACACGTGTGTGGTTGGTTTGGCCAGAAAACTGCATTTTGAGCACAAAAAACAGTATTTTATGCACAAAGCAACCATGTGTGAATGATGCACAGAGTAAATTCTCCACTACAAAGATTCTCCTTAGTTTAGGAGTTCTCAATACTCACAAAATAGGCATTTCTAAATATTCCTTCCAACCTTTTGGACACTGACAGGCGACAGGCATCCACAGCAATCTTCCACAGCTGCCCCCCTCTCCAGGTTCTGGGGCGCCCTCCCTCCCTGGGAGGCCTGCCCGCACCCCCCCTTGCGCTTTCATTGGCAGATGCAGGCCTTTCCACTCCACCAAGCTTTGGGGAAGCATTTTACAAGAAAAGGGCTTTTTTCCTTTAGCGTTCTAGAGTACTTCAACTATTTGTCTTTAAATCGATATTTTAACTGATTTTCAATTCTTTATCCGGTTTAATAAGACATTAATCATTACCTCTTGCGTGTTTTTAATTCTACCTGTGTCTATCCTGCCAGTTGCCCAAGTCCCAGCTTTGGGGAAAAAGCAGGGGAACAGTAACCAGTCAACTAGAATTCTTCCACCCATACAACCAGGCTGTGACCTCCTGAAGGGGGCCCCATCCGCTGTTCCTGAAGCGCCGCTCCAGGCCCCACTCACCTTGCCGTCAGAGTCATCCCCCAGGGACCCCTCGCTATCGCTGTCTGTCACTCGCTCCTTGCATTTCAAATCCACGTCAGGTGGGTTAAACCCATCTTCAGCTGGAAGAGAGCAAAGCCAGTCAGCATGAGGAGGAGGAGAACCACAACGCTTTCCCGAGTGAGCCTGCCCAGGCCTCTCCCCGCCTCTGCCAAGCTCCCCAGGGAAACAGAGAGAGAAAATGGACAGAGGGAAAAGAGGCAGGTTATTATCCAAGAGCTAGGATTACAGCAGACCTTGAAATGCACTTACTGCAGATGCCAGCACAATACAGCAGGGATTTGGGGGGGGGCTGTGCGCGCCTGCACTCAAATTATAGCTGCTGCTGCAGCGGCTGCTGCTGCTCCTCTTTGGGAGGGCTCTGCAATGGGGGAGGGAGGGGCTCTTGGGTGCAGGGGGGCGCTGAGTAATCAGAGGAACAGACGGCGGCAGTGGGTGCGTAACCAGGGCACAAGGCAGCCCATGGCGGGGGAGCAGGGAGACAGACGGCCCTCACAATCTACTCATCTGCCAGAGGGATTGCTAATGGATTCAGAGAATCCTTCAAGCTGTCTTCATGATTACCTAAATGTGGATGGAGCCACCCAGCTGCAGCCTTCCTCTCAAACTCACAGCCAGCCCATCTAAGAAGCCAGCAATTCCCCCCACAGCTGGGTGTGCTCCAGAGACCGAGACAGAGAGAAGAGGAAGAGCGCGCTGGGAAGTTGCCTCATCCCAGGAGTGGGAACCCAGTGGCCTTTCTCCCCATGTTGATGGGCTGCCATTCTCATCAGCCCTCCGAGTCTGCCTTTAGCCCAATGGTGAGGATCACCAGAGTTGCAACCCAGCAGCACCTGGAGGAAGGCTGCCGGCTTCCTACTCCAGCCTTCTACTGGCTCGAAGTCCAGCCGCCCGCCCACACACCTGATCGGCTGCTGCCATGGACAGGCTCCTTCCCAACTCACCTGGAGATACTAAGGGCTGCAGAGGGAACCTCCAGTCCACCCTTTCCCTGGTGATTTGCCCACCCTTTCCCAAGAGGTGATTTGAAGTGGAGCTGCTGTGCCAGCTGCTACTTTCCTTCTTCACAACCCCTTATGTCCCCACCAGGGGCTCTGAGCCCCAGCCTCTGCCCATCCCGCCTGTCACCTGCCAGCACTGCTGGAGCATCATGCCTTTTCTCTGCGAATCCTGCACTCTGGACCATTACCACAACGCAGCCAAGCTACTCCTCCCAGAGAGATGAGCACCTCCCCAACTGAACCAAGCACGTGTCTAGAAAAAGAAATTCCACTGATTTGTGCAAACGAGTAAAATTCCAACTGCTTGGATAACAGGCGCTAATAAACCAGCACAGCCTGGCAATGCAGATGAAAAAACGCTGGGGTTTTACTCTGTCCTGGAATAAATCAAGATCTTTTAACTATGGGCCCACCAGGTATCCAATCAGCCATTCCACTCCGCATCATGGATAAAACACGTAAACCAATTTGCATTTGCTTGCTCGCTTCATTTATCTTTATTCTGCTTTCCCTTGGAATAAGAAACAACTATACCCCGCTGAAGTCCTGGAAATTCTGCAGGCTCCCCTCGTCCCACTCAGCCTATGTCTGGGCTGGGCCTGCCAGAGTTTACCTGACCTTCCCTAAATTTTCACATTAAAAAGGTTATGAACATCACTGCTCTCCAAGCAGGCAGTGGCAGTGAGCGCCCTGGGTGGCAAATTGCTCACCAATGACGTCATCGTCACCTTCCTCTTCACAGATCACCATACGCTCTTCGTCGCTGGTCATGTCCTCGCTGGTTGTGCGCTGGGAACGGGAGGTGCGGGAAGGATGTGGGAGCAAGGAGTGGCGGGGTCCCTCACCTGGCGCTGCAAAAGTGGACCCTGAGGGGCCCAGCCCCCATACTGCCCCTTCCCACTGGTGTATGGAGACGGTCCAGAACACATCTGGAACATAACACAGCAATCCATTAGATCCCCCTCCCCAAGCACCAGACAGTCGGACAGTCCAGCCAACACAGGGTGGTGGGAGCTATAGTCCAAAAATTCACACTCTCATTTTTAACTCTACGTTCTTGATTTTGCAAGCCACCCCAAGAGCTTCTGTTGACAGGCACCCTTATAAAGACGTAAATAAAATAAACCAAGTTGCCACCAACAACCGTCTCTCCTGCCCAGGAGGCTAAGGGGTGGATTCCCAGGGGATCTCAATCTCATCACCCCAGTTCCTGCTGCCGTGCCCTCAACACCCAACCCCACCACACAGCTGGCACACCCGGGGAGTTCTTGCAGCACCTGGCTCTCCCGGTCACTCTCCAGCCCATGCACCCCACTGTGGGAGAATGCTCGGGGGCGCTGGGCCCCGGGCCCCGCCGTGGGCAAGATTCGGTCTCCATGGCTGTGCCCGGATCCCACAATGCCTGTCTTCCCCTCCGGTCCCAGCAGCACCTGCATCTCAGAAGGTCCTGTCAGAAAAGGAGAAAGCAAGCGGTGAGAAGAGCTGGGAGGAGACTGGCCAAAGGGGCGAGGCAGGGAGGGAGTACTCACCTCCCGGCACAGCAGCGGTGCCCGTCTCTGACATGCTTCGCTCCCGTGTCTCCTTGGCGCACCCCCCGGGGCCGATGGGCTTGATGTCCGAGCTAGACTTCTTCCGGTCTTTGTTACACCATTTCCAGTCAGGGTGTGCTTTAAAATGGGCTTCCTTCACCTGGGAGAACAAGATGAGGGTAGACAGAGTGAAACATATGGGCAACCACACACACTTTCCTGGTTGCACAACCACATGCTGAAAACAAATCGGTGAATGGGTGTCTCTACATGCTCCACATGGCAGGAGATTAAGCTGTGCACCAAAAAGAGCCAAAATGTGCAGCCTGAATAAACTTGTGCAGTTCCCACAGGTGTCCATAAATTATTCTGGCAAAAAATGGAGGAACACAGAGCCGTATCTTAACACTGAAGCCCTGCTTCCTCCAACAGTGGCCCAGCTCCTGCTTGTCCTCTGGCTCCTGAGATTTCAAGCAGGCTTTGTTCTGCACACCTTAAAGTATCATCTCAGAAAGCAAAAAGACCAGAAACCTACCTTTGAAACACACACACACACACACACACACTGCTTCCCAAAAAATCCAATTCTTTACTCAATACCATGTGATCTACCCTTTCTGTCTTCCTTATGTCACATGCAGCAGAAGCCAGCACCGTTATGCTGCCGTATGTTTATGCTGCTCTAAAAGCAAAGAGGGCCTCGGCCCCAGAACCCCCCACCACAAGGAGTTTGAGAACTGTAGTCCAAAAAACCCCATCTTCCCAATCCGCTGTTTTAGCCAACTGCATAAACATGCCCTCTGCTCTCAGGAGACAGAATTCTGGAAGAGACAGACAACTGCTCTGGCCCAGCACCCCCGCCACTTTAGGAGAGTACAGGGCCTTCCTAAACCGAGCTCCCAATCTCCCACTGGCTCCCTGTGCCAAGAAGCTGTACCTGGAAGGCCAGGTCATGGTACTTCTGCTTTTCCTTGGGACCCAGCGCGTACCACCACTCCCCCAGGATCTTGCTGACAGTACGGTTGTCTTGGTTGGGGTGCCGCTGGTGAACCAGGGCCCGGTGCCTCTTGCTGAAGATCATGAAAGCATTCATAGGCCGCCGGATGTGATCTTTTTCTTCTGCAAAAAAGAAAGGGAGTGGTGGTTCAAAGAATGGCAAGGCAGCACCTGGCCTTGCCTTCTCCCCAGCAGCAAGACCAAACTCTGAGGACACCTCCACAGTGGAGCTAAAGGGGCCAGAGGGAGACGCACTGCTTGGGGCAGAGGTCTGGAGAAAAGAGAGAGGCATGGCCCTTGCACCTTGTTTGGACTGCGCCCATCTTTCTCCGAGGACGAATCCCGCTCTTTGGGCAGGGCACTCAAGGACTGGGTCCGGCGCTTGCCCTGAGGGAGAGGGAGCTGGACCTCAGGAGAGACGATGGACAGGAACCTATGGAAGGAAGAGAGGAGGAGGAGGAGGATCAGGCTCAATCTTGCCCCCAGTGCCCTCCCACTGCCAAAACAGCCCAGCATTTATCTACTGAGCTTTCAAACCGGCCACTAACCAACGTTCTCCAAAAAAGGCACTATAGAGGACAGAAAAAATAAAAAACAAAACTCAACAACCCAACAACATACCAGTTTAACATCAAGGACATAAAAGCAAGACAAACAGTGGCATGTTGCTGTGCATCTTCAAGCCATTTCTGACTTACTGGAACCCTAAGGTGAGCCCGTCATGGGGTTTCCCAGGCATAATTTATTCAGAGGGGGCTTGCCACCACTGCCTTCTTCTGAGACTGAGAGAGTATGACTTGCCCAAAGTCACCCATCCATGGCCCAGGGAGATTCAGGCCCAGGTCTCCCAGAGTCCTAGCCCAATACTCATGTGGCTTGTCCAGGATCACCCAGCGGACTTCCATGCCCAACGAAATATTTTAACTCTGGTCTCCTGGAGTCCCAGTCCAACACTCAAGCCATAAAAAAACACTGGCCCTCACAGCTTGTAGCGAATAAATCATTTTTCAGCTCCGCACTCACGCATCGTCATGGTCGCTCTCCGTCTCACTGTCCAGACGTGGCGGTCCTGTGACATCGTCGTCGTGCTGGGATGGGCCCCTGCCAGCTCCGGGTGTCACGGCCAACGATGGCTGGGGAACTGGAGCTGGACTATCGGGGTGGGAGGTGTTTGGCCTCCCTGCCTCAGCCCCTGAAGATACGCCAGGGAGCTCATGGGCCACCGCAGAGGACTCTGGTGGTTCTGGGAAGGCAAAGGACCAGCGTAAGAGGGGAACGCAGCCGGTGGAGGCAGGAAAGGCAAGCCCCCAGGGGGGCACAGCCAGCCCCATTCTGGCTGGGAAAGGATTGCCCACCTTCCCCTCCGGTCCCGACCAGAGACTTTGGCGAGAAACGCCCAGCCAATCTCTGCAGCTCTCCCCACCCCGTCTGTCTCCCCCTCACCTTTACTCTGATTAGACGTGGAGGGGTGGCTGACTGGCTGCTGGCCTTCACTGGGCTGGACAGAAGAGTCTGGCTGGCTGGGAGCCAGGAAGGGCACCAGCGAGTGCCACGGGAATACTGCCACGGATCGTGGCTCCACGTTCGTCCACACTGGAGGGGCAAAGAAAGAAAAGATAAAGCGTGACAGACAATGGGCTCAAAGAAGGAGGTGAAATGCAAGGGTGTTTGGATGAAGAGTGTCAGCAAGACAGGAGATCAGGACTCCTGCGGGGGGGAGCAGCCCAAGTACCTGCCTTCCTCCATCTCCACTCTCTCCCTCTCACGCACACTGACGCACACACAGACACATCCCCCTCCTCCTTTATAATCACTCTGTCCGTTCCCTGGGAAAGATGGTCCACTTTGGCAAGCCGCTCTCAGTCCCAACCAATCTCTGCCAGGCATCATCCCCAGATGTTTCAGTCCCCAGGAAGAGGCAGTGGGAGAGTTTCTCTTCTGCCTGCCAGGAAGCAACCCTGCTCCCCCCTTCCCAGCTGAAAGCCAGGCGGAGGAATTTTACAGCTGCAGGAGGGGAAGGGGTGGGCAGAGGCAGCCGGGAAGGGGCCTGGCTGGCTCACTCAGACTCCCACACTTGCTGAGGCAGCCCCTTGGACCTTGGGAGCATCCTCTGGAAGCTCCAGGCCTCGTGGGCCACGGAGTGCCAGAGAGGGTACCAGGGCAGCCCAGTGGCCGGCCCCTCGGCAGGGTGCTCCGTCCAGGAAGAGGGGCTCCAGTGTCAGACCCAGGCCACTGCAGACAGCTTGCCAGGCCTCTCCCTCCTTCCTTCCACTTCCTGCTGCCCCATATCAGGCTCTGCAACGCTTCCTCCTCCTCACGAGCGTCCAGGAAGGGGCGAGTTCGCTGGGAGGGGACAAACGCCCAAGGCTCTGCACCCCTGCCACCTGGCCTTGTGGACAACACCCAGATTTCAGTAAGTCTACCTGCAGCAATATACTCATTGGACGTGTGCGGCCTTCACGCCTGCCAGCTTACAAGGCACAAGACAGCAACAAGTGTGAACAAAGCTGATCCTCGCACCACCACCACCACCACGGCCCCCACACCAGGAGACTAGCACACAACAAACAAGAAACACAGACGGCTCTACAGCCCCTCCACAGAGGCCTCCAGCCCACCATGCGCCTCCCTCCCTGTGCTGACAGAACAGCCTCTCTACAGTCTCTGCCACTACCAAGGCACGTGCTCAGAGGATTCCGCAGGGCAGCACCAAGCAGTCGCCGTGGAGAAGAGCAGCAGTGCTCAGTGTTCAGACAGAATGGACAGTGCATCCTGTCATACTCTGCAGTTGCCCCACTGCTGTGCAACCCTCACTTGCTCACACACTTGGCACTCTGGCGACAACGGGAGACCTGCTCATCACCCGTCTGGCCAGCACGGACGGGGTTGAAGGTTTGCCCCCGGGGCACCCAACTGATTGGGCCAAGCAGCACTCAAGAATACAACCCCGTTGCCAGAGCCCCTGAAGAACAGCTGCCCACTGGAACTGACTGCGCTGGGCAGCGCACCCAAACCAGCAGAAGGCCACTTCCGCGGTACCTTTCTAAAGGGGGCAGCAGGAAAAAGTGGGTAATTCTGCTGCTGGTGCTGCTTCAGCTGTGCTGGATTTTACTTCCCTGTGGGCTACTGAGGAGGTTGCAACCCACCTCTCAGCAATCGCTCAAAAGAAAAAGGGTGTCAAAAGATATAAAATGAAATATTGCCATTTTCCCCTTGCAAAACAAAGACACACCCATTGCTATTGGAGCCACTTCCCACACACACACCCCATACTTTTCTCTGCCCCCCATCCCTCCTCCCCCACGCCTCGCAGCCCCTGATGGATGAATCCTTTTCTCTCCCCCCTCCTCCGCCTCCTGTAAAGTTAACTCAATTATTAAAAGCTCTGAGTGCATCGTGGTTGTGCTCTGCCGGGAAGTGCTGGCTCAGTGGCTTCCTGTCCTCCGGCTGGTGACCACATCCCCAGGCGGAGGGGAAGGATTTGGAACTGGGGGAGAGGACGAGAAGGAAGAAAGGAAGGAAGGAAGGAGGGGTACTGGAGAAACAAGGGCACGGAAGATTAAGGACCCCCCCCATATGCACACAGAGAGAGAGAGAGAGAGAGTGTTACTCCCACCCAGTAAGGAACGGGGGCTTTAAACATCACCTCCAGAGGCTGCCACCTCCCCCAGTGAAGCGACAAACACAGATTTGATTTCCAAGATCATGAAGTGGCATCAACAAAGAAGAGAACACTACATAACAAGGCATGTGCCAGTTTTTTTAAAAGATCAGAAACATATGAGAAGGGGCTGTTTGGACCCCAGCTGACAAGCTGAATCTTCAGGTCCTCGTGGGGGGGAGTCTCAGTGCTTAGCACCGGGAGAACATCCTCTCAGCACCCAGAGTGGGGACAAGGAAAAGAGAGCCTCAAGGGCTGGGCCAGAGGGGGAAGGCCCACCACCTCTGCTGCAAACCAGCTGTGAGGCCATGAGCCCCCCCTTTCTTTTAATTCTTCCTTGTTGTTCTTTTTAATCTAGAAACTGGGGGGGCAATGTGACTGACAGATAAGATTATGAACAACAAACACAACAAATAGCAACAGTCTCAAAATTAAAAGCTCTCAGGTACTTTCAAAAAAGGGGCTGCCATGCTGCCACTCTCCAGCCACGTGGGGGGGGCAGGGAGTTTGAGAAAGTGGGGGGGCTGCAACAGGGCAACTGTTCTGTCATCTCCCCCCCACCAAGAAAAAGTTCACCTGCCAAAAATCTGCACACAGGTTACTGACTGACGCCAAAAAAGGCTGGTGGGCCAGCAGGCACCAGGAGTGGGGAAAATCTTGCACCCAACATGGGCTCCTTACCCTACCCAATGGTGGCCCCGAATCCTATCTCCCCAGGCACCTCAGAATGGAGGCCCTGCCCTCTCCCCCCACCGCCCCTCCATCCAGGGGAAGACAAGCCCATCTTGAGCAGCATCAGGTGCCTCAAAACTCTTCTCTGCCTTCCTGCCTCCCTCCCTCGCACACACGCACACAGAGATAGAGCTGGACAACCCCCACCCCTTCCAAGCTCCCAGCCGTCCACCCCAGACCCACAATCCACTGACCGAACATGCCAAGCCCCCTGTGCGGCAGAGCAGGCAAAGTGGCTGCAGGCGCTGCTGGCGGTGGTCTTTCTGTGGAGAACATCCCAAGGCCGGGGCCAGGAGGGCGGGTAGGCGGACCGACGACCACCCCCTCTCTCTTTTCTCTCAGCAGCCCCTTCCTCGGTGGGCCGCCACCATTCTCCTCCTCTTCCGCCTCCTGCCCCCCAAAAGCGCTCTGGGCCAGGAGGAAGGTTGGGGGGCTCCCCAGACAGGCCCAACGGGGCCACCCTTTCCGCCCGGACCGGCCTGCGTCGGCGGGGCGCGGGGGCTGCTGTGTGGGTCAGCGAACAGGGGCCCCTCCAGGGCAGGGGAGCATCTTCAGCGCTTCCGCGGGGGGGGGGGGGCAGCCGCAGATGTCAACAGGCTGGGGCCCCGAGCGGCGGTGCCGCCACGTGCGACGAGGTGGGCGACGGCAACGCGCGGGTCCTCCTCGGGGGCGGCGGGCGCGCCTCTCGCCCCCCGCGGCCGCCAGCATGAGGTCACCTGGGGAACATCTGGGGGCAGGGAGGGGGAAGAGGGCGAGGGGGCGCGGGCGCCGGGGTGCCAATGGGCGCTCCGGGGAAGGTGGAGGCGCGCGCGGCGGGCGAGACGGAGGGAGGACTGCGCGCCCCTCCTGTCCTAGCCGCAGGGGGGAAAGAGGGCGGGCGGGGGCTGAAGAGCGCCTTCCTCCCCAAGCCCACTCCTCCCGCGCCCGGGAGGGGAACGGGAGCCCGGTCTTTGGCGGCGCGGGGCGGCGCGGCGCGGGGGTGAAGGGAAAAGAAGAGGAAAGGTGGGGGTCGCGGGCGATCCGGCGGCCCCTCCCCTCTTTGGCAAGGGCGGCAGCGGCGGCCGCGAGTCTGTCGCGGCTGTCGGCGACAGGAGGGCGGCCGGCTCCCTGTCGCGGCGGAGGCTGAGGGAGAGTGTCGCCGCCTTCACCGTGGCTCCGCCTGTGGCGCCGTCCCCTCCGGTTGTAGCGTCGTAACCGAACACCATTCACGGCCTCCCGCCTTCGCCGCCTTCCTCCTCCTTCTCCCCCCTCCGGGAGACGAACAAGGCGGGCGGGCGGGCGGGCCCCCTCCCCTCTTCCTCCTCCGCCCCTCCCTCCCGCTTTCCCTCTCGCTCACTCACACACAGAGAACGAGCCAGCCCCGTCACGCATGCCCAATTAGTCCTCGCCACCCCATTGGCTACCGCCACGCCGGTCATTCACATGCAAAAAGGTCCCCCTCCCTCCCGCCTCAGACACACACTCTCTCTCACTCACGGATGCTCACGCGCACCGCCGCCTCCCATTGGCCGCCCGCGGAATGTCAGTCATATGCAAAAAGGAGACCGCCTGGTGGGGAGGGGAAGTGCAGATAGTGCGAAGGCGTCACGTGGTAAACAGAGATCCCCATTGGCTGCCGTTTACTCCAGCAAGCTCCCCGCCTCACCCCCTCCCTTCTTCGACTGTTCCACCTCGGCCCGCCCGCACGCCGCCCGCCCTTCAGCGCGGAGGGAGAGACCACGCCCGAGGAGCGCGGGGGGGGGTGGGAGGAGGAAGGCGGGGAGGGGAGCGAAGGGGCAGCCGGGCGGCAGGGAGGGGCGGTTCGGGCGGGTAAAGTAGCGGAGTCGCGTAAGTAGAAACAGCGGGGCGATTAAAAAGAGGGGCCCGCGGGGGAAGAAGTGGGACCCGGGAGTGGGGAGAGAATGGGGGCCCAGGTGGAGCGGCGGGCGAGGGAGGCGAGACCGGCGGGCAAGGGCAAGGGCAAGCCCAGCTGCGGGGCGTCCCAGCTCCCGGAACGCCGCGCCCACTGGAGGATCCCCCAAACAGCCGGAGGGCGGGAGGGCCCGGAGGGGGCGGCTGGACCACGATGCCGGGGGGAAGAGAGGGGGAGTCCCTCCTAAGAACAAGGTCAGGGAGGGAGAGAAGTGGGATGGGGAGCAAAGCGGGGGGGAGATTTGGAAGCCACTGGCTGGAAGGTGCCCTGGCTGCCCCCCCAGGCCCCGCTTGGCCCCCCCGGCAGGCGCCTCCTTCCCACTCACCCGCACACTGCACCCTTGTGCAGCCCCCTGCGTGACCCCCCTTCCCAGGCGCTCGCCCTCCTGCCCCAGTCACCCTTTCTGGGGCGGCACCACATCAGATCAGGCGCACAGGCAAAAGGGCGCCCCCCCTCACCTTGTGATGTGGCTGCTGAAAAGGCCAATGCGATCTTACAGGGCATCAATAGGAGTATAGTGCTGAAATCAAGGAAAGTAATAATACCACTCTACTCTGCTTTGGTCAGATCTCCTCTGTAATAATACTGTGTCCAGTTCTGGGCACCCCACAGTTCAGGAAGGATACGGACAAGCAGGAAGGTGTCCAGAGGAGGGCAACCAAAATGGTGGAGGGTCTGGAAGCCATGAAACTCTGAGGAGCGGCTGAGGAAGATGGGTAGGCATAGCCTGGTGACAAAAAGGTTAAGAGGGGACATGATAGCCATGTTTAACTATTTGAAGGGATGCCATACGGAGGATGGAGCAGGCCTGTTTTCTGCTGCTCCAGAGACTAGGACGTGGAGCAATGGACTCAAAGTACAGGAAAAGAGATTCCACCTAAACATCAGGAAGAATTTCCTGATGGTAAGACCAGTCTGACAGTGGAATCTACTGCTGCCTTAGAGGAGTGCGGTGGAGTCTCCTCCTTGTTTGGAGGTTGTTTTTAAAGAGAGGCTGGATGGCCATCTGTTCAGGGGAGGGCTTTGACGGTATCTCCTGCAGGGCAGATTGGGGTTCGACTGGATGAACCTCGGAGTCTCTTCCAGCCCTAGGATCCTATGATCCCTGCCCAGGTATGAGGACAGCAGCTATGCAGAGATTGGCTGTGGGGGTCTGGTGCCAGCAGTCCCATCGAGCGCAAGTGCTGGCACGCCGCCATGGGCCCCTCACTGTGTGCCCAGGTGCCCACACATGCCACTGAACTGAAGTCGCTCCTGTTCCACTTTTGTCTTTGCACGCACACTCACAGAGCGAAGCCGCTGTTTTGGCTGGCAAGCAGCCTAGCGTGGCCAGCCAGGGATTAAGAGGAGGAGCTCGCAGTGCAGCCGCATTCCTGGGATAATCTATCCTCCCTGGGGGAGCAGGGTGGCAAAGACAGGGAAAAGAGGAGGAGGAGAATGATAGTGTGTGTGCACATGTGTTGTGGGGGGCGGCGGAGGGCAGTGTTGTCGCGCAGGAGATGACTCTTCCTCCCCGGCCCCCCCAGAACTGCCTCCGCTGGGTGAGTCACCCCCTCCTCCTCCTCCTCCTCCTCCTCCTGGGCCTGACTCAGAGCCGCCTTCGCTGGCAGCTGGAGGGGGTGGGATGCAGCCAGCCTCCTCCCCCCACCAGACAACAGCCAATAGGCTGAGAGGTGAAGTGAGGAGAGAGAGAGAAACAGAAATACACCAGCGTGCACACACATAGGAACACACACACACACTGGGTCTGGGCGCCAGGCCAGGCCCGAGCCGGGCCAGGATCCCACTGTCAGAGAGACTGTGCATGCGCGCGCATGGGGGGAGGGGGAGGAGGGAAACGGGAAGGGCATGAAACACCGCTGCACTTCTAGCATGCGCCGCAGAGCGCCAAGGGCAGGGCCAGAGGGGGAAAGCTGGGCACCGGGACACACAACCACTGTCCTTTTAAGGGGAGAGGGCCATGCACCCCCACCCACCCGCCCACGGATCACTCTGGGCCTCCTCCCCCCCGCCAAAGGCTCACAGGCTCCAGGGCCACGGCGGGGCCTCCCTGGACCCCCTGGTGCAGGAAGGCCCGGGACTCTGGACAGCCGCCTCCTTGCTGTCTTCCAGCCCTGCAAAACAGACAGCTTTATGAGAAAAGGGCTTTGTTTTCAGTGTGCTATTTTGATTCCATACTTGCAAATCAACATTTTACATGCTTCTGATCCTACAGTTTCATCCTGTTTTAACTTTTTGGCTTGTTTTTAGCTACGTGTGGCTTCGTGTGTGTGTGTCTTTCCCTCTTGCAAACTGCCTCGTGTCCCAGATTTGGGCAAGTGACAAACAGGAAGACAGATAATGCCCACTGGAAATGGGGTGGGGGGAAGGACTGAAGAAGAGAAAGAATAGCAGCCAATCTCTTCAAAAAGCAGGACAAGCACACGCAAAGAATAACGGGCACACAGGATAGAACTAACAACCCTCGCCGAGAGGCTCTGTGCCGCGCTCAGACCCTGAGCAGGTCTCTCTCTGCATGCCCCAATGAGCCACCATCCAGAAGCCAAGGAATAAGTCAGTACAAACATGAAACCAGTGATCCTTGGAGAAAAACAGTTGAGGACTCCTATCCATGCCAGGTTCTAAGAGGGCAACAACGTACAGGCATGTACATACGTTTGCATAGATTATATATATGCCGATGCAT
Organism: Iguana delicatissima; assembly: GCA_948472985.1. NCBI lineage: Eukaryota > Metazoa > Chordata > Lepidosauria > Squamata > Iguanidae > Iguana > Iguana delicatissima. The sequence goes on from CAOKZL010000856.1 coordinate 302,559, forward strand.
ACACACACACACACGTGCACACACATACAGTGCTCCCATCTGGGTTTTGGAATGGCACCAGGTCCTGCTCTGATGTCACCCATGCTCTTGGCACACAGGGCATTTTGCATCCCCGGCATAATAGCTCCATGTGTGTGTTGTGTGATTCAAGTGATCCTGCTTGGCATGCTTGTGGCACTCCATCAGAGCCTGTAAACAATGTTAGGATACAAAACTCAGTCCAAAAGTACTACCTTTCCCATGCCAAGTGCTATATCGTGGCATGCACAACCCTTTTGCCATCGGGAAACCTTCCTCCCTCCAGATGTTTTGGACTGTAGCTCTCACAACCCCTCACCACCAGTCAGAACAGCTGAGGTTCCTGAGAGGTGAAACTCAAAATACCCAGAAGGCCAACAGTCCACCTCCCTACTGCATCCCTGTGGGAGATCCCAGAGTCAGAGAGCTGGCCCTCCTCTGGAGCGCTCCCCTTTTCCCACTCCCAAAACCTTTTGTCTGGATGTTCTGGTCTACAATTCCACAATTCCTTGGTTTGCTACAGGTGCTGAGGCTTCTGGGAGATGAAGTCCAAAATACACACCCCAAGACGCTCCGGGTGACTACTTCTTTAGGGTCTTGGGCAGATACGTTTTCTACCCACTAACTCCTCTGCCACCGAGCTGGAGGGTCCTTCCCAAGTACAGCGCAGAGCCATGCGGGGCCACAGCTCACTGGGGCATGTGGTGAGCCCCAGCCACACTGTGGTGAGCCTCAGCCGCCCAGAAGCCTGCCTGTCCATGCTGAATGCTCAGGGCGCCTGGCTGGAAAGTTACCCATGAAAACTTCCTTGGTCTCCCACTGGAAACGGTGTCCAGAGGGGAAACTGTGAGATGCTGGCAACAGAAGCAGAAGGTACTCCTTGCAGCTCCTCGAGCACCAGAAAATTTTCTCTCCCCTCCTCATTCTCTCTAGGTACACCTGTGTGCCAAAAGTCATGCTGTATATGCAATTCCTTATTAGTTATTATTTTTGGTTCCGTGCTGATATGCTGTGGCGCATAAGTTAACCAAAGAAGAACAGAGATTGTTCTCATATATTAATACGGAAGGCACAGTGCCCCACAACAGTCACTGGCTGAAGAGTATCTGACCTGAAGGAGGCTGCCACATTAGAATTTGCAAACATCAGAGATGCGATGCTTGTGTGTATGTGTGTACACGCATGCATGCACGTCTTCAGGTGAACCACTGAATTTCATATGGGTTTCTTAGGCAAGGAATCCTGAGAGGTTGTTTTGCCAGTTCCTTCCTCTGAAATGGAGCCTACAGCACATGGTACCCATTGGCAGGCTCTCATCCAAGTGCTAACCAGGGCTGGCCCTTTGTAGCTTCCCAAATCAGAGAGGATCTGCTGCCTTTGCTTAGGAATGTTCAAAGGCTGTGCATCCAGATAAGAAAATGCCTTTTTAAAAAGGCAAGCATTTAATTTATAAAAAAAAATCCTATGGAACATGGCTTTTGGCATGCCCTGTATATAAGTAGGAGTAACAAAATGAACTTCATAAATGAATTAGCAAAATATTTCAGTTTCTGCCTTCTTCAGTTGCTCAGAATAAAAGTTACAGAATCGTAGATCTGGAAGAGATCCCCCCCAGGCCGTCCAGTCCAACCCCTTCTGCCATGCAGGAACACACACTCAAAGCACTCCCTTTACCAGCCTCTGCTTAAAAACGTCCAAAGAAGGAGACTCCACCACCTTCCCAGACAGCAGCATATTCCACTGTCAAACTGCTCTTGGTGTCAGGAAATTCTTCCCAATGTTTAAATGGAATCTCCTTTCCTGCAGTTTGAAGCCATTGCTCTGTATCCTAGTCTCTGGAGTAGCAGAAAACAAGCTTGCTCCATCTTCAACATAAAATCCCTTCAAATATTTGAACATGGCTATCGTGTCACCTCTTAGCCTTCTTTTCATCAGACCAAGCATCCTCACCTCCCTAAGCTGCTCCTCAGAGGGCTTCATGGTTCCCAGACCCTCCACCATTTTGGGTTTTATTCTAAGCAACTGAAGACAAAGCCAGCGTGTTGTAAAGGTTTTAGTGTCGTAGCACAACCCTGGAGACCAGGGTCTGATTCCCCGCTCAGCCACAGAAGCCCACTTGGTGACCTTGGGCATATCTCACACTCTCAGCCCCAAAAACCCCCATGATAGGTTTGCTTTGGGGTTGCCGTAAGTTAGAAATGACCTGAAGGCACAAAACAAGTGATGGAGATGCCGAAATGTTTTGCTAATTTGGTTATTGCATTCAGTTTGTTTAGCATGCTAATAAACTTATATTTTTAGTGATTAACTGCATCTTTCTGGCATCCCAAACAGGCTTGTCAGGAGTGTTGTTTGTAATTCACCACTATCACCCCCATGTATTTGTTCTTGTGTGTGTGCAGACTTGAGGCCATGGAAGCTTATGCTATAATAAACTGTTCAGGTTTACACCGCCCTGAAAGGCACCTGTTGACTCAGGATGAAGATTTGAAGCATCTGAAGCACGCAGCTATGCAACATCAACTGGCAAACCGGCCTGGTGGGACGCAGACCCTACCAAAGCACACCCTTGGCCAGCTTGCGCTGTGTCACCCGTGTGCCACGTGAGAACCCATGTACGGGCCAAATGTACAGGGGGTGCCTGAGTGCACACCAGGGGCACGTGCATGCTCTCAGCAAGAGGGAGCACACAACAAGTGCCTCCGTCCCTTAACCACCGTTGCGCCTTGTGTGGGTACGCAGAGGAGCCCCTTGCGCGTGACAAGACTGCAGTGCCCTCGCAGCCAAACACACAGCAAGCCTTGAGGTGTACGCAGTGGCGTACAACAGCCCTCCCCCACGTGCACGCACATGTACTCTCCAATCTGGATCTGTCTCCCCATCCCACCGTGATAAAAATAGAGCCCAGGCTCCGAGCAGCAGGGAGATGGTAGTCTTGGTTACCCGTTGCTGAGAAACTGCAAACTGCATTGGAGATGCTTGAAGGAGAGGGAGCCCTGGGAATGGGACAAGACCCCCTCCGCCAGAGTGTATCCCATCCCCCGCCCCAGCCGTGGGCCCTCCCCTCCCCTGGCCCCTCAGAACAGCCAATGCGGACAAATTAGCAAAATCAGGCCTGTGTGCAAGGCAGGTTCTCAAACCCCTTTGGCCCTCCGGATGTCATTGGGCTTCATTCCCAGAAAGCCCTCAGCCAGCAGAGCCAGCGGGCAGGAACTCCTGGAGCTGCTCAGCCCTCAAAATCTTGAGTGACAAGTTGGCTCAAGCCTCCCCCCCATGCCAGAACCTGTCCAACCCTGACCTCCATGTTATTCACCCCAGGCTCAAGCTGGGAATTCCCAGAAGGGAATGCAGAAATAAAGCAAGAAGCCAAGCACACAAAATGAAACCTAATCCACACATTCCCTCAGTGGCTGTGAAGGAGATGGTGCTTGCCGCATGCGTGTGTGTGTGTACACTGGAAGTAGGTCTCTGCATTGTGGGCTGTCTTGTGCCAGAACTGGGGTGTGGTGCCAGGCCTCCCTGAGAACTCTATCGGTGCCAGACATGGACACATATGATGCTGGACAGTCAGCTTTGCTGGGGGTCAGTGGGGCAGCAGAAAAGTGTTCCAGCCTTTTCGCTGCCAGGGTCTAGCATCCCCTCACAGCCAATGGAAAAATCTGGCCCCCAACTTAATTATCCCCAGACTATTCCTAGCCAGCAACCAAATTCTCTGTTGTTGGATACACATGAGGAGGCCCGGGCTTGAGTTTGCTCCCCCCGCAGGAAGGTAATGGAAGACAGGCTCCCAAGGGTGCAGAAGCAAACAAAATCAGGGTGTGCAAGCATCACCCACCCCCCACTGCCTTATCTTGAAAACTGGACAACCAGGTAGCCAGAGAGAAAAAGTCAGTTCCTCATATCATTTCCCAGCCTCAGGCTGATGGGAAAAGGATTTTGCACAGGCTCACAGACCAAAATGGACTCGTTCTGTTCACCAGACAGCTGCTAATGTTTGGCCATGATGGTAACAACACTCCAAAAGCCAGTTCAGCCCATGGCCCAGAGACAAGCGCCAGCAGACCTCAAGGAGAGGAGGCATCTGTAAAAGGTCTACTATGGCAAAGAACACGTGCTGCGTTGGGCCGTTCCAGTTGGCCTGGTGCTCTGACTTTGGTCCTCATCACTCACCCATCACTCACACGGCCTCAGGCCTACACCTCTGCTGATGAACAGTCAAGGGTTCTCCCCTTTCCAGGCAGCTGTGGACAGATAAGGAGACCACAAAGCCCAAACCCATACTCTACGTGCCATGGGGCACCTGCATGTGGAAAGGAGGGGTCTCCCCAGAGTTTAGGGGCAGGAGGGCGCTATCTGAGCTGGCCTCCTAGTTGTGGCCTTGCGCCAGATGCTTCGACCCATGCTCCTCCAGAGCAAAGGGCTGCCACTCAGAACAGCCACAATCTGTTGTGATGAGAGAGAGGGGAAGAAGGTCACAGTACCAGTCTCTCCAGAACAGCCACCCCGGTTCGCCTATGTGCCTCCTCTGTACACAAAGCCTGGAGTCTTTCCCCATGCAATAAAGATCAAGTCCTAAAACGCCAAGGTCTCAGAACATATCCATGAAGCAGAACTAGCCCAGCACGTCTACACAGCGATTTTGAAAACAAGACCACAAAAGTTACTGGCCCGGTTCCTGACATGTCCAATCAAATGCATCATTCAGGTGGCCTGAAAGCAGAAACTCCCTTATAATTTCCCAGTGGATCCCCACACGGAGTCAAGCCCTGTTTGCCACAGGCAAGCAACTGTTTGCAAGCCTTCAGTATGGTCTTACAAATCTTCCAAACACCAATCACAAGCCAAACAGTTCCTGGAATCAATAAGCAGGGGAAAAAGAACAACCACTCAAGTTCAAAGTGACCAACACCATGCTTCAGGAAACTGGGTAAGGCTCCAGGTCTCACCCTACACTAAAACCCTCTTGCTTCTTTAATGCAGAGAAAACCAGAAGCATTGCTCCAAGGTTTTCTGCTGATCTGGACAAGAAAGCAGCTATGGCCGCTCTACAGCTCCCAGGTCCCTTCCAAGACAAGCTGGCCAACTCAAGATTCCAAAGAAGGCCTGCTCAAGGCCACAGGCAACCCCACCAGTGATGTACAGATGTTCACAGCCTGCTGGGAGAACTTTCCATTTGAAGATGCCTGCTGAGGACTGCAATGACAGGTAAAAGCTTTGAAAGGACACTTTTTAAGACCCCAAACTGTGCAGGCTGAGGAATTCCGGGAGCTGAAGTTCTAACATGACTCCATCCAGGCTCTGCTCACAGTTGTGTGGGCGCCTGGCAAGCCATGTTACCCGACTGGTAGACGTCCCTCTCCTTGGTGGACCTGAAGTGGCATGGATCTGTTCTCCAGCCAAGCGGGGAGCTGGAAGGAAGTGGCTGAAAGTGACAAACCTTGAGAAACAGTATAGGATTGCCCACCACCAGCGGTAGAAACACACATAGAGAGTTTTATTTCCCAGGGGTTGGGATTAGAGTGTGAAAGCTTTGCCTGTGTCCATTTTCAAAACAGGAAGGAAAAGAAAAGGAGAAGGTATCTGACCCTAACCTGAACCCTGGAGACCAAAGATGATACCTTGGCCTCAGCCTTGGGCAAACAGCGGCCCTTAACTTGTGGCTTGCTCTTAGACTCCACCGTTGCACTAAAAGGGATTATTCAGGGCCTCCAGCCCAGCAGGCTCACTGGGGTCAAGCTCAACTGGGCCACCTGCTTAAATCTCTCCCACTGAAATCAAGGAAACTGGCAAGCGCACAAGCTTTGTGGCTGGACAACATGACAGGCGCAAACTCACAGCCGTGGGAAGGTGGGGAAATCAGCAGTTATGAGCCTCCATGGCAGGAGCTTCAAATAGCAATGGGGCAGTGCTCTTCTACCAGTGGGCAGAGAAGCTGGGCTACCACTGTACCAAACAGGATCCTGGCACCTCCCCTGCAGTGCTCCTGGACTGCAGTTCCCACCATGCCTCAGCCCTGGCTGTGCTGGCTGGAGCTCATGGGAGCAGCAGGCCAAGGATGTCCAGCGACCTCAGGGACCAACGCCAGTGTCACCTGGATTTCTGGCCTAGATCCAGTGGGGCTGTTTCTTGGAAACAGCATGAACCAGAGCCCATCAAAAGGTTGCTTTTTTGGACTACAAACACCAGAATCACCTCAGCTAAAAAGTTAACTCTTTCACGCTGTACAGTCACTTGCCTGAAAGGTCAGCTGGACCGCTAAGCTCAAAGGTCGCACAGCTGAGCCTCTCCCTCGCCCCTCCTTGGCACACAGATATCGCAGCCCCTCCTAGACTGGCCATTCCTTTGCTTGGGCAAGTTGCCCAAAACTGGAAGGCCGAAAAGTCCCAACATTATCTCCAAATAAACAGCAGACTCCCTGCTAGGAGCAGCAGCGGAGGTGAACATTGGGTGGCAGAGTGGAGGCCCTGTGAACATGGCTCCACTCCAGCCCCCATCAGCCCCAATCAGCACAGCCAGTGGTCAGACATGATGGTGCTTCCGAGTCCCTGGGGCATCCTGCACCCCTGACGATCCCAAGAGAAAGCCTTGCTTGTGCCCAGGCTGGTGCAAGGCCTCCGAGTACAAAGTTCTCCCACCTTTAATGCCCTTGCCTCCACAACACCTTGTGAGTGTGCCCCCACAGCGGCCGCTTTGGTTTCTGGTCTACAGAAGGTGGCAAACGCAGGCACAGGAGCTGCCTATGGCGGTATAGAGTGTTCAGGGCGGGATGGGACTGTTGGGATCGGCCTCCTCTGATCAGAACCAAAGCTCCTTTGGGGTACACAAGACTCCCTCTCCACCAGGCTTGCCTCTCACCCCTCGGAAATCACTAGCCTGCACCACCCTCTCGCCTGCAGGGGGATGGTGCGGCAAGAACAACAAAACACTTTGCTTCTGTGCTGGGCAGGGCAGCTGAGGCTCTCCTCTTGGGATCAGAGGAAAGCTTGGCAGCGTTAACATTTTGGATAACGGCTCCTAGAAATCCTCAGCGTGCCTGACGGAGGCACTTTGGGAGCTAAGTCTTTTTTAAAGATCAACACTTCCAGCCCTTCTTCCTATGCCAAGGGCAGGAGAGACAGGGAGCCACTCCCTTGCCCTCCACCAACCTGCCCGCTCACCTGCACACAATCTGTGGTCACCCAGGGTGAGCAGGCAACCACTTCAGAGGCCCTGCAAAACAGAGATCCCACACAGCAGCTCACTTGAAAAAGAATATGCTATTACAAAGCCAGAACAGCTCAGAGAGTCTTTGGAGAAACCAGAAACCGTTTGTCTCACAATTTGCCTGCAAAAAGAGGCACACTGCCTCAGCACCCAAGGGTGCCTAGCCAGCAGTGGGGAATGTGGGAGCTGCAGTCAGCCATCATTCTGCCTGAAGAGCCTGCTCCTTTCACATAGCTCTGTTTTAACTGAAAAGTGACTCAGTTTGGGGAGAGCCAGAGCCAGAGCCAGGCTAAAAAAGATAGCGCCCAAAACAGGCCAGAAAATGCCACTTACCCGTGCCAGGCCTCCCCATGATGATCTCCTTCTTTGGAGCTGGGTGGCTGGTGTACTCGCTGGGGACGATGACAGGCAGCAGGGCAGCCGGGGAGGGGTGGAAAGCGACTGGCTGGAAGGGCGAGGAGACGCTGAAGGTGGGTGCTGGAGCCTGCTCAGGAGCCGAGATGGCACTGGGCTGGCTGGATGGCAGTGTCCGGCCCACATTGATGGGCACCGGCACCTGCAGCTGCCCCTTGCCTGCCAGCAGCTCCTTGGCACCAGCCTTCCCTGTCCTTGGGCTGCCCCCCCGCCCCTCCAGAGGCTTCTCTGTGAACTTGGAAGGCAGTGGCACATCCGGGTTGCGGACAATGACGGGCGAGTCCCTCTGGACGGCAGGCACTCTCCGGACGCTGGGGCTGGGGTCGCAGGTCAGGCCGGCTGGCGGGGGCACCAGTAGCAACGGTGAAGCCTGCTGGGAGCGGGAGGCAAAGGGCCCTGCGCTGGCAGGCGAGACGGCCCGGAAGCTGGCCGGGGTGGAGGGAGTGGGTGTGTGGGAGATGGACTCCACCCCTGAGTCCAAGCTGTCATTCTTGTGGAAATCGGCGGCAGACCCTGGGCCGCCCCCGTGGTGAGACTCAGCCTTCCGTTTGCTGGGGCTCATGGGCACTGTGAACGTCAGGTTGGTCTGGAAGGTAATGCCCGAGTGGTGCCGCTCCCGGGAGGTGGCAGAGGCAGAGTGGTGGAGCATCTCTGGGCTCAGCACGGTGCCCCCGACACCCTTGGGGGTGCTGGCACTGACGTGGCGGCTGCGGGCCACAGCAGCCCGCTGGATGACAGGCGAAGCGTTGATGGGGCTGAAGTTGGCTGGGCGGAAGCCAAAGAGTGGGGAGGGCGACGGTGAGGGGGCGGGCGAGAAGGGGGACTGGTTGGAGACCGGGGAGAAGGAGGGGGTGCCAGAGCGGGAGCTGCCCAAGGAGACCAGCATGACAGCTGCCTCACACTCGTCAAACTCAAAGCGGGAAAGGTCAGCGGGGGCAACCAGGCGTGGGCGGGAGTCTCCGCGGGCACTGCTGGCCTCACTGTCCCGCGAGGTCTCATCCCAGTCAAACTCGGCACTGCCCTCCCGGAGCCCGCTGGCTCGGCCCTCAGATAGACCCTCCATCTCCTTGGTGCGCATGGAGAGGTGGCGGGAGCAGTAGCCGCGCCGCTGGGACTCCTTCATGCAGCCCTCTCGGGAGCACAGCCGCCGCCACTGCTTCCCATTGAACTTCTTACGGATACCATTGGGGGTGCAAACCACATCTCCCTTCTTGTACTTCTGCTGTGCTGCCGTCAGCGGCGTACGGGACCGGGAGGAGCCTGGCGTGCTGCACTTGTCCACTGACATCACGCTGCTGCTGCGGCTCCCACCGGCCTCCGGGCTTAGGAGCGGGGAGGGCTGCTCGGGGAGGCGGGGGAAGGCGGGCGACTTGGGTGGTGAGAGGATCTGAGGTGGCACCACCACTGACTTTTCCTCAGCCCGCACACCAGCACTGATCTTGGAAACTTCGGCATCCTCGGGCTGCTTCAGCTCCGGACAGGTGAGAGCTAGGGTCCCCCCCTCCTCCTCTTCCCCCAAAGAAGGAGGCTTTTCAGGGGACTTGTCATTTCCAGGGAGGACATCGCAGCCCCAGGGCGGCCGCAGGAGGCGCAGAGCAGAACGCGGCAACCAGGCGGTGTCTTTCTGAGTGGTGGCCGCCCCTGTGCCAGGGAGCAGGATGGGCCGGGTGAAGCGCACTTTGTAAGAGGCTGGCTTGGTGCTCACCTCCACCACAGTGCCTTCCCGGTAAGCTGTCTCCTCAGAGTCCATACACGCACAGACAGGTGTGCCCACAGCCAGAGCGGCTGGTGGAGGTGTGGCATCCAAGACCACGTCCACAGTGCCTGAACGTAGGGACCCTTCGTAGTAAGCCGTGGCACGGTCGCCCACAAACTGGACCCCCAAATCCTGCCCGCGCCGGACCTGCTTTACCACAGCTGGGCAGAAAAGTCCCTCGCGCTGGGCCAGCACCCGCTGGGAGCGCAGCTGCCGGAGGTCGAACTCACCTGGCGGGGGGGTCCCCCACACCTCTCCCACCCCCTTCTCAGTCTCGTCTGCCGAATGCTCGCTGGCTGTGTCGGTGCTGGAGGAGGGGCAGCGGCGGGGCTCCTCCTCCTGGTGCGGGGCCGCTGCCGTCGCCCCCTCACCACCACTGGATTCTTCCCCACCTGGGTACTTCCTGCACGGCGCCCGGGCTTTAAAGGCGGCTGTCTTCCGGTTCAGGGAGGCCTCTGCCCCGGCGGCCTCAGGTTCTGCCTCCGCCTCCCCCTCGGGCAGGGCATAAGGATCACTGTGGGCTCCCGCCGCCAGTTCCAACAGTCCTGGCTCCATCTGGACTTGCATGTGCCGGGCCCCCACAAAGGCTGGAGGCAGGTCTGGTCCCAGGTCCTCCCCTGGATCTGCCTCTTCAGGCCGGGGCTCCTCTTCAATGGCTATCTTACGCTTCTGAGCTTTGGCCCGGGTGGAGGGCGGAGAGCGGCCCCCGCTGCTGCTGCTGCTTGAGGAAGAGGACGAAGCAGCCTTCCTTGCCAGTTTCATCTTCCCCTGACTGGGTGCTGCAGACTCCGGGAGCTGAGGGAGGAAGGAGAGGGGAGGGTTAGTGGGGGCAGGCCACCTGGATCCAGCACTCCTCAGTTCACACCCCCGATCTAACTCCAAGCCTAGGAAAGTTACTTTTTCAGGCTGCACCTGGCCATTCTGAGATGTCTCACTGGAGTCCAGAAAAAGAAATTTCTCCAGACTCTGGTCTGACCTCCCCTTCCCCAAACAATTTTTGCCCCCCTCGCCTCCTCTGCTGCTCTGGGAATGGCCCTTTCAACCTAGGGAGGGGAACACAAGGCCCCCTGGATGTGGCTGGATGGTGATTTCCAGCAGCTCTCATCCCTGGCTCTGCTGGCCAGGGGCTGGTGGGAGGGGAAGTCTGGCAGCCTCTGGAGGGCCACCCATCCCTTACTCTTCTCTAAAGAAACACGAAGGTTGCATCCTGCACGTGACACCTTCCCATGGAAGACCCACTCCGTGTTTCTTTCTCACAAAAGACCAACAGCTCTCAGCTCCCCCGCCACCTCAGAACCCTTAACTCCAGCCTGAGAGCATCTGTTAAACCAAGTTTCAGTGGACACAGGCAGAAGATCTGATCTGGGAGAAGGGGCTAGCAGTGCCTTGAAACGAATGGCTTCTCTAGGACAAGTGCAAGTCTCCCCCAGGGAGGGTCAGCCGTAACACACAGCCATGCTGTGGGACTTTGGCATTAAGGCCCTTGGGCTGGGAGGGCCAGCTGTCAGATCACACCCAGCTCTCCCTCCAGAAGAAAGAGCTCAAAAAGCATCAACGCTCACAGGAAACAGAGGTCTGGACAAGAGAGCTGCTGCGCCTCCTGCGTTTTCCACATCAGGCCCCGGATCAGGGCCAGTGCACCGGGCCGCGAGGAGAGGGGGGATTCCGGTGGGGGAACATCCAGGAGCCAGAGTAAGGAGCAGGGCATTCCTGAGATGGGGGCTCCACTGGGGACCTGTGGGAACTCCCTTCCCAAGGGGCTGGGATCCACTTCAACCACAGGTAGCTCAACAAAAGGAATGTCCCCCCCAACTCTGATCGCTTGTCCCCCATTTCAGGGTCGGGTCCACCTGCTCTCCTTCACCTGGACACAAATTGCAGGCCTCACGTTCTGAAGAGTTAACCTAAAGCAGCATGGGGGGCGGAGGGCCTCTTTTTTCTCTCAGTCTCTTTCTTCTCCCCCATCATCCATACCTAGAAACAGAGGATTATTGGGGGGGTCCCCGGTTCCCATGTCATTTGCATCCAGGGGCCAGAGGAGGGGGCAAAGGGACTCAGGACGTGGCTGTGCAATGCGTCCACCTGCCACACCACTCCCTCCCTCAAAGCAGGGACCACGGAGGCCAACTTTGGTTGCCCGCCACCCCAATCCACAGAAAAGGGAGGGAGGGAGGGAAGAAGTTGCTTCCTGGGAGAGAAACAGGCCATGGCTTCAAAATCTGAAGGGTGGACACTATCATGCTGTCACTCCAAAGGCGACTTCCTCAAGAGCGGGACCGCTCCGCACAGCCCCCCTCAATAATAAACCTCTGAAAGCACTGTTAACATCTCTGCTGTTCTCCCCCATCCCTGTGCTTTGTGACTGAAGTGAACTGCAGCTCTTCCTCCTACACCCCGAACTGGTTAGAGATCGGTGACACAGTGGCACTCTGGATGTCCTCAGAGACGCTCTCCAACCACTTTCACTCCGCATCGCAGATTCCTCCTGCTGGAGCGACCCGATGCCGACCTCGCTCTCCCTGCCTCCTGCCAAGACACACCTAGAAGTTCTTCGTTCTCCTGGGTCTGCCCCCTGCTCCCTGGAAAGACCACCGCCCCCGCCCTGCTCTCCCCAGCCAGCCTCCTGCTTCGGGAGCCCCCGTCTTGAGCCCCCCTGTGCACCCCACAAGCACTGTCGGGAGCCGGCCACTTCCCCTGGTCCCCTCCCCAGGGCAGGGCGGCCGCCTGTTCTGCAACCCGGCCCCGGCCCCCACGCAGGCCCCTGCCAGCTCCCAGTCATCCCACCGCAGGCGCCCCTCCCTCCCGAAGGACGGGGAAGGCGGCTCAGCGGCCCCGGACCGCTTTCCCACAAACAGGAAGTGGGGGGAGGAAGAGTCCCGCTTTCTTCCTTCCATTTTCCTGGCTGGGGGAGCCCGAGGCGGGGGAACAAGGAGGACCCCCAAAAGTTCTGGGGGGCAAACAAAAAGTGGCCACGAGGACTGCGGTCCCTGCCTCTTTTTTGCCCCCCGGGGGTCTCCATTTTGGGCTCCTCCTGGGACTCCCCAGTGTATTTTGGGGAGGAGAAAATAAACTTGCTGCATCCCACTTCCTCCTTTTCCCCCCTTTGAAGGGATAAATGAAGATGTTCCCCTCTGTGGATCCCCTCTCCTGCTCAATAGTTGGTACCTCTCTCCCGCCCGCCCACCCATTACCTTCCTGACACCCCCGACCCCTCGTGACACCCCTAGGGAGTTTAACAGAGCCGGTAACCTGTTATCCGGGAATCTTGGTACAGTCCAGCTCCTCCCCTCCCTCCTTTCCTCGATGGTCCAGCCCGAGCCCCTCTCGGCCCCTCCGAGCCCCTTTTACTCCAACAGACAAAATGGTGAATGAATCTAGACCAGCTGAAGTCGCCGCCCAATCAGTAACCACAACTATGTGACAGATGTTCAGAGCAGCCAACCGCTCGTCAGCAGAACTTGCGCATTCCCCACCCCCCGAGACGGGCACGAAGCACCACCTATCAGCGATCAGAGAAGACGGCAGGCCCGTTCAAAGAATCTCTGCCCCTCCCTGGAGAGGAGCATTTACAGTAGCCTATCACAAGGGGCAACACAGGAGAAGCAGGCGGAGCCCACATACAGTACCCAATGAGGACGAAGAGGCGGAGCAAGACTTCAGACTTGTTTACTTGGCGCTAGAGGAAGAGGAAGAGTGAGGGCGCTGTGAGCTTCATGGGACATGTAGTCCCCAAGGACGCCTGCCACCAGCTGATTAACCCGTTTAAGCCTCAGGAAACAAACTTTAATTCCTATGACGCCCCGAGAAACCGGGCGGAGGCCAGGAGAGGGAGCAGTGCTTCATGGGACTTGTAGTTCTTTCAAATAGCTTCCCGTGTTGTGGGACAGCTAAACCGAGGAAGGTTGCCTTGCAATGAAGCGGGGGCGCCAGGCCTGCAACGGCCCATGGGCATAGTAGTCACGGCCCCACATAAGGGTAAAGAAGAGACCACGAAGTCCTCGCACGAAGAACCACAACTCCCGGGATGCACCGCGGAGGACCCTTCGCCCCCCATTTCTCAGGGCGGCGGCAATGCCGGATATCTCCTACCAGCGGAGTGACCAACCCTCGCCATGGGAGAAGCCGCGGGGGGCTACCGAAAGACTACGATTCCCATAATGCTTTGGGATGGCGTCGCGCTGAAAAGGTCGCCTGGGCGCTGGGCCTCATGGGGCTTGTAGTCTTCTGAGCGGCCCGCCCGCTAGGATATCCTGGGGAGTTTCCCCGGGAAAGACTACAACTCCCATCAAGCCCCGCGACCCTCACGTCCAGCCCCCCCGCCGCGCAAAGTATAACTCCTGAGGAGAGGGGGCGGGGAGGGCTCCTCAGATTTTGCTCCCGACCCCCGAGCCCCTCCCGGCCTCCCAGGACCTAATTTGCATTCTATTAGCATACCCCTCCACTCACCCGCTGCCGGCTCCTCGGCCGCTCTCTCGCCCGGCCGGGCCCCTCGCACTTCCCCTCAGCAACAGCGGAGCCGCCGCCGACAGCCGCCGCGGCCAATCAGCGCCCGGACCGGGGTTGCCCCCTCCCTTCCCCACGTGGGGACAGAGGGGCGGGCCGGCGGCGACCAATCCGCAACCGGGGCGGCCGAGAGATGAGGTCACCGCGGGGAGTTCGCATTGGGCTGCGCCGCCGAGCCTCGCAGCCAATCAGGACGCGCTTCGGCTGCCGGACCGGAACGAGCGATTGAAGTCGGGACTGTTGTGGATTCTTTTCGGGGCAGGCGGGGGAGCGGCGGCCTCGCGAGCGCGTGCACACGTGTCCGCACACACGTGTGCACGCAGCCGCGGTCGCCCTGTCGGGCGCGCGCACTCTCACGCGCGCGCTGCAGGAAAGTTCCGGGAGCCCTCTCCCCGCCGGCGGAAACTTCGGGCTCCGGCGCAGCCGCCCGGCGGGCGAGGCAGCGGGGCGCGATGGGCGAACGAGCCCGGGGGCTTCCTCTGCGCGCCCGGGTCTCGCGCACGCCCGCGCGCGGGGCCGTCCGGCAGCCCGGCCGAAGCGCGCCCCCGGCGCCCGCGCCCGCCCCGCCGCCCCGGCTTGGCTCGGAGTCCCCCGGAGGCCGGGCGGGCGGGCGGGCGGGCGGGGACCCGGGGGCTGCGCCTGGTCCCGGAGCGGCGGCTCCTGCCGGCAGCCGCGGTTGGGAAGGGCCGAGGCGCTGCGGGGGGCTTCCTTCCCTGGACGGGGGGCCCGGGCCCTCTGCCGGCCCCCCTTGACCGGCCCTGGGGCCTCCCCCGGGGTTCAGGGCTCGGGGGCCACCGTTGCGGTTCCTGCTGACGCCAGAGAGTTTCAGAGGAAGACGTCGCTGGGAAAAGAGTCAACCCGTCCCGGCCTGCAGTCCAGATACGCCCCCCCAAAGAACCGCTGATGTTTCCCTCCGAAGGAAGCGCGGGGCGGCCCCCCGATGCAGCCCCGAGAGAGCCCCCGCGGGCGGGGCGGGGCGGGGCCGGGCCGGGCCGGTGGGCGAAGGACGCGCGGGGCTTCCTCGTGTTTCCAAAGAAGGCTTTCCCTCCAGGAGCTGAAGGCAGCGGCCGTGGTCCTCACAACAACCCCGTGGGGTCGGCTGGGCCCCGCACCAGCCAGCCTTCTGCGGCCCTCTCGGTCGGCCGTGCGTGGGAGGCGGGTGCCCCCCGGGGCTGAGCTTCGTGGGGAGCTGAGGCGCTTGCAGACAGGGCTGGAAACATCTGTTCTTTGGGACGACAAATCCCAATGGTCAGGCTGCCTGGGGGATTCTGGGCTCTGCAGTCCAAAAAAGTTAACTCCCTCCCCCCACTGTCATTCAGGACAAGAGCGCAAATAATTCCAGTTGCATGTTTACCCGAGGGTCTCTCCTCTCATGTTAATGAGAGGATCTGGAGGAAGCGAGGAGGCCAGGACGGGCCACGGAGCCCATTTTGACCAAAAAGCGCAGCCAGTGTTCTGGGAAACGGGGGCAACCACCATGAGCCCCTTGGGCACCCTGTAGCAGCCCCTGGCACCCTGAGCCTCTGAGCATGGGCGGAATTCCCAACTTTCTGCTTGCACAATGGCCTGCAGGCAGCATGCCACCTCCGTGGACGTTCGGGAGCCCTTCCGGCCTCTCCCCACAGCCGAATCTGTGCCTTGCACCCTTGCCTCTGCGTGTGCCCCAGGAGGAGGAGGAAGAAGAAAGTGCTGGGTGTCTCAATCACCCTTAAGAAGTAATAAGTTCGGTCAAGCAAGATGTATTTAATGTTTGGTCCCCCCTCCATCAGCTTAAGAGTCTTTAGTCTTTTGACTGACACTGAACTCTTGAGGGAGCACAATGAGCAGGCTCCTAACTCTCAGCTATGCAGCAAGCAAAGTGCGCCTGGGAAGCAAATATTTGCTGATATTGTGTCAGCTTAATAGGGACACTGTTTTTTTTCCAGGCCAAATGTTGACCAGCCCCTCATCTTGGCAACCTGAAAAGCGTCCAGTTCTGTCATGTGTCTGATTGTGTCTGATAAACACCACTTCCACACTAGACTCTTATCGCACGATTATTCCACTTTCAACATCCTATGGAATCCTGGGATTTGCAGTTTAGGGAGGAGCCAGCTGGATTCCATAGGATGTTGAAAGTGGAATAATCGTGCTATAAGAGTCTAGTGTGGAAATGGCCAAAGAATTCTGAGCATCTCAAAAGCTGGCCTGAAACTCCTTGTGAGAAAGGCAGTCTGTGTATGCTCAGCATTCTTTGTTAATATTTGATGTGTATTCAGAGCTGAGCCCTGACAATCAAAACAGGCGCAGGGCCCCAGACTTAAGCCACTTCCGCACTAGAGTGTTATAGCATGATTATTCCACTTTCAACGTCCTATGGAATCCTGGGGTTTGAAGTTTAGGGAGGGACCAGCGATTCCATAGGACATTGAAAGTGGAGTAATCACACTATAACACTCTAGTGCAGAAAGGGCCTTAGTGGCCTCAGGCTCAGACGTCACCCATCTGCCACAGATGTGCACTTTTCAACCCTTTTCAACCCTCGTGTCTCAAAACGGGGCCTGGAAAAGTTACCTCCTGAACTGTAACTCCTGGAACCCCCTCCCAGCATGGCCACTGAGTGAGAGGTTCTAATGCCAAAAAAGTAACTTTTAGAAGCATGAGATATTTTTCTAATTGAGCTTATCAGTTTCAAAAAAAGTGCTGATTGTGAGAATTCCCTTTCACCATAAGCACCATGCAGAGAGACAAGAGTGCCTCTGACCATGTTGGGATGCCTTCCCGATAACTACCGCTAAACTCTGCCGCTGACCATTTTTAGTGGTACAGAGGGAGGCCAGTATTTCCTGACATTCGGAAAATGTATAAAAATGTACTTTGAAAATTGGTTATGGAATAAAATTGGGGATGTCCCACAGGGCTTGCTTTTACTCACCTTCTGTTAGCATTCCTCTGTGTGTCCTGGTTTGGGACATGCCTCCGGGAGGGGTGACTTACTGCCCCGCCCTGCCCCAGAACAGGCACTCCCACAGAGACACCTCAGACAGCCTCTTTCCAAGGACAGACCCAGGAGCTTGCGAGGGGCTGGGAATTCGGGATTAGACGTGAATTCTGGGCTCCAGTCCTTCCTGAGCCCGGGCGCTCACTCGCAGAGGCCTCTTTGGGCAGCTCTCTTTCTCTCCGAGCCCGGCCTACCTCACGAGGTTATTGGGAGGAGGGTGAAGGGGAAGGGCGTCATGAAAGCTGCCTTGTGGGAGAGGAGGGATGGACGCATCGCTAGCAAATGATGATGGCGATGATTCTATTTCCTAGCTACCGATCTATCCCGCCCTGCCTCCAGTGAGGTCAATGGGACACGAGGGAGACGCTCTTCCACTTTAGCCTTCCAACAACCCTGTGAGGTGGGCCCGGTGCCAAGCGGAGACTGATCCTACCGAGAGCTGCGCTGCTGCGCAGACCCTCTGAGGTCCGGCCCGAGAAAGGGGGCGGCGCCCCGGGCGACCGGCCCGGCGCCTCCCCGCCACAGCCGGGCCCCGGAGCCAAGCGGGGCTGCCAGCGAGGCGAAACTCCGGCGGAGAAGGGAGACGGCGGCAAAAGCGGGGCGAGTCCCAGGGAGTGCCCAAAGCCCGCAGGCGGGGCCGGGGCGGGGCGGGCGAGGGGCGAGGGTGCCAGCTGGCAGCTCCCCGGGCGCGGGGGGAGGACGACGACGAAGAGAAGCCGGAGCCGATCCCGCGGCAGCAGCTGCTTCGGGCGCTGCTTCTAATTCGGCCGCAGGAACAAACTTTTCCGCCGCCGCCGCCGCCGCGGCTATTTCGGCGGAGTCACAAGGCGCCCCGGCGGCCGTCCCGTCTAAGTTTCACCCGCGCCGCCCTCCTCCTCCTCCTCCTCCTCCGGCCCTCCTTCCCGGGCCGACCCCGCCCTGCGGCTAAATATATCCTCCTCCCTCCCTGCTCTGCCCTTCTCTCGCCTGCCTGCCTTCCTTCCCTCTTTCTCGCTTCCCTTCCTTCCTTCCTTCCTTCCTTCCCTCCGGCCCGGGCTGCGCTGCCTGCTGGGGCTTGGGGGGCCACACGTGGGGTTCCGCGGCCAGCAGGCCTGACCCCCCTCCCCGGGACCCTCGCCCCCTCGCTCCTCCTCCTCCGCCCTGTAAGTGACTTTGGTGCTTCGCCCCGGGGCCCCGATCCTGGGCTTTCGCCCTTGAGTGCTGGGGGGAGGGAGGGCGAGGGGAGGGGAGGGGGCGGCTGAGGTCGCCCCTCTCCGACGCTCCCCCTGCCTCAGAGCCCCCCGGGCGTCCCGGTGGCCGGGGCGCCGGTCCTGAAAGGAAGGTCCCTTTCGCCGCCGCCCTTCTTGGCGCTGGGTGCCTACGGACCGCTTTTCCCAGGGGGGATTTGCGCTGAAACTGGCCTTTTAACAGCCCTCCCTGTTGCCTTTGGCGCACCTGGGAGGTAGGCGAGAAAGCGCGGGGTGGGGGCTCCCTTCTCTGTCCCGGAGGTCCTGGCCGCCCGGGGACGGAGGAGAAGGCTCGCCTGGGGGCTGGACCCCCGTGGGCCTGTGTGGCCGGTGGGAGGGGAGGCTGGGGCAACCTCCCGGGACGCGGGGTGGGGGAAGAGGTGCTCCTTCGAGGGAGGGGAAGCCTCCCTCCCGGCTTCTGGGTCTTGCAGGGAGGGAAGGGGTTGTCCCCTTTCCCTCTCTGCCCCGGTCTGGGTTCCTGGACTCTCTGGGTTGCAACAGGCACACCCACGGGAGTAAAAATAACTTTCGGTCCGGGAGAGGGCTTTGGGGGCACCCCACTGTGTGAGTGAGTGTGTGTGGGGGGAGAGAGAGTGTCCCTGATGCTTCCCAATCACCCCATGGCTGCTTTGGTGGGGGGAGAAGAGGAGGCCACCCAAGATGCCAGGGCGCCACAGAAGGGGTGGGTGGGCGGCTGGGCAGCCAGGGGCTGGGCAAGGTGTTTCTGTAGGCAGGGGACAGCAACGGGGAGCAATTGTGAGCTCCCCTGGGGCAGGGGCAGCCCCCTTGTGTTCCCTATTCACACCATGGTGGCAGAGTAGAAATAAGAAGGACCTCATAGGGGCAGTTATTTCATTGTTCGAGGGGAAGGGGCCTTAGTCTGTGTGGGGGCCAGAACACCCAGAAGCACCCCAAGAGTGTTTCTGAGCATATTCTGTCTGCCCTTTTCCCCCGGCCCGGAAACCTCACACCCTTCAGATCAAGGAGCAAGGCAGCTGGGCCAGAAGCAGGAGCCTGCCCTGCAAGGCGGGCTCGAGGCCTCCAGATGGGCCTCCTTCTCTCCCAGGATTGGCCCCTGCCTCCCAAGGCCTCATCCAAAAGCAGCCCCCTCCTTCCCTCTGGGGGGAAGGCACAGTTCGACCCCATTATTTCCCTCTGCATAAAGGACGAGTTGCAGCCGTGGAGCCTTTCCTTGGGCTGCTGGGATGGGGAGAGACCCGGCCGCAGCCCGTTGGTCAGTCTGGGACAAGGAGGAAGGGTTCGATCCAGCCCCGGCCCGAGGGCTCCAGGAAGGAGGGGGGCAGGTGGGAGGGTGCCCAGCCCCCGGGCGGTGGTGGGAGTGCAGCATGCCAGGCCTGGCTGCCGACTTCCCACCCGATAATTATAGGGAGAATAATAATGCTGCATTATTTATAACGCTGCCTATTTATAACCAGGGTCCAGAAAATGTGGCACCAGACCTCTGCCGCCTCTGCCACTGCCGTGCGCCCAGGCAAAGAAGAGGAAGCAGCGAGCGGACGTCTGGCCCTCTGCGCCTGCCGCCCCAGGAGGCCTCAGGCATCCTTCCTCTGTGCTGCCTGAGCGAAGGACAGTTCGCGGGGCAAAAAGGGTGAGTGGGTGGAGTGGAGGAGGGGGAGGCGGAAATGGGCGTCCACCAAGAAGGGAGAGAAGGAAGGAAGGAAGGAAGGAAGAACGGAAGGAAGGAAGGAAGGAAGGAAGGAAGGAAGGAAGGAAGGAAGGAAGGACGGAAGGAAGGAGGGACGGAAGGAAGGGCAGAGTGGCAAAGCATATGAGTCAGGGAAAGGATGAGGGAGAGAAGGGAGTAATGGAAGAACGCATAGCAAAAGGAAAGAGAACAGGGAAGGAAGGAAGGAAAGAAAGAAAGAAAGAGAATGAAAGAAAGAAAAAGAGGAAGAAAACTAGCAAAATGGAATAGAGAGAAATGTAAGGTCCTACACTTAGGCAGAAAAAATGGTATGCAGAAATATAGGTCCTACACTTAGGCAGAAAAAATGGTATGCAGAAATATAGGATGGGGGACAGGTGGCTGGCCAACAGTACGTGTGAAAGAGATCTAGGAGTCTTCATAGACCACAAGCTGAACATGAGTCAGCAGTGTGATGCGGCAGCCAAGAAGGCCAATGCAATTCTTGGTTGCATCAATAGGAGTATGGTGTCTAGATCGAGGGAGGTATTGGTACCACTTTATTCTGCATTGGTTAGACCTCATCTTGAATACTGTGTCCAGTTCTGGGAACCCCAATTCAAGAAGGGTATGGATAAGCTGGAGCAGGTCCAGAGGAGGGCAACCAAAATGGTGAGGGGCCTGGAAGCCATGCCCTATGAGGACAGACTTAGAGAGCTGGGTATGTTTAGTCTGCAGAAGAGAAGGTTGAGAGGGGACATGATAGCCATGTTTAAATATTTGAAGGGGTGTCATGTCGAGGAGGGAGTGGGCTTGTTTTCTCCTGCTCTTGAGACCAGGACAAGGAGCAATGGATGCAAGCTGCAGGAGGGGAGATTCCGCCTGAACCTCAGGAGGAATTTCCTGACAGTCAGGGCTGTCCGGCAGTGGAATGTGCTGCCACAGAGTGTGGTGGAGTCTCCTTCTTTGGAGGTTTTTAAGCGGAGGCTGGATGGCCACTTTTTGGGAGTGCTTTGAGGGTTTTCCTGCATGGCAGGGGGTTGGACTGGATGGCCCTTGCGGTCTCTTCCAACTCTACATTTCTATGATTCTATGAAAACATGGAGGCACGGAGGGAGAGGGAAAGGAGGAAGGAAAGAAAAAATAATCAGGAACAAAATGAAAAGCAAGGAGAGAAAAGATGAGAAAACAGAAGGGATGCAAAAAAGAGGGAGCAGCAATGCCAGAATGCAGGGGGAAAGAAAGAAGGGAAGAAAAAAAGCAAGCAAGCAAGCAGGCCGGGTGGGCGGGCGGGCGGGCGGGCAGGTGCAAGAGACAGCAGCCCCAGGAGTGGGAGGCCAGGATTAGTGGGAGTGTGTTGCAGGCAGTTAGTGGCCACTTGGCTCCTCTGCCCCCTGTCCTCCCCCTCCTCATTCAGCCATTTCTCCTCCCCCTTCTTCCCCCACAGCCCCTCCCATTCCATCACCTCCCTGAGTTGTCACTTTGCCGTGCCTGGGGAGATTGTTCCCATATTTTGGCTGGCTGCCTGCCCCTGTAGCCTGGTGGCCAGGGGTCAGCGGCTGGGGTCAGGACCAGAGAAATTCCCACATGCCTCTTTTAACAGGTGCCAGAGCCCCCGCCTGGCTTAACCCATTCTTGCCCATGGGGGTGGGAGGAGGGACCGTCCCACTCGCCCTTTGTCTCCCCCCGGCTGTGAGTGGGCAGCCGGATCCGTCTCAGAGTCAGAAGTCTGGACGAGGGGCTCTGCCTTTGGGGACCCTGTAGTTAGGGTCTCTCAGAGGGAACCTTGAGAGAGTGGGACCCCACAAAGAGCGACCCCCTTCCTTCCCCTTCCAGCTTGTTTGATTAAGCTATTTTTGCGTGGACACACACTGGGTAGCCACAACTGGAGTGTGTGTGTGTCTGTGCGTGTGCTCCCCATTTGGAAATGTGTTTTCTGATGAGGCGGGGGGGTAGGATGGACCTCCAGGTTGCCTTTTGCCTTCCACGGAGTGGCCTCTCCCCCCTCCTTTCCATCCGGCCCTCCGGCTCCTGCTGGTAATACCTCTCAGCTGTTGGCATTCTGCTCCCCTTAATAATAATGCTTAGCATTTGTGCGCAGCATTTCAGCATGTCTCGCGTGCTTTATTTCAGTAACACTTACAACGGCCTTGTAATGGAGGCCACTCTAGTCTCCCTCGAGAAGGATTTCTTTGTTTATTTTTAAGAAGCGTCTCTGGAAAAAGAGATGAACTTGGTTCCGGTGGGGATGGGTGCTCCAGGAGCAGCTCCAAAGGGAGAGACAATCACCATAGATGAGGAACTGACAGAAAAGCAGCGCTGCTTGGAATGGGCTCCATAGTTTCACAAATCCTCCCTGGTTCACCTCCTATATCTGAAAAATCAGAATCTACAATCTCAAAACTTTTGGCCACCAGCCGCCGGCTTCCACCTTCGAGGCTGCATCGGAGGCGGTCCTGCTCATCCGTCCCTCGGAGCCTCCGTCTCCCTCTTCTTGCTGCACCTGAGGATCTGAGGGACCAACAAAGAGCAGGAAGGATCTGAGAGACGAACGAGCAAAGCGCCCCTGCTTCATTAACAAAAGTGGACAGCTGGCAGCAGAAACGGGGAGGGTCTGGGAAATGGGGGGTTGGGCTGAGCACCGTGTTGGGACCCCCCATTTCACGGACCCTCAGTCTCTCCCTCCAGCCTCGCATCTCGTTCACAAAACAAGTAGCAAATAAACAAGATGTGAGTCTACTCCAACAAGGTACTGTATTCCAAAATTTGAAAAATCCCAGACTGCGGAACACTTCTACTCCCACATGTGTTGGATCAGAGGTACTCAGACTGTTCCCCTTTGGGGATTGGGACCATTGAGACATCATTGAACAACAGTTGCCACCTTTCCAGCAATGGTGTTTGTTTATTCTGACATCTTGGACTGGGGCAGGTGGGGAGGGCCTGCGGTTTGCCCATGGCCACCTACGGACTCTCTGGCTGCCGAGGGATTTGAAGCACAGAGAGCTTCTAAGCTCCAAATCAACCCCTTAATCCTCTGCTTCTCAGATGTTTTGTCACAGGCCCCACCTGTAAACCTCCTCAGAATTTTGGTGACCCCCCCCGTAAGCTGACTCTACCTTCTGAGCCTCGCATGCCCCCCCCGGCATAGAACAGAAAAATGTCGGGCTGTCAGAGTTGTAGCAGCAGCAACCAACATTACCTTGTATGTTATTTATTTTTTTTAAGCCGACATTAATAAAGCCCCGTGGAACAGAAGTTGTGCCTGATCTGCGGAGGGCAGGGGAGCTTAACCTGCAGGATCCATGTGCCCCCTCCTACTGACCCCCCCTGCAACTTAGCTGGCTTTGGGATCCGAGCCTTTCACAAGAAAAGGAACTCTTCCCCGCCAATGTGTGTTGTGCTTCTTTTATTGCGTGCCTTTAAATCAATGTTTTAAGTGGCTCTGATTCTCCAGGCAGTCTGGCACTATTTTAGTATTGAACAGGAGGGATGTTGTTTTGGGGCACTAGCCCTCTCGCTCCTGCAGAGACCTTAAAGGGGCCTCTCTCCCACCCCACCCACCCCACCCCATGGGGATCAGTGGGAGGGGGAGGTTAAATGGGGTTTGTGAGTATGTGTGCACATGTGTGTGGGGGGTCCCCAAGGGCCCTCTGTCTGGAAAAAGATTTTGTTCCCCATCTCTTGGAGTGCAGGCCCCCAAGCCTTAGGGCCTGTCTCTCTTTCTGGTCGTCAGGATAATGGAGGGTGGGGGATCTCAGGGCAGACAGGGGTGTAGCAATGGGGAGGGCAAAGTCAGAGCCTCTCAAGTGAAATTTTCCTTCAGTCCCGAATTTCTAGCCTCAGAGCTTCTGCTGAGCAGTTCAGGATGGCAGATTCAGCCCCACCCCAAAGAGGTCGGCAGAGTCCCTATAGAAGAGGGCTGGGTGTCACCAACTTACATTGTCTCATCTCTGCAGAAATTTGAAGAATGACATTGCATTGGGATGCAGAATGCTTATTTGTGGGGGGCAGTGCCCTCAATTTTGTTCCCTGTGGCCACGCCCTTGAGGTGAGAACGCTGCCTTGGAAAGTGTATGTGTGTGTTTTAGGTGTTTGCCCGGTTTGTTAGACTTGATCTTTTTCAAATATAAACAGCATACTTGTCTACCTGTGGGGTAGAGGGTTAACTAGTGACCCCCCAGTGGCTTCTCCCATGGGCCATCCCAAAGGGCCATCCCAGCTCTCGGGCTCTGGCCCTGCCATCCTCCTGACTGTGTGGCATGGGAGAAGGAGCCAGGTGCTCAGAATTGGGCAGACAGACCTCCAGAACCATGGGGCCAGATGACCCTGCAAGGCATCAGCAGCACCAACAGACTGAAGAGAGGGGGGAACTGCACGCTCCCCCCAAAAGAGAGTCTGTGCTTGCACAGTCATTCCTCTGCCAGGAATTTGGGGAAACGTAGTCCGCGCAAGTCATTCTTCCTTTCCCCAGCTCTGCATCTTGCTTTTGTATGCCTTCAAGTTGATTCTGGCTTAAGACCACCCTATATCCATGGGCTCGTCTTGGCAAGATTTCTTCTTCAGAGAGCGTTTGCCCCCGTGGCCTTTCTCCAAGCCCGAGAGACTTGGACTCGCCCGAGAGACTTGGACTCGCCCAAGGGTTTTCCTGGCCAAGCGGGGATTCAGACCATGGTCTCCCAGAGTTCTGGTCCAGTGCCCAACACTGTGTTCCCTCTTGAGACGCTGAGTCTTGGAAATGTTAATAAACTTCATGCAAGAGAGGAAAGAGGGAAATCTCACCTGGAGATTCCTGCCTGTCCCTTCCAGTGTGGGGCCAAGCAGGCCGCCCAGGAAATCTGTAGATGCAAGCGGTTTCTAAATACCTCTCAAATAAGTATATAAATAAATGGCTTATTTTGAGAGGCTGAGGTGGCTGGGATTCATGCGCCCCACCCTGAGGCCTGCAGGCTCTCCACCCCTAATTCGAGAATGTGTTGTGTGTTGCCTGCGAAGGGCTCGATAAATGGGAAATGAGCAAGCCTCACATGCTGGAAGGCATTCCTCCCTCCTGTTGAAAACCGCTTCCGAACTGGAGTCTTAGGGAGCCTCGGACAAAATTAAACCACCCTAGCTACATTTATTAAAATTTCCAGAATGTGCAGCTTTGCAGAAAGAACAAACATTCCTTTTTGGACTACAACTCCCAGAATCCTGCAGCCAGCACTGCTGGCTGCAGGATTCTGGAAATTGTAGTCCAAACGTGTATTTTCCTCCCTCCCCCAATAATCCAGGCACCTCTGCAAGCATTGGTGCAGATTCCCCCACCCAAAAAGAGTCCAAAATCCCTAGGCCCAGATCTTCTTGGTAGAGGAGTACCTGGTGGCAGCAAACTGCCCAGAGCTAGGACAGAGACTCAGCATGGTGGGGGTTCAAGATGCGGCTTTGGAATTACAGGGCAAAAAGAAAAGGCTCACTAGGAACAAAGTAGGGATGTGTCCTGTCCCAGAAAGATCCCCCAGCAGGAGTTAATCTATAAAGCAGGCACTGTGTACACTTATCAGAAGTCGAGAGCTGCTTATTCAAAGGCAACGAGGAGTTTGGTGCTGCACCAAAAGACCCTTCCTGCCTCCCAGGCATCAGACTGGGGAGAAAATGGCTTTCAGTAATAAAAGTGTTGCAGAAGAGCTATCCGAGACCCATTTTCTCGGGGTGGGGGCAAAACCTGTGCCTGACTTGTGCATGCAGCCTTGTTTTTCCTTTTCATTGCTCTGGTATGAAGATGCTTTAGGGCTCTGTTTTTCCATCTTGTGCCAGAGGACTTGCCCTCCAGCACTTCATAGATGAAAATCAGGACAGCTGAGGACAAAGGGGAAAGGAGAGAGAGACCAGGATGTTTTGGAAGCAGCCAAGAAAGTGAGATGGCACAAGATTAATTGGGACTGTCCAGTCAATCTGGGACAGTTGGAGGGTACGGCAAGAGCATTTTTGAGGCGCTAAATAGTTGTGTTCTCAGAGGCAGGTTTTTGGCTGTCTTCAAGGAAGTGGTGAGGGCACCTCCCTTAATCCCAAAACGCAACTTGGATTTTGCTCTGGATCTTTTCCCGGTGCAAATTCCCCATTTTCCTGCTTGTTAAAATTAGCACTGCACCCCTCTTTTTTCTTTACGCAGCCCTGGAGACTCCCCAGCCGTGGCATGTTCTGCCGATGCCAATCGCCGGCGGCAAGCAAGCAGGATGGAGCGGCGGACTGGCGCCCAGGTGCGGTAGGCCCCCCCATGCCCCTTTGCCTCCCCACTAGGCCTGGCTCCCCTGGGTCTTGCCCAGCCATTCTGGCCGGCTGGCTTGATTGTGTTTTCCAGGCTGGCCCCACCATTAATGAAGTAGGGAATAATAATTTGGGCTCCTCCCTGACCCGGAGCCCCAAGCCCCTTCCACCGGTACTTTCGATGTGCCTAATTTTATCCTCTGTTGTCTTGAGAGACTCCCTCTCTCTGGATTAGGGACACACGGAACATTCGACAGCTTCTAAATCCTCAGCGTAAAAGGGGTCTTCTGGCTGAGGAAATCTAGACGGTGTGAGATTCTTGATTGTTCTGAACTTTTTCTTTGCAAAATTGAACCATACTGAGATACAGGGTTACTTTTGCGCAGAATTTGTGCTTCTTTTCTGAACAAAAATCATGTTTCCTGCAAAAGGAATTTACTTTCTGCACAGAAAAGCCACATTTTCTGTCCGGGAAAGAAGGTTTCTGCTCAGAAAGTCACGTTCTCTGCACACACACAAAAATGTCTTACTCTTTTTTCCCAGTTTTAGACTACAAATAGTCCTCAAAAACTGCTGTTTTCAAGGACTTTCTCACAGTGGAGAGAAAATTGATTAAATTTCCTGTCTGCAAACAAATTAATGAAGATTTACATCCCTGGCAGGCACCATCTGGGCCTCAGTCTAACTGCCCATGAAACAGAGGAGCCGGGTCCAATCTCCATGGGATAGGGGATATATGGGAGATGTTTTTCCAATTCTGTCTTGTAGTCAATGCTCAAATGGTTTTAATTCAAGAGGTGGTATGCATTTAAAAAAGAACTTGCATTTTAAAAAGTATTAATGTAAATGAACAATAATAATAACAACAGCAATATACTGTATTTTTTGTGTGTAATTATCTCTGCCACTGGGAGGGAACCCCAAAAACTGGGATGGGGGAACCCTTTGAGTCCTCGAAGTCTGAAAGAGCGTCACAGACGCTCTTCCACCGCCTCAGTTTTGGGGGTTCTGCTCAACCCGCAACCCCGCCCAGCCTGTGATGGGCAGCAGAGGTGCTCTACCCACCACCCGCCGCCTTGTGAAGAGGTCTGTGGTCCTCCTTGCTCTTCCTCTTCCTCCCTCTCTCAGTCTCGGGCAGTTGCATCAGGCGTGCAGTGATGTAAAAATAGCCAGAGCTCTCCCTGTGCGCGCGTGTGCAAGGCACGTTGGTTGCATGAAAGTCGCTGGTGCCTAAACGAGGCAATCGAAAACAAACACCTTTATAATTACACCCCTGGAGCATCAGTGTGTGGCGTGGAGACCCAGAGACAAAAGCGAGCCCCCCAGGGGACAGGGCTGTGTGTGTGTGCGCGCGAGTGTGACACCTAGGCTGTGGGCCAGTGTGCTGAGGAGAGCATCATGTTTGCTCTCACTGATTGTCCTCCCCAAAATTGTCTGGTTTCTTCTGTAAAATTTTCTAAGCCATAGCCATCAACACATCTTGTGGCAAGGAGTTCCACTAGTTAATTACCATTTGTATGAGACCTGGCTTTGGGCACTAGTCCCACTTGGCTGAACAGATCTGAAAACAACATGTTTGTTGTGTTACCCCAGCAGAACTTGATGGGAAAAAAACAAGAAGAACCTTTCCTGAACTACAGCTCCGGGAATCCCCTGAGAACTGTGTCCAGCGGTCAGAACCCCTGCACGCACCCTGAAAAGTAACCTTTTTCCAAATTCTTCCTCCAAATCCTGGATTCTGTCTTGTTGCTCTCAAACAAGCTTGGGTTTGTCAGCCAAGAACAAATCCTGATTTATAATCCTGGTTTGTAGGAAGACCAATAATTCAGGATTGCAGTTTACTCATGGTAAGCCAGGAGGCCCCCCTCCCCGAGTCCTGCTTTGGCATTCTGTGTGAGCACAATGGCCACTTTCTCTCCCTGGCAGAAAACAGTACCAGGTGGGGGAGATTGGAAAGAGAAGAAATGTTCTTGCACAGCCCGTTGTTAAGCTTTGGAACTCGCTTCCCCAGGATGTGCTTGTTGATGACAATAACTCTGGGGGCTTTAAAGAATAGAGAGGCAAATTCAGGGAGAGCAGTTAGTTTTCTGGCACTTGTTAGCTGCAAGGTTGCCGTGCTGGAGAAGGTGGCTGAGGGGGAGGTGGCAAATGCAGGGGAAGGGGGTTGCCACTGTGGGCCGTAGGTGTGACTTCCTGGAAGCCTGCTTTTGGCTGCTCTGTGAAATGCGGTGCTGAGGTTGGCGCATGTTCCCACTTGCCCCCTTCTGACAGCGCTGGCCCTTTTGTTCTCAGCTGACTGCAACACAAAAGTGCCATGGTGATGGAAAGAAAAATACTATCTGCCTTGGAAGTGCTGGAGGTGGTTGGGGCTTATTGCTTGGTGCTACTAAGTTCTCGCACCTAACAAAGGTAATTACTTCCTATTATAGACCAGTGGCCTCCTGAAGTAGTTAGTTGTTGTTATATTTAACTACCTTAACAAGAAACTCTTTATTTGGTCATTTTGAAAAGCAGTCACAATGGTCACTTTTGTTGGTCCACCACAAGCAGCCTTACCCATAAAAAGAGGGTCCCCTGCGCTCTGCTTTAGCCCCCTCCGTTTACACCCCCGTGGTCAAGCGGCTCACACCAAGGGCGAGTGTAGTCTTGCTGTCCGCCTTCACCAGCGCCTGCCGTTCTGTGGCTCTCCTGTGCCTTCGTTAGCCCTCCAGATGTTCCCTGGCTGCTTTCTCTTGCTGTCTTTTGCCTACAGCCCACTATTCGGGAGGCCGAAAGTGGCTCACAGCAGAGACTGCAACTGCTAAGGACTGCTAAAAAAATGTCAACATTCATTATTAAGAAGTTTTTGTAGGTTAAGCTGCCCTATTAGAAACAGGGCTAATTGCAAACAGTTTGAAAGCATACAGAACGTGTAACTATGAGAACAAAAGTAAATTTGCTGCTGTGTTGCTGTGGGCTTTCAAGTCACCTCAGACTTGTGGCAACCCCACTCTAAGGTTTTGTGGCCGGATTTATTATTCAGACAAGGTTGCCTTCCTCTGGGGCTGAGAGTGTGTGACTTGCCCCGGTGCGCCCAGTAAGTTTCTGGGGCTGAGCAGGCTTTTCAGCCCTGGTCTCCCCAAGACCCATCGTGCACTCAAAGCACCACATCAGGCTGGCTGACTCTTTTGAGGCTAGATTTACTTGGCCAACCTCTACCACCATAGCCTTCCTCTGAGGCTGAGAGAATGTGACTTGCCCAGCGCCACCCAGAGAGTTTCCGTAACTGGGTGGGGATTTGAACCCTGCTTTCTTGGCATCCTAGTCCAGTGCTCCAACCACCATGCCGTGCTGGCACCCATGAAAAGGCGTAGTGACTCCTTCCCCATTGCATTCAAAGACCTTTCTGCAACAGCCAATTAAAAACCAAAATCTGTCTGAATGAAACGCTCTTTGCTTGCTGGCTGGGATGTTTTGGGCTTCCTGACCATTGGCCGTGCTGGCTGAGGCCACTGGGAGCCGAAGCCCAAACTCCTGGCAGGCCGAGGGCCGAGGCCCTCCTCAGATGTCTGGCCGGTCTCTCCGTTGCCATGGCTGAGTCTTCAGATTTCAGCTGCGCTGCTTCTGACTTGGCGGTTGCCGTATTTATGTCTGCAGGAAAATGGGGCTGAGGGGCTGGGAAGGAGGAGCCCGGGAGCATCTCCGAGGCTGGCTGGATCCTGCTCCTGCAGGAGCTCTCATGCGTGCTCACCTGCTCCTCAGGTGCACAGATGGAGCAAAGTGTTGCAGCCCGGTGGGCACCGAAGGAAAGTTTCATAGTTTTGGGGCTGGGACCAGAATGTAACAGGATGCACAGAAAGATTGAGAGCGTGACCCTGACTGCAAAGAGCAGCCCGAGGTGACGGGGTGCTTCGGAGGCTGCCCCGAGAGCAGAGGCATGGGAGCAGGAGGTCTGCTCGCCAAAGAGGGTTTCCTTGGAGTCAGAAGCTCCTCCGAGGAGAATTCTGGCCACCCAAACTCCAGCCACGAGGACCTGTGGGCTAAGAAGGCGTGATCCCTCGTCAGGCCTCTGCAGAGGGACTGGAATGGGCGGATCTTCCCCAGTCCAGCTGTTCCTCTTCCCCATTTTCCTTTGGATTTCTTTATCCAATGACTGCTACTTATTAAATCAGACATCTCGTCATCACCATCACCATTGTCGTCAGAAGCCTTGCAGAGTACCACGTAAACAAGCTGCTTTTCACATTATAAAAAGCAGAAATAACTGGGAAAGCCAACTCGCCCGAAAGAGGGGCCTCAGAGACCCCTGCTCCTGTCCCTCCAAGTTCAAAGGGGCCCCACAGGCCCACAGACCAGCCCCTCCCAGGACCACCAGGGGAAGGGTAGCTCAAGTGGGTACAGTTGCTCTCTGAGGCAGACTTACTCAGGACTAAGGCCCGCTGAGTCCAGTAGAACTGATCCCAACTGTGCTGTCCTTGGGGATCCAGGGGGAGGATTGGCAAGGGGGCATGCGCCCCAGCTAGCGACCGATCTGCGTTCGGAGCAATGTCACCTGCCACCGGCTGGACAGCTAAAACTGTTTCTTCTCAGCTTCTTCCACCAAGGGCCTCCTGCTGTGTGGGGTGCCACCTCTCCCCCTTGTCCCTCATTTATTCAGACAATGTACCAACCCGTATGGAGTTAAAAAGGAAAAAAAAAGCCACCCAAGTCTTTTGTGGCTTAAAATGGCAGCTAAAATAAACACCGGAGGCCATAACAACCTGCATCAGGCAGGCAGGTTAAGAACCTGCTTGATTGCAATCTTAATCCCGTCCTCCAAACCCCTTGTTCAAACAGAAGGAGGCACGCAGAGGCACAGGCGCACGGAGGAGCCACGGATGGCATGGCGTGGCCCCCTCCCAAATAGCGAACTCACTCACGCCCTGCAGCTTTGACAGATCCCGGAGCCAAATTTTGCTCATCTGCTTGTTCAGCGAGTTTGTTGCTGCCCTGCCTTTCCCTGTGATGAGCCTGAGGCCACAAGTGTGTCGCCTACTTCCTCACCTTATTCTCACAACAACCTTGCAAGGTAGATCAGGCAGCAAGGAGAGAGAGAGTGACTGCGGGCAGGAAAGTGGATCTTGCAAGCCTGAGCTGTACAAAAGCATTTTACAAAAGGAAAATAGTACCCTGCGAGGATTGGCCTCCTCCCTGTAGAGGAGCCCAACACGCTCAGGCACTTTTGGGAATGGCAGAACACCGGTAGCCATTGAAGGAGACAGCCAGGGAGGGCCCTGTGAGCCTCAGGGGGTCTCTCCCAGGACAGGCTGTCCGGAGCCCCAAATAAGACCTCCTGTTGAAAGGTGAGGATACACAGACTGCAACACTTTACTGCAGGATCCACCTGCCCTCCAGGAACCACCCGTCTGAAGGCCACGGTCTCTTCTGCCCCCTTGGAAGAGGGCCAGTGGATCAGCCTGGGCTCCTTCAGGCCCAATGCACTTTCCAGCCCCAACTGGGCGGCTAGCTGTCCCTGGAAATCCACAGGCAGGCTGTGTGAACGCAATGGTGGCTGACCTCACTGGTTGTCTCAAGCGTGTAGCTGTGCAGGCCTCTGCCGAAAGTGCAAACCTGAGCTCAGGAATACCCCCTCCCGCCTGCATGCATGACTTGGGACCAGCTCAAGCCCAACACAGGCCTTTTATTTTGGGAACTCCCTCCGGGAGGGCCAGCTGGGCCTCCTCTTTGCCCTCCCCTCCTCCTCACCCGCCTGCCCGCCCACCTGTGGGATCTGAAGAGGGGGTTCCCCACCAGCACACCTGCCTGGACTGGAGGAGGCAAGCCCGCTTTGCTTTGTTATTGCCGCTGCCACCACCACTTGTTTTGGGCTTCTCGGGAAAGGCAGCCTCACCGAGGAGGAGGCTTGGGCTGCTTCCTGCCTGCCAGAGTGACCTACTTTGCAGGACTATTATGAGGCTTAAAAAATAAGGGTAGTGGAGGGAGGGCTTACATGTGTCACTCTCTCAGCCTCCTGAGAGAATAGTTGAGCCTGCTTGTGTCTCTGGGGAGGCCTTTCCCTCTGGCCCCCCCACTGTCACAGCCGGCACGCCTGGTGGGAAGACAGGCAAGATGGGGCCTCCTTGGTGGCTGCTCCCAGGCTCTGGGACACTTTTCCTGGAGAGGTTAGATCGGCGCCCCTCCCAGCTGTCCTTTCGTAGGCAGAAGCGGGGATTGAAACCCTGGTCTCCCGTGTTGTAGTCCAGGGCTCAAAGCGCTGCACCATCCAGGCTGTAGCCCTTTTGCGTGGAGGTACATTTTCAAGCTGGAGGATGGCCAGCTGGAGAGGGCCGCCCACTCACGGAGGCCGAAGGCATTGGGCAGGTATCCCAGCCATCCAGCTGCAGAGGGAGCGAGTCTGTCTGTGGCTGCTCTGGACGGGGCTCTGAACCAGAGGCTTCAAATCACTGCAAAGGAGATTCTGATTAAACGTGAGCACCCGACATCCTGGCACTGAGCAAGTTCTGTTCAGCCCTGAATCCGACTCCCTCCCCGGGGAGTGAGCTCCCCTTCATTGGGGATTTTAAACAGATCTGAGGTGTGATAGTGCTTTTAGCTGTGGATTCCTAAACCGGCAGGGGCCTTGCCTCGATGGCCCCGGGGACCCTTCCAGTCCTGAGGCATTCCTCCTCTCTCCTGACGCCAGCCCAGCCTGTGTCTCTCCAGAGAAGCCCGGCTGGGACTTGCATCAGATGTGCCCATGCAGGGGACCACACAGGCAGATCCCGGGGACGGTTCAAAGCCAAGGCAGGGCTCGCCTTCCCGTCCTTGGCTCTCTCCCGGCTCTCCTTCCACCAGCGGGCAAGTGCCTTTGTGTCCCAACAGGGTTTTGAGAACTGATGTTTTTAAAGCAAAGGTTTTTAAGAGCATGCTGTATTGTACAGCAGTTGGACTTTTAAAAAAACTTCTTTTAAAAACCTTTTGCATTTTTTAAACTATGGTATATTTTCTTTAATTTTTAAACCTGTTTGCATCCAGGTTTGGGGAAAAGGCATGGGAATTCCCCCCCTTTTTGCATGAAAATTGTGGGCTTTTAGTGCAAAGAACATTTTTGCATGAAAACCCTCTTTTCAGATGGCTTCTTTTTTTTTTTTTTGGTGCAAGGTGGGTATTCTTTGCATGTACGAAAAAGGCAATCTTATATCAAAGAGAAGCCTCACGTGGCTATCTGACGATGGTGCTTTCTGTGGGGGGTTTTCCCCTCACAACTACCCTCTTGTAATTTGTGCACACGAAGAACCCTCATCTATCTGTACCCCAAAGGAATTTCCTGAAACATTTTGGGATGTGTGGGCACTCGGTGACAACTGCGCAAAATTCTCCCTGGGAGGGTTACTTGTTACAGGAGCGGGGGGGAAGAGGCAGGGGCTGGGGGCCGGGGGCTGGGGGCCAGCGTCCCTCTGCAGGGGACTTCCCCACGGCCCTCCCCCCCACTCCCGCCTGCCCCCAGATGGAAAGGTGGAATCTTCCACTCGCCCTCCAGGACGGGACGTGTCTGGACAGGACCTCCCCCCCACTCGCATTCCTTCGGATCTGCTCCTGCCTGTTGTTGCTTTATTCCACCCACTGGCACGGCTCTTCCCACTGGCCACAATTCCTTACTCCCTACAAGCACCTTGGCCGCTGCTGCTGCCCCGAGCCTCACCCGGATGCGAAGGCCTTGGGCCGGGGAGGTCGTTCTTGCTTTCGGGATGGGGAGCGGAGGGTGGCATGGAGCAGTGGTTAGCGGCCCCAGGAGAACTCAAGGCTCAGCAGGAGGGCTGTGAAGGGAGTCTGGGTCCCACGCAAGGCCCAGCCAGAGAGCGTCCTTCCTCTTCCTCAGCCCCAGTGGTGGCTGGCAGTCTTGGTGATGATAAGTTCCCACTTATTTGTTGTTCTGTGACTTCAAGGCTTTTGTGAGGATGGAGGCTGACAGTATGTAAAGTGCCCAGGGTCACACTCCAGCTTTCCGTGGTCGAGAGGGAATTGGATCCTGGTCTCCACGAACACAGGGCAGTGCGCTGCAACACCCTGGCTCTCCTTCCTATCTATTGGGAAATAATAAATATAATACTTTTAATTAATTAATTGCGTTTATGTCCTCTCCTCCAATGAGCTCAGAGGGCAACATGGCTCTCCTCTCCGTTTTGTCCTGGCGGCAAGGAGGTCAGGCTGAGAGAGATGGAGAGAGAGATGGAGTCTGATGACGTCTGCAGGGAGGCTGCAGCGTTCCCAATCTCCAACCACTACACCGCACTGGCCTGTTTGAGAACTGTATCTCGGCCGGGTCCAGGTCCAAGGGGTCGTACAAGGGGCTGGGTGCCCTATCATGTGCCCAAGGGGTCATTGTGTGCCAGCCATGCCCCCAGGGGAATGAGAGGGGGTGAGCCTCCTTAGCATAGAGAGCCCAGCTGCTCCAGGAGTTGTACCGTCCCTGAAATTTGCTGTTTGAGGCAACTGCCCCGACCGTCTGTGCAGCTGGCCCTGGTGAAGGGAACGCTCTTTGCCCCCGCCCCCACTTGCCCGGTTAGGGGTTACTGGGGTGGGCCGAGGGCCGCTGAGCTTTAAGACAACAATCCTGTTATCATGTGCTGGTCAGGCCATTGTCCCGGCCAAGCTATTCCCTGCTTATCTTGGGTTTTATATCCTCCGGCTGGTCCTCCAGGCTCTCTGTGGAATGTTTTTTGCCCTTTCCTCTTCCCCAGACTCAGACTTGCTTTGATTTGGGCAGAGCTTGGAAAGAGTTTCTGCCATGCTGGTTGGGGGATTCTGGGAGATGTAGTAGTTCCTCCTCCTACCACCAAAAATAAATGCCCCCCTGATTGTTCCAAGTGCATGTCTTGGATTCCATTGCACATGGGCATTCCTAAACTTGTTTCAAGGACATCCTCGTGTCCAGGAGGAAACTGCCAGCCTTTTCTTCTAACCAGTTAAGGAATTTCCCCCCTCTCTTGCAAGATGGGACTTTCAGGGCCCCCCTCTCTCTCTCCTTTACCCTCCCGCCAACTCCCTTCTCCTCACCCCCCCTTTGTCTCCCTTGAAAATTCTGGATTGCCCCAGTTTCTGTTGCCTGAGAGGAACCCTTCCCGATGGTGTAATGCTGAAGGAGTTCTCACCAGCAGCTGCAGGGGATGGGTTCTTGAGGGCAGTTCATAATCTTTCTCAGCCGGAATCTACTTTGCAGGGTTGTTGTGAGGACAGATGAGCATTGGTGCTTTGCAATTAAAAGTGCTGCAGAGCTGTGTCTGAGGGTGCACCTTATAGAATACAGCATCTGAAAAATCTTAAGTTTTAATTTGGCTGAAAATCAAGGAGTTCTGTGCCTCTTGGGGCTAAACCTGTAAGTGACCCTGTAAGAGTGGGTGGTGGGTGTGAGGTGAAGTCTCAGAGGCTGGGTGGAAGGTACAGCAGGTGAGTTTTCCAGGGTGGACGGTAGATCCCTCTGTGAGTCTCCCACCTCTTGCTGGCCCCTTTCCATGCCTGGGAGGAATAAGATGAAGCTCAGTTCGTAGCTCTCTTGCTCCTGCAGATCAGCAAGTAAGGGAGCTCTGAGCTCAACACTTCATGGTGTAAATTGAGACAGAACTTCTGGGCGTGCAAGGCGAGCCCTCCTCAGTGTTGGCACCAGAGTGCTAGTAGAACAGTTTATCTGGATAACATCTTTGCGTGGGCTTGTCCCTCTCGCAGGCTCCTGCTTCTCCACCGTGAAGGCCAACGGCCAGAGGGCTGCCCTTTACGCCACTGCCCCTTCTCTCCTGGAGCCCCTTGGCCTGAAACTCCTGCTCAGGGACCCCTCATCCACAGCGGGGCCCCTGTGGTCCCAGTCTGGCCCTCTGTGGATTCTCAGCCTCCTCCCCGTGCCCCCACCCAGTGATGGTTTCCCAGCCTCTGTGTGTTCCCTCCACCCAGAGAGCTCCTGGAGTGCCCCCCAGTGGACCCCCCAGCTCGGAGGGGCCGCCTCTCCCTCCCTCTCTTTTATTTCCCGGAGGCCTCCAGGAAGAGCTGCCTGGCGGAGCTGTTTCGCAGGCAAGGCACAGCAGCCGTCTTCCCCCACATCCCTCCTCTCTCTCTCCTGCGCCCCAGCTACAATTTTCGGTCAGGCCAAAGGTCTGCTTTGCCTTCCTTGGGAGCAAATCCCACTGAAGGGAGAGACGCAATTCCTTGGGAATGGCCCAGGAAACATGGGAAAGCTGCCTTTTAGGATGACACGTCCACAATTCCTCAGCTGGCCCACTGGGAGCCCCCTCCTGAATTAGTAACTTCCCAAAGCTTTGCTACCGCAGTAACTCACCCCTTCCAGAGGTATACACTGTAAAATACACTTGGCCATTTCCGCACTAGGGTGTTATAGCGCTCTGATTCCGCTTTCAACATCCTATGGAATCTTAGGGGGGTTTGCAGTTTTGGGAGGGGCTGAAACTGCAACCCCCCCAGGATTCCATAGGATGTTGAAAGTGCTATAACACCCTGTTGCGGAAATGGGCCTTGTATGATTCATAAAAAGTACACATTGCATACCTATATATGCAGTTTATGCTTTTGGATAGCGATGATGTTGGTACGGCACTCCGTAATTCACAAAGAATAATCAGATATTAAATGACAGGTGCAAGGCCTGGAGTATGTTTTATTTCGTTCCTTTCGTTGTTAGTGTGCTTGTGTGAGCAGTGTATAATAACAGGTGGATAATTGTAATACTCAATAGTAGTGAACGATGGTTGGATAATACACGAATCTTACACACTCTTTTGAGATGGAACCAGTAGACTCGTAAAATAAAAGGGAGAAAAAAAGAGCGTTTGTGCGAATTCAGATATGTTTGTGTAGGTTGTGGATGCAATTGCTATCTATGTGCAGATATGATTTTTGAAATATGTGTGCATTTGTGTGTGCACACACATACACATACTAAAACTGAAGCCAAAATATTTTGCTCATTTTATGTTTTTAATTTCTGTTTGTAAATTGCTTCAATAAACAAATCTCAATACAAAGCGATCAATGCACAGAACTTCAGAAAGTGAGATTAACGAGCACAGCTCTTTGGCTTAAAAGTGTCACATTTTTCTCTATATATCAATGTTATATTGCGTGTATTTATAAAATATGTGTGCACGTATAATAGTATACCATTATATATGGTATATATTTGAATTATAAAAGAGAGAAAATACATTGAAAGAACGGAAAGATAAATGTTTGTTTTTCCATTATGTTTTTACTTTGTGTGCGCATCTGCCTACTAGTTACCAGCGGACTCCATGGATTTCGTAGAGTTTTCTTGCAAGTTTTGCCCCTGCTTTTTTATTTCGCATACACCAAACTGTCATCTCCTCCGAGCTGCGCCTGCGCAGTCCCTTTAAGGCCGGGGGGCGGCGGCGCTCTCTGTGGGCGGAGCCAAGCCAGGCGCGGGCGGGCGGGGGAGAGGGGCGGGGCGAGCCGGCGTGTCCATGGCGACGCGGCGGTGACGTGGGAGCGGGGAGGGGGCGTGGGCGTCCCGGCTCCATATGAGGCGGCGGGGGCCCAGCGCCGCCCGAGAGTGATCGGGAGAGACGGCGGTCGCGGCTCCGGCGGCGGCGCCACGAGGGGAGCTGGAGGGAGGCTGGCGGCGGCGGCGGCGGCGGCGGGGGCCGGACAGCCATGAAGACCCCCGCGGACGCAGGTGGGGTGGGATGGGGCCGCGCCGGGGGGCGGGGGCGCCGGGGCTTCCCCGCACGGAGGAGGGGGCCGCGGGGCGCGGCACGTGGGCTGGGAGTTGGGACTTCTTTGCGGGAGGACCCCGGAGGGGGACCCCGGTGTATGGAACCAGCCGCGAGGCAGGCGATTAAGGAGGTTAGTTAATTTCGATGAGGAGGGCGGGATGGTGTCACGAGTGGAGGCGGTGGGGGGAGCGTTGGGATTGTGCCCCTCGCCCGGCCCCGCTCCGTGCGCGCCTCCCTCCGGGGAACTGGGGGTCCTGGCGGGGGGCGGCGGCGCGGGAAGGGAGAGACTGGCGGGGGACCTCTCTCCCTTCCACGACCCCTCACTCCAGCCTCCGCCCGAGGAAGGGGGCGCCCCTCGGCCCTTCCTTTAAGCCCCCTTTCTTCGGGGGAGTCGGATCCTTTGCAGGCGGGACCCCCGCAGCCCCCTCGCTCCTCCTCCTCGCTCCACCGGAGTTCGTAGCGGCGATTGCGGGCGGGGGGACCTGTTGCACTTCCCCGTTCCTGTTGCTTCGGTGTGCGCCCGGGCGGACTGGGGAGCTTCGCTTTGGGGGTCGCAGTTTTTCTCCCCCCAAAAAGTGGCGCCGGGGGAGGGGACGGGGAGCTGACTTTCGGGGCAGGGGCACCGGGGAGGCCGAGGGCCCACCCCGCCTCTCCTGGGGGGGCTTCCTTCCCGGACCTTGTGTCCGATGGGCTCCTCCTGGGGGGGCGCAGGCGAAGGAGGGGAGCCGTGTGTGCGCGCGCGCGCGTGCGTCGCGATTGGCGAAGAAAGGCCTGGGAGCAAAGGAGGCCCCCCATCCAAAAACTCCCGGTAGTTCCTGGAATCGGATCGGCGCCGGCGGGGCCGGCTGGAGCGCGAACCCAGATTCGGCGCGGGGGGGCGCCTTCGCCGCTCTGGGGAGGGACGCCTCCGCGCCACGTTGCTCCCTTCGGCGGCCGCCCGGGAAGCGCGGCGCAGTCTCTGCCGCGGGGGGGGTGTCGGACGGCGTTTTTCTGGGCGGGGGCACGCCTGCGCCCCGCAGGAAACGGGGAGACCCTGGGAGCTCTCCCCCATCTCGGTCCGGCCCGTGGAGACGCTCGGCGGGGAGCGATGCGGGCGAAAGGCGAGGACGATGGCCGGGAGGGGGCGGCCGGGCTTGGGGGCGTATTTTCCCTTTCCTTCCCCGGTGTCCCGCCGTTGCAATAAAAGCAGCCCCTTCGCAACTCCGGGGACCCCGCCGGCGGGGACGGGGCGCGAGCGGCGCGGAGTCTGCGTGGCGGAAAAGTTGCGCGGGCGCTTCTGCCCCGCTGGAAACGCGCCTCGGCCTCCGGGAGAAAAAGGAACTTTTGTTTCCGACCGGCGGCGCGGGGCGTTAAGGCGGCCCGGGGGATGGCCGGGGGCGCGGGGAGCAGAGGGACCCCTTGCCGATGCTGCGGGGGGGCGGGAGAGGCGAGTTCCCTCCCCCGGCGCCTCCCCTTCCTCTCCGGCCGCGGCCGCGGAGCCGCCGCTCGTGGGAAGCGACGCTGGACGCGCGTCGGCCCCGGGGCCGCCTTAAATCGCGCCGCGCTTCGCCTCTCCTCGGCCGGCCGGCGGGGGGCAGAGGTTCATTAATCTCCGACCCCTACACCCCGCGCTGCCCCGCCCCAAAGAGTGGAGAATCCTGCTCCTCGCGGCCGCTAAAGGTCAAAACCAGACTGGACGCGGAGCCTGAGATGGGGGCTCCGGGGGCGCCCGTGCAGCGGGGGGCGCGTGCGCTTTCCTGTGGGGGAGGAGGCTCCCGAAGTGCTTTTGCGCCCCTTGTTTCCTCCCCCCGGGGGACTTTGCTCCGAGTGAGGGGCGGGGCTGAGTGCGCGCGCGGGGGGAGGCCGCTTTGGGGTGGCCATTGGAGGGGGCCGGGGGCGCTTCCGTTTAGGGCCAGCCAGAGGGCCGCGGAGAAAGTTGCGCGGGCCGCCCTGGAGGGTCCGGGGGCTCCCTCCCTCCCTGGTTTTGTTCGGCCTCCCCTCCCCCTCCTGGCGCCACCCTCCCCCCGCCCGATTGTCTGTCTCCTGGAATCCGCTCCCTCCCTCCCTCCCTCCGTCCTTCCTTTCTTTCTTCCGAGGGCCTCCCTCCCTCCTCTCGCTTCTGTTCAGACTTGTCTCCCTCTCTGCCCGCGCCCCTCGCCGTTTGCGCCTCCCATTTGCAGTAACTGAAGCCTCGGCAAACTTTTTCCCTTTCTCCCCCCCGCGCCTCGGTCCTCCAACTCTGGGAAAGTTCTTTTCTTGGGGCCTCTCGCCTTCGGTGAGAGCGAGAGGGCGGCGAGGGCGAGGGCGGCGGCCGCAGCCCCCCGCCCCGGGATCCCCCGCGTTGCACGCGGGGTGCCGGCGACGCCGAGTTTCTCCGGATCGTTCTTGGCTCTTCGCAAATTACCCGCCGCCAGCCCAGCAAGCGGGGAGGGCCTCTCTGGGTCTCGGAGGGAGGGAGGGAGGGAGTCGTCTGGTGGGTTCGCCCCCGCTGGCACTCCGCCCCCGCCGCCCTCCGCCTGATGTGGCTGCCTTTGCGCCAAGGAGCAGCGCGCCCCCCTCCCCCCATTGCTAAAAGCCGGGGAGCGAGGCGGGGGGAGGGAGGGAGGGAGAGAAAGGGGCCCTTGTTGCGCGTGTGGCTTTCAGGCGCTGGCTGGGCCGGGGAGTGATGTAATATTCAGGGCCCCCCCCCGGCTCTCTTGGCTCCCTTTTCTTTCTTTCCTGAAGCTGGGATTGAATTCCAGCCCTTTTAGCTTCTGGCTCTGGGGATTAGTCACAGGAGTGGTGTGGTTTGGAGAGAGTGTGTCTGTGTGTGTGTAAAAGGCGTGGGGGGGAGGAAGGCTGACTTAAAGCGATACCAACTTAATTTCCACTTTTCTTTTCTCCCCGAACTTCCCTGCCCCCCCCCCGCGCCGCTAGCTGTTTGCCAGGAAATCCCTCTGCAAATAGCCATGGGGTGCCTCCTCCAAAGTAGAGCCCCCCGGGAGTGAGGCCTGTTGAGGCAAGGAGGCCAGAGTTTAGGAACCAGACAAAAGGCAAAAAGTGTGTGTGTGTGTGTGCGTGCTTGCGCACGCGTGTTAAAATGTAGTCTTTCTTTTGCATAGCTTTGCAGTGCTTTTAAACACAGATAAAAGTCTGCCTATAGAAGAAGTTGCACTCCCCCCCAGGAAACAGTGGAAAATTCAAGGGAGGGGGCACACAGGAGGGCTGAGGGAGTGAGGGAGGGGCATCTCCTGCAAAGAAAGTTGGAAGCCAGGCCTGGTTGCAAACACTCCGCCCGTTGTATGCGCCACTGCTCTGCACTGTGCTTTGCCCTCTTGCCAGAGGCTGCTCCTTCCCCACCGGAGCCCCCCGTTTTCCTCTGGGCCATGCTCTGAGGCTGGGGGCACCCACTCCCCAAGAAGGAGGAAGCCAGTGCTGCTGCCCTCCCTTGTGTTGTGGGGCCCAGCTAACTGGGAGGCATGTGGGGGCTTGCTTTGAGGTATTTGGGGGGGTGCAGAAGAGAAGGGAGAGCATAGCTTGGCTCCTAGGCACCTTCTCCTTGGGGCATCTGGGAGCCACAAGAGCTTTGGGGGGAAGAAGAGGAGGGGCGGGATGGCACTCTCACAGGCACCCACCCATGGCTCCGGTGGAAGTGCATGGGTGCACCAGTCCAGCCATGATCTCTGCGGTAGGGACGGCGGGTGTCTCGCCTCTCTTCCTCCTCCCGCACTTTGGCACCGGCCTTGCTCCTGGTTTGTGCCAGGCCTGGGGGCAATGCCAGCCAACAGACGGCGGTGGCAGCAGCGGTTGGCTTTCCTCTCATTTTTCTCCTTTGCCTGCCCAGGTTGGCAGAGGAGGCGGCTCAGTTGGTAGAGACAGAGATGGTGGCGGCAGAACGGGCTGGGTGGGCGGGGGGGCGAGACTGGAAGGGGTCTGCTGTGGAGCTGCCTGTGCCTCCCCGCGTGCATTTGGCCAGGACTGCAGAATTCTGGAAAGGCCACACAGAGGCCCCGTTAAAACAAGTGGGACCGGGCCAGGGGCTCCACACCCCACATATAGGACTTCCCCCTTCTCTTTCAGCCGAAGGAGCCCTAGGGGCCTGTATGGGCATCTCACTTTCTCCTTTTGAAAAGTAAAGTGGAACTGAAGCCGCATCACACCCCGTCCCTGGAAGACTGAATGGCTGCGATGGATGGGGTGGGGAGGCCATGGAAGCACCCCTTCTTCTCCCAGAGGGCAGGGGGCATTTCAGTGGCAAGTTCTTCCTCTGCAGCACCCACCAGTTTGTTAGGTGCTGCATTTTGCCAGTCTTTTAGTTTTGGGAAGGCACTGTGAGTCTTCCTCCTGGCGAAAGGGCTGGATGTGAGTGAACTGGCATTAATGCACTGTTGCTTGTTCAGTGGTCCTGTTGGCACGCGCATCACCGTGGGTCAGGTGTCTGTTTCTGCATAGGGACTGCATCTTCAGTTGTGCTAAGCGTTTAAGAAACCCCCACACATGTTTTCTTGTCTTTGGCCGCATGCATTCTCAGCACGCACCGTTGGCGCAAGACACCTACCCTTGCCAAGGGGACATGGCCTTCACATGTGTAGGAATGCTGCAGTTGAACCGGGCACCACCTGCTGCCCCCTCTGTGTGAAAAACAGCAGTGTGCAGAACGGCAGCAGCCCCTCAAGCATGTGGCCAGATGTCCTGGGATGTGTCTGTGGGGCAGCCAGGAGGAGGCACGTGGCGATGGAGTGGGATGCCCCTATTGTCATAACCGTGTGAGCCTTGGAGTAATTCTTCTCCCCCAGAGCGGGAGGGGGGCAATTGTCCCCTGTCTCTGTTACAGCTCAGGAGGACTCCTTTAGGGCAGAGGGGGCAGTCCGGCGGCTGCGTATCTGGCGGTGCCAGCTGGAGAGAACAGTGGCCCATTCAGGCACACACTGTCTGGATCTGGGCAGGCGGCTGATGTCACAGCAGCCCCCTCTTCCCCCACCGCCTTGCTAATTAGTGAGAACAGGCTTGTGTGTGTGCGTGCGCGCGCTCTCGCAGAAGAGTGGGGCTGACTCACAGGCCGGAGCCTTGGGGAGGAGGAGGGGGCAGAGGCACACACTGGTTTCCCTTCTCCATCCCTCCCCCCCAAATGTGCACATGAACTGGGAGATGGGATGCGCACCCACCCGGGAAGAGGGGGCCTCTGCCTTACCTCTTGCTCTCTCATGGGGCTGGCCTCTTGTTCCCCAGACACACGGGAGTGGCACCAGGTAACTCAGGCATGATGCCAGGCAGGTGGCATCGCCCTGGACCATCCCTGTCCCTTTCCTCCTGAGGGGGGGCAGCACAGAGCCCTCCCCAGAACTTCATACCTCTTTTTCCCCCATTCTGCAGCTGCCCCCTCCTCGGGCAAGGGGTTCTTGCTACATGTGAGCACCCCATGTGCACATGCATGTGACCCGCCGTACACTGAGAAAGATTATGGGGACGGGGGACACCTCCGGCTCACCCAAGCCTTCTAATCTCATTGTGTTGTGGGGTGTTGCTCCATGGGGCGCTGCTGCCCAGTTTGTGTCCCCCCATCGGCTCCAC
Source organism: Iguana delicatissima (assembly GCA_948472985.1). Lineage (NCBI taxonomy): Eukaryota > Metazoa > Chordata > Lepidosauria > Squamata > Iguanidae > Iguana > Iguana delicatissima. The sequence goes on from CAOKZL010000856.1 coordinate 345,775, forward strand.
CGCCGCCTTTTCCTCCTGTTTATTTTTAGCCTCTTCTTTCCCTTGCTGTTGCCTGTTGCTTGGAGACTGGTACTGTGTGGTGGTGGTGGTAGTGGCTGGGTGTGCGTGCGTGCAGAGAGAGAGGGAGCGTGGTGGTGGTGGGGAGATGGCTTCTGTGTGCCAAGGGCCCGGTGGTGCCAGGGACCATGGCTGTGTGGGAAGGATGCTCAGCTGCTCCTGCTTTGGGGCGCCCAACTCTCTCCGGCTGCTTCTAGTTTTGGGGGACAAGCTTCATTTGCCTGGGTCTGTTAGCCAGTTCTTGGCTGCAGGCAGGCCGGGGAGGTCATATGCCCCCCGTCCCACCCCATCTCATCCCACTCCAGGTTGGCACGTGTGGGGCTGGTGTCTCTCCTGCCCACCCGCCCCTCTGCCGCGATGACATCACCGCCCTAATGGCTCGGTCTCTGCCGCCGCCGATGCCCTTGAGCTGGCGCCCGCGTCCCCGGCCTCCATTACAGGGCCCTGAATTATTGATGGGCTCAGAGCGCCTGGGGTTTGGGAAATGGGAAACCACAGCGCCCCTCCTATCCTTTCCTTCATCGCCCCCACCAGTGGCTCAGAGCCCCCCGCATGCCAGGCATTTGACAGGGGTCAGCATTTCCACCCAATGAGCCAGGAAGGGGCACCTTTTGTGTTTGAGGAAGGGGTCTCTGAAATGCACAGAGAGAGAGAGAGAGAGAAAGTGGGGAGCTTCGTGGCTGCGCAGCACATGTTCTGGCATGATGGTGTGAATCGGGGATCAGGTTTGGGTTTTGGTCAGACCCCATCAAGCCTTGTACCTTGTGTGGGCTTGTTAAATGTGCTGGCCTCCCTCACAGGATTGTCTTAGAGATGCAGCAAAGGGAGCAGAACTGTGGCTTTCATGGAGGAGGGTTGGGTAGAATTGAGAAGTGGTGCCTTTTTCCCAGGGGAGTGACGGGTGCAGTTTTGGACTTGCAGGCCATGCATCCCTTGGAAAACCAGAGTGCCTACAGAAAGCTGATCTCTCCTCCTTCTCCACCCGCTTCCCAAAATACCTGGTTCCGGGTGCTGGGAGGACTGCTTTGTTTACTGGACGGCCACAGGGCATGCTGGGGAACGGCCCATTGTCTTTCCTTCCGAACTTCCTGTTTACAAGGAGAGGGCACCAAAGGGTTGGCGTCTGTCATTGGCCAGTGGCTTCTTCACCCCCTGGTCCTGGGCTTCTGGGGGGGTCTAGGGACCCTCTGCCCACCCAGACTCTTGGCAGGGGGGCAGCAGCAGAGACCAGCACCAAGGGGGCAGGCCTTTCCTCTGGGGAGGAGGGTTCCTGGTGGCCTCTGTTTTCCAGCCCCCCTTCCCCAGGAATGCTTGGGAGTTGGGCTGGGCGGCTCCAGCGGCTCGCTCACGCTCGCTCTCTCTCTTTCTCAGCTGGAAAAAAGGGCCCCTTGTCTGAAGCTGCTGACCTCAGCCGCCAACCATCCCCCTTCCTTCCCTCCCTCCCTCCCTCCCTCGCCCTCCCCCCTCCCCCTTAGGCCTGCCCAGTGGTGAGGGCATGGCACACAAAGAATGGAGCCCCCCTTCTTCGCACACTTCGAAACGTGTTGATGCTCCTATTCCCCCCGTGCCCCGCCAGCCATTGTGAGGCTGGTTTTCCTTCCCGGTCCGTCTGTCTTGTGGCTGGGGCATATTTGGGCACTCCCAAGGACTCAGAAGTGCGTGTGTGCATGCGTGGAGGGGAGGCGTCCAGGTATGCCCCCCCACAGGCTGTAAATTTGGAACCTGCCAGGCCCCTCTCCACCCCTGTCTCTCAAAGCCTTTCCCTCCAGGTAGGGAGAGGTCCAAGAGGCAAGCCTCGGCTGCCCCCTCCCTCCCTCCCTCCCACGCGGAGGATCTGGCTGGGACCTCGCCTGGAAGTCGCAGGGCCAGGGCGGCTTGGCAGGCCTCCCGGCCTCCTGGCTGCGCAGGGGCGGGGGATGGCGGCCGGTTTCCTGTCTTCCCCGTCCCTGTGTGGGGTGGGGAGGAGCAAGAGCTCAGTGGGGAGGAGGAGGAGGATGAATCCATGCTGGCTGGAGGTGGTGGAAGGAATCCCAGAAGTTCTGGCCGCCCCTCGCTTTGACCACTGGGCATCTCTGCCAGTGGGTGCTGATGGGATGCAGGAAGTGGAGGGAGGTACAGGAAGACGGCAGAACCTTTGTTCTGATTCTCGACTTTGCACCCCGCCCCACACACACACACACACACACACACACGCACACACTTTTCTATAAGACAAAGTTTCCTTGCTTGTGTCCCCCATTGGAAAAACCCCTCCCTCCCGCCTGCCTTCTCTCCAGGGCCCTCGGCTAACTCTGCTCTCCCTTCTCCTGCCAGGGTTCGCTTTCCCTGACTGGGCCTACAAGCCAGAGTCAAGCCCCGGCTCGCGCCAGATCCAGCTTTGGCACTTCATCCTGGAGCTGCTGCGGAAAGAGGAGTACCATGACGTCATCGCCTGGCAGGGGGACTACGGCGAGTTTGTCATCAAGGACCCCGACGAGGTGGCCCGGCTCTGGGGGGTGCGGAAATGCAAGCCGCAGATGAATTATGATAAACTGAGCCGGGCCCTGAGGTGAGCCTTGGAAGGGCTGGGGGTGAGGGAGGGGAGTGGGGGGCCGCGAAAGGGGACCCCTGCCCACTTTGTGGGGGATGTACTTTCGCAACCTGGTAGGGCGTGGAATTTGGCCTCCTCAGTCCCCTTTTAAAACAAAACAAGTGTTGCATGGTTGCTGAGTTTCCCTGGCTTTTGGAATGGTCAGGGAGCACCCTCTACACAGCACTTCTGCAGATGTGGATCCTTTTAGGAACTCAGTCCTGAAACAGAGATGGGGTGCCTGGGTCGAGAGGGGCCTCTGGAGACCCGGCCAGGGCAGTTCCAGAATTCTGGAGGCGGCTGCCCAGCACCCAGCAAGGGAGCACCAGTTCACCTGCCCCTCCGGAGGCAGTCTGTTCTGCTTCCCCAACATAAAGGAGCCACCGGTGCTGTTGTTGAGCTGTGGCACACAGTGGAAGGGCAACCCTGTTGCTCTGGGCACACCTCCCTGCGAGTTTGAGAGCACTGATTTTCCAGTGTCTAAACGGAAGAAATCTGGGGACTTTCAGCATAGCTGTTACTAAGGAAGGGTTGCGGGCAGTATCAGGGCACAGGTGGGTGTGCTCCAGAGGAATGCAGTGGCACATCTTGGCGCCCTCCAGAGCCCCCAGGGGTTACAGTGTGATGTCACAGCTGTTATTTTGAGTAAACAGTCCCCTTGACGGTCAGGGTTCTTGTTGGTCTTGGGGAGTGAGAGGTGGAAACAGGGGGACAACCACTTTGCAGGGCATCTTCTAACTGTTTAGCATGTCTCATAGTGCAAAAATAATTGGGCAGGGGGTCGGAAAGAATATAGGTACAGCGAGGCAAAACAGCTCACTCCCAGGATGCTTCTCTCTGTCTGCTGTGTTCCCATCCTTTGGTCCCTCTCCACCGGCCCCTTTGCTTGGGGATGTCTGAGGCCATTTCTGCACTACACTGTTACAGTGCTACTGTTCCACTTTCAATCTCCTCTGGAATCCTGGAGTTTACAGTTTAGGGAGGGGTATTTAGATTTTTAAGCTGTTCTTTGTTCAATATGTTGTGAGCCACCTTAGGTCCTGTGCTTGGAAAAGAATAGGATATGAAATAATTAGTTTTTGGATCCCTGTTTAGCTGGTGGAAGGGAACAGCCCCAACCACAACGAAACTGCCTGTTTTTTTCTGTGTCTCTCTTTGGGATGGTGGTGGAAATTCCCTCTTGCGGATGCTCCCTGCTGTCACCTTCAGGGGAAATTCTTCCCTCAAGGAGGTGTGCAGGTGGTTAGCTGACTGTCCCGTGACTTGCTCCTCCTGCAGCCATGAAGTCTAGAAACCTCTTTTGTCGGATGGGGGATTTTATGTAGCGGAGGACGGTCTTTTGGGGGTTCCTGCATGGCAGAAGGGGGTCCCTTCCACCTCTAGGAGTCTGTGGGAGGTGGGTCCCTTCTGAATAGAACAGACTGGTGTGTGGCAGCGGTAGGGCTCCCCCTTCTTCAAGGGGCCATGTAAGAATCCCAGTGTGCCCCCCACTTCCTGAGAGACTGGGGGGTTTCTGAGGGGGTTAGCCCCTGACCTTGAGACCTCTGCCTCTCCAGGTATTACTACAACAAGCGAATCCTGCACAAGACCAAAGGCAAACGCTTCACATACAAGTTCAATTTTAACAAGCTGGTGCTGGTCAACTACCCTTTCATTGACATGGGGATGGCAGGTGAGTGGGGGTGACTATTGAGGGGGGACGAGGGGGACAGTGGAGCACGGTGGGTTGCATTGAGGAGGGGGTGTGCGTGCCCATGAAGGGGAGCCCCACTGCAGAAGCATTAGCGCTGCATGCCTTGTGTTGGCGTTGGGCAGCCCGCATTCTGCTCCTGCTGAGCCATCTTGACCTCAGGTTAAATGTGTGCCCCATTACCCCGGAGGAACAGGTAGCGAGTGGGGTTCTGTCAAAATACAAACCCGGACACTCCCCTGGCCAGCTTTGTGGCCCCTGAAACCTCCAAATCCCTGGACTGTCCTTTTTCTGGAGCCAAAAAGTGGTTATGGGTGGATGGCCTCTTGGCGGCTGCAGTTCATCTCTCAGTTGGACAGTGGTGCTCTCTGCCTGCTCCAAGGTCTGGTTTATTGTTTTTCTGAGCCTTTCTGCATCAGTCCCTGATGCCCCTCTCCTGGGCTGTTCCCTGGAAATTTTTTTCAAAAGACGTTCGCCACCATGGCCCTCCTTTTGAGGCTGAGAGAGTGGGACTTGAATCGAGGTCACTCATGGGCAGGCCAGAGTGGGAATTTGAACTCTCACCTCCCAAAGAAAATAGTTGAACAGTGGAAAGACAATCTTTAAAAAGCAGGAGTGGACTTTAGCCAGTTGTGGAGGTTGTGTTTGGCAGCCTGTCCACCACTGATGGCTCCTGGGGAGGCAGATTTCCCCGTGGGCATGCCACACTTGGCCATCTGCGAGGTTCAGAAAGTGGTGTTATGACTTTTGGAGGGGGCCAGATACTTTGAATACTGCCCCCCCACCTCACGTTTGAGGTGGGCTGCATGTTGGCCAAGCATGAAGCACAGATTGGCTTTCTGAAAAGGCCAGGAACCCCATGGCCTGTTCCTCTTCTGGGGGCATGAGGGAGAGGAGAGGAGAGAGAGAGTCCTCATCTGTGGTGGGCCTTGGAGTGGGGAGAACAGCTCTGCTGCTTCCTCCCAGAAGGATTTTGGAATGAAGGGGCTACAGAACGTAATGATCTGACCAGCTCAAGTGAAGGTCTTCCTTGGATTTCTTCCTTCTTAACTCTTCCTCCCACATTTCCGCAGGTGCTGCTGTGCCCCAAAGCGCCCCGCCGGTGCCCTCAGGTGGCTCCCACTTCCGCTTCCCACCCTCCACGCCATCCGACGTGCTTTCTCCTGCTGAGGACCTGCGTTCACCGGGGGTCTTCTCGGCCGTGGCCCGCCGCCTGGCTCGGGGGTCAGTCAGCGACTGCAGCGATGGCACCTCGGCCAACTCTGAAGTGGAGGAGTCCTTGGCTGAGGAGCAGAGGCGCGGCGGAGGGGACACGGGCGGTGGGTTCCGGGGCCCTCCAGTGCCTGGCCACCCCCGCCTGGCCCACGACAGCCTCTTCAGGGTCTACTCTCGCCCCCGGGTCCCTGAGCCCCTCAGCCCTTTCCCTGTCTCCCCCATGGCTGGGCCGGCCGCTCTCCTGCCCCCTCAGCTCTCCCCGGCCCTGCCCCTCACCCCCACCCACATGAACTACACCCCCTCGCCCACCCTCAGCCCCATGTACCCTGGTGGCTCCCACTTCTCCTTCAGCCCCGAGGACATGAAGCGCTACCTCCAGGCCCACACCCAGAGCGTCTACAACTACCACCTCAGCCCCAGGGCCTTCCTGCACTACTCCAACATTGTCATCCCGCAGCCCCAGCGCCTCGACAAGCCCCCTCTCCCGCCCCCACCGCCGCCCACCGAGGAGCCCCCCACCCCCTTCAAATTCAAGCTCCAGCCCCCTCCCTTGGGGCGTCGCAACCGCGACAAGCAGCAACCCCCCGCCGCCACTGCCAGTGCCACCGCCTCCACATCCTCTGAGGCCCCTGAAGAATCCCATGGCGGCGGCAGCAGTGGTCTCTCGGCGACCTCTCCCGCAACAGAGCTGCCGCTCCCTCAGATCAAAGTGGAGCCCATCTCAGAGGGCGAGTCAGAGGAGGATCTCACGGTTGAGGTGACAGACATCAGCGAGGACGACGAGGAGGTCTTCAAGCCCCCTCCCGCGCCCCCTGAAAAGGCTGACGGGGAGGGAGAAACTCAGGTGGCGGTGGCGGCCATGGCAGCAGCGCCGTTGGCGTCCCAGGTTGGGGAGAGCGGCAAGTGCATCCCTCTGAAGCTGCGCTTCAAGCGCCGGTGGAGTGAGGACCAGCGGCTGGAGGCTGGGGCAGGGGCCGAGGAGACGGATGACAAGAAGGTGAAGGGGGAGGAGGAGGCCGGGGGGATGGGGCTGGGCGGCCGCCGGATCAGCACGGAGCTCCAGCAGGCCACAGCGGAACTGACCCTCGAGAATCGGGACTCCTAGGGCGGGGCGAGCGGCCCCCTCCTTGCCCCGCAGGGGCAGACGGACACACAGGTGGGCAGGGGGTGCTGGTTTTTCTGCCTTAACTCAGAGATTATCTTTTTACCTTTCCTCCATTTTCCCCCATCTGCTTCTGTGTTTTATCCTGCAACTCTGTAAATTTTATTATTTCTTTTTCTTTCTTTTCTGGAGACCCAGAAAAAAATGTAGGGGGTGGGGGAAAATATCAGAACAATTTTTACTTGTCTATAAACTTATATAAATATAAATATGTGTGTGTGTGTGTGTATATATATATATGTATGTATATATATATATATATATATATGAACACTCTTTGCAGGGGTGGGGGATTTATAAAAGTCAATATGCCAGTGCAACTTTTAGGTATTTCTCTCCATTTCCCTCAAAATCCTTTAGGATGTGCAGTTCCAGGTCCTTTTTTATCAAGAGAAACAAGCCAGGAGTAAGGAATAGGAAAGAAACCATCCTCCTTTCTTTGCCTTCACAGGGGATGGGGGTGGGTGGTAGGGTGGTCTTACAAAAGCTACCTCCCCAATTTCTGTCTCCCCCCCCCCCCCGTAGCCACCCTGCAGTTGGTGAACATAAGCACAAGGTAACACTTTTCAGCCCCCCCACATGGGACTGGAAGGAGAATTAGCCATATCTATCCCACATTGCACTTCCCCATCTGAATAGCACTATATGTGTGTGTGTGCGTGCGCTTGCTTGTGCGAGAGAGAGAGAGCACAGTGATGGGGGTGCATGCCATGAATTTCCTCTTTCCATTTTTTAAGAAATTAATCTAATGGAGAAGTGACTTCTTGCCTTATATTTTTTTTTTAAAGTTACTAATCCTGTTTCCCCTCCCCTTCCATCCCCTCCATAAAAGTGGGCAGAGAGTTTGGTTCCTGGGCAACCCTCTTCTTCCCCTTTTCTGCTCCCACCCCAATTGTGAGCTGATGTGAACTGTTGTGACCAAAAACTGGTCCGTCCCCCCCCAGCTCAGCCCACCCTCCAAAGAAACCCCCTTCATAGTCCATTACTTTTAAGTAACCAAAAAGAAGCCACGGTGGGCTCCGTTCATGTGGCGGACACTCCCCCTCCCCACGCACATTGGGTCTTGCTGGGTGGGGAGGGAGGATGGGGTGGGGGTGTTTTTGGTGTCCAAAGGGGCCTTTAAGTGCCTGTTGAAGTCCTGTTTCAAAGGAGAGGGTGCAGGGGGTGAGCATGCCCCTCTCTCGTTTCGCTCTCCCCTTCCCAGTCCCCTTTATTCGTGAAACCTCTCTCCCTACCCTACCCATGCACCCTCCTTGAGGAAAATGAAGGCACCAGCGGGGGGGGTGGTCAATGCCCCCTTGAATCGATTCCTTCTTTCTTTTCACTCCCAGAGGGTGTCCGGAAGTTGCCCAGGGAGAGTCCTGGGAGGGACGGCAGGGTGATGGTGCCTTCAAAAAACAAAGCAGGGATTCTCCCTCCCTCCCCGTAAAAAATACAACCTGTCCAGATTGTGCCCCAAGCCACGGAAGGGTGTCGCTAGGCCTTTGTTTTTGGGTGCTCCCTGCTCAGATGGCAAAAGTGAGGGTCCTGCTCCCAGCCAGAGGTTGGTGGGCATATGTGTCTCCAGCTTTTGTAATTTTGGTTCTGTTGTTGCTTCCATGTGAACCCCCCCAAGTCTCATTTTTGGGGTCTGAGGTCTGGTTTCAACATGGGAGCAGGAGTGGGGACTTCCGCTGCTGCTTGTTGGGTGAACACAACGCCGGGTGGGCTTGGGGGTTTTATGCAGCCTTATTCAGCTCCTTGTACATATCAAAGAAATGGGGATGCCTCATTTTAAGAATGTAAGAAGAAAAAGACACGTTAAAAAAGCAACCAATAAAGGGTTTTGAGATTTTATAAGCTTGTGCTCACTGTCTTGGGGTTATTTTCCTTCCTTTTTTTAAAGAGTAGCAAAACATTTGGAAAGTCCTGTCCAGTGTACACACACAAACCAAGTGAATCGCAAAGTTGCTGAGGGGAGCAATTTGGTCTCCTCCCAACCTGGTGACTTCCAGATGTGCTGGACTGCAGGCTCCATCATCCCCACTCAACATGGTAGGTGAGGGTGGAAAATCCATTGCAAAGGGCAGCATGTTCTTGAGTGCCATCCGGCCACTGATTAGTTGGAGATGGTTTCAGCATATCGCAGAATCAGAGAGTCAGCCATCCGGAGCCCCCCAAGAGGACACCAGAGCCCTCCCTTCAACAGGGGCCCATCCAGCCTCGGTCTCCAAGGAACCCCCATTCTGTGCTCTGTGTGGTGGTCAGGCAGGCATGGGGTGATGGGAGCTGTAGACTCGACAGGAAGGGCAGCAGGGTGTGGGGGGGCAGGTTGAGGTAACCCATAACAGCCACTTCAGGTCTCTCTCAGGCAACTGAATAGCGCTTTGATGCCACTTGAGCTGTGGTGGCACCATTTTTGGCATCCTGGGATTTGTGGTTTAGTGAAGGCAGTTGAAGTTCTTTGCCACAGAGCTCTGCTACTTCAAACTACAAATCCCAAGATTCTGTAGGATGTAGCTGTGGCGGTCATATGTGGGTCCCAAGTCCCAATTAGTGTCTTTGTGGGGCTCTGTTCCTCCACAGGGGCTGCTTGCAGGGGGCTCTGGCACCATGCCTGTGGGGCCCCCATGCTGAGCCCTCCTCGGATGGGGCTGGCCTGCCCCTTAGATACTCTGGGGGGGGGAGAAACAGGCTCTTTGGCGCTTGTTTACTGGGTGGGTGAACAGGACACCCGAGTGGTGTGTTGGGCCAAGAACAGGCCTCTCCGGTTAAAAATTTCCATGCTCCTTCTTTGTTGCTGCAGAACCTGGCGTGGAAAAATCTAGAGCGAGGGAGAGAGGCTGCCCCCTGTGCTTGGTTGGGTGCTCTGACCTTCCTCTCCTTAAGATAAGCCCCGGCGCACTCTTGCCCTGAGTCTGGCCCACGCTTCCCTTTCCTGGGGGGCCTGGGAACTCCAGCAGCAACAGTGGTCGGACCACTTTGGGGTGGGAACCCTGTTTTGACACAGTAAGGGAGATTCAGTTTAATAACCAAGTAAACTTTCAATACCTATAGAAAGCAAACATGCTTTGCATTTTTTCTAATGATTTTTGCAGAGCCCCTGAAGCCCAGGAGGAGGAAAGAGATTTGAAGACAACTTTTATCTGGTGTAACATTTTGCATTTCCCCGTGCCCAGATACAAAGGATACCATTTTGAATCTCCCAGTGTGCAGGCTGCCAAACTTGCCTTGCTCCGTTCAGGATCTTCAAAGCACGGCAGATGCTCGGCTGTGTTTCAGTCCTGTTCCAGAAACTCCCAGGCATGCTTTTGCTTGTCTTGGGTGTCTGCCTGCCTGCCTTTGAGCGTTGGGGGAGTGCTTGTGGGGTGATAAATTATCTCTTCTGCTCCTTTTCTTTGGAGGGGACAGGGAGGGGGGAAGGATCATGCGGCCCCCAAACTAGCCTGGCTGCTGCCCCCCACATTCACTTCCTGATACCTGCTGTGGCACCAGCCCCGCCCGCCCGCATGGCTGATTTGCGCAGGGAGTGGAGGGAGCCAACGTCTCTGCTGTGCCCTGGGGCGAGCCGTGCCTGCTGTCTGCAGAACTGGGCGCTGCCTCGGTTCCAGCCCTGCTGTCTGCAGAAGACTCAGCGTTCAGGCTCGCACTGCCTCAGGTGCGGAGATGGCGAGAGACAAGTTTTAGCACCTCCAAAAGAGAAACGCCCACATGCCACACTCTTAGGTTCTCCCACATGTTCCCTCTCCCCAGACCCTTGGTGTGACCCAGATGCGCTGGACTATACCTTCCACTGGCCAAGGCTGGCCAGGGATGATAGGAGTTGCGATCCAACTGCGTAGAGATCATGGGGGGCTGAATTTCTTTCTTCCTGAGAGCAGTTGGGGGGCGGGATCTGAATGCAATGTGCCTGCAGAGTGGTTTTCATTCGGCATGTTTTCTGGGATGGGTCCCTGGGTTCAGGCAGCAGTTCAGGAAGGAGCCAGGCGGGGGCGTTGTGCGGGACTGAGCAGCCACAGCAAAAATGGCCCCTCCTAAGCTGCAAACCCCAGGATTCCATAGGAGGTTGAAAGGGTTGAAAGTGGAATCGTAGCCCTCTACAGTCCAGTGCGGAAATGGTCGTAAAGTTAAAATCCTTAATTAAAAACACACACGCGTATCAGCATCACAGCTGATAATACGCAGCACATCCTCTCAGACAGGCTGCGTCTAATCACACATCAAATGCCTGTCTTAAAAAAAACCCAGCTTTACTTGCCTGGGGAAGATAGCAGGAAGGGTGCCAGTCTGACTTCTCTGGGGAGGGACTTCCAGAGCCTGGGGGCGGCCACTGAGAATGCCTCATCTCTCCCAGGTTCCCACCGGGTGCATGAGTGAAGATGGAGGTCAGAGAGAAGAGCCTTCCCAGCAGATCTCGAAGCCCGGCTTGGTTTCTTAGGAAGAATACAGTCCTTTAAATAACCTGGACCTGAGCCATGTAGGGCTGTAAGGTCATCACCAGCACTTTGAACTGTGCCTGGAAACAGACCAGCAGCCAGTGGAGCTGTTGCGATAGGGGAATCGGGTGATCCCCGTAGCCAGCCCCAGTCAGCAATCTGTCTGAGGCTCTTTGGACCAGCTGAAGTTTTGGCATGCTCTTCAAAGGCTGTCCCACACAGAGTGCGTTAAGAGTAATCCAGCTGGGATGTAACCAAGGCGCGTGTCTCTGTGGCCAGATCTGACATTTCAAGGAAAGGGTGTAACCGGGACACAGGTTTAACTGTGCAAACACACTCCTGGCTTCCGGGAAAATCTGGGCTTCTGGGCTCAGAGCCGAATCCAGGAGTACCCCCAGGTTGTGGACCTCTGTCTTCAGGGGAGCGTAGCCCCATTGAATGCAGGCTGAATCGCTGTTCTCTGATCTGCCTTTTGAGTGAGCAGGAGCACAGCTCAGTCTTGCCTGGATTAAGTTTCAGTTTGTTCTCATCCAGTCCGTTACTGATGACAGGCACTGGTTTAGGGCCAAAACAGCTTCCTTGGCTTAAGGTGGGAAGGAGTAATAAAGTTGGGCATCATCTGCATACTGATGGCACTGAACCCAAAACTCTGGACAACCTCTCCTAGGGTTTTGTGAAGATGTTAAATAGCATGAGGGCAGTTATGGTTTTCTAGGAACTCTTGCTTTGTTTTAAGCCAGGATTAATCACTCCCTCTGCCCAGTCAGCCAGTCACCCTGTTTACAAGAGCACACATGGGGAGGACTCCCATATCTTCAAGAATCCTATCTGCATCCTTGGTTTGCACAAACTGAGAAGTATCCATTGCCACCAGATAAGCAGAGACCAGGGTTACACCCACAGGATCTGTTTATCAATCACAGCATCCAAGTCAGAGTGGATCCAAGCAATTTCATCTGCAAAGTGCTGGGCAAATTGTTCCCAGCAGGCTGTCAAGTGATCTGGAGTTTCCTCCTTTGGGCCTGAAAAACCCCGACCACTTGAAACTGCCCTGCTGGCTGGGTCCCTGCAGACTCAGCAGAAGCAGAGAAGAGATTTACCTGTGCTGCCCCTATTGCCACAGAGCAGCCTCTGGGATAAGCCCTAGCCTGTGTTAGATGGAATGGGCTCCAGGTTTTCTGCCAATGCTGCTCTAGCTGTCTTCTCACATGTCTCACCGCCACCAGCTCCCTGAAGAACCAGGGGGCTGGTTTGGCTCTGCTCTGCAAGAGAGGACGGTAAGGAGCAATAATATCCACCACCCTGGTCATTTCTCTGTTCCAGAGGTCAGCCAGAACTTTGACAGGACTGCTTGTCAAGACAGCAAGAAACTCCCCAAAAGCAAAACACCTGAATGATATTCCTCTGCAGAGATTCACAACGGCACAGTTATTAAAAAACAAAACAACAGAGACTGCTTGAAGAGTGACACGTGATTGTAGAATCCTAGAGCTGGAAGATGCCATCCAGTCCAACCCCCTTCTGCTGTGCAGGATGACACCATCAAAGCCCTCCCTTGGACAGACTCTCTTTAAAAATAATCTCCAAAGAAGAAGACTTGACTGAGGCAGCGTGTGCCACGCTCAAACTGCCCTTAATGTGTAAGCAGAATTTTTTCCCCTGAAGTTTGAAGCCATCGCCCCATAGTGTGCTAGGCCATTTCTACACTAGACTGTTTCAGCGCTGATTCCACTTTCAACATCCTATGGAATCCTGGGGCTCCTCCTCAAAGGCCCCTCCCAAAACTGCAAACCCCAGGATTCCATGGGATGTTGAAAGTGGAATCATAGCGCTATAACAGCCTCGTGCAGAAATTGCCCTCTTCTTCTCTGGGCTGAACACATACATCTCTCCCTCAGCTGCTCCTCAGAGGGCTTCATGGTTTATAGACCTTCTGTCATTTTGGTCACCCTCCTCTGGACACCTTCCAGCTTGTCCGTATCCTTGAATTGTGGTGCCCGGAACTGGAGGCAGGATTATTCCAGGTGAGGCCTGACCAAACCCCACTGAATCCAGGACTCTTGGACAGAGTCTGAATCCACGATGCCACCCGCTGGACTGGGAAACCAATCCAACCGTGGCCAGCAGCATTAGCAGCAGCCCCTTCCTCATGATTTGGGTTGAAACAAGCTCTTGGAAGTTGGCTTGATTAAAAAAAAAAATTGGAGGCAGGAAATGAGAGAGGGCTTTGGGGGTACAAAAGCCGTCTTGGGGGCTGTATACCCTTCCCGCTTGCTGTCACAGATGCTGGAGAAATAATAAGCGCTGACTGGTTTTAACCCTGAGGGCGCTCCTGGGTTGGCCCCCAAGGAGGAGATCGGGTCGTGGGGGCCATTCTGCTCTTGGGGAGATTCCTCTGAGACGCCCCCCTCCGTTGCTGCTGCCTGGAGAGGAAGAGGCCAAAGGCAGCTGGGGGGGGGCAGAGGAGCCGTCCTTCCTGCCCTTTCGGGCAGGCTGGAGAGAAAGAGGAAATCTGCCAGCCCAGACGGAATGAGAACGCTGGTTCCAGGAACAGACGGCTTCCTCCGGAGTGCGTGCCAGAAGCGGCAAGGGGGGCCGGAGGCGGTGGCCCGGGGGCCGGCGGGGAGAAGCCGTTTGATTGCTTGAGTCCTACAAGACAGGCCTCAAGCCCACCCTAGAAAATGGGGGAGCCCTTGGCCATACCCCCCCAAGCAAAAATGGGGAGGACTCTTCAAGAAAGAGAAAGAAAGACCGGCGGACCGGGGCGGGGGGTCTTCCTTGGCCTTTAATCAGGGCTGGGCTCCTAATGGTGGAGCGAACCGGCCGCCTGGGCGCCCCCGTCCCGGTGCCAGGGAGGGCCGCCTTGGGGCCCCAGAGGCCGGAGAGGGCCGCGCAGGACTTTGGGCCTGGCTAGCCGGGCCAGGTTCGCCTGCCGCCCGCGCTCTGTATCCCGAGGCAGCTCCAGGAAAGAAGAAGAAGAAAAGCCGACCGCCTCCCGCGTGGGCCCCCAAGGGCGACCCGGTTCCCGTGGGCCCACAGCGCCCCGGCCAGGCGGAGCACCCACTGTGCGCCGGCCTCCCGCGGGCTGGGTGGCCGCCGACCCACCTTCGGAGGCGCGAGGTGGGAGCGCGTTGCCGCTTTTGCTAGTTTGGTACTCGGGGCCCTGAGCCCAAAGACGCCCACGTCTCTTCGCACCCGGGAGGCCTCCCTTTCGTCCCCGGGGGAGGCCCTGCCTTTGGGCTGCTATGGATCGGTCGGGGTCCACGCACAGCTTTGCCTGCGCCGCCCTGCCTGCGCAGCCCCAGGCCCCGGCACGCTGCGCTGCTCCGGGGGCCTGCGGCTGGGCGGGTGCGCGGTGGGGGCCGTGGGCGCGTGCGCTCGCGCGTGATACAGTGCCGTCATCCCCTAATTGAATTAATCTCTCATCTCCCACTGGGAGGCTCTTTGCTTCTTACCCTTTGCTTACTAAATAATTCATTCACCTACTCTCTCTCTCCCCCTCTCTCTGGGGGGGGCGCGCTCCCACCGCGCCCCTTCCTCCCCCCACTCAGCCCCCCTCCGCCCACCACTTTAACCCTTCAGGCTCGTTGGCGTTCCTCTACCGGGGAACCAGCGGCCGGGCAGTATTTGCAGCGGGGCCCCTCCCGCTCGGCTACTCTCCGGAGCTGGGGGGCTTTTCTGCCTGACCCCGGCTCCGCTTGGGGTCGGCAGAGCGCCAAGGGGGCCCTCACGATGCCCCATCTGGGTGTAGCAATGGGGGCTGAGCCTGGAGGGAAAAAACTCTTTCTTTCTTTCCTTCTTTCCAGCTTCCAGAATCTGGGACAGAGTCGTTCAAGGAGTAACTGCTCCGCGCTCCGATGGGAATGACCTCCTGGCCTAAGCACCCTTTCCACCCTACTCCTTGCAGCGCCGCCAGAGGTTCCAGGCCTTCACGTACCCCCGGGGGGCAGCTGCGTGGCACCTGAAGGCCAGCCCAAAAGCGCCACAGCGCGTGGCCGTGAGGGGGCCCGGGGACTCGGCTCTCCCCTGCGTGGGCCGGCGGCGGGCCCCACCGAGTCTCTGGCCCAGGGAGTCCTCCTCCCCCTCCTGAAGGGAAGGGGCTGGGGAAGGACCGCAACTCCCATCCGCCCCGGCTGGCCTGGCCGAGGGTGACAGGGAATGGGATGAGCCGGAGCGAGGGGCCGCCCTCGGAAATGGTGGGGAGGGGGCATGCTTGAAGGATTGTCTCCCCCGCCTTTGGGCCGGACTGAGGAGTAGGGTCTCCTTCCCCGTTCCCCCACCCTCCCCTCCTTCCTGGGGGAGAGGTCCCGGAACGGACGGGGTGCCTGCCGGGCGAAGACCGCCAGGGGGGCCGCCCGGCGCCCAGCGAACTGAGGAGGGGGCTCTCAGGGTGCTTCCCCCTCCCGTCCCCCCGTCCCCCCGGGGGCTTCTCTGGGGGCCCGTCGGGGCTCCTGATCCCCCAGCACCCCTCCGCCGGGCCAGCGGGAGGCGCTCTCTGGGTCTTCCCACAGCGGCAGCAACCTCGAGGGAGGCTTCGCCCTCCTGCCCGCCCCCCGCCTGGGCGCGCGCTCCTTCGGGCCCCACCCCGCCTGTGGCTGCCCCCCGTTCCTTCCCCTGAAGGACAGGCTGCCGTGCCTGCCGGCCTCCCATTTTAGCACTGACCGGGGCTGACCCGCCTGAGCTTCCAGGATCAGAGGGGACACGGCGCCTTCGGGGCAATGGTTAAAAGCCGCCCGCCTTGTCCTCGGGGGCCGCCGGAAGGGGCCGGGCGCTTGGTCCCGCTGCACCCTTTGGCTTTGCTCGGGAGGCCCGGCGGCTGGACCGGGTGGGTGGGTCGGTGGGTGAGGGGCTGCAGGAGGGAGAGAGGGAGGCGGGCCAGCCGGGGCAGTTGCTTTTCTGGACCGCCACTCCCACAAGCCCCCAGCGAGCGCGGCTGGGTAGGGGACCGAGGAGTCTGGATCATGTCTGTGAAACCCACGCAGAGTAGCATCGCGTCAGTGGGCCTTGCCCCCGTGTCGGCTGCGTCGTCAACGGCTGATTCTCGTTCTCCTCGGGTTGGGGCTGACCCCTTGGCTTTGCTCGGGGCTGGGCGCGGTCCTTCTTCCACAAGGAGAGCAACGCCTCCGAACCGTGCCGAGAGGGGCGCGTTCCTCGCGCGCCACGGAGCGCACTTTGGACACGCTCAGAGGCACTCTAGCCTTCAGACTGAGTTCATCTCCCCGGCCCCCGGGAGAGCATGGAGAACAAAGGCGCTTGGGGCCGCTCGCCCTCCGCCGGACCGACCCGCGCGGGAGGGAAGCTTGCCGGAGCAAGTCCGCGTTCCTGCCTGCCGCCTGCCGGCGCCCCTCGGAGCTCCCGAGACCCCAGAGCGCCCCCCGACGGCTGTGGGGCCGGGACAGTGGGCATCGCGCCCCCCAAACACGGGGCAGCCCGCCAGCTTGCAGAGGGAGGAGTGGGGCGGGCTGGGGGGTTAGAGCAGCTGCGCGTTGCCGGGACCCACCCAGCGCAGGGAGCGGACGCGAGGAAGCCCCTGCTGTTGCTGCTCACGGAGGGAGGGAGGGGGGAAGAGCCTTCTTGCTCCCCAAAGTGCTGCCCGCCTCCCCTCTGACCTCCGGCCGTACTGGCGGGGGCGGCTCAGGGGCTAGGGGTCCAGCGCACCAGGGGCCCTTGGGTGCCCAGCCCCGAGTCAGGGGTCCTCCGCGTGCCGGAGGAGGAGGCCTTTTAGTAATTTTGAGTAAACCGCGAATTAACAGCCTAGAATCGCTACGAGGCCATCAAGACTTCTTCCTGAGCCAACCCCAACGGCCCTTCTGTCGCCATTTCCTTCACTGCCCCCCCCGGGCCCCTCCCCAGCCAGCGCAGCCGACCGCCGGGCGGGCCGGATGGGAGACGCAGTCCAGGGGGCCGCGGTCCCCGCCGGGCGGATTCTTCTCCCTCCTTCCAGCCCCCGCGCGGCTCGCCCCCTCGGCGGAGAGCCGGGCGGGCGCAGAGGGATTTGGGGTCCGAGGAGGAAGGCAGGGCTGCGCGCGCCCCCTGGTGGCCGCCCGGGGCGAGAGCGGCGCCGCCGGCGCCTCCCTCTGGCGCCGAGACAGGGCGGCCCGCCCGCCCGCCCGCGCCCACCGGGGGCTTCCGAGGCGGGAAAGGCTGCCAACCCCGCTCTCCGGGCGCATGGGCCCAGCGCCCCCGCCGCTGCCCTGCCGCGCCTCCCCCGGGAGCGTCTCGGGGGGGCCGAGCGAAGGGCCCCCGGGATGTCTCTGGCCCAGCGGGGACTCGGACCGTGGTCTCCCAGACTCCCGGGCCCAAAGCCCAGCCCTGCCCTGCCCAGGTGGGCCCCGAACCAGGGGTGGGCTCCCCTTCCGCGGGCTGCCGGGCAGAGAGCCCAGCCCGCCTCCGCCCGGGGGCAGCTGCGAAGGGCGGTCCCGCCCGCGCCGGGGGAAGCCTGCAGGGCTCCGCCTTGGCTGGCGGGGTCGCCACGGTTCCCGCACTTGGCTGGCGGGGGGGACCGGGGACCGTATGGTTAATCTGCTGCCTTTTCTAATAAACAGGAATAGAAGCGACGAGGCATTTAATATTGTTTATAGCACGCGTTTGGTCTCTTTAAATTATTCCCCCTTTTTCTGCACTGTTTTGACCTGGCGCCATTTACCTGGTGGCTCGGCTCGCTGCCCTGCGGTCCGTGGGCAGGGGGACCTCGGGGGCCGCCCTGAGGCCGGTGTCGGACGAGGTGCGATAGCAGTAACCGCGCTCCGCTCCGGGCCCCGAGGCGCCGCCTCCCGGCAAGCAGCCGGCGGTGTCCGCGGGGCCCGCCGGGGCTCCCCGCCTTCCCGCCCGCGGAGGAAGGGGCCCGGGGCGCCCACCCGCTCCGCAGCCCCTCGGCGGGGGCCGGCCCCGCATCGTCCCCGCGCGTGGCTCCTCGCGGGCACGCTCCCACCAGCGCAGGGCCCGCGGCGCGCGGGTGGGCGAAGAGGGGGCCCGGACGCTTTCCCCGCTTCCGGCGGCCGCGCGGGGACTCCCTGAGCGCCGGCGACTGGCCCCGCCGAGGAAGGAGGAAGCCCGAGCACCCGTTTTCAATCATTCCTCCAAATCGTATCAAGTCAACTTTGCATTCCGCAGCGTCCTTCCGGCGTCCGGGCCCCGCCTCAAGTCAGCGCCGCCGGCTGCATCTTGCGACGACCCGCGCGCCCCTTTCCGGGAGAACCCGGACGTCCCCCCGGCGGGCCTCGCGGCCCCCGCCCCGCCGAGCCCCGCCGGCGAGCCCGCCTGGGATTCAGCGCCCGCCCCTCGGGGCTCGAGATTCGCTTGGACTGCAACTCCCAGAAGCCCCAGCCGCCACCGACCTCGGCCAGGCGTTCCGGGGGTTGGAGTCCGCAGCCCTTAGAGGGCCGCATTTGGGGACTGCGCGGGTGGGGCCACAGTGGCCCGGATAGGCTACCAGACTTTGCACCCCCGCCCCCTCGCCACTGCGGACTTCGTGACTCTCAGAAAGATTCAACCCCTCCTCCTGCTCCCCCCCGACAGCGAACTACATCTCCCAGGAACCCCTTCCGGTGCTAGGGCGATGCATTGTAGGTGGCTCGCCGCACGGCATGCCGGGAACCACAGTCTACTCGCTGTGGAGGGCGACTAGACCGCCCCTGGCTCACCACGCCCCCCGGCTCTCTGAGGCGGCGGCGGCGGCGGGTCCAGCGAGAAGGCCCGCAAGTCCCCTCTCCGTCGCCAGAGGCCTTCCTTCTCGCGAGGCACGACGGGAGAAGTAGTCCCCCGCGCTCGACGCGCACCTCCCGCCGAGTCACGAGGCCGGCTGCGCTGAGCATGCCGGGAGAGCGGGACCCTCTGGCTCCCGTCCTGCACCGCGCCACGCAGGCCGCTGGGCCGCGACCCTGCTCGCCTTCCAGCCCGGAGGGTCGACAATGGATCATAGAGCGAGATGGGCGAAAGGTTAAGTCTTTTTCTCTCCCTTTCTCCGTTTCCAGGCGACCGCGCGTTTGCGACACTCGCCGTCTGCACGTGACGGCCGTCGCAGTTCTGCCCTGCGATAGGCTAGCCGTCCTCGCGCGGAGGATGCTGGGAGGCGCAGTTCTTCGGCCCCGGCCCGCGCGAGGCAAGGCGCGACCAGAGACTCCCTTTCCCGTGCTCCCTCGCTTCGGGCCGCGGGCGCGCGCTCAGCAGGCTGGGACCTGTAGTCCCCGGGCCGAGGGGAGCGCCGAGGACTGCGGCGTCGGAGACTCGCCGTCCCGTCATGCCCCTTGGCGGCGGAGCGAAGGGCCCGTTCCCGCGCCCTGACTTCTGGGAAGCGGAGTCTCCCTCCGGCCAGAAATAGGCGGGCGGCAGGCAGCTGGGACTTCGTTTCCCGTCGGCGCTCGCGGCAGGGCTGGGCTGGGCCGGCTCTCGAGCCGCCTCAGACGGAGCCAGCCAGCCGGCCGAGCCAGCGCGGCCCCCTCCCTCCCTCCCTCCCTCCGCCCGCCCGCCCTCCCTCCCGCCCTCCTCCCGGTGTCCGGCGGCCTCACCATGAGCAGCGGCAGCGCCGGCTCCTCCCGGCCCCGAACGAGCTCCTTCGCGGACCCCTCCGGCGGAGCCCCCGCCAACGCCCCCGCCGCCCCGGGCCCGACCTCGGGGGCGGCGCCGGGGGGCAAGGCCGGGGGGGCCGCCGGGCCTGGGCCTGGGGGAGGCGGCGGGGGCGGCACAGGCACCTCGGTCGGCGCCTTCCCGGGGCTCAAGCTCGGCCGTGAGTCGGGGGGGAGGGGGGGAGGGAAGGATGAATGGAGAGTCGCGGGGGTGGGGCGGGGGAGATATTGGGTGGGGGTCTTGAATGGATCCCCCCAAGGGGCGGGGCGGGGTGGGGATGCGGGGACCGAAAGGGCAAAGGACAAAAGGGAGGGGGCATGGAAGGGGAAGGGGAGCCGCGAAAGAGAGAGGAGGGGGTGCGTGGGGTGGTCGGCACTCCGCCAGCGGTCCGGCCAGCTGCTCTCCGTCGTTGGGAGGCCGAGGGAGGGGCTCCCCGCGCCGAGGACCACCGTCGTGTATTGGGGGGGCTCTGTGCTTTTGCGGGGGCGGTGGGTTTGAGGTCCAGGCCTCCCTCTTCGGCTGATAATGTCTCTCAGCTGGGCAGGGGGTGACTCCGGGTGGGAAGCACTCAGCGGGCTTCTGGGCTCTCCTTTTGGGTCTGGGGGGGTGGGGAGGAGGGAGGTGGGCTGCCTGGGGAGTGGGAGTAGGAGGCGCCGGGGTGCGCTGGGCATTCAGAGGCCGGAGGCTGTCCGTGGGCGAGACCAATGGCCCGGAGGGGGGAGGGGCTATTTGAGGTCAGCAGCTGGACGGGGGTCTGGATTTATCCCGGTGACGTCAGGATGAAGTCATGGGAGTGGGAAGGGGGCAGAGGAGTGCCTTTCCCCGAGGGCTCCCTGCGACCGTCCGGCCGTGGGGCTCTCCGTTCCCCCTCGCCGTGGCCTAGCCTTTATTGGCGCCAGCCGGGGGCTGCAATGAGCGGGCTGCCCCGGAGTGACGCCCGGAGTGGCCCTTCCGGCTTGCAGAGGTGGGAGGGTGGGCTCCAGCCACGGTGGGGGAGAGGGGGGAGGAAGGAAGGAGGCAGGGATGCTTGAGGAGAGGCTGGAGAGAACTGGGGGAGGAGCAGGTTGCCTGGCAACCTGGGAGGTGGGATGGGCGTGGCCAGAGAAACACAGGTGAGGCCTGGCAGGTGTGGGCGGGGGAGGCTGATGGAGGGGCAAGGCTGAAGCTTCTTAGCACCTGGAAGGGGAGGTGGTTTGCAGTGTGGGAGCTGGGCAGTCAGGCTGGAAGCACAAAGTTCCAGTCAGCCATGAGCCGTTCTAGGCCGAGACCCTCGTGGCCTCCAAAGGACCTGCGGGAAAGTTGGTTTTCTTGCAGCTGCTCTGCTGTTGCTCTGTTTGGCTGGGGATTATGGGAGGGGCAGTGTCACCCCTTTTAAGGTTTGGCAAACAGGCCTAGATTGGTTTGTCCACCCAAAAACATTTTGGTAGGGGATAAGCTGCAATGTAAGGCTAATGGTTCTTAAAACTTTGGCTCTCCAGATGTTTTGGTCTTCACCTCCCCAAATCCCTGGCAAGTGGCCCTGCTGGCTGGGGCTGCTGGGAGCTGAAGCACCCAAACATCTGGAGAGGGTAGGGAGTTGTGATGCAATACTTTGGGGTACCAGTCTGGTTTCTCTTCGGTGTGGTGGGTGCGAAGGACAGGCTGTGAAGTTGTGTGTTCGTGGGCAAAGCGATGAAGTGGTTGGGGGACGGATGCAGCCAGGTGGGGACCAGTGAACAGCCTTCAGACTAGAGCTGGAAGCATTTTGTGCCGAGTGTGTTGAGAATGACTGGAGAGGGATCCAGGTGTGTGTCTGTGGAGAAGGGTGGTGCAATGCCCAAGACGCTGGGGAGTGAGGCAGGGCCAGTGCCTGGAGCCCTGGCCTCCCACCCTCAGGGCCCCCCTTCTTCTTTCAGGTGATAGCAGCAAGGTGACGACTGTGGTGGCCACGCCTGGCCAGGGGCCCGACCGCCCTCAAGAAGTCTCGTACTCCGACATCAAGGTCATTGGCAATGGGTCGTTTGGGGTTGTCTACCAGGCCCGCTTAGTGGACTCCGGAGAGCTGGTGGCCATCAAGAAAGTCTTGCAAGACAAGCGCTTCAAGGTGAACGCCGAGAGGAACGGTAACCCTCTGCTTTTCCCAGGTTTCCCACTGAAGCGGTGTGGCTCACCTCGATCTTTCTTCTCTTGGCTTCAGAACCGCGAGCTGCAGATCATGCGAAAGCTGGATCACTGCAACATTGTTCGCCTGCGCTATTTCTTCTACTCCAGTGGGGAAAAGGTGAGGGGGCAGCCTTGGAAGAGGCGGGGGAAGGAGGACAGCTTGCGTGGGATGCCCAGCAGTGTCAATGAAGGCCGGGGAGGGGAGTCTTGGCATCCGTCTCTCCCACCTGCACATGCAGGCAGGGTGCTGCTGAAGGGGCTGGGACTGGAAGAGTGTTGTGGGAGAGAGAAAGGAGGAAAGGGAGGGAAGGAGGCAGGTGTGCTTGATTCCTGTAGGCTGACACCCTTTAGCCCTTATTATTATTATCGCTGATCAGGCTGAGAGATACCAGCTGGACCAAGGCAGCCCTATGAGTTTTTTGGCTTAGTAGGGACTTGACCTTTGTCACCTATGGTCCTAATTTAACTCTTAAGCTGTGCCGCTGGTTGTTCTTTTCCCCCAAAATCCCATTGGGAAAGGTTTCTGGTGAACGTGCACACCTTTGTTGCACACACTTCACGTGCCTTGGGCAACGAACACCCCAGTGGGATTGTCAGGCACCTTTTCTCTTATTTTGCAACCTCTTTGGTCCAGAAAATCTGGGCCTGGGCTTGGGAGATCTGTATTTGCCAGCCTAAGCCAGTGAAAGTGGGGAGGTCTACTGGCAGCAGTTATCCGGGGTGACTCTGTTCTGCTTGAAGATTCAGGCTGCAGGGCTGGTTGGTCAAGCTATCAGCAGTCTTGAACAGAGACACCCCTTGGCCGGCCTCCTTGTTGATGTCTCTGCCAAAAGTGGATTTGGGGCCCAGCTCACTAGAGGTTGGATGTGGGATGTTCTCATTTCTGGCATCCAGTTCATCAATATGTGCTGGTGGCCCCCACCCTCCCGCTGGGATTTCTGCTGTGTCTTCCATGGAGGGGAGGGAACTCTTCCCCTTGAAAATTAAGTCCTCATTTTCATCTCTGCAATGTTATACTTTGATGGTGCAGCTGGCAGTGGTGCCCATGAAGGCTACAGTCTTTATTTTGATTTTGAAATGAAAGCCAGGATTCTAACGGGGGCCTGTGGACAGAGAGGCGCACACTTCTGTGTCCCTGTGTTGTCTGTCACAACTTTGGGGGCATGGTGGGAATTGAACTGGAGAGTTCATCTTAATTTACCTCTTTTCCAAATTCTGTTGCAGAAGGATGAGGTTTATCTCAATTTAGTCCTGGACTTTGTGCCAGAGACAGTCTACCGTGTGGCTCGCCACTTCATCAAAGCCAAACAGACCATCCCTGTCATCTACGTGAAGGTATGTGTCCACCTGCCCTTGAAAATGGTGGTATCCCAGGAAGGGATGGTTGACGTGTCTTGAATGCTGAGGGTCAGAGGAGGTGGCTGGAAGCCCTTCCAGTGCATTTCTAGCTTTGCATTTCCTTTCCCGCTTTGATTAGAAATGGCCATTTCCCTTGCAGTTGTACTTTTTAACAATAAATTTCTACATGTTGTTACTCATGGTTTCCGCTTTTGTAAGCCATCTTGAGTCCTGGGTCTGGGAAAGAGAGGGGATAGAATTAACTAAAAATAATAACCGCCACCTATATTTTCAGGGGCAGTGTTATGCCAGATTTTGACCAAGGAGGAGTAGGATTGGCCCCCCCAAAGTTCCCAAAGATGCCTGGCTGGTGGCCAGAGCAACCAGAGAGCTGGTCTAGACTCCACAAAACTATTCCGTTTTTGTTGCTTTAATGCAGGGGTGGAGACCAGGTGCCCTTTCTCTGGATTTGGTTGGACTGCAACTCCCAGCATTCCTCACCCTTGGCTATGGTGGCCTGGGGGCTGATGGAAACTGTAGTCCAACCACATGTGACTCCTGTCCACATCCCAGCAACCGTTGCATTTTCCATCATGATGATGAACTCCCCAGGGGGGTTACGGGTTGCTTAGAAGGTTTATCTCACACTCCTTTAACATGCAGTGCTGGTGGCATTGGGTGAGAGCACTCATTGAATAGGGGGGATTGCTTCCGCATGCGGCTGTATCGCTAAACTTTCATTTTGTTTAAGCTAAAAGCCCCTCTGCTCTCTCCCCTTCTTCTCTGCTTTCCTGGCTAAGGTCTACATGTACCAGCTGTTCCGCAGCCTCGCTTACATCCATTCTCAAGGCGTGTGTCATCGGGACATCAAGCCCCAGAACCTGTTGGTGGACCCAGACACAGCAGTACTGAAGCTCTGTGACTTTGGCAGGTGAGGGGGAGAGTCCCATGGGGGGGCTCTTTGCGCCACTAGCTCCCTTGTGGGGTTCCTGAGCCTTTTGGCTTGCAAGGATTTGCCAGGCAGACCCAGGCAATTGCCCAATCGCCTTGCTTCTTTCTCTCTGTCTGACTTGAGATCCCAGTTGACCCTTTCCCCACTGTATGGGCAACGGTGCTTCTCCTGTGGCTCATGATTTGTCCCCTGGTGACGAGCTGGAAGGTGTCTGGGAAAAAGTGACCAGGAAGACCAAAGGCACCATTGAACCCTTTGAGTGAGGGGGGAGGGGAGGGAATGGGGATGCTTAGCCTGAGCAAGAGAAGGCCGAGAGCAGTATGGCGACAGTCATTTTGATATGTCTGAAGGGGCGTCATGTGGAAGATGGAGCCAGCTTGTTTTTTTGCTGCTCCAGAGACTAGCTGCTGGCAAAGACCAGCAGCTGAGGAAAGGTTGCCCTGTGGTGAACTTTGGAGCTTTGGGCGGATTTGGACCCTCATCTTTCCGACCTTAAATCTGACACCGTAGTTGTTGATTGCCCATCTTCTGCCTTTCTCCTTTTCAGTGCAAAGCAGCTGGTGCGGGGCGAGCCCAATGTCTCCTATATCTGTTCTCGCTACTACCGGGCCCCTGAGCTCATCTTTGGAGCCACCGACTACACCTCGAACATAGGTGAGATCGCGACCTCTCTGCTCCCCCATCCACCTTATCTTGCGGGGCACCTCGTGCACCTGCGCAAACCAAAAGTTCTCTTGCTGTAACACATGACTTGGGCCTGGCTGCTGCGGGAGAAAAATTGACCTGTGAACCAAAGTAATGGCTGCTTGAAATGCCACCTGATGCTGCCCATTCCACCACACAGTTGTTGGGTGTCGTGTTATACGGGTGTACGTGGGGGGGGCATCTGTGGCCTTCGGGTTGTGTTTGGGCTGCAGTTCCCAGTATCTTTCAGCTTTGGCTATGCCAGCTGGGGCTGATGCGAGCTGCAGACCAACAGCCTTGGGTAGTGGGCTCCTTTGCCCTCTCCTTCCCTCATCAGTGTTTGCAGCTGTGCCCAGTGGAATCCCTTCCCAGCCTTCCCTGGAGACACTGGGTGTTGAACTGGGATTCTCTTCCCTGCAGAAGACCTCACCTAAACTGCAGCAGGCGTCTCTGACGCTGTCACTGCAGATGGTAATGAAATGGAGGTGTGAGGCTTGTGATTGTGGCCGTGGTCTTGGGGTGTTGCTCTTCCTCCCCAAGGGAGCTGGCTGCCACTGAATGGCCTCTCTCGTTCCTCTTACTCCCTCGGCTAGATATCTGGTCGGCTGGCTGTGTGCTCGCGGAACTGCTTCTGGGCCAGCCTATCTTTCCGGGGGACAGCGGTGTGGATCAGTTGGTGGAGATCATCAAGGTAATGGATGGGGTGCCTTTTTTCACTGGTCCTCCCCTCTCCCAGGGCCCAGGGAGGCACCCGTTTGCCGTGGCATAAATGGATGGCTTTCTACCATTGGCCTACGGAGCAGGGTGGGGGATGCTCTGCTTTGGCCAACCCTGTGTGCGCATTGTGTCTGCTCACCCACACCCTTATTAGGGGAAGGGATACTGGGGTTGATGCTCAGGCTGTCTTTGGCGAAGCTGGACCACCGTTACCCATCTTGTCATGTCATAACATTGCCAATCTAATAAGCTTCTGAGCAAACTCAGTCTCCTCCAGCTCCACCCACCCCCCGCCCGAGAACATGGTTAAAAGTCAATCCAGGTCTCTCTGAACTCCGGTATGCTTTTCTATGTCTGTACTTCCCCTTTTCAAGAAAATCTTCGGTGACTACACCACAGGGGTGTCCTCTTGTTCCCCTGCCCCACTGAGGAAGGAGGATTCCTGTCCTGTCCTGTTGGCAGCAGGAGGGTCAGTGAGACTCGGGTGGGGGGCTGAGCAGGCAGTCGTATCACAGAGGGTAAGGCTGGGGCCTCACTTTGCTGTCCTTCCCACCCTACCCAGGTGCTGGGGACACCGACGCGAGAACAGATCCGAGAGATGAACCCCAACTACACAGAGTTCAAATTCCCCCAGATCAAAGCACACCCCTGGATAAAGGTAAAAGTGTGGGGGGGGGAGGAGGAAATGGGGGGGCATGTTCCTGTCCATGGAAGACTCTGGGGAGGATGGGCAGCACTCTCAGGGTCAGATCCCCCCAGGCAGGATGGTTTCACACTGAACTGCCAGTGAGTTTGGGTTGAAACTAAGAAAGTACTTTGAGGTATTCCTGCCGCTACTTTCCCTGTGTGTGCCTGTGCAGCCCCTCCCCTCCCTGCCTCCCTCTGTACAATCCAGATGCAGCCACGAAACTGGAGTCCTGTTGCCAAAGGGGGCTGTTTCCTCACAGGGTGAGGGCAACGCTGGAGTGGCAGGACTTTGCTCACCTCTCAGATGACTGTCATCTAGCTGGGCAGTCAGGAAACAGGGACAGGGCTCCTTCGCCACACAGGGAGTAGGGAGTAGCCAGTTGTCACTTAACTCTGGTGGCCCAGTGTCCAGGGGAAAAAAATCATCGCCAGGTTTCCCCCATGTGGTAACTTGGGAAGCCCTGGACTAGTTTCTGTTTCACTAGGCACAGGCGGCATTAACCCTTTCCACAGAGAGAAACAGGACTTTGGAAATGGTGGCAAAATGCTGGCTGTGCCATCTTCAGGTGGTGACGCAATGCATGCTAGATGGGCATAGCAGCAGCCCCTGATGGCAAGACCGGATTCCTCTCTTTGCAGCTGTTGGGGTGAACTTTGGCAGGGTTCCCTTGTGTCCTTTCACTTCTTAGAAATCTGGTGGATTTTCCACCGTGCAGTCTCTACACTCACCAAATGCGCCGGCTCCTCGCAAGAGCTCTTACTGGCTAGGGAGGTCCCTGATGGTTTATAGGGAAATTTCCGCATGGGACATGGGTGAGGGGGGATTTTAAGGGGCAGGGAACTGTGGGCATCAGGTAATCGTGTGCCCTAGTCGCCAGCCTCTCCTTGCCCCAGGTGTTCAAGCCCCGCACGCCACTGGAGGCCATCTCGCTGTGCAGCCGGCTGCTGGAGTACACACCTGCCACCCGCCTCTCCCCGCTGGAGGCCTGTGCGAACAGCTTTTTTGACGAGCTGCGCGAGCCCAACGTCCGGCTGCCCAACGGCCGTGAGCTGCCCCCGCTCTTCAATTTCAGCCCTGTGGGTAAGTGGCCAGGATCTGGACCCAGGGGTGAGGCAGCGCTGGGGGAGGAGGTTGCGAGAAGAGACTCAGAGATCTAGCATGGTGGTTGTAAAAATGTGAAGTGAGTCTTAAGAGGTGGGGGCCTGAGTGTTTGTTTAGCCCCCTGGCAGGTGTGGGGCCACATGAGCTTTCTCCAGCTCACTGTACTGGCTGCAGGGGCTGCTGGGAGTTGCAGTCCAGTGAGACCTGGAGGAAGCTTGCACGATTCCTACCCCTGCTCTATCATTACATTCCCCAATTATTCCAGAAATGGAATTAATTATGGATGGTGAAAGGAGATATATTTTGCAAATCCCCCCAACACTTTTTAAACCCATTTTTTGCTTCTTGGCCTTCCTCTGCCTTTTTGAGCTTCCTTTCTTACACCCTTTTCTGAGCGCTTGAGTTTCCATGAACTCTCTCCTGGTGATGCGGTTGCACCTGCAACTCCCATCAGCCCTAAGTAGCATGGTCAGTGGTGAGGGATTGTGGGAGCTGCAGTCCCAAAAGCTGTGGAGGGCCCACCTACCCCACTCCTGTCCTGCAAAAGGGATTGATTTGGGGGCTTGGTCCTTCCTTTTTTTCCTTCCCACCCATTCTGTTGAGGGAGTTTGTGAGGAAGCTCAGTCTTCTCTGTCACTGCCCACAGGCTGTGGAACTTCCTTCCACAGGAGAAAGACATAGCATAAATTAAAGACGGAACAGAACGTGCAGGGTTTCATTGAAGCCACCTTGGGGTGGACACCAAGTTGAGCCAAGCCAAGTATGGTCCTGGGGTCCCACACAACCCCTATGGCTCATTTGGCAGCCCTCAACACACACACCTCTGAGCTTCCCCTCCACCATGCTGGTTTCTGCTGCATCCACAGAAGTGAATTGCGTCCCTTACAAAGACTTCCAGAAGCAGCGGTTGGCCCTTAAATAGGCGGCAAGGCAGGATCGTGCTTCTGCTGCTGCCCTGTTTTTAGAAAGTGGAGCTGGGCTCATTTTTTTTATTTTTGCCTCGCTGTCCATGTAGGATTCCCACAGGTAGGAAGTTGGCCCCTGGGCCTGGAGGAATTGTCCCCACCAAGTTAAGCAAAATTGGAGCTGGGGAAGTGAGAGGCGGGATCTGCAAAGACCCAGAAGTCTCCAGGGCCCCCCAGGGTGGCTTGTTGGGTAGCCTGGCTCCTCTGGCACTCGTCCTCTCCAGAGGCAGCTGTCACCACTGCTGCTCTTTGTGACTCGAAGCTTTGGAGGAGAAGGAAAGGGGTGGGGGTGGCGGCCAACTTGAGGCTACCCATCAGCTTCAGGGCTGGGCTTGTTAGAGGCTGCCCTGGATCACTGTCCTGGTTGTAACTCAGCTGTGAGCAACAGTCCTCAGCCATATTGTAATTTTTCCACTGGCGTGCTAAACGAGGAGAGCCACCCCAGCCTCAGAGGAACGCTGTCTGTTTGCAGAGGGGAGGGATGAAGCATTCTGGCAGCCTTTTTCATATTCTTCCCCAAATCTTTCAAAGACAATCGCAGGACCTGAATCCTGGGGGGCCCAGGCTCTGTGTGTGTGTGTGGGTTCTCAAGCTGTATGAAACCTTTTCATGGACCAGCCTCCCCTTGCTGGGGCCATGAGGAGCCCTCTTGTTGACAGATGCACTCGTGATTTATGCCCCCCCTCTTGCCCCCCCGCACAGAGCTCTCCATTCAGCCAGGCCTGAACTCCAACCTCATTCCACCACACATTCGGTCCCAGGCAAGTTCGGTGGGATCGGTGCCTGGCCCTGCAACCGCGCACAGTAAGTGCCACAACTTTTGAGTTTTTGGGAGAGGAGAAAAATGGTGGGAGGAGCGGGTGGGTGGGCGGGCAGGGGCTGTGGTATTACCCAGAGGCTCTGCCAGAATGGGGCAGAGGGCTCAGTTTTTCCCCCGTTCTCTTTCTCCTGTGCGGCAGATGAGGGAAGACTGGGATCTGACCGAAGCCAGGTGACGCCAGGAGACGGCGCAGGACCCATCACCAACGCATCCTGAGGGGCTGTTGG
The DNA here is from genome assembly GCA_948472985.1 of Iguana delicatissima. Taxonomy (NCBI): domain Eukaryota; kingdom Metazoa; phylum Chordata; class Lepidosauria; order Squamata; family Iguanidae; genus Iguana; species Iguana delicatissima. The sequence continues at coordinate 375,082 of CAOKZL010000856.1, forward strand.
GATGGGGGGCAGGTCCCCTCCACGACCCCCTTCCCCCCAGGCCACCCACATGGACTTCTCTGAACTGTGAACGGTGGGGAAAAGGAATCGTGGCCGGGGAACCCTGCGGAGCCTGCCTGCCTCTCTCCTGTTGGCCAAGGGGGCAGCCGGCCAGCTGGAGAGGACGAGAGGGGTGCTTGGACAGGAGGGGGGAGGGAGCAGGAAGTGGAGGGGAAGAGTTCCGTGTCTCCCCAAATCGCTTGCGCTTCCCTTGGCACAGCATGGGGAGAGGGCAGAACAAAAAAGCAGTCACAAAGTCATCCTGCAGCTTCCAGGCTCCTTTCTTTGCCAGTGGTCCAGGTTGGTGCCTCTGGCGCGGGGAGACCAGAGCCCCCGTTGCTGCTGCTGCCACCCCCCACCCCACCCCACCCCACCCCACCCCACCCCACCCCACCCCACCCCACCCCTTTCCTCTCCTCCCCTGTCCAGATACATCCCTGCTGGTTTTTTAAGTTCCTCATTTTTAACATCCCATGGAGAAAACTAAATGATAATATGGTTTTATTTCCAGTCCTGTGTCACCCACGCTCCGAACGGCAGCCCTTTGCGCTGTACGATTCTCCCACTGGCCCCCCCCGCCCCGCCTCTGCCGCCCTCCCAGGCCTATTTGCTTTGAAACACGGATGCTGTATTTTTAAGTGGGTTGGGTTTTTTCCTCCCCCTTTTTTTAAATCCCAATTTCAACTTGCTGTTACATTCAGGTGGGGAGCCAGGGCCATTCCCGACCTCCCCTTCCCCAGGTTTGCTGGATGTGCCTCCACCACAGTCTCTCAGTGGGAACAAGCGCCTCCTCACCCTGCCTTGGGCTGTGCAGTAGAGGGAGGCAGCCAACCATTCCTTCCTCCTTGTTTCTCATCAGCAACAGCACCCCCCCCCCCCGTTTGGGCTGATATTAGAGGCTGGCTCTTCCCCAGGCAGAGGGGCTGATCGCAGTCCTTCTGGGCCCCCCCTTTGGCCACATGCACTCGATCTCTGGGGGCAGACCCTGGAGTGGGCTCTCAAAGGCAGGGTGGAGAAGGCAAGTTCTAATTCCAAGCCCCTGTAAATACATCTTTTTTTCCTTCCCCTTCCTTCTCCCCTCCCCACAAAATAACTTCCTTTTCCCATTCTTCCTGTAAATAGGTAATTTTTTTTTCTTAACATTTGCAATGATTGCCCCAGCCCCCCCTCCACTCCAATTGCTCTAGGATTGAGGGTTCCCCTGGGGAGCCAAGTGCAGCCTGTGGATACCCCCCCTGGTCATCACTGCCTTCCTCTCCTCCCTCCCAACATTGTGTGTTAGTTTCTTTCTTAGGTTTTTTGGCTGTGTACAGACATCCGGTTCAATAAATTATTGGCATGAACGGAAAGAATGGCACGGTGCCTTCTTATGATTGGGGGAGGCGGGTGGGCCTGCTATGCTTTCTGAAGAAGGGAAAAGGTGGATGGGTACGGGAGGCATGGATGATGAGCCTTGGGAAGTGCCAGCCACAGCCTGGGGTGGGGAAGAACCCTCTTGGTTGAGAGTCTGGCACTCCTGGCCCCCTTTGTGCTCCGCTTCAGCCCACCGTGGCTTCCCCATGCAAACCGTAAGGGTGCCTGGCTCCCAAACGTCCGTGTGCCACAAGGGTAACAAATTCTAAACATGCAAGGCAGTTCCACATCAGAGAAGACGCAGAACTGGCACATGGACCAAGCAGCCACGATGATGCAGCCATGCTCTGTTTGACATCACATGCTGGGAAAACAGGTAGTGCTTCTTGATCGGGGCAGACAATGAGGACCCGAGCCATCGCCGTTTGCCATTAGTTATGCCTGAAGCAAGCCCCGAATCAACACGTCTTAAGCGATGACGGTGCATTGTCCTTAAAGCCCAAACTTTTGTTCCACGTAGTCTTTGCCAGAGACAACTGTGCAGCGGCGAGATGCTGTGGTTACCTTGACATGGAATCTGAACAGCTCACCAGGGTTTCCTGGGCGGGTTAGTCCCTTTCTGCTGTCTGGGGAGCAAGCTGGTGGGTCAAGGCCTGTCCCAGGCTCTCCTTCAGTACAGTGGGGGAAGATGGCGCTGTTCACGTGACTGTTGTAGCTACTACGACCTGTTGTTTTCGCTTTCACACATTATCCTCTTATGGCAAAATTACTGTTGAAGATGTGGAAGAACCGTCTTTTCTGACGTGGTTGTTGCGAGAAGGGCCTGCTGGCAAGCTAACGGAGATGGACTGTGAAACAAGGCCATCTTTTGTATGCCATTTTGGTGGGCTTGGCCCGCTGGGGGGTAGTTGGACTGTGGGAGCTGCCTAAAGAGGGTTGCATGGAAATCGGCTCAGCAAACAAGAGAAACTTCTCTGAACAGTTTTTTCCCAGCATGGAGAGCAATTATCCAGAACACACGTGGTGTAGTTTTTCAAAAACTGTGCTGGAACCAGTTTCACCGAGAGCTCTAAGTCACTGCCTTGGGCTTCCCAGATGATGCTCCATGGGATTAGGAGGAAACCCCTTCCTCCAAAACAGGGCTGGCTTTCCAGGGTGGTGATGCCAGTCCCCAGCTGCATTTTTAGTTACATAAATACCTGTGATTTTGGTGTCAGGGATGCCTTAAGACCCATCTGCTGGGTTATAGTTAGTACAGAAAGCATTGCATTCCAGCACAAATCTTCATGTCTGGCCTCCAAGAGATTCCCAGGCTAACCCAGTTTAATGTGGATAAGCAGCCTATTTGAATCCTGAAAACCTGTGCTGTGGCTTTTAAAACGGCTCTCGGCTTGCAGTGTGTACAAGTGTGACTAACATGGGTGCATGCTTCCTCTTCCTCTGTAGATGCCCTGATGACTCAAAGCTTGCGTCACGCAGTGTGTGAGAAGCATAATGCTCCACATGCATAGCAGCCCCTCGCTTCCCCTATAGCTGTTTAAAACACTGGTGGCCGGGGGTGGGGAGGTGGAGGCAACCGAACAGGAAGGACTGCCTTCTGTTCCTGCTGCAGTTCTCTAGGCAAAGGATGAAAAACCACCACCTCGTTCCTCTTCCTCTCTATCTTTGGGGGACTGCAGCAGAGATAGGACGTAGTCCCTGCTGCTCGGTGGCCTCTGCACTTTTCCCCCTGGCCACGTTTAACCCAAAGGCTTGGCAGCAGCAGTAGGTGGAGGATTTGGATGGAGCATAGAGGGCTTGCAAAAAACTCTCTACTCCGTGCAAAACAGGACCTGCACATGCATAGCTCTGAGTGGCCCACCGGTGTGTCACCAAGAGGCCAGGGTCAACAGATGACCCATTCTTGCTGTGTGCCTGGGGCAGGGAATGACACCTGACTGCAGTTCCCTCTGCGGACTGAAAATACCTGCATCAGAGCAGGCTCAAAACGTGCCTGTTTAACACTGCCTGCTGGCAGCTTCAGGTGCAGACATGCCACAAGGGCTACAACAGAGCAGCAAGCAGAGGAGAAGGGACTCAAAGCCACTGGTTCTCAACCCTGGGAGCTCCCAGTATCTGGGCCTACAACTCCCAGAAGCCCTTGTTCCCAGTATAGCCAATGATCAGGGATTCTGGGAGCTGAAATCAAACAACATTTGCAGGACCAAAGGTGGGAACCCATAATATTAGGTGGGTAGGTTTTACGCATTCCAGAGTGTGCAGCAAAGTGGGTTCTCCTGTGCTCCGGCCTGTGGCAGGCAAGACACTGGAAAAAACAGGCTGGTAATGGGTTGTACTAAGTGGTGTCCTGCCATCAAAACAGCTGCTGCTGGCTGATCAACCCTCCACCCCCCAAAAAAACTTAATGCAGACTTTAAGTTAGTGATATGCTGGTGGACGGAAGGTTAAGAAAAGAAACTGTTGCAAGAACATTAGTTTGGATTTAGGCCAATACAATTATGTAAACATGAACAAAAACTTGATCCGCAAAGCAGCTTTGTCACCTTTTGCCTCCTCTGCTTAACTACTGCTGGCAAGAAAAGTCTTTTGGAGCTTTGTCCTTTTGGCTCCGGCTAACTTTTAAGAACTTATCAGCTAGATTTTGCTGAGCAGCACCACCTCTCTTACAGCATGTAACTCCCTTGGCCCATGTCAAAGGGAAGCATGGCAAACTGGTGGGCCTACACCAGCCATCCCTCAAAGGCGCCACACATCCACCTCTGTGTTTCATCCCTGCTTCTCCCGGCCCCTTCTCTCAGACCTACATGTCCTTACTGGCAGCGTGCTACCTGAGTGCCTGGTTGCTCCCCAGGAAGGAGGCTCCCCTCCCACTAGGCGATGCGCACAATCTGTCGCAGTTAACGATTCTGAAAGGAAAGCAAGGCTCATGGCCACTGCTATCTTGGTCTCTCTCTCCCTCCAGAAACATGGAAAATCAACAAAACTGACAGCTACCAGAACCCCACTTGTAGATCATCTGCCGCGTAAACGGCCAGGAGGGCCTACTTAATGCAGACAAACACCTTCTAGGCTACAGAAATAAAAGCCTTCTTCCCATTGTGGTGCTCGTCTCCTCTGTCCTAGGAATCCTGGACTCTCCTATCTTCACTTACTTCAACAACTTCATGAAAAGGTGTATGCCATTTCCCTCCCTTGTTTTCAGTCGATCTTACCTTCAAATAGGGTGACAAATTTAGCCCAAACCTGACCCTGCTTTGCAGAAGCAAGAATTTATGCATTTGCAACGTGTTCTCAGAGGTCCATGTGAGCAGGAGAAGCTGCATTTGCCAAACTCTTCCTTCTGCAAAGTTGCCAAAGATGGAGGTGGCCTCAGTGGCAGCAAGACATAACAACACAACCCCCCCCGCCACGCAAAAAGGCACGTTTCTGCTTTTGTTGCTCTACAATCAACACGAGGCACTTTGTTTCCTAAGAGCAGAGGAATAATTTAATGGATTGGCTCACGGGAAGTGGGCTTGCTCTAAGTCGCCCGTCCCCCTCCCGGAGTCCTCTCCGGCAAAGACAAAACCAGAAGAAGAGCTTAATATATTGTAACATAACCTTTTTTTAAAAAAAATAAATAAAAATCAGAACAGGTGTGTGGGCACAGCACAGGTGGGTGATGGAGCCTTGCTTTGTAACGCTGACTGAAACGCGCACACACAACTGGTGTACACATGGCAAAAAGGCCTCACCTCGAGGAAGAGGTGCACGGACTGGAGACTGACTGCAACGCCAAGCACACCTGGCCACCTCTGGGCTTGCGTGACTGGCACCCAGGCCCAGCTGCTCGCTGAGCCGGCATGTGGAAGGGGAGCTTGTGTGGATGCGCCTGGAGCCCCTTGACGAGGGCTGCTCTGCTCCTAAACCAAGTCGTTGACCTGGAGGCCCCCTTCCAGCGTGGCCTGGTAGATCTCTATCGTCTCCACCAATGGGAGGGGCTCAGCACTCTCAATGATGGCAATCGTCTCTCCAAACTCGGTGCACATGATGGTCTGGATGGGCGCCCCTAGAGCTGCTTCAGCAGAAGCTGGTGGCAAACCCACCTGCTGCTGCTCCTCCCCCGCCGGCAGCCGGGAGCCCGTTCTATGTGGGTCTTGCGGTGGCTCCGCAGGTGGGAAAGGGTCTTGAAGGTCCGGGGACAGTGGGGGCAGGGATGGGGCCGCTCGCCCGTGTGGACGCGCCGGTGCTCGGCCAGGTGCATGGACTGCACAAAGGCCTTGCCGCAGTCTGGGCAGCGATGGGGCGCTCCCCCGTGTGCAGCCGCCGGTGCTCGCGCAGGTGGGTGGCCTGCCGGAAGGCCTTACCGCAGTCTGGGCAGGGGAAGGGGCGCTCCCCTGTGTGGATGCGCTGATGCAGCTGCAATCCTGAAGCTGCAACAAAGCTCTTGCAACAGACGGGGCACTTGTGAGGCCGCAGCCCGGCGTGACGCTGCTGGTGCCGGCTCAGCCCACTGGGGGTGGTGAAGGCCTTCCCACAAAGTGGGCAAGGGTACGGGCGCTGGCCTGAATGTGCCAGCTGGTGAAGGGCCAGCTTGGCAGGCGACCCCAGATACTTGCCGCACGAAAGGCAGGGGTACGACTGAGGGGTGGCTGGCTCTTGGAAACGGGCACAACAGTGTTTCTGCAGCTTGGCAACTGTCACAAAGAGGGTGCCGCAGTCTGGGCAGTGCTGGGGCTCGTGCCCAGCATGGCTGAGCTGGTGCAGTTCTAGGAGGTGCCGCCGGGAGAAGGATTTCTCACACTCTGGGCACGGGAAGGGCAGGCGGCCTGTGTGGACCGTCCGGTGGAGGGTCAGCTGGTGGGGACGGGCAAAGGCGGCCCCACAGTCTGGACACGCATGGGGGCCCTGGCTGCCGGGGGCCAGGTGGAGAAGGCGGTGTTGACGGAGGTTGGAAGACTGGGTGAAGCGCTTGCCACACACGTGGCACTGGTAGGGACGCTCCCCAGTGTGGGTGACGTGGTGCCGTGCCAGGTTAGCCTGGGAGACAAAGGTCTTGCCGCACTCGGAGCACTGGAAGGGGCGCTCCCCTGTGTGGGTCCGCAGGTGGTTCCGCACGTGCACCAGCTTCTTGAACTTCTTGCCACACGTTGGGCACTTGTGCTTGCGCTCTAGAACATGCACCACTCGCTTGTGCCGCACCATCCGGATGTACGTGGAGAAGCCCTTGCCACATTGCGGGCACAGGAATCCCATGCCTGGCACTGCTCCCAATGCCCCCCGTATCGCTGGGGAGGAAGAAGAGGAGGAAGGAGAAGACAAGAAGGACCGAGAACCAGCAGAGAGCTCAGAGCCATTTGCAACCAGCTCCCCATTATCTGTGGCTGGCTCTGGAGGCTGCCTGCTGCCACTGAGCCCGTGGTCTGTGGCCCCACGGGCAGGGGGCACGCCGCTCTTGCCTGTGTGTGTGCGCCGGTGGTAGAGGAACTTGGTCATGTTGCTGAAGGTCTTGCCGCAGTGGCAGCGGTGGAGGGGGTTGGCAGTGTGGCTCTTGCGATGCACGACCAGCGTCATCTCAGTGGAGAAGCCCAGCCCACAGTCCACACAGAGGTACAATGCCTCCCCCTTGTGGACCCTCATGTGCTGCTCCAGGGACACTGCTTTCTTAAAGATCTTGTTGCAGTTTGGACACTCGTATGTGCCATCGACGTGCACTCGCTGGTGAGCCAGCAGCCGCTTGGCTGTTGAGAAGCCACGCTGGCACTCGCCACAGAGAAACTCCTCCTGGTGACTCTCCGCGTGCTCCTGATGGTGCTGCCGCAGGGCCTCTGCTGTTGCAAATGCCTGGTTGCACTTGCCACAGCAGGCCGCCTGGACAGACGGGAGTGCGGGTTCTTCGGGGCATGGCAAGGGGGACGTGTGGGGGCTGGGAGTTCCTTGGGCAGCTCCTGTCCCACCCTCGGGGGGCTCTCCACTCTCCTTCTCACTCTCTGTGAAGTGCTCCCCCTGGTGCTCCAGTAGCTCCTCGGGGGTCAGGAAGAGGCAAGCACACTCTGAGCATTCGTACGGGTGCACAGACGGAACAGGCTGTGGGGAGGGCAGCCGGGGAGCTGACTGGAGGGGCTGTGGAGGAGATGACCGGGAGGAGGGCGAGGGAGTAGCCCTGGATGGTGGTGGAGGAGACGGGTGGGAGTTGGGCAAAGCCTCTTTCTTCTGGTGCGTTTGGCGGTGGGCCAGCCAGAGGGCGGTAGACGGAAAGAGTTCGTTACACTCGTTGCACTGGTAGCGGATCTGCCCAGCAGTAGCCAGGGGAAGCTGGGACCGGGGCGGCACCTCCCTGGGGTGTGCTTCCTGGTGGGCCAAGAGTTCATCTGGTGAGCAAAGGATGCGCCCACAGTCCAGGCACTGGAAGCGGCTGTCCTGCGGGGGCCCTGCGTGGACCAGGGCGGCGGCCGCGGCTGGGGCTGGAGGAGCCGCTGCGGGCTCACAGGGCTCCTCTAGGTGGCTCTGGTGGTGGATCAGCACGCCCTCCAAAGTGTCGAAGAGAAGCCCACACTCAGAGCACATGTACTGGTGCTGCAAGAAAAGTGACTGAGCCAGCTCCTCCGCCATGACGCCTGTGAGGGGAGAGGGAGAGAAGCCAAGGTGAGCGAGGGTTGCTGGGGGCCCACGAAGGCCGGGCGGGGTTTAGAGGCGGCTCTGCGCCACGAGCAGGGAGAGCAGGGCGGAAACGGAACCAGCCTTGGTCACTTGGACACACGTGCGTTCGCGTACGTAGTGGCTGGATGTTGCTCCAGCTGTTGCTGGCCTACAAGTCCCAGCATCCCCAGCGGAGACAGGCACCGGCAGGGGTCGCCGGGAGCTGCAGAGGGGTCACGCTGCCGCTTCCCACCGGCGGCCAAGAAGGAAGGAGGGAAAGGCCAGGCAACCCACCGGAACCCTTCGCAAGAAGGAGGCGGTCGCGCAGAAGTCGCGGCTCTTGTGATGCTGGACTAACCGAGAACGGGGGGGCTGCGCTGTGACACACGGATGGACCTCAAGGCGGAGGCTGCGTCCGCTCAGCAGAGCCCCAGTGGCCCCGTCCCAGTGGATGCTGCGACTTGCAGTCTGGAGACCCCCCGGCTCCCCGCTCGGAGCCCAAGCGGCGCATCCCGGGCTCCCGCAGGACCGGCCCTGGGCGGCCAAGGCGCTACCGAGGCGCTTCAAAGGCGCGGTGCGGCCGGCTCAGGCGCGGGTCCTTCCTTTTAATGGCGGCGGCTCTGCGCTTCCTCCCCTCCCTTGTCACCTCTCAGGTGACGAACCCTTTCTGTAAACGGGATGCGGGGGGCCCCAGAGGGAGGGGCCGCCACACTCACCGGCCCCTGGGCTGGCTCTCCTCTCCGCCGGCGGCGGCGGCGGCGGCGGCGGCGGCAGGGCGCCTTCCCTCCTCCTCCTCCCTGCGCCCCTCTCGCAGGCTAGGCTTGGCCCGGCCCGGCCCGGCCCGGCCCCGGGCCAACCGCGCCCTCGCTGCCCTCCCTGGCGGCGGCGGCGGCTCGGCCTATCAGCGCCCTCGATACTAGGGGGGCGGTTCGGCTCGCCACAGGCCCGGTGACGTCATGCCGTCTTCGGCGTCGCCCAACCGCCTTCTCCGGGGGTGGGGAGAAAGGGAGCGCGAGGGGAAGAAAGGAAACGTGCGGAGTCTCGAGGGGGCGGGGCCCGAAGGGGCGGAGCGCTCCGCGCCCCTTTGGCCCCGCCCAGTCACGAGGCAAAGGACCTGCGCGGCTCCCCCGTCTGTTACGTAAGCCCCGCCTCCGCATAGACGCGCCCGCCTCTCCCTCGTTACTTAACCAACGCCGTCTCCCTGACAGCGCCCGCGCCGTTTACGTAAACATTCCTGGACTTTGCGTCTGCAAAGGGCGGAGCAAGAGCAAGAGGCTTTCCTACGCTTGTAGCCTAAAGCTGACGTAAATTAACTCGAGTTGGCTTCACGCAAATTGCGCCGCGACAAGCTGCCAGGCTGTAACCGTCTCCCGATACTGTTGCCGTTGTCCCCTTAAGAGGGGGCCGGGCTCGGCGGAGCCTCACCCCCTCACGTGGCTCACGAGGACGCCTCCGAACCGTCCGCGTGAGCAAGCCGTCGGGGGAGGGTTGCCGGGGGGCGCATGCGCAACGAGGCAGCTTGCGACGCTACTCCGAGGCGAAGAGAGGGGGAAAAAACGCACAAACAGGTGCCGGGCGCATGCGTAGAGGGAGGGGGCGCAAGGCGAGGCGAGTCTTGCGCAGGCGCAGATGCGTCGAAGGTACCAGAAAGACCAGAACGACGGTGCGGTGAGGAGAGGAGGCAGCCGGTGGAGGCTCGGTGAGGAAAAAGCCCCTGCTCTGCGCCAGGCAGCGGTAACGCTCATGGTGGCTGAAGTAGTGGGAGGGGAGACGGCAGCTGGAGAGGCGGCCGCTCCTGTCCCGGGCTTCTAGTTTCAATTCTTCTTTTCGGGGGGGGGAATTGAGGGGAGGGGGCCGGCGGCTGAGAGGGGCCAGATGGGGGACGGAGGGGAGACGGAGAGAGAAAGGGGGGCAGCCGGGGAAGGGGAGACAGCCCTCCCTGCGGCGGGGGGCGAGGTCTTTCGGGACGGTCGGGCCGCCTGAGGGCCGAGCGACCGAGCGAGCGGGGGCTGGGCAGGCGCGGGCGGCCCTCGCCGCCTCGGCTCGGGCGCTGCGGGCTCGGGCTCGGGCTCGCCCTCGTGACGGGAGGGGCAAGGACCTCCCGCGGCGCCCCCGACGCTACTTGGGCTGCGTTCGCGGGGAGGCGGCGCCCCCTGGCGGCCGGTGGGCGCTCGGCCTCCTTCGGAAGAGGCGGCGGCGGCGGCGGCGGTGGGGGGGCGTGAAACAGCAGTTTCCTTGTTCCGGTGTGCGGGGGGCGGTCGCTGCGAAAGGGCGGGCCTGGGCGTTTTTCCTCGCGCTTGTCTGCCGCAGCTGCTTCCCGGGTTCCTCCCGTTGGAAAGGTGGGCTTGAGGGCGTCCAGAGGAAGCGGGGTTGGCCCGGTCACGGAGCGAGGCTCTTAAGGGCGCCCCTTCTTCTCTTGCAGGCGGCGAAGTTCCCTAAGTCTGTTCATTTCAAAAGCTCCTTTCCAAAGCGGGCGGCCGGCCGGCCGGCTCCTCTGCTTCCCTCTGTCGCAGTGCTCTTGCGTCCAAAGTGGTGCCAGTCTGTCTTGCCCTCGCAGCCCTCGGGGATTCGCAGCTCCGTACATGGCTGACATGCGCGGGCCCCTTTTTGCCCACGTCTGGGAGGAGGAGGAATGTCTCGAGTACTACGGGATGATTTCCCTGCACCGAATGTTCGAAGTGGTTGGGGCCCAGCTCACGGACAACGACACGGAGGTGCTCTCCTTCCTTCTGGATGAGACGCAGCCATGGACCCACCCCCTGGATCCAGCCCTTTGGGCCGTGGCAGCCGCAGAAGAAGGGAGTCCAGGGACCAGGTTACCTGTACTAGAAGGCTGGAAGAAAAAGAACAAGTCCCAGTGTGGTGTAGCCAAGGGGGAGAGTAGCCTTGAGGTGGCTGCAGCCAGGCAGCGACCCAAGAATGGTGTCCAGCTGCTCCTGGAACTGGAGAGGAGGGGCAAGTGTGACGAAACCAACTTTGTGCAGCTGCTGCAGCTGCTGCGTGTGCTTACGAGGCACGATCTCTTGCCTTACGTCACCCTGAAAAGGCAGCGGACAGGTACTGAACTGTAAAGGGAAGTAAGACAGTATTAAGCCTTTAACTTGCCAGTAGAATTCACGGCAGTAAAGTAGGTCTTTCCTTGGTGGATGTTTAATTGTAACTTATAGCCTAGCTTGTTTTAAAGGAACATTGGTAATGGGAGCACCGGTTTTTATATCGGTGAGGCAGAAGGAAGCTTGGAGTGGGGTTGCATATTTCATGGTTTTGGGGATTGTACTTCTGCAGAAGTTGCTCTCTGAGCTAGCTTGACAGGCAGGTTCTGTGTTCTTATATCCCTGCTTTTCGCCTGTGGAAGTAGCTTGAGGTTTGCTTGACCTCTGTAACTGTTTTCCTCCTTAGTTTCTCCTGAGAGATACACTTACGGACCGTCTGTCCTGTCATCAGATCAGCAGGTGGACAACTGTCTCAGTTCGGCCTCTGCAGAGCCTCGGAATGATCAGTGGGAGACAGGTGGGTATTGGGCAGCCTGGGAAAGGAGCGACATAGTTTTGTCTCTGTTCTGGATTTCTTTTTCTTCTTGTTTGCTGTAAGTACAAGATTTATGTTGTAGTCAGGAACGTATTACTGTACAGCTTCTCTTTGTGTCTGTGAAAGGTGGCAGATTTTGCAAAGAGGTCATGCTCTGTATGTAGCATGGTGGGATTGGGACAGGAGCCTAGTGGAATCTGAGCTGCTTTAAGTGAGGTCCTGGTACACCAGCTAAAAATTTTGTGTTCCCCTGTATGTCTTTTCTAGGCTCCAATTCCAGCAAAAGGAAGCGAGTTAGCAGAGGCCGGGCAAAGTCTGCTCCTCCCCGCAGGCGCCGGGGAGCCAAAGCAGCCTCTGCTCCAAAGCAGGAAGTCCAAACTCCAACCAAAGTGACTTGTGGTAGGTGTCCGCCTGGCTTATGCAGTGTCCTTAGGACTCCCTTGAGTCTGTTTTTGTGGCCACAAGACCCCTCTCAAATACTCATGAGCAGTTTTGGTTTCTGTTAAGGAACGATCAGACGTTCTTCCTCTCTGGCTGGAGCCAAAGGGGCTGTAGGGATGCTAAGGGGAGGAGAAGGTTGGATACACGTAGCTGCTAATGAAAAGTTTTCTGTGGTGTGTGAGTGAATTCGACGTTTGGCTTGCATTGTTAGATGCAGCTTGAATCCACAGTGCTTCAGTCTATGGGAATAACAGGGATTTTAGTCCTCTCCTTGGGTTGAGGGTGGAGCACATTAGTCCATTCCTCAGTATGTTGTCTTCAGTTCCCAGTGTGGTGTGGTTGGTTCCTATTTTTGCCAGTTATTTTCCCAATGGTTAAGATCCATTTATTCCTAACCAGTAAGTTTTATAACCAGTTCATGATATGTAATTTTATCACAGAGCATTTCTAAGGGCATTTTCGATAAAATCAGAAACTCTATGAAGGGGTGCCCTGATAGTCCTAAAGGTTTTAGCATCAGTTGCTGGGAAAACTGTAGAGACTTTTAATGTTGGTCTGTTAAATGCTGGTCTTGGAGAGAGACTGCTACCGTTGTTATGTTTTTTGTAACAGAGAAGATTCAAGGCAGATAATCTGAGCTAGCTCTGTTCATATTATCTGCCATTTTTCTGGTTTGCCAATTTCAGATTAAAAATAATTTGAGCTGTTGCTGAAATAAGTATAATTCTAACGATAACAAGAATTCTGAAGGAAGGCCTGATAGAGTGGGAACGTGCCAAGGTCTGAAGGTTTGGTGGAATAAAAAATAATTTCTGAAGAGCCAAATTAAGCCCCACTGATGGTAGTGAAGCTTGTTGTTTCACACATCAAGGTATTTTGGAAATGAACAGTTCCTAGTAAGTCTGCTAGGAGCTCACATGTGCCACAACCTTTCCATCGGATAGAGCTAAAATGGTGATGAATCTTATGAATAGTTGATCTGTGTTCTTAAGTTGTGGCCAAAATTGTACATTCTGTTGACGCCACATGGCTGCAGTATCTCGAACAAGGCCATCCTTACATCAAAGGCCTTGGTGTAGAGTTTGGGCATTCACTATCGCTGTTGGCACTGCTTGGTTTTAGCCCATCCCTCTTAAAAGGTCATTCTCATGGCTTGGTCTATTGTGTCAACCTGTGGATCCAGACTTTGTTTAAAACCATGAGTATTTGCAAGTTCAGACTCCTCTAATTGAATTACATTCAGATTTCTGGCTTGATTTCTGGCTTAATGCTCAGTTGTCTGCCTCTAAGACCAGCATCTGCCATCTTGATTCTGTTACCTCAGGCTTTTTCAGCTATGTGTTTCCTGTATGGTTAAAAGTTCCACGCAGAGAAGCTGTGAAATCTGCATGTAGACTGTCATGTGTGATGGTCCACACATAGTTTTTACAGTTTTCTTACGTAGCAGTGCTTTTGTTTCATGTGGGCAACTCCTGAAGTGGTCCGCAGGAAGGAGGTGGGTGTCCAGGGCCAGCGTGGGATCCCCGTGTTACTCAAATGTGCTGTTTTCTTTGTCAGTGCAATGCAAATGAAGCAAAAGTGAATGCACAAAAACACTTGTCTTACCGTCTGACCAATTTACAGGCAAAGGGGTTCTAACGAAGAAGGTTCAAAAATAATACAATGAGTGTCAAAACTGCAACTTCAAGGTGCAGCTAAGGCTTCTGCCGGGTAGGTGCAAGGATCAAACTGTAAGCTCCGTTCAACACTAGATTGTTGCCTGTATACATTGTCCTGTTACCTTGCTTTCCTGGGGCAGAACTGGAGGCTCATGTGACCTAGGCAGCTGCTTTTCTGAAGTGAGCTCTACTTCTTACAGCCCATCTGCGTTGCACTCCTGACTGCCAGGCGGGGAGGGGGCTGGCTTCCATCTCCCTCCCCAATGTGCAGCCTCTTGAGCCTATGTCACCCTGCAAAAGATAGACTTTAGTCACTACAGGGGAAAAAAATAAAAGGAAATACATACAAGTCCCCAAATGGTTTTTTTTGTTGCTGCATGCTTTCTGCCAATTCTTTCTCAATCCACCATTTAAATTCCAGGTTGCTAAGCAAAAGTTGATGATAAAGAGACACTGTCTCTCTTGTGCACTCCTCTCACAGAATGGTCTCGCAAAGGTAAATGAATCCATACACCCAAGTTTCCACCAGTTCTTTGTGAAAGCAAAACTGTTTAAATATGTCCTGAGTTAGTTCATTCTGGAGGAACCACGGGCTCTCCCCGCGCATGCCAGTTGACTCACAGGGGCATGTCAGCTATCCAGATGTTCACTGGGGGGTAGGGCTGCCTAGGCATCTCTCGGGTTGGTGGCCAGGGTGTAGTAGAGCCACTCCAGACTGGCACTGCAGGGGGCTTGTGTCACAAATCTCCAGCAAGGTCTGATGGAAACAGGCTGGGGGGCTGAATTTAGCAGGGGTGTGCCCCCTGATGGGGCTGTAATGCTGTTACTGTCTCAAGTATCAGTCCATGGAGGGCTTTGCTCAATCAGTGCGTCCGGGAGCTGGTTGCTCCCACGCCAGGGGATCACGTTTGTTGTGCAGGGTAGAGGTACTGCTGCAGATATCAGGCCACAATGTGTTGCTGTGGAATTTTTTGGGCTGCTTGTAATCCATTTTGCTTGGGACAGAAAGAGGCACTTTGACTGCCCTTCAAATGCCACTATTGGTTTTCTGGGGCACTTTTCTCTTGACCGGTCGAAACCTAAGATTGGTGTATGCATATCTAAACTGCTAATAGCCCGGAAAACTAAGCACACTTAGTGTTATTTTGGTATTCCACTTCTGGTGAATCCATTGTGAGGTTGAACGTGGCCTTGTGTTGATCTGTGTGCGCACTTGGTGCTCCTCAGGAATACGTGAGAATGGGCGTTCTGCGTCCTTGCAGTCTCCATTCGCATGTTTCGTCTGGTATCTGCAGCAGTCCGCAGCAGCCGAAGCCCAGAAGAGACAGCCTATGTCCTTTGCACCATTTTGTGTCTTTTTGCCATATTGAAACGCAGAATGATTTCTTGATGTTACCATGTGCTAAAAGTCTTGAACCATCTTTCTCTCGGTCCACAGTTGAAATCCATCCCTGGAAAAGCATAAGTATTGGCCCAGGCAAGCGGGCCAAGTACCAGACAGTGGTAAAAATACCCAGACAAACTAAGAGCAAAAACTTAAAAGTGTGGCCCTCATGATTATTTCAGCTGCTTCTTCAACGCTTCTCCTATATTAGAAGCGATCCTGCATCTGGACCCTGCAGTGCTCTTGTTAAGCAAGTTGTGAGGGACACAGCCTTGGACTCTGGGACTGTTTGCCTTCCGCAGAAGGGGGCATTTTTCTGCAGCCAAATTGTCTGTAATGGGTTTTGCCACCCTCTGAAAGTTAATCTGTGTGTCAAGTGTGTGCGGGGCGGGCAGAAATGTCCTGTGAGGCACAGTAACTAATCGGTACTGTATGTGGTTCCCTTTTGTGGAACCGGTATTTTATGATCTATTAATTTCTGCTGGACTCTCTCATCTTGCCTTGTAATAATGCTCAACCTGTGTTACGGGGGCCGCACAGATGATGAGGTGGCAGGCCTCATTCTCTGAAAATATCCTACTTGAGTGGTAATGTGCTTGGAGGCTTTTTCAGTCTTGCAACTCTGATGCAGAACTTGGGAAAATCCGTTTTGGTAAGAGCCTCGGCTTCAGGGTCTCATTGACCTGTTCTCAGGCAGCCTGTATTTGCCAACAGAGTAACCACTGTGGGATTATTTCACTGGAAGTGCAGGGGCGGGCGGGTGGGTGGGCGGTGGTCTTTGTGCCGCTGCCACAGCTACTGTTCTTGGCAGTGTGGGTCCATGTGTGATCTGACATGGCTGCTCAGGGCTGGCATTACTGCTGGCGGGGTGTGGTCGTGGAACCAGTTCCTGATTCATGCATACCAGTTGTGCAGAAGCCCTCTCCCGCAACCTTGTGGTTGACGTGCACCCACCCAGGGCGTCTTGACACAAAATCTGGGCCTGCTTCCTGCAGCCTTACTGGGGGGCTCCTACTTTGTCTTGGGGATCAAACGTTTCTTGTTGCTTAAGAGCAATATTGGTGGCAGAAGGGGTGCCAGTGTGTTAATGCCAACTCTGACAGCTGTGGTTTCACTAAGTGCTCCAGTGCATTTTTGATTTTGGAAAGTGGGTGAGCTGTTCTGTTGAAATCATGTGCTAAACTGGGGGTACCAACAGTCTGTATCTGAGCTGTATTCAGTGTTAATAAAGATGGAACCTCTTAGCTCTGTTGCATGTAGCCAGCCAGCTGGGTGGGAGGCTGTGGTGAGGGTGTGAAAACAGTTTCCAGTGGGCCCAGCAGCTGAATTCCTTGACCACACGGCCCCATCAGGGGGAGCAGGCGCTGATGACACAGAGTCACAAGGAGTGTCTCCACCCTGAATTGAAGGCTCCCAGCGCTTGGAGCTTTTTATCTCATGCAGAGGTGACACTGCTCCAAGGAGGAACGCTTCTCTTCCTTGCTTGCATGGACAGAAATGGTTTCATTGACTGGCTAGTCTGCCGTGGAATAGAAAACATGAATGACAGCTGTCCAAATGTGGTTTGCAGCACAACCTTGCTGTGGCCCATCTGGAAAGAAGGTTTCCAAGCATGCTGCTGGTTGAGGACTAGCAGTTAGCAACTGGGATGCCGCCACCTTGGACTTGGCTGGCAGGGGTGGGGATGGGCTTGAGGCCATTAAAAGTTGCTGGTAAAGGGCTGTGACTGCACTTTGAGTTAATGCTTCTACAGGTGATGACCACAAGACACAGAGAAATTAAAGCTGACGGCCTTGTTGAGCGTATGTAATATACCACCTGCCTCATATTTTTAAATATATTCTGCTTTGTATTTGTTCCATTTCTCCCTCCCTTTTGAACCTTTCAAAGTTTTATCTACAATGCTGACAATACTTTGGGCGACTAAACAAAACAAAACTGTCCTGCTGCTTCCACTCTTGTAGTTACAGCTGAACTTCACTAATTTCAGGAGCATTTACAACATGGTAGCGAGCCTCTTTTGCCACAGATTGTGCTTTCTGTGGCTAGAACATGGCGTCCTTAAAGCCTGAGTTTTTGCACTGAAGAGTTTAGCTGCCTCTCAGTGGGCAGCTTTAGTTCTGGGTTTCCTGTTTAGCTCTTCTAAGTCCAGACAGGGGATTTCTGTTAAGTCTCTTGAAAAGCAGCAGTCTAGGCTGATAAAAGGCCTGTGTTGAGATAATAGTAGCAATCAGGATGTTAGTAGAGGTTAGTTCCAAAATTCTGGGCTGAAACTGGCTTTAGGGCTTGTGAAGGATCACTCCCCTGGCATCAGCTGTCAGGACTAACAAGCTTGGAGTTGGGATGGGGTTGAAGGCAAGGCTGCTGGGTTGGCTTGGGGCTGGCACTTGAGGAGGGGTGTTGCCACCGCCTCCCCTTGGTGGGAGTGTTACATGAAGGAGCCATGGTGCAGGATGGGCATTAGTGAAGTTCAACTCTAACTTGGTGCCACACCAAAGATTCCAGTTTGGAAACAAGAGTGAGAACACCCCTTGCTGGGACTGACCATCTCAAGGACCTGAGTCTTTTTGGGCAACCTGAGTGGCCTGGACCTTCAGCTTGGACGATTTTAAGTTCAGCACATGTTCAGGGTTGTTGGACAGCCCACCCCTGGGATGCTGCTGCTGCTGCTGCATGAGTCTGTGTTTGTCTATGCATCCTGTTTGGGACTCCCAGCTCTAATGCTTCTCTCTCTTTCTTCCCTTTCCCTCTTGTTCTCTCTGTTTCGTATGTCTTGCTCAGACATCCGGCTCCGTGTTCGTGCTGAATACTGTGAGCATGAGTCTGTCTTGCGTCAGAATGTGATGTCGAACAAGCAGAACCACTTGGAGCGCCAGTTCGATGTCTTTGGGCAGTCCAACACCATCCTCAAGTCCCGTGACCTGGGCTCCATCATCTGTGACATCAAGTTCTCAGAGTTGTCCTACCTGGATGCCTTCTGGAGTGACTACATGAACGGCTCGCTGCTGGAGGCCCTGAAGGGCGTCTTCATCACGGAATCTCTCAAGGAGGCCGTCGGCCAAGAGGCTATCCGGCTACTAGTCAATGTAGATGAGGATGACTACGAGGAGGGCCGGCGCCTCTTGTTGGAAAGCGTCGTTCCGCAGGCCTGGTAACGCTAGCCTGTAGGAAACTTGGGTAGGTTCCCTCCAGAACAGCCTGTGACAGATCCCTGATCGCCAGTCTGTTTCCCACGTGGCAGTGAGGTTTCCTGGGGCTGCCTTGCTGTAGGGCACGAGATGCTGACGCCACTTGTATTTCAGTGGGGTGGGTTGTCCTCTTCCTTGGGACCTGCGGACGACAAGTTCTCCATCGAGGGATTGGGGAGTTCTTCCCTGTTTCCATTTCAAGGCAGGCTGTGATTATTTTATGAAGCAATTTTCTTTAAAATGTATAATATAAGCCAAAACAAATACAGCAAAGAATAACATATAAAAGCAGAAGTCGGGATATCACTAGACTAGAGAAAAGCATGGCTGGGGCCCAAGGAGTGTCTGAAGTAGAAAGGCCTTGGCCTGATACCCAAATATTGACAGAGATTTCTGTGTGGGGCGAGCCCTACTGAACACCCTCTTTTTCCTTTCAGAGCACTTCAGTCCCCTCCCCCCTTTGCCACGTGGCTTATCTACATTGGATATAGACTTGGGGGAGGACTTCTAGAACAGGCATCTTCATCCCATTGTGGGACAGGGCTGGATCTTGGACACAGCAGGACTCCAGGGAGTCACCATTATGCTACTGTTCCTCTTGTAGAGGCTGAAGGACTGAAAGAGCTGCAGGGAAGAAGGACTCGCGAGCATAGCTGGGCCTGACCAGAGGTGCCAGTGCAGGGCAGGTCCTTGCCATCCTGGGTCAAAAGGGGCATCATCTTTGGGGGAGACTGTCTTGTCC
This sequence comes from Iguana delicatissima, assembly GCA_948472985.1. NCBI lineage: Eukaryota > Metazoa > Chordata > Lepidosauria > Squamata > Iguanidae > Iguana > Iguana delicatissima. The sequence goes on from CAOKZL010000856.1 coordinate 394,033, forward strand.
TGATGAAGCATAAAAGGGTCTCAGGACCCCCTCAGCACAGTTGGTGTATCTGTCGTGCTCAGTATTTGTGGTGGTGTTTTTTCACCACCTCTCCTGTGGAGGTGGGCAGCAGGCTCATTTTGCAGAGTTGCAGGCTGGCAGCAGAGCACTCTGTGTTAACTGTTCTTTTTCTTAAAAAGGAGAAAATATTTCCCCCAAATTGGATTTTGGGGTGGATTTCTTCCCTTTAAGTTAGGAATACAACCAAGCAGGCTGTAAAGATGGACACAAGTCACTTTTCTAAGGACATTTTCCAGCTCTGTGGCTATTTGTATATAGTATAAATAAGGTTTAAAAAAAGGTGAAGAATCCATACATGCAGCACCTGTGAGTAGAAGAGACTACTTAACTGCAGCGTGGAAGGCCAGCGGCCAGAAACATGTAATTTAAAAAGTTGTATTTTTTTTACAGAAAAATGAGAGACTTTTGGACAAAATTCTTAATGTGTTGTATTTGCAAATCACAATGTCAATAAAGAAGAGAATTTGCAGCTGCCTGGGTTAATGGTTAATTTTTTGTCAGAGCAGATGCAGCTGGCATCCAGCGGCAGGATCCCAGTTTGGGATCCCTGTGGGAGGGGGTGGGCCCCATGCTGCTGCTGCTGCGGTGTCATGCCTCCCCATCCCGAGGGGAGAGGTCCCACCCTTTCTCTTGCAGAGTTTGTGCAACCAGTTCCCTTGGGCTACACACTGCTCAAGCCGCCTGTCCCTTGTAGTTGGACAGACGGGGCAGGGCATCCTTAATCCCCCGCCCAAGTGTTGAGTAAAAACTTTTAACAACTTGTACCTTGGAAAAGGCAGCAAAGCATGGTCTTGGTAGCGAATGCGGAGGAGGTTTTGGCAGCGGGTCACTGGGAGCCGCCCGGTTGGGGGACTGGTTTGGCAGGGAGGCTCGGCCTGGGGCAGAAGGAAGAAGCCCGCTGGCAGTCAGTAGCTTGTTGCTTTCCCTTTGGGTTAGGCCACAGAAGGAAAACAGTGCAGCCCTCCAGACATTGCAGGACTATGGCAACTCCCAGCTAGCCTGGCCAGTGGTAGGAAATGCTGTGAGTTGCAATCCAGTAATCACCACGAGGCTTTGTGATTTTAGGGTGAAATCAAATTTAGCAGGGAGGGAGGGAGAGAATGGAACCAAGCCCAGTACAAAGGGGTTGGTCTGAGTCCACTCCTGCAGGCCCTGGGCCAAATACAGTCCCACCAGGGAGGGTCGTCCCATGTGGGACAGGTGTTGGCGGGCCCCTGTTTCTATCACCCTCCCGGCCAGCCTGGCCGTTGATAAGAAAGGCTGAGTTCCAGTTCAGCAGCTGGAGGGCCAGAGGTCCTCCCACCCCTTGGTCTAGGGCAGGGGTGGCTAAATATGAAAAGCTGGGGACAGCATTGCCTCCAGCCCCACCAGAAGACCTTAGAAGGCTGGAGCCCTGCAAAACGAAAGCTGTTCGCCCTCAGATGCCCTCTAGCGGACGGGAAGGGTGTCTTGCCATGGTTACGTAGGCACCTGTCAGTCCTTTTAAACCCGGGAGAGACCTTTTTAACAACAGGAAGTGGGTGGAAGTCACATAGTGTTTACTTTCTGTTTCAAAATGGGCTTCTCCTGGCCTTAAAGGAAGACCCAAAGGTGGCAAAAATGCCACAGAGAACATTTGGGGCCAAAAAAAGACTTTTTACCTGTGGCTGGTGAGGCAGCAAAAGCTTCCTCTAGAGTCAGCCAGAGTCTTGCAGACTTGTGAAATCTGGGAGAAGAAGAAACCATAGCTGGCATTTTCTCTACAAAGAAGCAAGATTCTGATTTTCTTGGCAGGAGCATTATATTTACTCACTGGTGCATGGTGGCCTCCATGCCAGTGGTCTGGTGAATGTGCTCTGGGTTTTGCTCCAGCCCTTGGAGGGGCTACCCGTGGTGCTAATCTTCACCTCTCAAAAAAGGCTCAGCACCTTGGACAGCTTCCTTACAGTTCAGACTGAAACCTAGGCAGGCCCGCTGCTCCACCGTTGGTAGAAAGACAACGTTCGCTGCCGGGACAGGGATGGGGATGGGGCATACGCCCGACATTGCTGGAGTGCAAACCCCATCATTCCTTACCATTGACAATGCTAGCTTTTGGGGCTGGTGGGAGGTGCAGTACAGCAACTGTGAGGCCAGGCAACTCCCACCCCTTATTTGTGGTTCAGGGAGTCATGAATGGGTTGGGTTTGCCCCCCACCCTATGGGAACAGTCCCAGCCAGTCCTTGTGGGCCTCACTTGTGTGAACCCCATTCAGGCTCATGTCATGCAAATGGCTCACCCCCCAGCCGCCCCTTCCTCACTAGCATTGCTCTCCATCCTGTGGGGAAAAGGGCAATCCTATGCTCTGTGTCTGGAGGCTCTCCCCTGGCCTGGAGAATGCTGATTTTTTTTTTTTTTTGCAGAGGGAGGTCCCACCATAGCTCCATGGAAAACAGAGTTTCTTTTGTTCTGACTGTCACTCTTGACGTGGGGAGAGCAACCAGCGTGAAGGTGGGGTGGGGCAAGGCTGGCATGTCCCTTCTCCTCCCGGGCCAACTGATCTCCCAGTTGGGCTACGTTCTCGAAACACAGGATGTGCTGCTATTCCTGGGTTGGTCTTGGGCCAGATTTCTTTGGCCGTTGCTTCTGCGGTTCCAGGGGGAGACACTGTGCATGCCCACGCTCAGCAGGACCTACCTGAGCTCCTGTGGGCCCTCCAGCACTTGGTTGCTCTCCCCTTCCCCCTCCTCCTCCTCCTGCATCTTCTTGAGGTCTGCCACGGTACAGAAATGATCATCAAAATCTGTATCAGCAGCAATTGTGGGGGAAAGGAGAAGAGCCACGTTGCAGCACCCGCCACTTGGACCCAGGGCTACCCGGCCTCCCCTGCCCTCCCGTCTCTGTTGCTGTTTTGGACTCTCAAGAGTGTGGAGGAGGAATGGGCTGGTTCACACAGACAGATGGTGGCCCAAATAGCCCAAGGGGTCACAAACTGAAGCAGGAGGCACCTGCTCAGGGAAGAGCAGGGGTGCAGCTACCAGGGAGGCAAAATGAGGGCATGTCCCCCTCCCAATCAGAATTCTCTCCCAACTCCCAGCATTTCCTGCAGTTCACACCTTTCTAGTGTTGCAGGGAATGAGACCTGGAAAATCATCCACTACACACATTCGGCATGTTTGCTCTCCTACTGCCTCAACTCTTGGCGGCCTCAACTCTTTCTTCGTGCTCAACAGACCTTGTAAAGGACAGCAGTGCTAGAAAACTGGGGAGTGGAGGAACACTCCTTTGGGGCAAAAATTCTTGTTTCGGTAGGGGTGAATGCCCTCATTTTGTCCCCCTTCCATAGCTATGCCCCTGACTCAGGACATGTTGGAAAACTTTCCTTGTTTCCCCCACTACAACTCCCATAATCCTCCAGCCAGTGTAGGCACTGGCCATGTTAAGTAGCTCCCAAGGAAGGCAGGCAGGCAGGAAGGGTAGGAAGGGAGGGAGGGAGGGAGGGAGGATGGTTTTGCTAGTTCCCAGTCGACCACCAGGTGGCTCCACTCATCTATAGCGGCCGGGCTCCCAATAGTTGTCTATATAGTTGTCCTGGGCCATTTCCGCACTAGACTGTTACAGAATCCTCTAAGGCCCCTCCCTAAACTGCAAACCCAAGGATTCCATAGGATGTTGAAAGTGGGATAATAGCACTGTAACAGTCTAGTGCGGAAATGGCCCTGATTTCCGTTCCCCGGTCCTTGAATGAATGTCGTTTCTTCCAATGAGAAATCAATAGTGCGTCAGTGACAAATAATGGGGTAGGACGGGTGGTGGAAGCCACCAACTGAGCATCTCTGGAAGAAGCGCTTTCCCCCATATGCTCTCCCCTTCCATCTCAATCTTACCAAGCAGCTGCTCCCAAACAGATAAAGGGAAGAGCTTAATCCAAAACTATCCTATGGGTCTAAATTGTGGGCACGTGTTTATGCTGGAGAAAGCCAGCATTGATTCATTCACTGATGGACTGACTGATTTTTCTGTGGCCTGTTGGGTAACAGCCAGGAAGAGGGACTGGGAACTCAGGATGGGTGAACATTTCTTCATGGCTTGATTTTTGATAAGAATTCGTCCACATTTGCAAATATCTGCATGGTCTGGATGGGAAATACTTTTTAAAAACCTTAGTGTGAGAGAAAATGAAATTTACAGATTCCTTGCCCAGGTCCAGGGCTCTGAGTGCCTAACTCTTAAAAATTTGGCTTTGACTGCCCCTGCTGCCATTTATTCTGCTGTGACAGTGATAAATTAGGGTTGCCACCTATTTTTTTCTAGGAGGCTCCTTCTCTCTAGCAGCTGCAGCCACAGGGCACCCCTTTCCACTCTGGAAACGGCTGTTCCTGTTGCTTTCAGCAGGTGCAAACTGGGAAGAATTTCATTTGAGCTGGCTTTGGAGAAATTCACCAAGCGTTCTTACACTGAAGGAATTGTGAGAGTTCTTTTTAAACTGAGCGTGGAGTAAATGGCAGGTTTCTCCATCTCTCCTTGACACCAGGGCTCCGATCCAGCACGCTCAAGTCATTTTTTGGACAATCTCTGTATTGCTGTCAGAAACTCCAGTATATTCACAGGGTGGGGAGAGAATCTCACCGGTTCCACACTCAAAATGCTTTTGAAAAAAACTTTTCCCTCTCTGAACTATGGTGGTTCCCTTCCTCTCTCTGCACTCCCTGTGCCGCCCCTTTGCCCGGGTCTGACTTCCTCGAAGTGGATTCACCAACCTGAACGTGGGACATACATTTCTCCTGCACAGACCCTTCAGAAAGCCTTTGCACTGTGCAGCGCAGGGAAACTGGTGGCTCTTCTCTTGTTGTTGCACTGCAATGCCCCTCACCCCTTTCCAGTGGCGATGCTAGCTGCTGGGGCTGATGGGGGTTGCAGTCCAGCAACACCTGGAGGGGCACTCTTTGCCAAAGGCCAGTAGTTTTAAGCAGAGGTACACGCAAATCTCTCTCCCACACACAGACACAGAAAATGACCGGGGGAGAGCCATCTTCCAGGCATGGGACTAATCCAAGGCATTTTGCTGCAGGAGGCAAGGATGAGATGATGCCCTCTCTCTTTCTGAGCAGGTGCTTGGGAGGACGGGTCTGGACATCCTTTTGTTAATCACTCCCTTTAGAAGCTGAAGGATTATTGTTATCAACTTTAACAGCTGAGGTAACCAGAGTTTTCATGTTGATTGGTAAGTTCCTCACATAGTTAACTATCAGAACAGAGCGTGCCGTGGTCTGAGGCAGGGCGTGTGGGGGCGTGGAGTGAAGAGCAGAACTGGGGGAAGAGGGAGAGATGAGATGTGGAACAGCCAAAAGAGGTGCAAATGGGCAGGAGAGTGAGGAGCTTCGGTTAGTTATTTAAGTGCCCAGCACTGTGTGAGCAACCAAAAAACACTAAAGGAGTACAAAGGTGGTTCAGTGAAGCTCTGCTCAAATGATAACATGCAACAGAAGCCAGAATGAAATCAATAAAATTTGGAGGAAAAGTGACCAACCAGGAAGACTCCCTGCAGTCCAATCAAGGCATACGCGAAGGGGCCCTAGCCGTGCCATCTCCCGCAGTCCTGCAGTTCCTTTTTGGCTCTCAACCTCTCGTCCTCCCACTGTCTTGCCTCTAACACCCACGAGTCAGCAAGCAGACCAGCAGACAAGCCATGGCTAGTGCAGGACCTCAAGAGTCCCTGCCCTCCTGCCCTCATTCTTCTTCTCCTGAGGCCTTCCTGTCTCACTGTATCTGGCACCCAGAGAGTGAGACTGAGACTAAGAGGAATGGCGGTGATCTAGCCCCCAAACAAATTTTGACGGTCCAAAACAACAAATTAGTTAATGTATACAAATAACTGCAGCATTCCTCAGGAAATCTTTGGTGTTTGTCCACTCTGCAGGGGAATCCAACAATTTAACAAACTGTTCTAATGTCTTTTCCCAAGCTCTGACACTAGCATGACTGGGCTGCCCCTTGGACCTTAATGCAACAATGGTGGCATGTGGGACACTGTTTTCTGCTACACCTGAGGACAGTTTGCCAGATGCAAAACAGGGCACACATAGCCCCCTCTTCCCACAGAGGGGAGGGCTGGGTGTGAGGAGGGCTTTGGGGGATTTTTGAGGGCTGCCATTGCCGCTCCAGCATCTGCTGCCTGAGGTACTTGCCTCCCCTTGCATTATAGAGGAGGCAGTCCTAGCCCCTGCTAAATAAAGGACTGTGGAGCATGTGGGGCTGGGGGGGCAGTTATTTGTGGTTTTGCCACTTTTGCAAGGGTTCTGTGTCCCAAGCACTCACAAAAGGGGAGGGGCCATGTATTATGCTTCGGTCAGATGCCAACTGGAATCCTGTGTCCACTTCTAGGCACCACAGTTCAGGAAGGATATTGGCAAACTGGAGTGTGCCTAGAGGAGGGTAGCCAAAATGGCAGACGGCCTGGAAGCCCTGAAGGCCTGTGAGGAGCGGCTGGGGGAACTGGGGATGTTTAGCCTGCAGAAGAGAAGATGAAGAGGGGACACGAGAGCCATATTTAAACATTTGAAGGGATGTCATGTCGAGGGGGAGCAAGCCTGTTTTCTGCTGCTCCAGAGATCAGGACACTATGGAGCAATGACTTCAAACTTCAGGGGAAGAGATTCTACGTAAACTTTAGGAAGCACTTCCTGAGGGTAAGAGCAACTCGACAGTGGAATCTGCTACTGCCAAACCGAGAGTGGTGGAGTCTCCTCCTTTTGGGGGGGTTTTGGAAGAGAGGCTGGATGGCCCCTGTCAAAGGGAGGGCTTTGATGGTGCCTTCCTGCCTGGCAGAAGGGGGTCAGACTGGATGGCCCTTGGGGTCTCTTCCAGGTCTGTGGTTCTATGATTCCATCGGGAAGCCCAGATTGGTTTTCTGATGGCCAGGTCATGCAAAGAGCTGTTCCCCATGGAAACCCATAGGGTCACTGCGCAAGGAAGATGGTGAATTAATAACAGGAGGAAGAAAAAAGGCAGAATGCCTCAACACCTTCTTCGCCTCAGTTTTTCCCAAAAGGATAAAAACACTCAACCTGGCGGTTGGGGAGCAGGTGAGGAAGTGGGGGAAATGCAGCACAGAATAGATAGAGAGGTAGTACAGGAATACCTGGCCACACTGGATGAATTCAAGTCTCCAGGGCCAGATGAATTGCATCCTAGGATTTTAAAAGAACTAGCAGAGGTCATTGCGGAACCTCTTGCTATAATCTTTGAAAACTCTTGGCGGACCGGAGAAGCTCCGGCAGACTGGAGGAGGGCAAATGTTGTCCCCATCTTCAAGAAGGGAAAAAAGAGGACCCAAATAATTATCGCCCAGTCAGCCTGACATCAGTACCTGGAAAGATCCTGGAGCGGATCATCAAACAGTCAGTTTCTAATTACTTAGAAAACAATGCCGTAATTACGAAAAGTCAACATGGATTTCTCAAAAATAGGTCATGCCAGACTAATCTTATCTCTTTTTATGATAGAGTTACTTGCTTGATAGATGAAGGGAATGCTGTGGACATAGTATATCTTGATTTCAGTAAGGCCTTTGACAAAGTTCCCCAGGACATTCTTGCAAAGAAGCTAGTAAGATGTGGACTGGACAGGGCTACTGTCAGGTGGATTTGTAACTGGTTGACTGACCGTACCCAAAGGGTGGTCACCAATGGCAGATTCTCATCCTGGAGAGAAGTGACTAGCGGGGTGCCACAGGGTTCTGTCCTGGGCCCGGTGCTGTTCAATATCTTCATTAATGACTTGGATGAAGGAATAGAGGGCACGCTGATCAAATTTGCAGATGACACCAAATTGGGAGGGGTTGCTAATACGCCTGATGACAGGATCAAAATTTAAAAGGACCTGGACAGATTGGAGAGCTGGGCCAAGGCTAACAAAATGAATTTCAACAGAGAGAAATGTAAGGTCCTACACTTAGGTAGAAAAAATGGTATGCAGAAATATAGGATGGGGGACACGTGGCTGGCTAACAGTATGTGTGAAAGGGATCTAGGAGTCTTCATAGACCACAAGCTGAACATGAGTCAGCAGTGTGATGCGGCAGCCAAGAAGGCCAACGCAATTCTTGGTTGCATCAATAGGAGTATGGTGTCTAGATCGAGGGAGGTATTGGTACCACTTTATTCTGCGTTGGTTAGACCTCATCTTGAATACTGTGTCCAGTTCTGGGCACCCTAATTCAAGAAGGATATGGATAAGCTGGAGCAGGTCCAGAGGAGGGCAACCAAAATGGTGAGGGGCCTGGAAGCCATGCCCTATGAGGACAGACTTAGAGAGCTGGGTATGTTTAGTCTGCAGAAGAGAAGGTTGAGAGGGGACATGATAGCCATGTTTAAATATTTGAAGGGGTGTCATGTCGAGGAGGGAGTGGGCTTGTTTTCTCCTGCTCTTGAGACCAGGACAAGGAGCAATGGATGCAAGCTGCAGGAGGGTAGATTCCACCTGAACCTCAGGAGGAATTTCCTGACGGTCAGGGCTGTCCAGCAGTGGAATGTGCTGCCACAGAGTGTGGTGGAGTCTCCTTCTTTGGAGGTTTTTAAGCGGAGGCTGGATGGCCACTTGTCGGGAGTGCTTTGAGGGTTTTCCTGCATGGCAGGGGGTTGGACTGGATGGCCCTTGTGGTCTCTTCCAACTCTACATTTCTATGATTCTATGATTCTACTGAGATCAGAAACAGTGGGCTTGCCAAGAACTTGGAGAGTGCCTACATCTCTGTGGAGCACCAGAGCCATTTGGGCAAGACATTTGGGATTACGGAAGGGTGTTGCTCCGCAACACTGGGTTGCAGGGGTGGGTGACAACAGGCCAGGCCAGAGTCAGATCGATTGGAATTTAAAGCAGGGTCAAGCTGGAAATTAGGAAATAAAAAAAGAATGAGTTGCTTGTAATTAATTATTTCCCCCATAACAGTTATGTAACTATATTACATTAGGACTGTTAACTTAATCAGAGATGCCACTTCTTTTGGCAGTGTAACTGAATCATTTTAATTGACTTTTGTAATTACAGGGTTGTGAGCCTCACCAAGCAAGGAATATCAGAAGGTGCAAGTGCTGGCACGGGATGCACCTGCTGCTTTGTTTGGTGTTGTGGTGAGGATGAGGAGGATGGGAGGAGACTGTGCTTTGGATCGCTGGCCACTCTGTTGATGTTCTTGCTGTTGGTTTTAGCACAGAAGGGTTTTTTTAAACTTAGAATTGTAAAACTCAGAAGTAATTGCGGTTATTCTTTAGAAAAAGGAAAGTCACCAAGGACTCTGTCTGCTTCTGGATTCTGGTACGTTTCCGAAAGCAACTGCATTCCCAAAAGAGGGAATTCTCAGCCTGTCCCCTGCATCCCTTCTGTCTCCAGTTCCAGTGGTCCAGCTGGTCCTACAGGCCTTTTCTCTCCTCTTGGCCAATTTGCCCAGCAAAGCACCGCTGCGGGGCACGCACGAATGTGGGGCCACCCTTTGCCTCTCCCTGTTTCTGCCACACTTCCTTCAGGCTGCTGCTCTTTTTAAGGTTCTCTTGTTTACCTGGCACTCCTTGACCTTCCTGGGCTCCCTCCAAGAACCTTACTTTGATTCCTTTTCACCAGCTGGTTTTTAATGAATGCCCACATAGGAACACGCGCACACACACATTGGGCCTAGCTCTTCACTCACACCCCCCTGAGCCTGTAAAGAAAGCCTGGGGTCCCCCCGACGGGCACAAATCCACGCCACTGAAATGCTCGGGCAGCTCCCCGAGACTGCGGAAGGGGGAGGGAGTGTGGGAGGGGGGAGGGAGTGTGGGAGGGGGGAGGGAGGGAGTGTTTTTGCAGCCACCGTTCCCCAGTTCTTTGGCGGGGGGCGCCACCAGCCTTTTCTGAACCTGCTCGTTCACTTTCCACTTTAATTGTAATACATGTGTTCCTGTCCCCCGCCCGCCCGCCCGCCCGCCACTGCCAACACACTCTGTGAAATGGTGGCAGTGGGGAAAAAACAGTCATCACAACAATAACCCAACAGGAAAAATGAGCCAGGTGCTTCAGCATCCGGTGGCTCCCTGAGCCAAATGTAGCTACCCCAAAAGCTGCCCTTTTACTCCGTAGGTAGCAGGCAAGAATGGCCAGAAATGGGGGCGGAGGGAGGCACCAAGGCTGTCGGAAGGCCATTTTGAAGGGCCAGAGCTTCCTATCCACAGGGGCTGACTCCCCTCCTAAAACAGCCATCCGGCTAAGGGGCCACTGAGGGAACGGTGGAAAATCTAAGGGGGCACGGGTGCTGCTGGGCTCCAATTATTTCTGGGAGGCGAGTGGAGGACGAGGAGGCTGGAGGTAAAAGCCAGAGTTACGGCCTGCTGGGGGGCCGCTCTGGCTCACCGGGGAAACCCTCCAGACCAAGGCAGGAGAATGCACGATGGGTTGACAAATGGTTTTGCGCACACCTATTACTGCTGTTTCCACACTCAGTGGCATTCTTGGTCCATAGCGATTTGCACGCCACGAACTCACCACCTCCAAGACTCTCTGCCATCTTCCCTTGCTTCATGGGCTCCCAGCCATTGGGTTCTGAAGCGGCGTTGCTGCCGGGACCTCCGGCTTCAGCTGATCCTCCGTCGCCAGCTTCCGCAGCCAGGGCTTCGAGTTGAGGCAACAGGGCTGAATTCAAGGAAACCATGAATTTCATAGAAACAAAACCTTTCTCTCTCTCTCTCTGTCTCGTTACAAAGAATCGCCAAGATCAATCACACGCCAATCTTTTTGCAACCCAGAATTCTTTTGTCCAGGGTGCTGGTGATTTTCCATTAGGATTTATTTCTAACCCCCCTCCCCACTCCTCTCCTTGGCTGTATGTGGTCAATGGAAAAGCATCCCTTTCTGTAATTTCCCCACCCTCTGTCCACCTCCCCCAGCATTTGTTCACAAGAAACATATGCTGGTCAGTGCTATGCTAGAGAAGATACCTTTCAGTAACTCAGCCTTGGGCGAAACTTATAAATTAAAGGTGTGTGGTGGGGTATAAGGCAGATTTCTGAGGTTTTTCCTGGAGGTTTTTAAAATGTGTCTTCCGGGCCTTCGTCATGTTGCAAACTGGAAGACACAAGGTTTGTGCAAAGTTAATTAAAAAGCCAAAGTGGGATGCTTTAAATGCCATTGTGGAAGGCCTGCTAAGCCAACAGTGTACAGAATAATGGTTGGTCCTTGGTATTTCCAGCCATGGCCCGGCCCTCCACATCAGCACGGTCTGCAGCTTTGTGGCCGGGTGCATGGACTGAAAGGACATACAAAGCATCCGGCATGTCAGCTGGCCAAGCCGAGAGACTGAGGCCGAGTTAACACACACACACACAGCAAAATAGATGGAGAGAGCAAACATTGCCATCTATAATCCATTGATCTGAACATTTCAAAATGATTGGTATAATTCATCTAACCTTATTTCATCAATAAAGATGGATAGTGAGATTTGGGATATCCATCATCATCATCATCATCATTATTATCATTATTATTATTATTATTATTATCAAAAAACCCAGTGCACCTTTCTTGATGATGCTTCCAGACTACGATCCTGAGCTGTGTCACGCACACAACATGTTCCCTCTCCCCTTGGAAACTAATAGAATCGGTATTTCTCCACTGAACGAAAATTCTCTGTGTTGTCCTTCGCCTGCAACCATTTCACGTAAGACTGAAATAAAACATATTGTAGGGCGTTTAGATTCCTCAGTGAGTTTCATTTAGAGATCTTTTAATTGCTATTTAGAGCAGTCTGTAGATTTGGAACAAATCAATTCTTTCAACAATGATAATTTCCCCTTTTCTAGCAGCTAAATGCAACAGTTCCTTGTTTATGCTTAACTGTTTCTCAAATGCTTCATCTGAATGCCTGCATTCTCAATAATATTATCACTTGCCATTATTTTAACTTTAATTATCTCCACAGCTTTACTTATTTCAAAGGATATTCCCTATTTTAATTGGAATATTAAATAGATTGTTAATTTTTCAAATGAAAATAGACTGCAGGGAATAGATAATATTTAACTTTCACTACACACTCGTATTAAGCAGTATGTATTATATAAAATTGTGTTTCACGCAATGTTCTGGGAATAACAGGTATACCTAATGTCCAACATATTTTGTGCTAATTTTGGATTGATTTTGAACATTGTATTATGTTAGCATAATCATTTTAGCCACCTAAGTAACACAGCACTAAAAATCGTTTTAAAGCAAACAGAAATTATAGCTATCTGGGGAAAGTGCTATGCATTATTAACCTTAACTATTTGGCTAATGAGAATTAATTCTGAACCACTCAAAGCTTACAACAGAAATGAAAACTGCAAAATGCTGTACAATGAAGCTGAACGCCAGGTACGTGGCACCCCAAAATACTGAATGCAACTACCCACAGATACATACTATATACTGTTGGTTGTATTCTTATTTTACATCAGTTGCAGATGCTTCACAACATTCCTATGAATTAGTTGTTGAAAATATTTCTAAAGCAACTATATTTTTTGTTTTAATAATGATTGAACACATTGTGAATACTTTTGATATAACAAAGAATATCATGAGATGTTTGTGTCTCAAAGTTAGTTGCCTTACATTACATTTCATTTGTTTAATGTTCTTTTATTTGGATCTGAAAATTAATATAAGTTATATAAGATTTGGCCTGCATGTTTGCATCTGCTGCTGGTGATTTTTTTTCTTTATCTATTGCGTACAGTACTCTGAATTTTTGGATATAAAGGTTTGTCTGTGCCAGTAGTCCCTTTATCTGAAAGTAGGTATTCACTGGTAAGCATTTTATTCTGTGAACAACACTGTGCAAATTGTCATATTAATTCTTTGCATAAAACTATTGAAAATTCTTACCAGAAATCCAATCTATTTCCAGTAGGCTTTAAACATGGTCAGACAAAATTTTTTAGGGAATCAGTGACACAATGGTCTTAATTGTTTTACATATAATGCACCAATTGAAAAGTAATCGATTTTAAATATTACATATGAATTTCCTAATTTTATACCATGTTGTGTATGCAAAGTGTGCTCTACAATTATAATTCAAGCACAATTGTTTCTACTTTGTGTCAGCACATTTTGGTTACTAATTTTCTATATTCGCTGTATGCAAAATCTTTCAATTTATCTAGACTTTGAGTATTTGTATGCCAAGAGTCATCTTATATTCTCATCTATATACAGATCAACCCATAGAAGTTTACATTTGTTGTATTTGCATGTAATGCATTTATCTTTAATATTTTCAAGATAAATTTACATGCAATATTTGCATGAAATATTTTTGCATACAGAACGCAAAATCCTTGATTTTTTTTAAAAAAACTGCCATTGAACAGGCTTTTTTTAAAAAAAACTTATTAACAAACTTGTAAATCCTCTTGTACACAGTAATTCTCTTTTGCTATCAGCTATGTTCACTTTTTACTTCTAATAAGTAACGGTATTCAATACTGCTATGTTTGCTAACAGAACAAGTAAGACTTCTGGTGTGTGTGTGTATGAATTGTATACATGTATTGCTTATATGTAAATACTTACATTCTTCATAATTAAGACACTTTATTATTTATTTTTTATAATATCGTAATCTAAATGACATACAGGATTCAAGCATTGTGATGTATATATTACAATATGGCTTTAATATTAGTAGTAAGCACTCTATGATGGAATAATTCATAAATATGGATTTTATATAATCAAATGCTTGCATAATCTAATGATATTTCCTATCTTGTTGCTTAAAAGAGGGCATCCACATATAACTTCTATATTTTTAGAGAAGCTACAGCAATCTTAATAGGCACTGCATGGAAATCACGTAACTATTCTGGCCCATTAGCCTTTTCACTTTCAAGATGTCAGTTATTTATACTAAAAAGTTACCAATTTTATGAATGCTGCCTAGCATTTCTACTGTTAAGTGGGATTATTGCATAAAGTATGCTTAATTCTATGTATGCACTTAAATCAACTCTTTACCACGACTTTATAATGACTCCTTCCATAGCTGTTCCTTACACGTGACTGTTTCTCCTATGTCTTGCTAAGCAAAGTTTGTTAAAAAGCAGGACACCTATTTTCACTTGATAGACAGGAGGGATTTTTAAAAAGGAAATTCTGACCATAAACTGATTTTAAAAGATTTTTTCCCAAGAAATCTTCCTTTGTATTATTTTCAGTACCCCCAAATTTTAATATGACACATAAAATCGCTAATGAGTGCAGAATATTTGGCCGAGCAGGGAAGTTTTAAAACTATGGAAATTGATTACGGAGAGAACTTTCAATTGCTTTAGGGCATGCTCTTCCCAGTTGCCCTTTTTTTTCTTTTTCTTTTTCTTTTTCTTTTTTAAATGAAAGACCTTGCAGAATGTCTTGGGTTCCGGGTGGACGGTTCTAAGGAGACGGAAGCATATTAGCGGGTGAGCAGGGGAAACCCTAAGAGGGTTTCAGAGCGCGAATACTCATGCATGCATAACCGAGGAAAGGCTGAAGTCGCGAAAGGGGAGGCGAGCGCGGCCAGAAAGGAAGGTACTTCCACGGGCTCCGCGCCCGTTTGCCCACGCCTGCAGGTCCCCTCTCCCGGCACGCCCGCGCCAACCCCCCGTTTAGGCCGGCGCCTGTCCCGGCGGCCTCGGTCCCCGACCGCCGACACCCCGTTTTCCCTTCCCGCTCCCCCGCTGCTAAAATTCAGAGCCACCTCCTCCCACCCTGACGGCTTTTCTATCCTCTCTTGCCCCAGATTTAGGACAACCCGAGTCCGAAAGTGGGACAGCCCCTTGCCCTTTTGCAAGGGGTTCTGATGCCGGCTTTCCCCGCACTTCCAGCCTTGGAGGGTCCAGATCCTAAATACCTCACCCCCACCGCCCAAACGCCGCACTTTCTCCTTTGCCTCAGCCCCCTTATTCCCCCACCACCCTGCCCTGGGTGTTTTCTGCCTCTCCGCTTCCCCAAATGTCCCCTCCCTCCCTCCCCAAATTTGGGAAGTTACTCCCTGCTCCCCTCCCCACTCTAAAATTCGGAGGCCCCCCTCCCTCCCTCCCTCGCCTGCTGTCCCCTCCCCTCCGCTCCGCTCCGCTCTGCCCGCCGCCCCCTCCCCGCTCTCTCCTTCCTCGCGCGCCCGTCTCCCTCTCCTCCATCCCCATCTGCTGCTCGCTGGTGCCGAGCCGCTGCCCTGAGCATCTTTCATCGCCGGCGCTGCTGCTGCTGCTGCTGCTGCTGCTGCTGCTGCATCTTTCCCGTTGCCCGGGCAACCGTCGCCGGGAACACGGGGGAGGGAGGGAGGGAGGGAGAGGAGCCGGCGCGCGCCCTGGCTCGCGCCCTGACTGCCGCCGCGCCGCGCCGCCGCCGCCGCTCCTTGCCCAAGCTGTTGCCCTTGCCCTTGCCTTTGCCGCTGCCTTTGCCTTTGCCTTTGCCTTTGCCGCCGCCGCCGCCGCCTGCCCCCCCCCGCAGCCCCTGCCCGCCTGGCTGCCTGTGTATCTGGGCTGCACCCGCGCGCGCATGGAGGAGTCAGCGTGCGCCCACCGATGGAAGCAGAGGTAGGTGCAGTCTCTATGCAATCTCCCCCCACCCCGCCTCCTCCTCCCGTCTCCTGCCTTCCCTCGCTGGCTGGCTGGCTGGCTGGCTCGCTCGCTCGCTCGCTCTCTCTCCCCCATTTAAAAATCTTTAAAACTTTGCATATTAATATCTGCGCTTTGCATAAATCTCACCCGCTCTTTATTGATTGCAAAATGCTTAATGCAGCAGCTGGTCTATCGCACAGAGGCAGACGCGCACACGCGCCGCGGAGAGAGAAGGCGAGGGGGGAGAGAGAGGCGCGCAGAAGGGGAAAGAGGGGAGACGGAGACGGAGGCGAGGAGCGGCGAGAGGCCGGGGAACCGGGCGGCTCGCCCCTTCCTCTCCGCCTCCCGCCGCCGGAGCCGCAGCCGCAGCCGTTCCGTCCAGGGGCTTTCTCTTTCTCGGGCATGTTTTTCGCTCGGTGGGCTGGGAGGCTCACCCTTTTTCTAAGGGGAGGGAACCCTAAAAATAACACACGCGCGCACACACGCACACACACACACACACAGAGGGGGGAAATAATGACGGAAAGACATATATATATGTATATATAAAATGGGATTTCGAAAATCGAATTTAGTGCCAAACGGCACGGATATAGGCGACGTTTTTGAAAAGGGGTTTTCTGCCCTTTACAAAGGCGAAGGTGTTTTCCTTACGGCGTAAAGACAGGATATCTGTTGGGCGGTTCTTTCTGTTCGCAGATGGCTTTGTGCGCGGAGAGATGGATTTCTACGTAATTTTCCCCCTTAAAAACGGAGTTGTTGCGCGGAGAAGATACAGTCGGCTCCGATGACGAGGCGGGGAAGCGGCAGGCGATTGTCTATAAATGTCTCTTTGCCGCTGCCGCCGCCGGTGGCTTTTGGTGCGCCCCGGCCGTGGGAGAAAGACGGGGGGAGAAAGAGAAGGGGACGGGGCGAGGAGGAGGAGGAGGAGGAGGAAGGCGCCCGCCCGGGGGGGCAGCCGAGGGGCTCCGCCGCCGTCCCCGCGTTTCCCGAGGCCGAAGGCGGCGCGGCGCCTTCGCCTCTCCCCGGTTGCGCGCCGGGCAGGAGGGGGAGGCTGCGCTTTTCGGGGTGCAGGGGGGCCTGTGCGTCCCTTCACGGTCGACACCCGAGTTGCATAATGGCCAGAAGGAACGCGGGATGGCCAGGGTCGCCCGGGAGCCGGCGGCGGGGCCGCGGAGAAAGTGGGGTGCGTGTGGGGGTCTGTGTGTGTGTGTGTACATCTGGGGGACGCGGCGCAATGGCCGAAGCGAGGCGGGGGGAACAGATCCGGAGAAGGAGAACCGGACTCTTCTTTTGTCTATGGCGGGAGGGTGGAGGGGAGGCGAGGCGAGGCGAGGCCGGGAAGGAAGGGAGGAAGGAAGGAAAGAAGGGAGGAGGGTGTTAATAATTATTAGCAGCCCCGGCAGCTATTGTTAGTGGGGGGGGGGCGGAATATTCTCAAGATCTGGATGGCAGGGGGGCGTCCAGGGGGAACTGGGTGAAGAGGTCAGATTTGGACCGGGCTGCGGTGGGGGGAGAATGGGGGATCCTATTAAGGGGGGTGAGGGGGGAGCCCGCAGGAGAGGCAGGGGAGAGGCCGGTGGGTGGGTTTCTGCAGGGGGGCCCTGGAGGGAGAGGGGTGATGGGCGATGGCATGGCCGCCCCGTGGGGCCAGAGAGAGAGAAGGGGCAGCCAGCCAGCCTGCCCGGGCACTTGGAGGGGGGCAGCGGGGCATTTCCCCAAGGATGAGAGGCAGAGGGGTAGAGGTTGGGGTGTGGCTGGGGCTTTCAGCCTGCGTGAACCCCCAAATCCAATTTCATCCCCCCACAACAGTACTGCTATTCATGATTCAGGTGATACCAATATCACCCCCCTGCCCAAGCTGTGTATTTTCATGCTTGGAACGCTTGCTCAGTTTTGCAGCACTGATGCTGTTGTGTGTCTCTGTGTGTTTTTGCCTGTGGTGTGTGTGTCTGCAAGACAGAAGAGGGCACAGGACACCAGTGCCGCATGATTTCGGAACTTTCAAAGTGCTTGTTTAGAAGTACCATGAATTTCTCTGCTTGTCACCAGACCCTGGCATTGCCAGGCAATTCCTTCTTTGCATTGGCACCCCCTAACTTACAAAAATTAGTTGCCTGGAATTCAGAGGTAATAGAAATGAATACCATGGCCTTGCTATAGGGAGGGGGAGAGAAAGTACCTACGAGTGGGGTGTTGTGGGGCTGAGCAGTTTACAGGGCACTTGCAATATTATGGATGGCAAAAACTCACCCTGGACCTGCCCTCATAGGTAGGCAGAGCCCCCCTTCCTTTATGAGTGTGACAATTTCAGACAGCCCCCCCCACTGCTAAAATCTTATTACTGTATATTTCCCCCTATTCTAGTAGTTGCGGCTCTTATGTGTAAGCTGTAGTGGGAATAACTCATTGGGAATAAAGGCCCATATTTTTCCAGGTACTTCTGTGACAACAGAAGGAGTGGAAATTACTCTGGAGAAATTTGGCATAAATGTCATAGATGAAGAAGCCCCAAAGAGCTTGCTTTTAACAAAAAAATCAATGTTTTCCTGCCAGTAGCATTGCTGGACAGCCACAGCCTTCTCGTCTTACGTAATATTCCCTTATTAATCTTTGTGTAATTTGCAGTGTGTGTGTGTGTGTGTGTGTGTGTGTCCAGATTCCTGCTGGTGTACAAACACCTTCTGTGGTTGTGTATTAATCTGCCTAGGTGTCATCTGTGAGAATGTACACTTTCCTGTAAGGATGGTATTCCCGCCTGTTCCGTATATCTGCCTGCATCACGGTTGGCATCACAATTGTGTGAATCACACAGTTTCCTTGAACGCATAGAGAACTTGCGTGCCAAGACCACACACTTTTCACCTCAGTTTTCGAAACACTGTTCTCCCCTGCCTTGGTCCTCACCCTCTGCACCAATATTAAGTTAAACTCTGGAAAGAAACTAACCTTTCCAGGGCTTTTTCAAGCAGCCTAACATCATCTGTGCACATCCAGACCCTTTGACTCTGGAGTCTGAATTAATTTGGAAAACCTCACACCGCCTTTTGTGGTGGAGTGGATTTGAATCCCAGCTTTATCAGTAAACATGGATTGAAAGGGTGATGGAAATCCAGCCTTTTCATTACCCTGATTCCGAGAACAGCCGACTGATTAAATGGCACTGAGGTGTAATTAATCTGCATTAAGTGGTCAGGAGGTGTGTGCCCTGAGTGTGTACAAGAGGGGAGTTAGAGCAAATTAAGGGGGAGAGGTTATATGTTATCTGGCCCCCTTGTTGCACGAATCCTTGTGTGTGTGTGTGTGTGTGTGTGTTTTGTCAGTGTATTTTGGGGAGGTCCCCTCACTTTTGAAAAAAGCCCTTAAGCCACATGCTAAGTTCTCTCCAGTGTTCCTGCCTGGATTGGCTCTTTTTCCTGGATTCTAGGAAAGGGTCATCCATTCAGGTTGCGGGCGCAAGTCCTAGTCAAGAGGGGCCCTCCTTTTGGGGACCCCCTCCAATTGCAGAGGACTCTCCCCCTGCTGCTTCTTCCTCGGGGTGAGTTGCTGAGGCCTGTAGAGGCGTCCAGCCTGGCACAAGGCTGCGCAAGGCGTCGTCAGTACGCGGAGAGGCCAGGCCCCGAAACTCCGGTGCAGTCGAGGTAGGCCTCCGCGTTCACCAGGGCCTGAGGTAGCTGACCACTCATTGGCATGATTCGACCACAGTCATTAACTCATTGGGTCAGTTAACATGGGGTGGGGCGTACAACTTGCCGGGTCCATTCGCTTGGGGCTGTTAACAATGTGTTGGCTTGATTAACCCGTGGTCATTAACCGACTGGATCCATTAACCGGAAGAAGTGGAAACTCACTGGGTGGATTAACCAGAGGTGCTCATACGCACCGTGTAGCGGTTTTAGCATTGGACCCCGACCCTGGAGTCCAGGGTTTGATTCCACTCGGCCACGGAAACCCACTTCGGCAGGTCACACACTCTTGGCCCCAGGAAGCCCCACAATAGGTTTGCTGTAGCTTGGAAGTGACTTAAAAGCAACAGCAGCAACAACGACTCCTCATAAGCCACTGGTTTGACCAACCCAAGGCAGTTAACAAATGCTCTTAATTAAATTTTATACCATTGACTTGATTAGCGTGAGGTAGTTAACAACTTACTGGATTCATTAACCCCAGTTACCCGTAGCTCACTGGTTTGACGAAGCTGAGGTGGTTACCACATTAATGTGAGTCACTTTGAGGTCAGTTTACTGGACTGGTTAACCTGAGGTGGCCAACAACCCATCAGGTAGGTTAACCTGAGGTAGTTAACGTGTGTGGGTTGCTTAATCTGGGGTCCCCCGAACTCACTGGGGAGTGGCAGGCCCCTGGCTGGGTTTGAGGAGCAGCAGCAGCTCACGTGAGCAGCAGTTTCATCTCAGTTTCTCCTAAGGAGAACGGATCCAAAATGGCTGGGAGCGGAGGGCTAGGATTCCCCCTGGCTCTGAGGGTCTGGGGGCTGGGAGTGAGGGG
Organism: Iguana delicatissima; assembly: GCA_948472985.1. Taxonomy (NCBI): domain Eukaryota; kingdom Metazoa; phylum Chordata; class Lepidosauria; order Squamata; family Iguanidae; genus Iguana; species Iguana delicatissima. The sequence goes on from CAOKZL010000856.1 coordinate 414,178, forward strand.
AGGGTAGCAGGCCCCTCCCATTCCAAAAAGGGGTGCCACATCTTTCTGCCCCGGACTAAGTCTGGCATAGCTGGAATGACTGGCAGGTTCTGACCGTGGATTAACCCGGCAGGCAGTCCAACCTCTTGTCCATAAACATTTGTTGAAAGGGTTCAGAGTGTGTTGTGTGTTGTGTGAACCAACTCTCTTCGGCCGTGCTCGTTGTGAGTAAAACGTTTTGGTTAACCATTAAGAACAAGTAAAATATCTTTTGTATTAGGAGCACCCGACTACAGAAGAGTGGCATGGAATCCATGTACTTTTAAAATGTGGAATTCGTCTCTCAGTTAGTCCAGTGTTTGTGTGTGTGTGTGTGTGTGTAACTCCTGCCTTTTTGTGCAATACTGTGGTTAGGTCTCCCCACTTCCTCCCCCTTTTTTAACAAGCGTGTGGGCTTGGAGGAGGTCTTCTGGGGAGGAAGGCCGGGCTCTTCTGTTGTGGTGTGTTCTGTGGGCACGTGTACAATTGCTTGTGAGTGTGTGTGCTTCTCTTTCTCTGTTGGATAGGCATCTGCTGTTGTCAAGTGAGACCTCATTTCTCTGCAGTGACCTTTTTTATTGCTGCCTGGTGTCTGTGTGTGTGTGTGTGTGTGTGTGTGTGTGTGTGAGAGAGAGAGAGAGAGAGAACACGAGAGTGTTTGTGTGTGTGTGTTGTTTTCTAGTAACCCCTTCAGCACCATGGCAGCAGTTGGGCCTCCCTGCCCCTGGCCCTCCCTCCACAGCTTGCTCTGCTGGTTGGGCCCTTTGGCTCCCACTCTTCCAAGGCCTGGCTGGCCATGACTTCCTTGAGCCTCCTTTTTGCCAGCGGCTTCTTTTGCTGCAGGGAGTGTGTCTGTGTGTGCCTGTCTGTCTGTTCTTGATGCCTGTATTCCCTCCCTCTCCTGCCCTGTCACAACAGGGCACTCTTCCAGCTTCTTGGTGCCCACCTGGAGCCCCCTTACTGGCATCCGACTTTGGCCCTTGCAATGCCTGCCTCCCTTTACTGGCAGGAGGAGGGAGACCCCAAAGTACGTCCACGTATTGGCTGCCTCCCTCTCTCGTCCGCCCAGGGTTTTGTACACTGCCTTTTATCCTGAGCCCTTTTGCTGCACTTCTTCACCCTTCGTTTGTTTCCCCTTTTAATCTTTTTCTGCCTTCCTTCCCAGTGCTCACTGCATGGTGGAGATGATGATGGCAACCCCTTCCTTTTCCTGATGGGAGCACCGGCCCTTCTGTGCTTTATGCAGCCTGTGCTCTTCCCTCTTCCCTCCCCGGCCTCTGTGATAAAACCTCACCAAATCCTGAGCTTTCTCTTCCAAGGCCCTCGTCCCCTTTGTCCAAACAAGCGCTTGGGTGCCCCCCCGCACTTCCCTTGAAGTCATATTTCTGCTATAAAGGAAAGCCTACCCCTTTCCCCTTCCCTTAAATCCAGAATGTGAGATGGGGGGGAGAGAGAGGAGAGAGTTTTTTTTTTTAAACCCAAATTATATCAGAACCCCATCCCTCATTTAGCTTTGTGGGGCACAGCGCACCCTGCTCCCAGTTACGAGAGCCGAGCGCCTTGATGGAGAATGCAGACCCACAGTTCTCTCCAGTGGTACGGGAGAGCAGCCATTTCCTGGTCAAGAAAACTGACCGCCAGCTCCATCTCACCCGACAAAGAGTCCAGGTCATTTATTCCATGAGTGTCACCTGAGGAGGAGGAGGAGGAGGCGGCGGCGGTGGAGGGGGAGAAAGCACTCTTACCCTTCAGCCATCAAACACTTCGTGCCCCTCCAGCCCCACTTTGGTGTCAGTTTCTCTGGGAATTAAATGCTTCCCACCCCACTCCACCCCCAAACACACCTTTACCATATTTTTTTGAGGGGGGGGAGTGGTGGTGATGTCCAGAAGGCCAGGGATGTGGCTGGTGTGGGGGTCTGTGGTGGAGGCAGAAGGGGAAGGAAACCTATCTGGAATCAGGGATCTGTTTGCGTTATCACTGGCAAAACAGCCTCACACTCTTAAGCCCAAGAAGAAAGGCAAAGACCACAGAAGGCGGCAAATAAAAGGATTTCTGTTCCTTTTTTCACCTTGAGTCTCCCAACAGCTGGAATTTTTTTTTAAAAGGGAGGAATCAAAATTAGAGGACCTGTATAGATAATGCGCGCGCGCACGCACACACACACACACACACACACACAACAGAGGCATTTTAAAGGCGAAGAAGAGCAGGCCCCAATAATAATTAGCAGGAATCCACGGCCGTCCTTATGGCTGGTGTGGGATTTGCCTGTGAGCCAGTTGGCATAATTGTGTGACTTAAGAGATCCATTTACAAATCAATGTATGTTAAATGGGACACAATCAGTTTAATTGCCCGTCTTTATAAACACGATCCTCCCATTAAAGATTTATTTTTAAGTTGGTACGAAATCTAATGATCTCTGTACAAAGCTGTAAATTACTACTGTTAGCTTGTTTTTGAAATATGGCTAGGAAAAAGATTGATTTTCATGTAAGTGGTGGTGCAGTCAATTCATAAACAGCAAATTGATATGTAATTAGAAAAATCTGGACATATCCATTGTACAATTTAAAACTAACCTTTTGAAACTCCAGCTGTTGCAGCTGTTCCTTTCTCGGCGTGCCATAATTAAACATATTTTTTGCAAAGTATCTCAGTTTGATTTTCCTTATCAGTGCTATTTTATAGATTTCATGCAAATAAATACACCTGTTCTAAATAATGGGTGATTTGCCTGAGATGAACACATATATATCAAGAAGATTTTTTTTTGTATTAATAATAGTTCTACTAATGAAAACCGGTTACCTCTACATGTAACATCACATTTGAAAGTGCCTTTTGTTTTGAGTGTCTGAAAATGGATCTATCAATAGCAGGATCAGCCAGTAAATACATTCTTCCGTATCAATAATATCCAGTATCTGTCTCTAGAATATGGTTCAATAAATATAAAGGGATCAATTTACAAACCTATAAATAATATACATCACTACATTGCGTCCTTCATTTTCCATTACACCAAGAGCCCTTCAAGGCTCTTATGCAGTGTAAAAGGACTATTGTGGAGAGCCGACCGGGCTGCTGGCTGCAGTTTTTAAAAGGAGCCGCTGACAGAATAAAGTGCAAGGCCATCAATAATAAACTCTGTTTCTAAATATGTTTGCATAGATTTGCATAGACATTTTTAGATGCAAATAAACAATATATTAAGAAAGGCTTCCAGTTTCCTGTGAAATTGTGGTACAATATGACTGGTTTTCTCTCTCCTTCCCCTCTCTTTTCTTCTTCTCTCTGAATATTGTCATCTGTCACAGCCAAATTAAGTAAAATCTATTATTAGTTATCTTTCTTCCAGATAATACATTCAGCCATAATACAGACAGAATTGAGGGAACGCAGGAGGAGATCTGTGATTCTGGATCAGCTAAATCGGTCATAATAATTGCTCTTTTAACTATTAAAAATAACTGTAACAGGTGCATAAGCAATATTTAAATACAGTATCTCAACATGTAAAATAGATGTAGATAAATAAAAACAGTTGTGGACCAAGCAATTTTAAAGGGAACTCTTTAGATTCTTAAGTATAATGATTATTCCTTGCAGTAGAGTTTTCTACAAATACATGTTTGTATGTAGTTCCGGCCTTCCCGTCTCCTTAATGATATAATTCTGGTTTATTTTGAAATATGGGCAACTGCTAAATGCTAGGTTTGTGAGAATACTGAAGGTACTGTAATGAACTCATAACACTAGTATCAATATAAAAATACTTCAGGGAAGTCAGATAGAATTTCACAAGTAAACATGGCTTCTGCAGGTGAAAATTAGTATTTTAATCTTCAACTCAGTAATCACAATCTTATAATCTCAAACCAGCCTTAAAATTTGGAATACCTGTGTTTGTCTTTCTTGTATGGTGGGGCTAAGATGCTGATTGTTCCACAGATGCGAACTGCCTTTGCGAGAAGGAATCTTCTGGCAGCTTTCGAGGTGCTTCCGCCAACTCTGGCTCAGAGCTGCAAATAAAGAGATGTTGGGGTGATCAGAAAGTGGGTTGTGAAACAGCAAGGGCCGGATTAATGACTGAAATGAGGGGGTTTAGTGGAAGGGCAAGTACTGAGGCATAGAGAGGGATCAGGGTCTTGTGCTCCTGGTCTGGTTTTGGGACCTCTGTTTTTGGAGCCTGGTGGCCTCTTTGGCACCCCTCCCTTGCTCCGGGCGTGTCACTGGCCGCCCCACAGTCAGCTTGCTTTAGAGACAGCCACAGCCATTTGGCTCCTTGTGGTGGACAAGCAACCAGTACGCTAAATTTCCCCACAGCTGTGAAGATGGACACCTCCTCTTGCAGGGAGGAAATGGCCTCCATGTTCTGAACAATGATGAACATTAGCAGAGGCCAGCGCAAGAAGCAAAACGGGATTGGTGAGCTCTTTGTGCTGGGAAAGAAAATAATTGTACCTCAATGCTCTGGGTGTGTACGTGTGTGTGTATGTATGTGTGTGTGAGAGAGAGACTGTGTGATTGTGTGTACTTTGGCAAAGGCTGTATACAAAACCTGTGCTTAATGTGGAGCTGTAAAATCCAGTTTCTTGTGCCTTTTCCCAACAATTTAGACTGTGCAAGATCTTTGGACCAGGTGTGAACATGTTTTGCCTTCAATCGTGAGGCCTAGCAGCTGTTATCCTGTGTTCAGCAGGAGCTTCGCCCTGCTACCAAGTAGATTACATGTTTCCCATAATGAATATGGGGTTCTATGAAAGCTATTCTGTGGGTCCTGATTGTGCAACACGCTTGTGTTAGGTTTGTGTGTCCCAGCTGTCTTCCCAGTACAATTCTGGCTCACCCTGAAACTGGTCAGTCGCACCTTCAAGGGTTGTGCAACTTGATCCGGTGACTTGGCTCCGTCTTCCAGTTCTCTAGTTGACAAGTTGGAAGGAAAGTATCTCCCATCAAAGACTTCATTAAAAATTTGCTCATCTAAGTGGGCCAGGAAAATTGGGACAGTGCCAGCTTAGTTACCTTGTAGTTAATCAGGACCAATTTGGCGTAAATCCAGGTACTTCAACTGAATTGGGTTCCTGGTTCAGTCTAAAAACTGGTTGTAACAGGTTCACCTGTCCAAAGCACAGAGTTGAGGTTTAACATCACAGTCCAAATCAGATTCTGCAGGTGGCTTGGTGAATTACAGTGAATTATAGTCCAGTGTAAAATCTAATCTAACCTCCCTGCAATTCCTTATATTTTAATGTGGACCAAATGCCTTGGTCGTCCAGATTGATTCTTTTATGCCGCCTACTAGGTATTGGAAACGGAAAATGTCTTTTTAGCTTTGAAATAATTAGTAGAATCAATGCATAGGAGAGACCAAGAAGAGCATGTCCCAGGCTTAGTTTGGGGTGTTGCAGCATTTTGATTAGTAACGAAATTAAAGAACCCACTTGTATGCCTGCTGCAGAAGAATGTCTCTTGAAAAAACAGGTGTGTGCTCAGTAATAGATAATAGTCTGTGAAATGTTTCTGTCTCTCCCTACAAAACATGTCTATTTCTCATATGTTGTGTTTATGTAGGATTACTATTTTATTTTGGGGTTATTTTCCCCCTACTTTCTGGTTCTCAGTTTCTTATAAAAATTATTCTCTGTTACTCATGTAGGAAAAGTAGAGGTTTTATAATAAAATAATAAATGGACCAGAATAAGGAGGATAAATGTTGTTTTTCCTCCCTCTAAACAAACAAACAAACAAACAAACAAACATATAAAGGAGTGGCCAGAAAAACAAACACCTAAAGCCTGCGCCCCTCACATTTCTAATATTTTAAACAAATAAATATATTTATTTGATTTGGAACTAAATCTTATGCTTGTAACATTTTGGGACAAACTCTTTTATAAAAAAAGTTTCCTGTCGTTCTTAAAAGGCACATTGTCTCTGTTGTGATGGTGAAGCAGGGTCCTTGTATGTTTATCAGACCCTTATATTCAATACTAATTAATCTAGACTTATGAAGACCCTTTTGCTATATATCTGTTATTTCTGCAGTCAGTTAGAATTCAACGTGGCCCATGAAGATGTATGGATATGGTGGGAAAATACGCTTTCTGCCCACTCAGACTGTGAAAACGGCTCTGATTAAAGAGTTTTTAGTGGTAGTCAGCATCAGGTGGTCTTGACAGAAATATATGCACCGGTCTTGGGGTGCATTGCTTTCCAATTAAAGTTCATAACAATAATGATAATGTTGGCTATTTATCCTGTGCTTTCCGAAAGTGCTTCAGGGCAAGAGAACTCCTCTGGTTTGTTCTCATCTTGTCAGATAAGTGGCGGTGCTGAGAAATAATACATACATGGCATCCGCAGTTTAGCACAGATTGATTATCCTGTTGGTACATTTTAGTCTCATTTTGTGCTCACAGCCCATGTCCCAGATTATGAAAAGGTGAATTTTCTCCACCCTTCTTGCTCCACCTGTTCAGGAGGTGTCCTGGGAAACGGCAATCTGGGTGGGGGTTACTGCGCCGGGCTGGTATTTATTCCAAGTTACCCAGTTTTCTGGTTAAAAAAATGCCCTGTTTTGGTCCGTGCTCAGCCAGGCCAGCACAATGAAGGGGAACTCAAGAACCCCAAATTTCCCTGTTATTTCAAGGAGGCATTGCCTACCCTTAAAGAACTGGTCTTTATTCTGGAACATTACAGCTGGCTTCTTTGTTTCTAATGGATGCTCCTTATTTCGGAAATCTACTGCTTTGGAGAGGAAAGGCAAAGCAGAGTTGTTGTGAGACAGGTATAAGGAGAAAGGTCAAAATCCTAAATGGAATGGCAGCTTAAAATCCCAGTCTGTTTGGAATGCGATTAGGACAAGGAGAAATCGGTTGCAGGTGTAGAGGAATATGGGCAAGTGAACGAGAGAGAACAGCGTGCAGCCCCCATACCTTGGTGCAAATGTGTTGGCGGGAGATTAACCGTTGTGACGTTGTTCATTGTGGGCAAAAGCGTCCCTTTTGTAGAGTTCTTAAGTTGTGACGGTCTCCTTTGGAAATGCTCTACCGCTCTGAACATGGGAGCTGCTTCTTTGTCACATGATGGGGAACGGCAGCGGCCATCTTTAGGGCTGCCAGCCTTTCTCCTTGAGAGAGGTACTGGGGTTTTATCAGCTCCTCCTGACAGGCAGAAACTCAACAGGGTTAGGCTCCATCCTGGCCCCGTCAGAAGAAGGGGTGAACTTCTGCACGTGAGGTGGCAGTGAAAGGTTCACTGTGGGGCAGGAAGAACAAAAGGGACGGCCATGTTTCTGGCTGTGAGGAAATTAAAAATGTGCTGGTGGCTCGTGCAGACTGGAAATCAGGCGGGCTCTGCTGTGATCTGGGATTACTTGGCTTGGTTTGAGTCTCTCAACAGTTTCTGTGTGGATTTGTGAGAGTGAGTGCAGGAAAGAGCGTGTGGCGGCACTGTAGGAAAGGTGTGTGCTCCAAGGTGCGCGTTTGGAAGCGGAAGAAAGAGGAAGGTCTGGATAACAGTGAGTGTTACACCTGTCAGGCCGCGCTCAGTTTTCTTCTGTAGGCACGCAGGGCCCCTTCTCCCCCACAACGATCGCTGCCCCGGGCTCCCCGTTGCAACACGTCGCCTGCGCGCAAACTGTGACAAAAATGAGCTTGAACATGCCTGGGGCACATGGAGCCCTCGTCCCGCACCCAGCATGCCTGCCAGGAGATGCTCCAGAGTTTTGCTCCCAGCTTTCATGTAACTACAGTTTAGGATCTCGTCTCAACCCCTAAGCTGTGGCTAATGTTAGCCATGGTTTGCTTAAACCTTCTTAATTCATCGCCCAAAGTCTGAAAGTGAAGATGACTTCTTTCAGAGAAAGCACAATTAAAATACTTGGTTTTATTTAGGGTGTTGGGTGCAGGGCTGGGACTTACTGGGCGACCTTGGGCCGGTCTTTCCCAACCTAGTGTACTTTAAAGGGCAGGGACCCCATGAGGAAGGAGAGGGGGAGAGCCAAGTACACCCCCTTCAGCGAATCTGAGGCAAAACAGGACATAGAAATAAAATATAGAGTCCTTTCGCATGCTGTTTGGGCATAGCTGTTGTAAAAAGTTCTCTAAAACCAGCTTATTAGTAAAATGGCCATAAAAATCTCTCTTAAATGTACGATATAGGGATTTTCAGTGGAATTTTTGATCTTGTGATTGTAGTAAATATTATCAAATAAATACAATTCAGCAACATTGTTTAAAAACCTGGATAGTTATTTTGGCAAGGTCTGGGTCCTGTATGTGTGAACTGACAATGTCTGTTTAAGGGCTTTGCCAAAATCTTGCCAAAAGGCAAAGTGGGTTCAATCCCTGTTAAGTGGGGATGGACGCCTGGGACCCTGGCAGGGATGGCACCCTGGCTGCAAGTAGCCACTGGGCAAGCAGAAATGCAGGTGGGTATGAACAAAAGCAACATGAAACTCCTCTTGTTTCATTCTTGCTTGCATGAAGGAATAATTTCAGAAGTTATCGCTGCAAGAGGACAGTACAAGTGGTTTTTGCAAAGTTTTCAATGCCTTTTTGCATGTAGTAACTTTCTTTTAGAAAAATTCATTTGTGCAAAAATCTTGGTTCGTGTGAAACAAAGTTGGTTTTTCACAAATGCCAACATTATCCATAAGAAAACACTGTCCTTAGTGTGAAATATACCGTTGTCTACATAAAAATGTTGTGGGTTTTTTTTGGGGGGGGTACAAAATGCAAGTGGTTTGGGGGCTTTCTTTTTTCTTTTTACAAAAATGTCCCCAAAAAATCTTGTGGCAGTTAGACATTTTCTGGACAGAGTTTCCATATGGGTAGAAGCAATCTCTCTCATTCAGGATAAGAAAATCCACAAGTATTCTCTCTGTCACTGATTATGTATTTCTAAACTGTCCCGCATTAACAGATACAAAGGAAAGATCGTCATGTTATCTGCCTTCAGAGTGACTCCGATTTATGGCATCCCTCTCGCAGGGTTTTCTGGGCCAGATTTTTTATTCAAAGGAGGTTTGCCCTTGCCTTCCTCTGAGGCTGAGAGAGAGTGCCCTGCCCAAGGTCACCCAGTGGTTTTCCATGGCTGAGTGATAATTCAGTCCCTCTTCTCCCAGAGTCTTAGTCCAGCACTCAAACTGCTACCAGATATGATCCATTAAATCACCTTAAAGCAGTCTACAGAAATCCCATCACTTTTAAACACTTTAAAAAAATATTTTAAACACTTGAAAAGCGTCTAGGAAAAGCCAGCTCAGCTCGGCACACTGATAAGAGTCCTGATATCATGAGGTCCTAAAGTCTTGGGAGAACTGCTGGATTTGAACTTGACACTAGGGGGAGGGTGATACTGGGGCCAGCTGGGCCTCCGTGTGGGGGCATCCCACATCAATTCACACTCCTTGCTTCCCCGGATGTCAGGCTGGGCTGCATGTGAAATTTGAATACTGCAAGCCACTGGGTTGCACAGGGACATGTGCACACTCTAGCAGAGCAGGATTCTGGGAGTTGTATTCCAAAAAGTAATATTTCCAAACTCCAGTGGCTGCGTCACCATGGTGAACGCAGTTACCCCGAGAGAGGTATTTTCTCCCCATTTTCACTGCCTGAAGGTGCTTCCAGACAGGTTTTTATAGTACAGTTGGATCTCCTCATTCATGCAAGTTTACAGGAGATCCAGATGTTGTTGTCTTAAATTTGCAGCCCTCCCTCCCGTGTTCTCCCTTTGTTTCTTCTGTCTTTCCTTTTCCTCACCAGAGAAAAACTATTAAGGCAAAGCTCACAGCAGCAGTAGCGGCACGGCAGCTGGCTTTTAATTATCAGTGATCCCTCTATGACTGGAAGCGTCCAGAGGCCTGAATCCTTTTGTTGGTCCCACTAAAGTAGACCCATGGAATCAGGGAGATCTCCCTATACGTGTTGACTCACCATTCAGCAGCCGAATCAACAGCCCTACTCTGGTTAGGAGTACGCAGTTGGATTTAGGCGGTAGTGTTGTGCTGACCACGCTAAAGAGTGTTTACAGTTTCACATACAAAATACTAGGAGGAACAACAAACAACTACAGTAGCAACAACAAAAGCAAGATTCATTTATAAGCCTCCTTTCTCCCCAAAACAAGACTCCAAACAGTTTGAAAATTAAAACAGACAATATACTTAAAAGATACAAGATGACCAACCTTATAGCGGAACATTAAAAATAATAATAAAATAAAAATGGTAAAATAAAAGAAGTAAAAATATTTAAAAATAAAAAATAATAAAATAGATATTATTAAATAATATGAAATAAATAAAAGAATAAAAACACAATAAAATTAAAACAGTAGATGAAAATGTCTCTGACCAGCACTGGGTGTATAGTTTGCTTCATGAAGAATGTATAACAGGCTCCACCCCAAATAGGAAGCCTTGCACTACAACTCCCATCAGTCTCAGCCAGTTGACTACTGGTACACCAAGGACAGTCCCCTCCCCTACAGTTCACACACACAAACGCACGTGCGCGCGCACACGCACACACACACGCACACAAAGCTTGCTGCGTGAATAGGTTGGCTGACCCTCTTGGCTAGCATGTTTTTAAAAACTATGCTGTACATGAGCCCTCCGTGTTGGCTGTGTTCCTAAGGGATGCACCCAGGTTCACTTGCCTCACTTGTCCCAAAGAAAAGGAGTGAAGTCAGACATTTTGCCCTGCTGTCCGCTGATCCTTGTCCCTGCATTAGCTCCCCCGCTCATCGTGTGCCATTAATGGCAACAAAAACGAGCCTCAGATTCAGTCCTGGAAATGTGTGGGTATGGGTTGTGCCTGGTGCTAGAGCTAGCATGGGTGGACGGCATCCGAGAAGCTCATGGCAGCATACAGAACAACCCTGTGAGGTACGTTAGTTTAAGAGGTAATATTGTGCCCAGGGCCTCCCAGTGAGTTCTGTGTCTGAGCCAGGGGTTTGATCTTGCATCTCCCTGCTCTCTCTCCTGAGAGTGGGACACAGTTTGAAAAGGCAATTGGTGGTGGTGGCCAGAAGGGTGTGGTTGCCTTGGGGCCTTTAAAAGGGGTGGGCACAACTGTCGCCTGGCCCCCCACCTATGAAGGGAGTTGAGGAGGGTTAGGCTGAGAGTCTGAGACTAGCCCAAGGTCACAGTTGAGCTTCATGGCTTCCAGCGACTAGAATTTGGATTCCCCAAATCCCAGTGCTGGGATCTAACCTTTATCTACTCGAGTCCCAGGGAAGGGCCCCCCGGGTATCATTCTTGCCTGGACCCTCCCCCAACTGGAAAAAGGCCCTGGGTTGCACCTCTCTTTTCCAAAGTCGTTTACTTTCGTATTTACCTTTGTGGCCTCTTCTGTTCACACACTTTGCTTTGCTTTCTGCTCATGCAATATGGCTTGCTTTTCTGTTCACACAGTTGGCTTGCTCTCATTTTGTGCAGGGGCTACTCTTTGTTCTCTGGCACTGAGTAAAGAAGCTTGAAAATTCCACTTTCAAAAGGGACACTCTGCCCATCATGTTCTGCCTAGGAGAAAAAGAATAAACAATTGTCTTAGTATATATGTAATTAAGCTTCTGTACAAACTGCCTGGTTTGCTCAGAAGCAGATCTTTCCCACATCTTTCCAGTACCTGGAATTAGCCTCCGAATGTCAGTTCTCAATGGTGGCTATCCCAGTGAGGTGGATGCTTACTCTGGAATAATTGTTTCAGAATTAAAGTGTGCTAAGAGCAGTCAAGCACATCGTACACTAAAAGGAAATGTAGACATGATAAACAGTAATATTGATCTTTTTGTGTGTGCCCCTTAGGGTGATGTTATCATGTCTTGCGGCTATTAAAAGCAAAAAAACCTCAGAGATGGTAAAACCTCTTGTAGCCAATGTGGCTCTTGCTTCCCCTCTTTCTCTGGAGAGGGAACAGCAGCTTGCCTTCAAGGAGACTCTCCGAGTGTTTAGTCCCCACATTGCGAGGAGGGGTTGTTTCAAAACGTTCCAAATTCCAGAAGAGATGTTTTTGGAACAGAGGTGGTTAAACTTTCTGCCTGTTGGCCTGCCTGCTGAGGGTCTTATCAGGGATGCCTTGGAGGTGGAGGAAGGTCCTTGCAGGAACCACCTGGGACAGAGTGGGAAATGGGGCAGATTTGGGATTTTCTAGTAGATCTCTGGATGTCTGGCTGTAGGATGGCAAGAGTCTCTGATTCCCAAGTGCTGAATTTAAAGAACATTATCTAGTATGGCTTGTTTATTTTATTTTGAAAATCACTTTTCTATAAGCCGTGATGCTATTTTCCTGTGAAAGAGAAGCATTACTGGGTTGCCTTTTCACCTGGTCTTTGTACAGCTCAGCACATTGGTTTTGGAGCTTGTTTTAACATTCCCAGTTGAGAAGATTCCTTTTTCCCCGATGACAGCTTCCAAAATGCCCACAGTCAGCACGACCTGTAGAAAAGTAACTTTCCCAAGCTGTGATGGAATTTCTGAGCTGTAGTAATGAAAGTGTAGATTAGTATGTGTGTGTGAAAATTGTGCCAAGTGTGTGGGTCATGCACTGCAGGGGGCTCTGCTCCAAAGGCCCCTACTCCGCTATTTGGCTGCATCTCTGCAGTCCCTGTTTGGCCCCACGGCCCCACAGCAACCTAGAGTGCAACAGCAGCAAAGGTAGCCAGCTCTCCTCTGCAGTGGCAAAGTCAGTAGGAGTTGGCTAGCAGCTCTCAGGACGGCTGGCCAGCCAGCATTGCTCCTTTCACTGAAGCCAAGGATTCTCAAGGAACAGAAAGTCCTGAAAAGGGCTACCGTGCCAAACCTATCAGAGGTCCATCTAGTGAGGAAGGAAGCTGCTGTGGAAGTGGGTTGCCACAGCTGCTGCCTCCTTCCTGTCCCTCCTTTGCCCCTGGACAGGTAACAGGGGCCCAGGTGACTCCTGCATAGTTTTATCTGAGTGCTGCTCTGACACAAGGCCGGGGTGGTGTTGAGCCAGCCGTGGTCACAGTTGTTTGGTTTGTGTCACCAAAGAAGGGGAGAGAAAACCAGGGAGCACAGAACTGTGTCTGAAAGCCCCCAACAGTGCTCGTCACATTCAGGAACATTCAGGAAATTTCGCTTGTGCCAACAGTGGGAGCATGTTCTTGCCTACATTTTTTCTGACTGCAACAATGGATGTGTTGGGCTTTCATAACTTTAGTATGACACGTCTTCTACAGAATTAGGTTCTCCGGGACAAAAAGCACAGGGGTAGATTCTTTCCCAATTTATCCCCATCATTCTTTCTGAGTTGGCTTCCTCCTCCTCTGGCTGGCACAATGGTAGAGCCACTGCAAGGCTGAGGCCCTGCAAATTAAGGCAGCATTCAGTGCCTGCTTGTTGAGCTCCTCTTCATGAGGAATAGCCTTTTGACCATGGCAGCCAGGTGAAGAAGGGGCCAGGAAGAGGGGATTTCTGCAGGCCGAGCCGCCCCCATGCCTTGTGGTGAATTCTAAAAGTTAACGGTGCCCTTGCAAAGAATCTGTGCTTTTGTCCATCATGAAGATGTCCCACTTAATGCCTAAGGCACAAAAGAAAAGCCAGAGAAGTGGTAACCTGAGGAAAAAAAACGTACTATTGCTGGCCTTTTTTTCTTACCTGTTTGGTGTTTGGCACAGCAGAACTGTGGCAGGGGATGCTGGGATCTATCTGGCCTCTGGGTTATGTGCCCGTGTGCCCTGAAAGAAGCCCCCAAGTGCCACAAGGGCTTGCACAAGCTCTTTGGAGGCCTATTTTGACTCTGCCTTTCTTGGTCACCAAGTTGTGATGCCCTTGTGGTGTCTTAAGTAGAAATCCACTCCTTATATTATGTGCCGGTAAGAGATGGTTGTGCTCCCTGGGACATGGTGCTCTGGAGCTGGGTACTGCAATGATTTGCAGCCGTCATGGGAGGAAAGGAGGTCATAGCTCACTCAGAGTGGGTTGCCAATTTCTGGTGGACTGGACTGCCTATCACTATGGAGCTGGCAAGTAAACTGAGTTGTGAGGAAAAATAGGAAATGTTGTGTTTAATTTACAGAATCAATCAGTATCTTTAAGCAGTTGCTTTACTAAAGTGTGAGAGACCTTACCCTCTTGCTTTGTTGAGGAGAATGGGGATGCTTTTAGAAACAGCTTCCAAAATAATTCTAGGGGTGTATCCCCAAAAAAGGAACTTTTCCAAGCTCCATCCAGGGACTGGCAAAGACAAAAAGTCAAGTAGTACCTGAAGGTGAAATGAGGTGACCAGAGTCTTCCTGTTACTGAAGCATTTGTTCTGCAGCATTTGGAATGTCACCTTCCTTGAATATATGAAAAGTGGAATGTAAATGTTTTATATGCCTGACAGTAAAGCCCCTAAAAAGAGAGAGAGAGAGAAAGAGGGAGGGCAGAACATGGATGGGGTTCATGGCTTGGCGAGGGAAACTCCTCAAATCACTTGGGAACCACTTGCAGGGGGACAGAACCGAGAGGGTCAGGGACTGAGCCATAAGGTCAGCTTTGGGTGGCAGAGACCCTCCGCCTTTGGAGGTTTGTAAGCAGAGGTTGGATGGGCATCTCTCAGTCAAGAGAGTTTTGGTTGTGGATTCCTGCAGTGGCATCCAGTGGCTGGGCTGGGTGGCCCTTGGGGTAACCTCCAGCTCTGTAACTGCAATTCTGTGAGCAGCACACATCTGGGCAGACGGGAACAGCCTCCCCAAACAATGGAGATACAGGCGGGTGGTGGTGGTGGTGGAATAAAGGCTTATAAAGACCTCGTCCTCAACCGTGACAGTGAATCTGAGGCTAGGTAGACAGCTTGGGCTATCTGGGCGACAATAACCGTCCGTCCTGATCAATAATACATAATGAACACCGCATCATTAAATAATTCATCGACAGCAAATAATTTCTGTGCCCTGAGGAGGAGAAGAAAAGCCATCTCTTTAGTGCCCCGCTGGGCCAGCCTTGTGGTTTGCAGTGATTAATTAGTTTTATTTCGTAATTAGCTCCCTGTCCTACTCCCTCATAGAAGATTCCCTTGCAGAAAAACTAGCTTTGAAACCCAGGGCAGAGAGGTTGGCAGGAAAGAAAGCAGAATGCTTGTAGCATTCCTGAAGCAATTTTCCTCTTTCTTCCGTCCTTCCGTCTTTCTTTCCTTCCTTCCTTCCTTCCTTCCTTCCTTCCTTCCTTCCCTTCCTTCCTCCCTCCCTTCCTCCCTCCCTTCTTTTTTTCTTTTACTTCCCCCTTCCTTTTCATTGTTCTCCTCAGTCTAATCTCTTTCTTTCTCCCTGACTTTTATTCTTCTGTTTATGTTGCTGTTTTTTGTTTGCTTTTAACTTGCTTCCTGTTTTTTTTTAATTCTACATTGTCTTAATAGCAGGGCAGCTGTTACTGAAAGCAAGCCAATGAAATAGCTAGCACAAAATAACCACTGAGCAATGCTGCCTATTCTTCCAAATCAGGAGAGAGAATCTTCCTGGAAGAATTCCCCATGGGAGATGAACCCATTGGCAAGTGTTGTGTCTACTCTGGGGTGGAGGAAAAATCCACTCCCACAAAAAAGGTCCATCTTTGCTGGAAAACAACCAACACCTTTGTGACTGTAATTTAAATTGTGAGTGCATTTTCTGCTTTGCATCTTATTGGCTGCTGAATGAATTAATCTGAATACAGGCAACAATCTCTAGTTCTGGACAGATCCCCAGAGCTATTAGGAGTAATAAGTGTAGACAAAATGTAAACAAAGTCAGAGAAAACTATCTGGACAGGAGCCCGTAACAACATTATTCTGGGCCTGCTTCCACTCAGCTTTATATCAGATCCCTAAAAGACAACACACTGATTGTTGATCAGAGGGACACAGGCAGGACCCAGAGGACGGGCTTGCACACCTTAGTTTTTGCTTTGACCACTCATCCTCCTTCCCTTGCCCCTTCTCAGAGTTTAGAGGGGGTATTTTGCTTGGGCTGTGCTCTCCCCCTCCCCTTTCCCAGGGCCTCCTACCTGCCTGCTGATGCAGTTGGGCTGTAACTGGATTCTGCTAACCGGATTTCTGAAGCAGATTTTCACAGGTTCAGCAGTTCCTGACTAGGGATGGTGGGGCGTTTGGTTCTCCTGTTCCCCCATCCCCATTTATTCAGGACCAGCATTTTGGCAACTAGGGAGGAGAAAGGGGAAGAAAGGGTTATGTATGGTTCTTATTTTTTTCCCTTTAACCATGGCTGGGGATTGTGGCGTGTGTGTTTGTGTCTGTGTGTGTGTGCATTTGTGTGTGTGAGAGGATGAGGCTCCTTCCGCCTCCTCTGATCTCTTTTGTTTCTTTCCATTGGGCTTGGTGTGAGTTCTGTTCTTTTCCTCTCTTCTGCAGAAGAAGTGGAGGAGCAGGACAGGTGCAGTCTGAAATAGGTCATGGTCCCTATACCTTGGAATACACGTGTGCAAACTGGCAAACATAGAAGGGACTGCATGGCCCACCTAGTCCAACCCCCCCCCCATCATGCAGGAGAACACAGCTTAAGTGGAACAAACAACTGCATGCGCAGACCAGTAAATGTTTGGCCGGTGTGCCTGCCTTGCGCTTCAAATCACACTTAGGGCAAATTGCACACATGGGATGATGCACACCAGACTTATTGTAAGAGGCATTGCTAAATGCCTTTAGGGAGACCCAAAATATTTTGAGTGCGTCTGTGAATGAGCACCATGTATTTGCTGAATGTGCAAGAATCCAAGTTTTTTTCCTGAAAGGTGGGTCCCTTTGGAATGTGGATTTGGATCTGCAATGAAGAGGACTGCATGGACTCCGAGGCAGCAGCGTTGGTGCAGCATTTGGACTGTTGGAGTAGGACTCAGGGAGACCAGGGTTCCCTTCTCCCCGCAGCCCTGGGAATCCACCAGGTGGCCTTTGGCAAGTCATACTCTCTCAGCCTCACTGGTTGCTCTCTGTCAGCCTCAAGAGCAGTGGTTCTCAACCTGTGGGTCCCCAGATGTTTTTGGACTTCAGCTCCCAGAAGCCCTGAGCATTGACCATAGTGGCTGGGGCTTCTGGGAGCTGAAGTCCACAAACATCTGGGGACCCACAGGTTGAGAACCACTGCTCAAGAGGAAGGCCGTGTTGGGAAGTCTCCTCTGAGTAAACCTGGCCAAGGAAGCCCTGGGAGGGAGTCACTGGAAGTTGGAGCCGACTTAATGGAGGCCCCTAACAACAGAACGCTCTCTCTGTCTCTCTGAGGTGCACAGTGCCCTCTCTGTCTCCGCTGGGGGTACATCAGAAGAGTACTGCTGGGTCAGCCTGGCTCCCCTTCTGCTCCAGCAATGACCAGCTAAATGCCCCGGAAGCCCACCAGAAAGACACGGAATTGATGGGTGTCATCTTTCCCCTCCCCAAGAAGATTCTTGGCCTGATCTAGGGGGACAGGCTTCCCATACTAGCCCATAGTTGGAGTTACGAGTGTTCTTTAGTGTAGGCTGCATAATTGGTCCAGAGTGTCTTGCTCCCTCCCCTCCCCTTTTCTATCCTTTCTTTTTGCTTGGTTTTTCTGGTACAGGACAGACTTTTGTGGGCAACTTTTCCCCAAAAACTGAAGGCACTTTGAAAGAGCAATTAACACTTTGCTGTATTTTCATTTCTGGCAAACAGATCTGATAGGCTCTCTGTAGTCTTTTAAAAAAAACTACTAAAGCTATTTGACCAGCAGTGAGCAGAGGTGTTTGTGAAAAAGAAAAATTTGGTGTAGAAATAACCTTTCTGACATGAGTTTCAATTTTTTGAAAAGCAAATGGACAAATACAACATTCAAGACCCTTTATGTCCCTATATTAAGGGGAGAGAAAGACCCAGAGGGGCAAAACCATGCACAGAAATATATGACTTTTCCCCCTGGGAGAATGGGAATATATCCCCAAACAGTCTCCTCAGCCCAGGATGTTATTTTTTTCTCCTTGCCTACTGTGCAACCTGGATGAATTTCTCTTTTTTTGTGTTGGTGCCAGGCTGTCTGCTTCTCTTGGAAGATGTGTGTCCTTCTGCTTGTCTGCCGTGATGCTTCGTCTCTGGTGCCCGGGTATCCCTCCCTGTCAGATTTGGTCCTAATGTTCTTCTCTCCCATCTTAGCCCCTTGGCATATTTTCACGCTGCTGGAAACACCAGAGCCTGATCACCAATCATGTCCTCAAGCCCATTATTCCTTTGCTGCCCTCATGACCTTTACCAGGATGGTTTCAAATTCGTATTTATGGGGTCACAGGGTGGGGGATGGGGTGGAGGGGAGGTGAGGGGAGGCAGGAAGGGCAGGGCAACACAATGGGATGGAGGGCAAATGTGACCCCTCCAACACCCTGTGCATAACTTGCCATGTGGACACCCAAACTACACACGTCTCCAAGTATGACAGATGCTCCTTTGGCACAATCCAGCAGTGTCCAGATACGTTTCAGGTGTTTCTAGTGTGTGATTTTTTAAAGTTCCCAGATTGAATTGTGCTAGAGCTGTCTTGTTTCAGGAGTAACACACACAAGGGGCATAATTCATTAAAACAGGCATGACAATGGCCACAGATGACCAAGGATGTGAAATTCATGGCCCTTAGTCATACCTGGGCTTGTCACCTCCCTCCCTTCCACACTCCCTCAACAATAGTCTGTGGACAGCAGTTGCGCACCCAAGCTGTAAAAAGGCCCAGGAGGTGACTGAGGCTGATGGCGCTGTGTTTGAGGGACAGGAGCTGGGCATGTCTGAAAGTGAGACACACCTTTGGGTGGTATGTGAGGGCTGTGTCTGGGGGCGTTCCAGTCGAGTTGTCTGTCTGAGGTGGGGAAGTCTGGATGCCACAGAAGAATATTTGAAGCAGAGGAGTCTAGGCTTCTGGGTTTATTTGTGAATATCTACATTTGGATGTTGTGGATGTGGATTTGTGGTCTGGTTGCCCTGTCAGCTGGGACTTCTGCAGCTCGTCTCTCTCTCTCTCTCTCTCTCTCTCTCTCACCCCATCGCCACCTCAGTTCCCAGACCCAAAGGTCATGAAGCCTACATTTTAAAGAAAAAGGGTTTTATTTCTTCCCTGTATCTTCTTCCGTGCTCGTGTTATGTTTTCTTAGGTTACTGGGACCTCCTCACGTCCTGTGTATCAACGTTATTAAGCCACCTAGCCATTATCTGGCATTTTACTATTTATAAAGGGTACGCTGGGTGTCTGACACTGAAAAAAAAGGATTTGATCCCAGAGTAAATGTTTGACTGGCACAGGTGTGAGCTGAGAAGTATGTCTTCTGAGGATGGCTCTTAGGTTTTCTGAGAGAGTCACAGTCAGATGTGTCTCAAGATGAGATAACGTAGCTTTCCAAGGCCACGATCTTAGTAGTGTAAATATGCATTGATAGAGTTATGGTTTTCTTCCCCTACGCTGGATAGCGCCATGGTGCAACGAATGCCCACGGGGGGCCAACGCGCATGACTCGCATCATGTAGTTCCGTGAATGGTGCATCTCCACATTGCTCTTTAAATTCTGCTTTCTCTGTCATCAGCTGGATACAGTTACTGCCCTTTGTCCAAAAAAGCCCACTCCTCACGAGTAGCGCAACTTTGTTGTTGCCTGCCTTCCAGTCTTTTTGGACTTACCATGACGCTAGATTTGTTTAGAGGAGGTTTGCCTTTGCCACTTTCTCTGAGGCCGAGAGAATGTGACTTGCCCAAGGTCACCCAGTGGGTTTCTGTGGCTGAGTGGGGATTCACACCCTGGTCTCCAGAGTGACAGTCCAGTGTTCAAACCACTACGCCATGCTGGCTCGTAGTAGCATAACTTAGGCCTGCATAGGACACCAACAGGACGCAGAACTAAATATCCACTTGCACGGTCGCTGCTGGCAAAAGAGAAAATGACTGCAGGTGAACCCCAAGTGGCAAGGCAATAAATGCAAAGGGAGTTGGTACCTTTTCTTGCAAGTTGGTCAGAAGCATCCCACAAGCAGCTAGTGGAGAAGGTGGGCTACAAAGTCCACATTTATTGATGTATTTGCAAATTTGTTCTTAATACAGCGCTGGTGTGTGCGAGGTGGGTTGGAGACCGGGTGCAGACTGTGAGGAAGGAAGACAGACAGACAGGCACAACCAATATGTACCTGAGGCCAGAATTAAGACCCAAGTGGGTTGCCATCATATCATTAACTAACCTGAAACCTCCACCTATTCACTTTTTAGTGCTTGTATTTCTTGATCACTTTCTAAATATTTCCTCTCCTGCCCCACATTAGCACACCAGTGCGTGCACACTCAAGCGATATATGCTCTCAGCTGGGGTGTAGCTACATTAGGGGAGAGGCAAAATGATGGCATTGCCCCCCAAATAAGACTCCCGATGCAATGTTCCTTCAGTCTTAAAATTTCTAGCACTGCAGAGAGTGAGGTGCTGAAAATCATTCACATCAAAAAAATATTATACTTGCTGTGTTCACATTGCCTTGGTATCTTTGCTTGCCTGTTTTCTTTGGATGCACAAACTTTGTGTTTCTAAATATTCAGGTGAAGTTGTTTTAAGTTATTGAAATACTAGAAATTTGGAGACTGATGGAAAAGTTCATTGTGCGGGGGAGACGGAAGTCTTATTTGAGGTGGCCATTCTCTCATTTTTCAGGAGCTGCAGCCCAGGTCTCATGTCCCTCTACATTTTACTCTAAAGGCTGAGGTCTAAATCCACTTGCTGGACCAGACTACAGTGGGACCGTTGGAACAGTTGGGGATCAAACTTGTTTTCTGCTTCCCCAGAGGCAAGAACATGCACCAGTGGATTCAATTTTAAAGAAAAGAGGATTCACCTTAACTTTGGGAGGAGCTTATTTGCTGTAAGAACTGTTTGACAGTGATGGAACCTCCTTCTTTGGACGGCCATGTTTTAGGAGCACCTTAGTTAAGTATTCCTGCATGGCAGAGAAGGGGGTTGGACTAGATGGCCCTTGGAGTCCCTTCCAGTGCTATGGTTCTAGGACAAAAGATTCACACAGACGTTGACTTACCATTCAGCAGTTTGCTCGAGATCTCCTCTATCCAAAAGATAGAATCAGATTTAAACCTTAATACATTCTCTGTGGTGGAAATGGAATAAGAATGTATTAGAACTACATTTTAGTGAAGGCTTAAGGTATTTCAAATTAAAGACTGAGATGTTTTTAGGGCCTATTTCCCCCTGTGTTCTCTTGGACATTTCTGTGCATATTCAGCTGCGTGACACAAGAGAGTAGACCCACTGAATCAGTGGGAGTTACGTATATGTTGACAAATAATTCCACAGTTGATTCAGTGAGTTTGCTACCCTTGAGACTAACTCACAGGATTCAGGATTTAAAATGGGACATATGGACTGGGCCCTAGGAGAAGTGCTTCCTATTCTGGGTTATCTGTAGGCAGGGTTGTCAGTTGTAAAGCGGGGTGTGAAAGTTGTGGTGATTTGTGCCCTGGGACAATCCAGGGGCCTTGTGGATTGCTGAAAAATGTCCAAAGAACCAAAAACCTAGTACAAGTGGCGAGAAGTCCATGTCTGTCTCTTAAAAACTGATGTTGTTTGATATTTATTGCCAGGCGAGCAATTTAGAAAGCTATTTGCCTCTTTCAGGAGAGGAAACCCAGCCCTTCTGCTCCAGAAAAAGCACAATTCCAGATGTCTGGAGGAGTCGAGGGCCACAGAAAGAGACTCGGAGGGCCGCCCTCTGCCCACCCCTGTTGTTGCGGAACGCACCAGGGCTGCGTGACAGAGGCCGCTGCCAGGGTTGCGCAGGATCTGTGCGCAGGTGCTGGTTAATTGACATGCAGTTAAGACGGCCCGTTATTAGCTGCAGCTCTCTGCTGCGTGGGACTGGTGGCAACAGGGTGGGGAGAAGGTGGTCTCCATTTTCCACATGTCCTCCTCCCCCTCCCCGCCTCCCCTTTTTCCTCCACAGAGGGGTCGTTTCCTGCACCTTCTACCCCACAGCCCAGTGTGTTTCCCCTTGCCCCGTTCCTGTCGATAGGTTAATTGCCCAGGGTCAGGGTTATTGACAGCCTGATTAGTGCCCCTGTCAGCTCTGTACCAGGCTAATCTAGGCGGCCACAGCCCAGAAGCACCAGCGCATTGAGTTTTTGGGGGATTCCTTGCGACCCCCGTGCTGACACATTGATCCGGCTCCCCGGAGCGAACACTGTCAGCGCCTGGCGGCAGCCCTGCCTCCCTGTCCCGCATGGGCTGCGGAGCCGGGCCGGCAGGCGGCGGAGGGGGCCTCGGGTTCTGGCTGCTGCTGCCACGCCGGAAGGGGGATTTCTTTCATTTTCAAAAAGGCCTGACTGATGCGTTGCCCCTCACTCTAACCACTAGGCCACCAGGGTGTCCCAGGAAATGGCGGGGAGCAGGGACAGGTGGGCAGGCTTAACTCTCCCCACCTTTCGCCAGCGCAGGCTGAGGTGAAAGCGCTAAAATGGCCACCCTGAATTCATTAGCCCAGTTTCGCTACGCCCTTGGGCCCGGCGGCCACGATGAGCCTTTTTCCCAGAAAGGAGACCTGGGGCATTTTGGTGCCTCGTGGGGGAATGAGGCCATTTAGGCCAGAGCGAAAACCGGAGGGGGCTCCCGTCCCTTTAAAAGTTGTGGAGAAGAGGGACTTTGGGCAGGGGCTGCTTGTAAGGACAGAGCCCAGGAGGAAGATGCCACTCCCGCCCCCGAAATCCCCTCCTCAACACCCACCATTAAAAGGACAGGAGCCCCCTGGCACGCCTGGCCTCTGGCCGGAATGGCAGTCTCTTGTGAGGAGGTGTTTGTATACATACAAGCTATCTTATGCGCACACGCACTCAAATATGTTTTTTTTCATAAACATGTAACAAAACAAGGAAGCAAACGCTTGGCAGTTTGACTGGCTGTTTACTAAACAAGGGCTTTTCCCCTCATGTTTTCGTGAGGCTTCTTCCCCAAGACAAAGGCCAGGAGGGTTTGGAGCTCCTCTCGTGAGACTGAAACGTATAGTAAGGAGCTAAACTGTTGTCCGTTTGGTAACTTTTCAAGCGGCAGCCTGCTGTCTGCTCTTGGCACTCTTAAGGGAAAAAATACCTGCCAGTGTGGGTGCGCTTCCAGCAGGACCCCAGTCTCTGCTCCCTGCATGCTGGCCTTAGGCCTTCTCCCCGCAGGGCGGCCCAGGACACCGGGAGTCCTCAGGCTGCACTGGTGTCCCTCACGAGGCAAAAAATGCAGCGGGGAACTAAACTTTCGACAATTTTGCGGGCCTTCCTCGTGGACCTTGGCATATCTGACGCTTACGGAAGAAGGGCACCTCTCATGGTGTTGCCTCAGGGACTTTGTCCCTCAGGAGAGGGCCCAGGACATTTTGGTGCTAAATGGGGTCTGCTTGTGAGGTAAAAAGCATAACAGCAGGGGAGAGCACAGGGGGCAGTTGCCCGGGGTTCCTTGCCCATTGTGGCCCCTCGCACATGGAGGGGCCCACATCATCAACCTCGTCGTTTTTGCTGCTTGTTTCCAACTCATTTCTTTCCAAATCCCACCCACATCAGCACCATAAACTTAATGGTGGTAGTGGTGCAGGAGATCTGCAAGCAAACTGTACCTGTGGCACTGTTGTTCTTTAGAACAAGATGGCTGCAGCCACAGGCGGCACTAACAGTAGCAAACAAGCCCAAACATTTTCCATTTTTTTTCATTCGTGTCCCTTCTTTTTAATCTAAGGAAGTGCATGATGCTTCTTCTCTCCCTTTTGTTCTCCCTACAACAGCCCTGTGAGGATGGCTTGGCAGCAAGCCCGTGACTGGTGCCAAACCCCCTAGCGAGAGCTTCATGGGTGAGCAGGGATGAGAAACCTGGTTTTCCCAGTCCCCAACCTCTGCCCCATCCTGACCCAGGGAAGGGACCTCAAGGAAGCCCTCCGCCCCCTGGGGCACCTCCTTGTCTTAGCAGGATCCCGCTGGCAGTTCTCTCCAGACCTGCAGGGATGCCCAGGCCTCCCCGTTCTTCCAGTTCTTGCTTTTCCTAAGCTCTTACATTAAAAGAGCATGTAATTTCTTCCATATTTTTGGCAGTCTCTCATGGAGTGCCGCCCTGCCTTGGGCATCCATGGGGGCTGCCCCCTTTCCAGCAAAGCTCAGCTTCTCCTCTTCTCCCCTTAGGGTCCTTGTTCCTCTGATACTCTTGGCCTTAAATACCAGCTTCGCACCCAGAGAATAGGAATAGCAATAACCCTGAACCCGCCGGTTGTCTTTCCCTCCCTCTCCTTCTCTCCCTGGGAAGGCATTAGGAGGATGCCTGTGCTAACAACTCCGCGAGGAACAATAAGGAGAGAAACTCCCCGAGCCCCATTCCCAAAGGGGAAAGTGAGCATCAGATGCTGGGATCTCCCCCTCATGCGCACATGTGCTTGCACATAGGCAGGCAGGCTGGCTGGCTGGCTGGCTTCTTTCCTTTCTCCGGCTTCCAAGTGCTTTAGTATTGGACTGGGGTTCCCCCCTTCTCTTTTCCTCCCACTGCCCCCCCTCCAGCTGCCCCCTGCCATCACTTACACAAATATTGACGCTAATGGCATGTAGCGGGATGTAGAACATCCCAGCCTTCTAATTGTTGTGACTGGGGATCGGCAGGCCGATTAAACGCCATTGATTTTCTCATACTAACCGCATTGATTTTTAAATTTCCTATTGATTCCTGCCCTAAATCTCTTTAAGCAAAGACTTCACTCCGCAGATGACATCGGCTGATTAGCAGGAACAACTGTGGGTACGCTCTGAAGCGGGGGGGGGGTCAAGGAACGGGGGGCAGGTTGTGTCAATTCTGGAGGGGCTGAGAACTGAAACACTGGGGTCCTGGCCTCCTGGAAAGGGGATGGGGTTTGGTGGGTTGCAGAGCAGGAGAGAGCCGCAAGGGAAGAGCCAATGTGTGAATTCTTAAGAGGGCAGCTGTGGGGGCAGTAGCCTTTTGGGGTGACCCTGGTGTTTGCAAGCACACTTGTGGATTCCCTTGGCCAGGCATCCCTTTTGCATCTGATTTTCTTGACACACTTTTTTCGTCTCCTGAAGTGCTTTGAAATGGTTCCCCTAAAGAGGTATGTGTGTGTCTGTAGAAAAAGAAGACATTAGGAAGAAAACAGTTCCTCTTCATCCCATTGACTATCTCCATGGGTTTTCCATAAAAGAAGCATAACGCTGCATTTCTGCTACATGCTACTTAAGCAGTGACCCTGAATAATTCATATACATTTTTAGTTTCTTTGTAGCCTGTTAAAATTTCTCTACTTGGTAATTCACAGGGGGTTTGTCGTTCTTTTATGACAACTTTACTATGAGCAAGAATATGCAATCATGTTTTCTGCATAATTAAGTGTAGTTTTGGGTTGAGAAGGTTATCTGAGGAACCAGCAGGGTTTCCTAGACGCCAGTTAGAAGAAGGAAACTGCTTCTGCACATCATTCAGGTGCTAGCTGATGGCCCCAATTTTTTCAGGCACTGGACATTTGTCTTCTGGTGCCTTGATGGCTTGGCAATGACCACAGGTAGTAACGTAGTGGCATAGATGTAAAAGGGCAAATGTACCAAGACCGGCTGCTAGAAGTAGGGGCCCCAGTTGCAGCTGGCAAAGAGCCAGGTCTGGTCGTCTCTTTTTCTCCTTTTAGCATAGAGCTTTCCTCCTCAAAAACACATTGAGGCTTTTTTTTTCTTTTTTAATGGGATGTGTATGTATGCTCATATTAATTCTCAACATATAGTAGACCTACAGGACTGGTGTGAGCTCTTGGCATTCCTAAAGGCCTTGGCACGCAGGCACAGCCCACAACAGATTTTTGTCTTGTCCTCCCTTTGCCACTATTCACATTTCCTCTTAGTGCCGCTGGTGCAACACATTAAAATAGCTGATACATCCACCCACCCAGTGCTGCTTGGAACCCAGTCATCCGTTGTCAAAGGGCTCACTAAGACCTCCTCATCTGAGTATCCCCCCCAAGAGCAAACAAACCACTGAGATGTTGTGCAGTGGGCAAAGAAGGGACTGGTGCCTTTGGGGAATATGTACATCTCCCACAGAAAGGGTGGACAGTGGTGCCTTTAATATTTTGCCTAGTTTACTGACACCCTCTCTTCTCATTTCTCCTCAGGTTCTGGACTGGACTGGAGTGAATGTACTACAGCTGCCACTTCTGCCTGAAAGGTTAGTGGTTCTACCATACCTCTTTTGGGAGTGGTAAGGGCAGGAGGATGCCTGTTGGTTCCCCCACAGGTAAAAAAAAAAAAAGAGGACAGGGAAGAAGGCTCACTGTTGCAACAAGACTGGAAAGCCCATTTGGCGCTCTCTCTCTCTCTCTCTCTCTCTCTCTCTCTCAACATCATGCTTGTGCAACATGTCAGGGCAGATCTACATGGCTTTACACACAAGTTCATTCCAAAAGTTTAGTGGCTGCGTTTCTTAGGAAAAGGCCATTTTGCAAGAGGTGATTTTGAGCAGAGCACCTGCTAAGTGTTTATAGGGTGCTAATCCCCCTTTCCACTCACTGCTTTCCCCACTGTAGTCCTTCACCCATGCTTACCTCTCCAGACAGCCACCCGCCCCTCTCGCAGGTTTCAAACATGCCTTTGGGTGAGTAGATGTCCTTTCGGGACTCCATGAGGG
This sequence comes from Iguana delicatissima, assembly GCA_948472985.1. Lineage (NCBI taxonomy): Eukaryota > Metazoa > Chordata > Lepidosauria > Squamata > Iguanidae > Iguana > Iguana delicatissima. Next base: position 440,816 of record CAOKZL010000856.1, read on the forward strand.
TCGAATGGGCTACGCTTGGAGCAGGCAGCAGGCAGGCAAAGAAACTACCCCACCACTTGTCCCTTCAAAAATTGCTCTACCAGGAAGCTGTGCTTTCTTTGCACGTAGTTGTACCATAAATGTCACTTGCATGGGAGAGAATGTGGAAGCAAATAAATCCTACACAGGTACTGCTTGTTTTCCTGTCAGTTTGCAGAGCAACAGAAGTGTGAATGCAGGAACTCTCTTTCCAGATTAGGCTTGTATTCTGTAGCCCCCCTGCTTCACTCAAGGGTTTTATGGGATGGGCCAGATGTTGTCACTGTCGTACATTTATAACCCTCTTGTGCTTTCCTGCTCCTTCTGCCTTCCTTTTTCCTTTACAGAAAAAAAATTTAGGAGGAAAAGATAAGTGCTGTGCAATGATTTTTATTAGTAGCACTAGGAGCCGGCTGTCTGAAAAGCCCCTAAAGCCAACTAATTCTACATCACAAAATGTGTCTGGCTTAGACCTTCCCTCCCCCTAGGAACTTGGGGTGGGGAGCCTTAGGTGTCTCAGTCCCCTGGGGCAGGAGGTAGAAATCTCAATGCTCTCACTGAGTCACAACACCCTGCATTCTGTCAGGAAAGCAGTACTAGTATACAGGTAACATTTGTATTTGGGCAGCTACACCCAGAATCTTACCTGTTAAAACATTCCAAAGTTTACTGAAAAGGAAGGAGGCTGCCCCACTGAAATAACTACATAGGGATGTTGGGAGATGGTACTTTGTCATGTTAGAGAATTTCCTTTTGGGAACAGTGGCCAATACCGCCTGCAAGAGTTTGGGGGCTGGATTCCAACCCCCTCCAACAAACCTCTTTCCCCAAGCTTTAAGCATACACATACCTACCCTCCACCCATGCTAGCTGTTAGGCTTCCAGAACTCTCCCTGGGCTTTGGGACCGCTTTTTGGTATACATACTCTTCCCTTCCCAGCTGCCCCTGGAAGTTTACAAGGAAACTCTAAAGCCTTCCATGCAGGGCAGCCCTTAGCCAGAGGTCCACATAATGGGGGAGATCAGTCTTTGCATCCTTTTTCTTCTTCGGGCCGGGAGGTGGGGTCCTCAACAGCTGTGAAAGGGAAGACATCCAGGAACTCTACTTGCGGGATTCTTCCTCTGTGCAGCTAGCGTCCTCTGCTAGCTAATAGCAAGGAGGGTGGGTGGAAGCTTTGCCCTGGAGAAGCATCACCCCGGTGTAGGGTGGGCAGCCCCTCCCCACCGCTGCTGTTTGCCCAGACACTTTAGGGAGGTTTATTTGTACAGCCCTGACACTGTAACTGGTTTGGTCTGAAGTGACCAGTAATGGAGTAATTGAGACAGGTGTTCTGGTTTTAGGTTAGCAGTGCTTTGGCATCAGGAGTTCAGAAGTGAGAGGAGAGGGGCAAGTTGTGAGTACGTACGGGTAGATGTTTAGAGATGGGGACACCAGTGTAACATCTGGCCTAGCAAGGTAATACCTTGACTTTGTGGACAGATAGAAGTTAGACTCCCTTCCTTCTGCTTGCTGACTGGTTGTGTGAGCCTGAGTGTGGGATCACAGTGTTCCTTGTTTAGTATCTTTTTGTTTTTTGTAGAAGCTGATAGGCCAAGATGGTTTGTGGGCATCAAGGTGGGGTGTGAATGTAGCAGGTTGTTTCCACTGGGTTCACCCAAAGGACCTTCACCTGCGTCAACAGCAGGGCAGGTGTAGTTGGTGCACTCGGTAACAGTTTTAAGTGCACACAGTGAAAGCTCTGGGAAATCTTGCCAGTTTGCCTGCCTGGGACTGGAAAATTCTCAGCTGGTACCTATGAGAGGCTGCCTTGGTGGACCTCAAAGAGGATCGTGTTTTTGGAAAATGGGGCTTGTAAATATTTAACCTTCCAAGGTTATTAACCTGTGGAAGGGAAGGAATTAAAAGTCAAAATCAAAAGCCAGATGTGCAGCAGATGCCTCTGACATACACATGGCAAGTGTTTCACTTCCTGAGTGGCAGCAGGAGCTTTTTCTGCCAAAGAGGCAAGCATCTTTCAAAATGGAACAGTGGCTTGATGCTTCAGTGGAAGGAGTAGCAACAATTGGGCCATTTGTCCTACTGAAAACACCTTTTTCTTCTTTGTCTCCTGGCTAGTGCACATTTAAAAGGCTAAATAAGAAACCACCACCATGGTCACCATCTCTTCACCCCACATAGACACTGGCAGGGGATTTTCACTCATACACTTACCCTGTGTCATGCTACTAAAAGTTCAGACGGACACATAGAGACTGAGATCAGACCTTCGTGCATTTGAACCAAACATCTGCAGAAACTGCAAAGTTTCTACTTTGAATGGCAGGATTCTGTTTCGGAGTGCCTCTGCCTCTAGTTTAGGGCTGGAAATACTAGATGAAACCTATCCATGTGTGTGTGATGCTTGTATATTGTGTTTCTTTCAAGGGGAACCATTGATTCTGCAGTGCTATGAAACAAGAGACAATCTTCAATTCCTTTTAACTTTTTTTGCTGTTATTCTGTGGAACATTTTGTGTGCGTGTGTGTGTGCGTGTGAAGCAACAAACTGTACAGTTTTCATTTGTGATAAAGACACAAATGACATCAGAGGAATTTCTCTGCACACCAAACCTTCTCACCCTCAGCTCTTGACCTCACGGGGAAAAAATGGGAAGACCCAGGAGGGTGCCTTTGCCGAAGGCATAGAGGGTTCTCCTGAAGGCTGCCTGATCTCAAAGCCCAGGCATGAGGTGCAGCCAAGCAGAGCACAGGGGCCTTGCTCCCTCTTGGTCAAGTTGCTGCTGTTGTTGTGTGTGCCTGCAGGTCATTCCCAGCTTATGGTGACCCTGGGGCAGGGTTTTCTTGGCAAAGTTTGTTCTGAGGGGGTTTGCCTTTGCCTTTCTCCGAGGATGAGAGAGTGTGACTTGCCCAAGGCCTCTCAGGGTGGTCTTCAGGGTCATAGTCCAGTGCTCAGACAACTGCCCCTGGCTCTGCTGTTGGTGCTGGCTTACCCCAAACGTCTCCCCCTCTTCCTTCTCCTTGGTACCTCACATGAGGCCTTCCCCCATCCGCATCTTTCCCACTGCAGCAATCTGGTTGCAAAATATTTCAACTTCCCTGCCTTCCTCTTTGCTAGGAAGTAGGAAAGGGCAGGTAAGAAGCTTTCCAGGTATCTCCCTGCCTACACCTGAAAAGCAGATAAAGGGGAAACAGGCAAAGTGTGATCTCCCCCAAGCGCACACATTCCCTGAGGACGCCCCAGTGACTGTTCGGCAATAACAAAGGAAAGTCCGATTTCCATTCTCCCCGCCTTGTTGCTTTGATTCTCTCTTTTGATTGTATTTTATTTTGTAGAGAAGAAGAGCCATTTCTGACTAAATTCCTTTCTCAAAGAAAAAAAAGACCACTTCCTCTAAACCAAATCCCAGATTTCCCCACTGCTGCTTCCAAATAACATACAGCATTGTTAAAAAAAACGAGAAGATCTGACAAGATTTTAATAAGGTTAAAATGAAAAATTGGAACAAGGATATTAATTCTAGATTTCTCAAGTAATTTTTCAGACAGTCTATTAACCACACTATTACGTCTTTTTTTCCCCTCTTCATATTTTCCTCTCTCAAAGCCTTGTTGCTGTGGTATTGATTTTATGCGCCTGGATGTCGTCCTTTAGACCCTTGTAGTTCTTTGAAAGTAGGCCCAGATTGTAACATAAGTGCGGGGTTGTATGGGAGAAAAGGTAATAATTCTACCCCTTTTTCTGATGAATGATTAGAAGGTGAAAAAATGTGGGGTGGCACGGGAGAGAGAGAGAGAGGGAGACGATATGCGTTCTCCACCTTTTAATTTTAAAAGAAGAGAGGAAGGGCATTAATGCATGCAAAAGACAGAATGGCAGAGTAGCCGCTCTTGCATAGCACACCACAAGAAGTGCGCTTTCTAAAGAATATTTAGTACAGCTTGTCTAGGTATCTTTCAATCCACCTTCTTAACTCTCAGCCCACATATTCAGAATGGCAAGAGGGTCTGTATACGCATGTTTAGTCATGATTAATTAACGTTTAGTCAGATTAATTAATCTGGGACAAAACATTCACACAGAGATGTACATACAATGCCAACAGCATACCCAGTCCATCAAGGGGGAGACAGGAAAAACTGGGTTTCTTTTCCACAGGCAGAGTCTCTTTCTTGGTCAGGATGGGCTTACCCAAGGCCAGGTCACTGTGTGGTGGGTGGCTTGGCTGCATGCCGGCACCCAGCAGCCCAGGGTACACATGCCCGGTGCCCGGTCCCCAGCTGGGAGGCGCTTTCCCGCGCCCAGGGAATCCATGCCAGCTGGCTCCGCCTCGGCCTGGTGCGGTGCGGAGAGGAGCTGCTGTGACTCCTTCTGATGTGGTAGAGATGGGCGGGCTTGGCCCCCGGGCCTTCTTACCTGGAGCCTCTGAGTTGGCTGCGACCCCGGCATGCTCCTCCGTGGCACGGGCCTTTGTCTGCACCTGCCTTGTCACCTAACTGCTGTTACAACGCCCAGTGAACAGTATAAAAGCTGGGATTTCAAAAGAAAAAGTGCAAGGTGGCCCTCTCTCCCTAGGGTCTTCTTCTCCCTCTGGAGAGGCTCCAGCCACAGGGCTGGTCCTCCAACCAGGACACCATTTTTGGGACAGAGAGTTTCCAAAAGCAGGTTGCGAAAGGAGCGAGGTCTGCTCTCGGAGGACTAAGCAGTCCCAAAGAGTCCCCGGCGGCTGGGCTCACCTGGAGCAGGGCTTGGAAGGCTGGCTGGCCCGCCCAGGGATGGCCCACCCCCGCCCCTCTTGGACCAACCGCTGTTCCTTTGGGCCGCGGGGACCCGCCTGAGCCGCAGTCGCCCGCTTGGGCCGGTGGCCTTGGCGTCTCCACGGGCGTCTCTCCTCCCCGGGAGCTGAGGCAGGGAGGTCCCCGGGCCTGAGGGCCCTCCAGGGCTTTGCAGAGCCCGGCCCTTCGCCCGCTTTGTTCGGGCCAGGGAGCAAGGCGTACCCATGCCCGTTTTCCCCGGGGCCCCTTCGGGATCGGCGAAGAGGCCGTCCTCGGGGCCGTGGCGGGCGCTGCTTCGGGAGCGGGAGCGAGCCGGGTCCGCGGCGGTCCGCGTGGCCGCGGCGGCTCCCGCGGAAACTCCCACCGGCCCCGGCCCCGGCCCCGGCCCCGGCCCTCTCGCTGCCGTGGGGTTTCCCTGGGTGGGCGGATCCGCGGCCAGCTCCGCTCCTCTTCCTTAACCGCGGCCTTTTCGTTATTGTCCTTATCCTTATTATTATCGTTGGCGCTTGGGCGGGCTGAGGGGGTCGCCTCCTTCCCCGCTCCGAGTTCCAAAAGCGAACCTCGCCGACTCCTCCTCCTTCACCTCCGGTTTGGCGGTGGGGAAGGATGTCCGCCGGGAGGTACTCGCAGGGTACCCGTGCGGTAAATTTCATCTTCTGGCGACCTAGAGACAGAGAAGAAGGAGAAAAAGGGGGAGCGAGAGAGCGGGGGAGGGAAGAACGCAGTAACACTCGCTCTTTAATGCCAGCGCCAGTTAATTTTTTGACCTCGGCACCGGTACGGAATCAAATAATTGCAGCCCCCCGCGTCCCCCTCTCTCTCTTTCTGCCCCATACATATTCATCTTTTTGCCCCCCCATCAATCTGCTATCTATCCGTATTACACCAGAAATGCCTCTCGCGGCTCCCTTCCCGCCCCGCTCTCTGCCCGGCCGACCGGCCGGCCCGCGGCCTTCCTCTCCTTCCCTCTCGCTCGCCCGCTCGCCCGCTCGCCCGCTCTCTCTGCGCCTTCTTCCACACACCGCTCGCTCGCTCCGTCCGCCTTTGCCTCCGCCGTCCTCTCTCTCCCCCTCCCTCCATGATTCCAGGGGGCTCTCAAATGAAACATGAAGGAGGGCCTTCAAATGGGGCGCAGGTGATGGCACCCGCTCTCCGTCTCCTGTTGGCCCACTTGTTTGAAATGCCGCTGAGCGGGACTTGCCGGACCCCAGGGAGGAATAACGGGGAGAAAAGAGAGAGAAGCGGAGAGAGACACCCCTCCTCCCCTAGCCCGGTAGCAGAAGACAGGCGCCTGGGTGGGTGCTTGGAGGGCCGCCTGGGGCCAGGCTTTCGGAAGAGCGGCCCTGGGCTCCCGGGGCTCCCCCGCGCCGCCCGCCCGTCTTCCTCTCTCCCGGGCCGGACGTCGCCCCGTGGCCCACCGAAGCGGGAAAGCCGGGCGGGCGGCGGGAGACCTCTACGAATCAGGCCTCGGGAAGAGGCACCAGCTCCCGTCCGCCGCGGAGCCCGGCGGCTTCCCCGTCCCGGACTCTGGGGCTGAAGAAGTCAGCAGGAAGGCGGGCGCCGCCGGCAGGGACGCGGGGCGAGGGGGCTCCGCCGCCCCGTCAAAATCCCGCCCGATCTCTCTGACCAAAGGGGCCGGGAGGGAGGGGTCCGGAAGAAGCCAGAGGCCAGGGTCTCCTCCGACCCACTCAGCCCCCATTCTGCATAATGCCGGTTTGGGGGCGCAGGAGCGTTGAAGGGCTCCACCCTTCCGCCTCCCCCAGAGAAGCGCCCCCAACTGGCCGCGCGGGGAGGCTTGGGCCGCTGCCTGCCGAAGCCCTCTTCGGGCGGCGGGGTAGCCCCATGTGTGTTGGGGGCAGGGCGGGAGGGGCAAGAACTTACTCCGGAGTGTGGACCGCGTAGCGGGCGTGGGGTTCGCCCCAAGTGAGTTCTCTGGCGATCCCGCCGAGGAGCCACCGGGAAAGAGAGCGGGGAGGGAAGGAGGGAGGGGGAGGATGAAGGAGGAAGCCAAAGGGAAGGAGAGCGAGTGTGGGGAGGGACCGCCGACCCACCCACTCCGGAGGCGCAGGTTTGGGGGTCACCCCCTTACTGCCACTGTGGTGCTGGTTGTGCTCGTCGCTATTCCCTCGCCTGCCGTGACGACCCGTAGGGCTGACCGAGGCCTCCTGTCGGGGGACGAGGGGCCACGGCCATTCACTGGCGCGGCGGGGGGAGCTGGATGGGGCTGAGGAAGCGGCCCATTTTTAGCCCTGGGAAAAGTGGGGGGCCAGGAGGGCCGCCGGGGTTGTGAGGCTCCCGGGATGTGCGTGCGTGGGCGGGCGCGCGTGCTTTCAATTTTTCTCCCGAAAGCAGAGCAGCCAAGCGGAATATGGTTTTGCTTTGGGGGGTGTTGTTTCGGCGGTTGCCTATAATTCCCTTTTCTTACTCTTCTCCATCTCCCCCCCATTTCATCAACACCCCACTAAGCTCGTGCACCTACGGAATAATTGCTTTTGTCTGGGTGGACTGTACTCGGGGGAAGAAAGCGGGGAGCGGCGCGGGGGAGGGAGGGGAGGCTGGAGGCCGAGTCTGCCCCCCACTGCGGGGGGCTCGCGAGGGACGGCCGGCCGGTCGCTGCCTGGGATGTCATCTGTCAAAGCGGGGCGGCGGGTGGGGGGGCTGAGAAGAGAGAGAGAGAGAAAGGGGGATAAAAGGGGGGGCTGAGACTCCCTCTGCGCGCGCGCGCGTGTCTGTGTGTGTGTGAGAGAGAGGAGGAGGGGGGAGGTGGAAAGGGGAGAGAGGAAGGAAGGAAGGAAGGAAGGAAGGAAGGAAGGAGGGGGAAATTCGGATGGAGCGACGGGGCCCCTCCCGTGACCGGGTAACAGGGGGGCGAGGCGCACACACGCCGCCGCCACCGTGTTTACACACACACTCTCGCACACTTGACCGTCCCCTCGCGCTCTTCCCCCTCTTTCTCTCTCTCCGCCCCCCCTTTTGGACAGGCTGCCCCTGTCCGGCTCTACCGACCGAAGTCCCGGCGGCGGCGGCGTCCTCGCAGCGCGGCGGCGGTGGCGGCGGCGGGCACCAGGGCACAGGCGGGCGGGCAGGGAGGCACCCTGGGCCCGGCACGCACCCCGGGCACGCACGTGTGCAAGCGGAGCGGTGGGGCTCCGCGGGGAGGGGAGAGAGAAGCGGAGAGAGCCCAGTCCGGCTCCCCTCGCCGCTGCGGCCCCCGCGCCCTCCCCCTCCGGGGATCGTTCCCCCCGTCCGTCGCCCCTGGGCAGCCGCCGGGGTCCGGTGGGTGTCGTCCCCCACCCCGCACCGCCACGACCGCCTCGGCTGCCCGCTCACCTTGCCTCGCCCTCCCCGCTTTCCCCCCTTCTCGCCGTCCCTGCCTGGCCGCCCCCTTTGGGCGCTCTCCCCCCTTGTTCCTTTTTGTCTCCGTCAGCCCGGTCCCTGGTGCCCCCGCGGGGCTATGCGGAGCGTCACTCACGGGTCCCCGACATGTTCATCCCGCTGCCGGTGCCCCTGGTCTTCCAAAGGTCCGCCGGCCCGGAGAACGGATGGCGCCTCAAGCCGCCCCTCGCCCTCCGCTCCGCACACGGTAAGAGGAAGACGAGGCCGGACCGCCGGGGAAAGGAAAGGAAAGGAAAGGAAAGGACGGGGGGAGGGGAGCCGGCCGGCCCGCCCGTCGCTCGGTCGCTCGGTCAGGGAGGGCGGCGGGGAGGCGAGCCGGAGGAAGGCAGGCAGGCAGGCAGGCAGGCAGGCAGGCAGGCAGGCAGGCAGGGCGGCGGCGGCCGAGAGGAGCGCGGCCAGGGGGAGCGCGGCGGCGCGGCGGAGGGAGGAAAAAGCGGCGCGGGGCGAGCGGGGTTTTTATTCATGCGGTATTGATCCGGAGTGTCACTGCTCCGTATCGAACCTCCGGCGCCGGCATCCTGCGGTCGATAGACGGAGGGGGTGGGGGCGCGCCGGCCGCGCCGACGGATGGAAGGGAAGGGAAGGAAGGGAAGGGAAGGAAAGGAAGGGGAGCCGAGCCGAGCCGAGCCGAGGCGAGCCGAGCCATGGGGGAGAAAGGAAAGAAAGAAAGCAAGAAAGATAGGGGCCGAGGGAGCCAGACTACCGGACCCCAGCCCAGGAGGAGGGAGAGGGCGAGCGAGCGAGCCGGCGGAAGGCCCGGCGGGGGGAGGGAGGCGGAGGTGGGGGGAAGAGAGCCCCCCAATTTTAGTTTTGCTTTGGTGATGGGGAAGGGGTGCTCTCTTTCCCTTCCCCGCCACGTAATAAACACCCAGCTAGGATTCACTCTTCCCTTTGAGGGTCCTCCAGGTAGCCGCCCCTCCCCAAATCCCTTCCGGACCCTGGAAGACGGGCCGGGCTCAGGGCTGGGCGGAGGGCGAGAGGGGCAGTGCGCGAGCACGCGCGCCGCCTGGATGTGTTGGGGGGGCAGGACGTCCCCCCGGGCACCTCTCTTCCGCCCTGCCCAGTCTGGACAAGGCCTGCCCATTGACCTGAGCGCCCCTCTTCTCGTCAGATCCCTCGCCCCAAAAGACACGCTTGGTTTTCAGGTGCAGCGCCGCCCCCACGCTTGCCTCCTCTGCTCCAGGCAGTCCAAATATCCCACCGCCAACGGCCTAAGGATCACGTCTCTCTGCCCCCCAGGGACCCCCTACCTGTGCCAGACCCCATCCAGACTCAGCTCGGACCCTCTCCTTGTGTCTGAGGGGGACTGAAGGGAGTCCCCGTCTGTCGTCGCTCTCCCTGCGTCCGCGGGCAAAATCTGGACTTGGAAACAGTTCGGATTCTCCCTCTCCTCAGGGACAAAGAGGGTCTGACACAGGGCTCACCCCGAGAGGTTTAAGCAGAACACCCTCCTTCCATCCATTCCTCCAAAAGGACTGGGGCCCATTTTGTGGCACACTGCTTCTTGCCCCCCTCGTCTCTAGGCATTTCCTTCACAAGCCGGCCATTCTCTGTTGTCAGAGTAAGCAATCCGGTTTCTGCATTTTCCTCTACTCAGCTGTTTTTTCCTGCCTTGCCCACACATCACCCCTTGCCTGCCCCTCACTAAACAATTTCGGATTGTACCCTTGAACAGTCTGCTCTGCTCGGAGGCAAAGTGGGAACATGCTCCTTTGAGAGACTGGGTCTTTAGGACAGGGGACATGGGTTTGTTGTGGCCTAGCTTTGAGAGCAGTGGGCAAAAGGGGAAAGGGGGGTGTTTCTAGACTTTGAGGGGGGCTGAGGTCTGGAAGGGGCTTTGCTGGGTGACCTGGGGAGGATTCATCTCCTGCCTCCCCAGATGATGAGGTGGTCGATGGGAGGAGACCTGCTAGGTCTGGACAAGTAAGGCTTCACAGGGATGGAAAGGGTGATGGGGGTGATGCTGGCTGGTGGAAGGGGGCTTATTTACTAAGGAAGCAATCAGCAGGAACTGCCAGGGTCTCCCTGTCCTCCCCCTCCATCTTCCCCCCACCCTTAAGAATCAGGAGGACGAGGATCCAGGTGTCCTGGGGATGGATTCTCCTCCTCCTCCTCCCCAGGTGATGCAAGGGGCCCTCCTTCCTTCATAGGTCCCACACTGGAGATTTAGGAGCCTTGGGGTGGGGAGGGTCAGAGGGCCAAAGGGAGGAAACTGGGGAGGGGAAGGAACTTGGAAAGGATCAAAAGTGGAAGTGACCCCAGGCAGAGGGGGGAAGACAGAAGGGACCCTGTTTCCTCCCCTCTTTCATTCTGGGGGTGGGGGGCGTTCAGAGAGGTGGCTTTGCAAGGCTAGTCCTATTTGCGCACTCCTCCCCCCATCTTTGCTGCAGCCGCTGCCGTGCATGGTGTGGAAATTGTATTGGTGTCAAGCCCAGTCCGTGCTAATGAACCCGGAGATCTGGGAAGCGAAGCTTGTTCAGAGGCAGAAATCGATTTTCCTGGCTGTAGTAACTGCCCCCACCTCCACCCCCGCATATTTCTCTCTCTCTCTCTCTCTCTCTCTCTCTTTCTTTCCCTGGCCAGAGAAGTCAGTACGTACATATGCGGGGTGTGTGTATGTGCGCACGCATATGCGTGTATGTGTCTCCTTGTTGCCTTTGCATCCCAGGCGAGAAATGAGGTGTCACAAAGCCAACTGGGGGTTGCAGAAAAGTTGTTGCAACAGCAGCAGTATGTGCAGCACCTGGGCAGCTGATGTACAAGGGGCAACATGGATTGTGGCTGCCTCTTAGCGTGTTCCATCTGTGGAGCCTTTTGCACAAAATGTTCACCATTGCATGCAAGGGTGGGGAGGGAGAAGAAGAAGTGAGAGACAACCGTTAAGATTTTAAGGGTAGCATTGGTTGTTTTAGGGTCTGCTGGGTTCCAGGTACAGTGTGGGCCTGAATGTGTGTACCTGGTAGGGTTGAGTAAGTGTGGGAGGGTGTTCAGTGTGACACAGCCAGAAGCCCACATGGCCGAACTGGCATCTTGTGACCGTGGCGTAATCACAGCGTGTCCATCTTGCGTTGCAATGTGTGGGTCTCTTTTCACCAGTGTGTGTTTGCCACTGGTATCTCTTGGTCTTGGTGTCTCACCATCTGTTTGCAATGCTGTGCACATGTAATATGGAATGCTTTTGTATGTGAAATCAAAACAGGGCTGCTGCTGGTTAATAGCTCCCTTATTAAGCGTATTCCATGGAGCCGTGTCTCTATCTTCCATTAAGACATTAAAGATTTTGAAACCGACAGGCCACTTGCGATGACGCTGCCGATGTGTCGTGTCTGTTTTTAAATAATGTGATTTGCAACTTAAAGAGAACTGAAAATATGTAAGCAATGTCTTTATTGGACAAGCTTTCATGACAAGGTAACAGAGCAAGCTTCTGAATCAGACAGAAGTCTGATTTAACGGGGAGACACCAGTCTTTGTATGATTAAGTGGCCGTAAAAGATGACAGGAGAGGAAGGAACGAGGTGCCTTTCATTAAAGAATTCCTCCTATATCCTTCAGAGAAATGGTCTTGCAGTTCAATGCCCTCCCCTCTCCCGAAATCCACTCTGAACGAGTCTCGGGTCTTCAGTGAGATCCTCAGATTCATGGTTTCTTTGAGCATCCATTTGCACCAGTGGCTGTTGGGATTCAACCCGTGGAGAACCTCGCTCTGAACCTTTCCTTGAATAAACTTTGATTTGGGTTCCATGGCTTTGGTAGCTGGGAGCTCATTTTGTTTGCTTTGAGGGCTGATTAAAATCAAAGCAGGCACCTGTCAAAAAATCTGAGCACAACTTACGTGGTGAATTCCCCTGTACCCTCCTGACAGTGGCAAGCCATGTGCCTGCTAATAGCAAACTAAGCCCTGCTCCATGAGTATGAAACTTTTGTGCATTTGAAGGACAATGTTCAATGTTTCCCAGGAGGAGGAGGAGGAGGAGGATCGGATTTGGGTGGTTTTGGAATAAAATCCATTGTTTTGTAACACAGCAGTTTGCACAGTACTTTGCTCTGCTAAAACCTCGTTGGAGACTTTATTCTTATTTTCATTTCATATGTAGAATCTATGCCAACAAGCAGCTGGGCAAAGGCTGGTGCAAGGACATGCCAGCAACGGTCGTCTCATGCAACTGATTTCATGAACCGTGAGGAAGCTGCTGGATGCTTGGCTTGGTGGCAGGCCTTGTGTCCGTGTGCTTGGATTATACACCTTGGGTGTGTGTTGAGCCCCCAGAATTGACTCAGACCAAGAGGTTGTTGCTTTTGACTGGCAAGTGGTACCACCAACATATGGCAGAAGGTTTGCTACGCTGAGATTTCATGGTGTCTTCTTGGGTACGAGGTTGATATTTAACCTGGCTTAAGAAGGTTCTTTACGTTAGCTGGGAACCCAGGTCTCTGGTCCTCAGGTCTGGCTCCCCTGATTCTTGAGCACATGCGCGCACATGGTTTCTTTGTCACCATGGCACCTGACTTTGCGGTGTGTGTGCCTGTCTTTGCGTGTGAGCAGGTGTGCATGGACGAGTGTGGCCTGCCACCAGCTGCCATGATATAACTCAGGCAAAAATGGGAAAGGCATGGACCCGTCTGTCTGCACAGGTGCCCGAGGTCCAACCATGCTAGCTGGTCAGAATCAGCATGGAGAAACAGGGAGGAGGTTTGGATCTGGGAGCACCGACCCCGAGGGTGGATTCCTTGCCCAAGGAAACCCAATGAAGTTCACAGGGGTGCTATAAATCAACAGGCAAGGTGAAGGGGATGGATGGACGGATAGACGGACAGACGGAGGATGGACAGACACAGCTCTGCGCGACCGAATCTCTGATGCAGAAGTCTCTGTTGGTTTGGCTCCGACTCGTGGCAAAACGTTCCATGCTGGAGCAGGGATGTTCCTTGAGAGGGTCCGTGGGACACATCAGCAATTTGACACGGGGGCGATTCCCCCCCGGGGGCTGGGGGCTTGAGGGCCTGCTCCCTCTGGTAGTGCGAGGAGGGTGTTGGTGAGGGCAGGGAGGAGAAAGAGGAGGCGGTCCTTGTTTCCTGCAGGGTGGCTCCTTGGGGTGGTAGCCCCGGGAGGGGTCCCGTGCCCCCGTCCCCCGTGGCTCGTGCCCTGGCTGATCCCGGCCCAGAAAGTGGGCTCCTCTTAGGAAGCCTGGCTGGGGCGGTGCGGGCGGGCGGGCTCTCTCCTTGGCCAAGCTCCCTGCCTGCCTCCCTCCCCTCGCCTCTGCTTTTTCCCTTAAATAATAATCATAAAAAGGTCAACGGCAGGAGAGCCGCACACCCTGATTGGCCGGGCTGTGGGCCCTTTGTTCCAGCCGAGCCTCCGGGCACAGCCACGCGCCGGGGTCAGCAGGACGGGGGGCGGGGAGGGGGCAGCCTCCCCAAGGGACTGGCCGTCGGCAGGGCGGGGGGGTCTCCGGGCTGGAGCTCTTCTGTGTGTCTGTGCGTGGAGAGTTGCGGGGGCGGCGGGGCGAGGGCAGGGAGTTAAGCCTCATCTTGTGGGGAGAGCTGCCTCTCCGCCCTCCTTCCGACCCACAGCCCCTGCCGCCGCCGCCGCCTCCGCCGCCGTTCTCCCGGCGTCGCTCTGGCCCTCTCTTCCCCCCGAGGGAGATTCACCTTGAAGCGGCCACACGCGACCAGGCGCAAGCGCCGCTGCGGAGGTCTAGGCCGCCGCCCCCGCCGCCGCCGCCCCCGGGCCGCGATGGCCCTCTCCTCCCCCAGAGGGGTACTCCCCACAACCTGTCCGTGCCCCCAGCGCCCCCAGCCTGTGGGTCGCTCCTTCCGTCGGCTGTGTTCCGGCTGGAGCTCCCCAGCCCCTCTCCCATCGTGAGGAGGAGGGTCCCTTCGCCTTCTGTCTCCCTCCAGCACCCTTCCCTTCTTCTTCCTCTTCCCTTCCCCCTGTTTCCTCTGCTTCCAAGCACCTCTTGCAGCTCCCAGACTTTTGCCCCCTCCATCCTTTTCCCCTCTCTTGAGTTCCGTCCCACACAAGTGCTCCTTTTCCTTTCACCCCCCCTCCTCCTTCTGGGTGGAATGCAGGAGGAGAGTCTCCAAGTGGGTCATGCCTGCTGCGGTGCTGATGGGTCACCCCGAGCCACCAAGACCAAGTGTGTGTGTGTGTACATGTGTGCCTGCATGCCTGCACCCCCATGTAATCCTCCACTTTGCATCTCACCCTCTGCTTGGCACTCTTTGCTGGTCACCCCTCTTTCTGATGCCCCCATGCACCTGCGTTCCTCCCGCCCACCAAGCCTTCTGCTCTCCCCGCTTCCCTGCTCTTCTGATCTACTGCATGGTGGGTCGTCTCCTCCTTCACCCGGTTGTGGGGGGTCAAATTCCCAACTGGTCCCCCTTCCTCTCCCAATTTGTCCTCTTGATCTCTCCTGCTCTGTTGTGGCTGGACTCAGGATTGGTGAATTCTGGTAGCGACGGTAATAAAATGGCTGCTGCACTCATGCGAACAGTGGCCGTGAGAGCTGTCAGGGGGCCAGCCTGTGTATTAATGGGGAGAGTGGCAAGGAGGACAGCACATGGAGGAGAGGGCCGTTGAGCAGCCACTGGGTCAGCCGTGGCCACAGGCCTGTAGCTGACGGCCCCAAGCCCACCAAGTGGCTTCAGCCAAGCCCATCTCACTTTTTGCAGCCCTTGGCAACTATAATGGGGCGGGGGAGAGAATGAAACAGTCCTGTTTGTCAGTCTTCCAAGGGCATTTGAAGACAATATCCCAAAATTATGCCTAGATGCGACGCTCCCTCCCCTACTGGGCCAGGCCTCTTAATGAGCAAGATGAAACGGCTACCTCAGTTGGAGGACAGAGGCGATGGCGGAAGGCAGTGTCTGTGTCAGAGGGAGCAGTGGATCTGATCTGGGGTTTAGTTTGGATTTTAAAGGAGCCCTCCAAAATGCCGAATGGGATTCCCCCCTCACATAGATCAGGCCATGACATTGGCACCTTTAAAGCCTGGTGTAGCTCCTGGGGTGGATTTGCCACCCAGCACGCGTGGAGGCCACTGCCCACCACAGGTGGGGTGCTGCTTCTGGGTACTTTGTCGCCTTGGCTGTTTGTAAGTACGGTGTGGTGGCTGCTGGCCTGTTTTGCCCTGGCGATGATAGAGGGAAGGCTAGAGCAGGCACCGCCTTGTCCTCTCTTGGGCCAGCTTGGATTTTCCCCGGTAGGAGAGAAGGGAGCCCACCTTTTCTGTCCCACAGAATCCACAGAGGAGCCACTGAGATCTGAGCCACAACTCAGATCTGAGGAGCCTGTGGCTCTGCACAGGCACGGAGAATGCAGGCTCACCAGTTCTGGCAGTTGTGTTTGTGTGCATGATTCATATGAATTGTGTGTGAGTCAGCTGCCATGGGCACATGTTGCAAGGACATGTTGTGTGATGAGGTAGGTGTGTGGATTTTCACACAGCCCTGCAAGCTGTGGTAACAGGTTGTGTTGCTGGTGAACAATTTATGCAGCTGATTCCCCGCAGGGTTTTCGGCATGCAGGGTCTTTTGCAACTCGTGTCTACACTCTATGGCAAAAGTCACCATGGGTGGGAAAAGGGGCTGTGTGAATGAATCCTGCTTCAGTCTGTGTTCTGTAGAAAATGGGAGCCAGTGGTGGCACTTTGGGCTATGTGGCAGTTGATTGTTGGCACAGGTTGTAGTGAGTGAGCTTGTACCTGCGTGTCGCTGTCCTTGTGTGCAAACTCTGGCAGACACATTCATGTAAGCGTTATGGGTTGTCTCTGTGAGAGCTGTGGCAAACAGGCTGTGGGCTGAGTCTTCTGGGTCAAGCCAAGGCTGAAACTGAGATTGGGCTGCCATTTCCAGGTGTGCCGGTTGCAGCTGGGGTGCCTTCTTGAATGTCCAAGGGACTGGGGGGAAGCCTTTTGCACATCCAGATGCTTGCAGGACAGCTGTTGGATTCCTGTGGGATTAGACATGTAGAAATTTTTCTAAGGGAGCTTAGAAGCTTTTCTGAGAGAGCTGTGTGTGAATTGTGGTGGGGGGGCGCTGCTGCATGTTCATGCTACTGGAAATTTAAGTGGTTAACAACAAGGTTTTTGTTCCATCTGCCACCAGCCCACCTTTTAATTTGTCATTGTTGCCAATGAGCATCTTGTTACTCTTCTGGTTTGCATTTGTATTTCAACAAAAGAACATTCAAATAGACAACAATATATTGGAGGAGACTGTACTGTGCAGCTAAAAATGATTGATTGATTGATTATATTTCTGTATTGCTTCCCAGGCCACAAGGTCTCCTGAGCTAATGCACAACAAATAAAAACATATCAAACTGTTTAAAACACATTCAAATATTTTTTAAACCCTTGAAAAGCAGTCTAAAACAATCCTTAAATATGACTTTAAAGACAAATGATTAAAACAGCAGTTTCAAGCATCAAGGGCCATGCAGAACAGTACTGTTCTGGCTGCCCACCGGAAGCCCAAAAAAGAGGGGGCCAGCCAAACTTCCTTTGGCAGGGGGTTCCACAGTCAGTGGATTGTTACAAAGAGAGCCCTGGTTTTGTCTGCTGGCCACCCTGACCTCCTGAGGGGTTTGGAAGTGCAATAGAGCTTCTGCTGTGGACCTCAGATTTTGGACAGACTCATGCAGGAATGCACAGAGCTTTTGAGTGATATGGGCAATCAAAGGAATGGGGGCCCAAACTGGGACCACCTGAAAGGGGAAGAGGCAAGCAAGTCTTCTAACCTTGAAGTTGAGAGAAAGAAGTTGGTAGCATAAGCTTTGCTAGACTAAGCCTACTTCATCTGACTTAGCCTATGGGATCTTGTGCTGCCAACTTCTTTCTCTCAGACAGTCTCAAAGGTCCAGACAGACATGGCTATGTCTCTGAATTCTAAGATTTGTTAGGAACTGTCCTGGTATTGAAAGACAAGGCAATTCTTATCCTCAGGTTCACAGTTTAATATGCTCAAAGCAAAAGGAAAAAGGCTTGAGGAGAGCAGAGGGAAAAAAACACTGGAGCAACAGCTTCTCTCCTGGCCAAGTTGGGTGGAGCCACATTGGCCCCAGTTCTTGCCTTGAGGGAAAGTGTGAAGCAAACTCCCTGTAGCTGTTCCTTCTCTGGCCAGTGTACATGGCAGGGCTGATTTTGCCTTGGCTGTGATGCTCATGTTGGGAGCCTGCGGGTGCAGCTGTTTGGTGGCCCTGCCTACTTGACCAATGGAGGAGGCAGAATTTAATGCACTCCAGTCCCTGGGCAGTCCTCGAGTAGGAACTCCATTCCTCTGAGGAGCTGAGAGCTTGGGGCAAGAAGTGGAGTTCTTTCCTTGCTTGTCTTTTCTGATGTTGTGAACAATGGCAGACAATCTGGTGTAAGCACAAGAGTGCTGGACTGAGCTGGGTGAGAGCCAGATTTTAGTACCTTGAAACTGGACCTTGAAACCCACTGTGGGATATTTGGGCAGTTGCTGTCTGTCACCTGACTTACCTTCTGTCTTGTCCCCCCCCCGCCGGTACCCCTCCTCCAGCTTCAGCAGGTGCACTCTTCGGTGCTTGGCAATGCGTAGGGGCTGGGCAAGCCTGGCAGGTCCATGGCCAACATCCAGGCTGACTGCTTATGGGCTGCCCCAGCCATGAAATGGCAAACAGCACATTAAAAATATTGAATCAGGGAATTGACTGGGAGTCCATTTCTAAGTCTGATTTTTTTGGGAGGGTAGGTATGCTGACCTTTGCTGCAAAATGGCTGCTTTTGGAGACTTCCAGAGAGTCAAATATTCATGTTTTCCATGTTTTTTGAATGATGGTTTAGGGGTGGTCTGGAAGGGGCTTGGGTCCCACCAAAACATCTTTTTGAGGGTCAGTGTAGCTCACGGGGCACGCATGGCCCATCGGGGGCAGTTTGCCCACCTCTGGCTAAGGGAAACAGCCTTGGCTGGCATGAACTTTGCGTCATATCTCTGAGTCCTGTTGCAAAACCACTTACAGAGATAGGCATACCAGAGCTAGGGGACGTTGCTTTTCTTTGGGTACCAGCTCACAAAATTCTCCAGGTAATACAGCCAGTGTGGCCATATTGGCTCAGGAATTTCTGGAATTATCATTCAAAAAAATAATATGTCTGAGCTTAGACACATGTGTGCGCATGCACCCCCCCAACTGTTGGCTGAAATAAGAAGGGTTTGTTTGGTTATTTAGTTATTTAATTAAAACATTTGTATCCTGGGCCTTCCCATCATTACCAGACCCTTGAGGCAGTTTACAAAATCAAGCCAGTCTACTGTGAAATCCCATAAAAGCACAACTAAAACAAACAATTTGTCACCAGAGGGAAAACATCATTTATCAAAACTGGGCAAAAAAACCAGTTTCTAATTCCTGTCTAGATAGATGTTTCTGAGGAGGGCATTGCACACTGAAGAAGGCACCATGGTAAAGGCCTTATCCTTCTTGACCGTGCTGGCAGGGGATTCTGGGTGTTGCTGTCCCAAAAAGTAACTTATTCCAAGCCCTATCCTTCACCTCACCTCTGAGGGCAGGTGTAGCCAGAGCAGGGTTTTCAGAGACAATCTTATGGGGAGGCTATGAGACAAAATGCTGCAAACATGGGCAGGAAAGCTAAAACCTGGATCACTCCTGCCCTGGCAGAAGGGGGTTGGACTAGATGGCCTTTGGGGCTCCGTTCCTACTCTTGATTCCATGATTCCAGGTGTTACAGCTGGTCTGTGGCTGGATCATTGAGACTCAGATGCTCTTCTTCACATACCGCATGTATGACTCCCTCCCACCCTGACCCTCCCCACAGTGAATGCGGTCGCTCTCTTTGCAGGTTTAAAAGGGGGGCAGGATTGTCCCAGTGAGCAAGGTAAAGACTGGATTGGGCCCAGAGGGAGGGAATTCACACAGCGAAAAGAGGTGGCTGTGCAGATGTAGGTATGTGAGGCCAGTAGGAATAGCTCTGTTCTAGATTCTTTTCACTTTTATGCACAGTGTTGGTGCCTAATGTTTCACCTGAGAGCAGGGTTTTATAATTTCCCTGCCTTGGGACCTGAGGACCAGAATGTGAGGCTGGCTCGGGTGTCTGTGCATGGGCACGTGGACAGAGACACACACACACACGGGCATTGTAGTCCAAAACTCTGCTTCGCTGAGCTCTGGTGAAGCCCCCGCTCAGCGTGTGGATCATTGGGGGCTGTGTGTGTGTGACTATGAGCCAGTTGTTGCCTCAGTTTGTTATGGTAATGAGGACAAAATGTCTCCTCCTCCTCCTCCTTCTTCTCCTTTTGAAAGGAGGGACAGAATGCAAACAAGAGTGGTTGGCTGGCTGGGGGAGAAGGCCTAGTAGTAGGTGCCATAGGAGCCGCCAGTGAGTGTTCCGCAGGTTGCGCTGCTGAAAAGGTACGCTTGGGCTACACTTCTTTTCACAGATAAAAACCTGCCAAGCAGCTGATATTTCAGAGCAAAACAAAATTCGGGGTTAGATTTTGAGTTGTGCTCTTTTGATGTCAGTACGGGGCCGGGGGCCGAATGGGAAACATCACAGGACACATGAACTTTCCACTTGGTTTCCTCCTACCTCAGAACTTCAGCGCCTGTAGCTGGTTCAGAGCTCCAAGAGGGCCACACTGGCTGGAGGATTCCGGGAGCTACAAGCCAAAGGAAGTAATTTCCCTCAGGCTCTGTCCAAAGCTCCACTGTGGGACGGTTGGATCTGAGGCACTTTCAGGCCAGTGTGCTGGGAGTGGAAGGGCTGTTTTGTAGGGTCTTCAAAAAGGTCCCTCTCCCATCCCCAGGAGGAGCTGAAAAACTGGGACCTCTAAGGAACTCACTGGAAGATTTCCTCTAAATCCACAACGAGTTTTGATTCCTTGGTTTAGTTGTGGCAAGGACAACACTGCCAGTCCCAAATTCACTGTCAGCATCTATCCTCTTGAACAACCCCAAAACAAATATCTCTCTGTCTGGTACTCGATTGTCTCAGCTCTGTAGCCCTGATTTGCACTTAGTTCTCTTTGGTCAGCCTTTGGGGTTTGGTCAAAACCAAGGGGATCCTGTGAGTCTGAATTCTCTCCGTGCCTCTTCTAGACGGCTGGCCGCGTGTTACTCAGGATGATGCCGGATTCCTGTGTGAAAGTGGGGCCCCTGCCTCTCTTAATCCATTTCTCTTACACAGTGAGGCTAGGCCATGTGGGTCCCCAGCTCCTGTATGTAAGAGGGAAGTGATAGAGGGGGAGAGCAAATAAAAAAGGAAAAGAAAGATTGAACGATTAAAAGAAGGAAGGAAGGAAGGAAGGAAGGAAGGAAGGAAGGAAGGAAGGAAGGAAGGAAGGAAGGAAGGAAGGAAGGAAGGAAGGCAGGCAGGCAGGCAGGCAGGCAGGCAGGCAGGCAGGCAGGCAGGCAGGCAGGCAGGCAGGCAGGCAGGCAGGCAGGAGAGGTGAAATATAACAGAAGAAAGGATGTGGCCCAGAGCT
This sequence comes from Iguana delicatissima, assembly GCA_948472985.1. Lineage (NCBI taxonomy): Eukaryota > Metazoa > Chordata > Lepidosauria > Squamata > Iguanidae > Iguana > Iguana delicatissima. Next base: position 461,472 of record CAOKZL010000856.1, read on the forward strand.
GAGTTGAGGTTTAGTGAGCGATCGTGATCATGTTGTATGTGTTCTCTCTCTCCCTCCCTCCCTCCTCCCACTCTCTCCCCTCATCATCATTTAATGAGGTCGGAAGTGGAGCTGCTTAATGAACTTTAACAGGGTTTTAATTACTGGCAGCTCAGAGCCCGCTCTGCAAGGACGAGGCCCGGCCGCCTGCCTGCCTGCCTGCCGGAGTGATGGGGTGCCATTTCCTCCAGAGCCTCAGGGAAAGGGCTGGCAAGAAACTGAGGAGCTGGGGCAGGGAGTGGGAGTGGGCCCCATCCACAACCCCTGCCCCCAGCCCTCTGCCTCCCTTCTCCCCCCCGTGTCCTGCCAGTCAGACGCCCAGCACGGAGGACTTTGTCCAGAGGGGTGTCTGCAGGTGTGCTGGCAGGACAGCCAGCGTGGTAATTCCTAGGGAGGGGAGGGGGCAGCTTGGAGAGGTGGTCCTGTGGCTGCAGGCCTTGGACAGAGGGAAACGGCCAGCTCCCTGGGGCAGGACAGGACCTAGGGCCAGCTGGCCTGCAGAGAGATCTTTCCCCATCATGGAGGTAAGAGCAGGGCAGAGTCTCCAGTGGTCCCATGTTCCTTTGCTGTTGTTAGTATGTGTGTCGGGGGGAGTTATGCACCACCAGGCTGCCTTTTGCCACCCCTGCCCCCGTGTCCACCAGCCCTCCTTCCTTTCTTTTCGGTGTGGCTTGCTGGCGGAGGGAGGGCAGTGCCCCTACCCCTGCACCCACTCTGGTGTTGGAGGCTGGTGGGGGAGGGAAAGAAAGAAAGAGAGAGAGAGAGAGAGAGGGCAGCCTGGGGATGAACTGGGGGCACGGGAGGTGGAAATGCTTTTCTCCTCCTGGCCTTGGCTCTTCAGAGACATGAGGCGCCTTAACGTTGGTGACTTGTGTGCCTGTTGTGGGCCAGAGTTTGCTCCCAGCAGCTTGCTGAAGGAAGGGCTGGCATCCTAGTAGTTAGAGCTGATGTGCAAAGTCTTTCTCTGCACCCTCCCTTCTCTTAACACAGCAGTGTCAGGAGTCTCCCTGTTCTGGCAGGTTGGGGGGTTGGGGAGGGAGGGAAGGAGGGAGGGAGACAGGGCTACCCCCTTTGTTAGAGGAGGGGGGGTTTGCTGTGACCCCCCCGACCCTACTCCCGACCCCCTGAGGGTGCAGCGTCCCCACCTCGCAGCATGGCTCCTAGCAGCCGACGCGGGCCTGACGGACAGGTCTGGCAATCGGGCAAATTGTGTGTGTGTGTGTGTGTGTGTGTGTGTGAGGGGAGCAGGAGGCCCAGTTATCAGAAGCTGGTGAGGGCCAATGTCTTGCTGATGCACTTTTGGTCTTTCTGTCTTTGCACAGAGGCTCATGGTCAGAACATGTACCTGCTGAGTGCACTGCAAGGTCTTTTGCGGGATCCCAGGGCAAATCAGGCACCAATGGATGGATGGATGGATGGAGGGATGGAAGGACAGACGGAGAGGGCCCCTCTGAGCAGTGGCAGGGTTTTTCTCTGAGATTCACGCATGCTTCCAATTTGGGCCTCCAGACAGAAAGACACAGAGATGGATTTCTGTGCTGTCTTGCAGGTCTCCATGAGTCCTAGGCAGGTTCATAGAAAGAGAGAGTGTGCTGGGAGAAGGGTGGAAGAATGTCAGGGAATGAATTGTGAGGTTGGGCCTCACCAGCACCTGCGTCATCAGGGGGCAGTTTTGGGGTGGCAGCATGCAGATAGAGAAACTAGGCTCCAGGGGCTGTAAGGGCTGAGCACTGTACAGCTCCCATTTGTTTCGATGACACAGCAATGGCAAATCCCCCCTCCCCAAGGTTTGTGGTCCCATATTAGTCTCCTCAAGGGAGGCACTTAGTTTTCCCACCTCATGGGCTTAGTGGGAGGCCAAGCTGAGAGGGGCCAACAGCCCCCTGGTGTGCTGGGGGAGAATACAGGGACTCCCTGTCCTCTAAGAGGAGGGTCTCAATGTCCCTCCCCATCTACTTCCTGCTGCATTTTACCCCAGTCCCCCCACTCCCGACCAACAGAAATGAGTTGTAGCTTTGAAGGTGGAAGGAAGTTGTATGTGGCATAATGCTATTTGATTTGCAAGGTAATGTTTGGTAAGTTGTGTTAAAAGGATTTCCTTGTCAATTCTGTGCCCCAAGATCTGCTGCTACAGGGCCAGTTAGACATATTAAGCTGCTACCTCTGAGTCTTCTCTTGGTTGTACAGTCTCCCAGGTGTTGGCATTTTGGACCATCAGTGATTCAGGAATCTAGGAACTTGTGGAACCTGGGGCCTGTGTGGAGCATAGCGTCGCCTTTTGCAATTGTGCTCTTGTGAGCTTAACTTGTTTGGGTGGTTTGTCCATCCGGCAACAACCGCGACAAAGATATTTATATCCTGCCAGTGTGGTGTAGTGGTTTGAGCTCTGGACTATGACTCTGGAGACCGGGTTTTGAATCCCTGCTCAGCCAGGGAACCCCCTGGGTGACCTTGGGCAGGTCCCACTTTCTCAGCCTCAGAGGAAAGCTGCAGTAACATATCTCCTCTGAAGAAATCTTGACAAGAAAAACTCCGCGACAGGTGTGCCTTATGTTCGCCATGATTTGGAAATGACCAGAAGGCATGCAACAGCAATAGCCCAGCATACAATAAGAGCAGTGCGGACTGTTTAGTACAATTTAAAACCATAAAAATAATGTAAAAGGTAGAAGAACATCAAACCGTTTAATGCTTAAAACAGGGCCGTTTAAAAGCAGTCAGTACAAATCAAAGCCACTCATTTGCCACCCACCCCGGTGTACACTTTGCGTCTTCCACAACAGCCCCGTGAGGTGAGTTGCGCTTGCCTTCCCATTTTACGGGCAGGGAGTGAAGGTGAGGGAGGAGCAGCTGCTGAATCGTGCCTTGACCCCCATGGGGGGCGTGTGGTGGGGGTTAGGGTCTGAGGCCTCAGGAGGAAGGGGCTGCCTCTGCTCTCGCCTCCGGTTCTGCCTGTGGGCTCTCTTGCTGTGAGCAATACGGCCATTTTGATTGCAAAGCTCTCTGGAGGAGAGGTGTAAAGACAGGTAGATAGGTGCCTGCTTGTGCGTGCGTGCACGTGCACATGGGGGTAAGAGCAGGGCGAAACTAACGACTGGCATAAACATGAGCATCGCTGTGGCATGCTCTCCTGGGTGCTGTGCTGCGCAGAGCCTCCAACCTGCTGTGGAGCTGAGGCAGCGAAGTGGCCTTGGCCCTGGGGAGCGGGCGTGCCCATCCCCAAAATGTACTGGAATGGCCTTGGACCAGCCTCTGTCTCTGGGCCTAACCTGCCCTGCAGGGTTGTTGTGAAGATGAAAATGCAGCGTGTGCCAGCCTGCTAGGTGGCGAGGGCAAAGGAAGCGGTTGGGGGGTGGGTGATGTTTCCTGAGTGGGGGGGGATTTCAAAAGAAGCGACCTTAAGGAGAATGTGAAGAAAGGCTGGGGCATGGGGAGGAATTGGGAGGGGGCGGTTGTGTTTGTAGTGGGGAAGGAGGAGAGAGGAATTGGTTCTGTGGAAACAGAGGGGAGGGGGACTAGTGGGGTGTATGTTAAAGACCCCAAGAACAGCAAGGTGAGGAAGTGTTACAGAGGAGAGGGGGCAGCCACCGGACTGGCCTGCATGTGGCACGGAGGCATATGGGAGGGAAGGCAGGGCTGTGGCCCAGTTTTCCTCCCAAGGGGGCTGCAGGCTCCCCCTCTCTATCCCCTTCTCCGTTGGTGTCCACCCTCCCTCCCTTCCCCATCCCCTGGAAGAAACCTCCAGTGCTGTTGCAGAGATATCTGGATGCCTCAGGAGGAGGAGGAAGAGGAGGAGGAAGAAGAAGTGGAAGATCCGACATCTGGCGCTCTGGGAGGAAGGGGCCATTGTAAATTAAGCAGCCGGCTATTTGCTGCCCTTTAATGATACCCCGAAGCCCTACAAATGGGGGGCTTGAGGGGGATGCTCACGTTGTGCCTGAATGGTGCCCGATGGCCCTGTTGCCTTCTTCTCCTTGAGCTTGACCCTAAAACAGGGCCCGTGGGGCAGCTGGGCCTTCTCTCCGAACCAGCCCCAGAGGTCTGCCCTGGATCCTCTGTCCTCAGGCGTTGCTCCCTGCAAGAGTGGATAAAAACAAATCCTTGTTTTCCTTTTTCTGTGGTGCTGAAGACTTCTCCTCCCTCTAGAAGAGCAAGTGGGGCGGCTGGGGGCTGTCTGGACCTTTGCACTCGTGGGACCCTCCTGGGGAGAGAATGGGAAGGACTGGGACCAGTGTTCCTGCTCTCAAGCATTGTGTGCAGGTTGTGACTGGGGGGCACCATCTTCCACCTATCCTACCGTCTAGGGGGGTGCCTGTCAGCAGCTGGCTGTTATTGGGGGCTGGCGAGAGGGGTCTGGGTTCTTTCTTGCTCCTCGACTCTGGGTGTTAATTTAATGCTGGGGTGGGTGGGTTGGTGGTAGAGGGGAAAGCTGCCCAGCTGTTCCCCAGGTTTTGCTACTGTTATTGCTTTTAAAAAAAATTATTATTACTATTATAGCTTTGGCAAGGCATGCTGAGAACTGCGAAATTGTGACACACACACACACACACACACACACAGAAAGACTAGACAGGGTGGGGATGTCACCTGCCCCCCCCCTTCTGAGCCCCCCTTTCGAGGGTCTGCTGCAACGCAGAAACCAGGGAATGGAATAGGAAAGAAAATGAAATGCGTCTGAAGCGAGGAGAAGGGAGAAATGGTCGGGTGGAAGAGGTGGGGGGAGGGGGCGAGGGAGCCAGTGAGTGCGCGGAGAGGCCTGGCCCTGCCATCGCTTGGAGCCCCCTCCCCTGCACAGTATCGATCGGCAGCCGCCGTGGCTCGAAACCATTTTCATTGTCAGGCGCTTGGGCTGACGGATGCTGCCCCCCCACAAAGCGCAGCCGCTGGGGGATGGGATGGGATGCTGCGGCTTGGGGGCTGGTTCCCCACGCCCCATCATATTAATCCTATTTATCATCCCTGCTTCAGTTTTATCCCTCCAAAATAATATCTCACTGCAAATTCCAGCGTCTCCCCCTTGCTCCTCTGTCCTTCCGCCCCGCCTGCCTTCCTGGCCCCCTGTCTCCATCCCTTTCTTTTCTGTTTGGTTCCTTCAAGAGGTCCATTGTTCATTGAAAGCTCCCCCCACCCCGCCTGCCCACCCACCCCCCATCTCATGCTTCTCAGCTTCCCCTTATCATAGGGGGCATACTCCAGATCCCTTAACGTGGATTAGTTACCCCTTAACACACATTAAGCATCCTCCTGTACTTGCAACCGGGGCTCTGATAAAGCTGCAGAGAGGATGGGATTTCTTTACACTCCCCTCCCATATTCCTGTTCAATCTACACTTCAGGGTTGAATTTGATTCTCATCAGTTTTGGGGGACTGTGAATACTGAACCAAGATCTGAGAAGTAATTCCCAATTAATGAATCTGAGGTCAAGATTGAGGAGGAAAAAAGACCTGGCGCTCATCCCTGATGTACTGGGGGCTGCTGTGGGCTGACCACGTCCTTGTGATAGAATTAGATGTAGATTGATGGACAGTTGCTGGGCCAGGTATTGTAAAATTCAGGTGCCAGATAGTAGCATGTGCCTTGCATTGATTGAGGATGCCGGAGCTTTGGAAAAAGACTTTGCAAGGCATTGGAGGTGAAGCTTTGCTAAGAAGCAAATTTGGGAACAGGAGTGGAAGGAAAACAAAAACGCTCAGTGCAAAATTGTGCATCCGCAGCAGGGGGAGGGAGCCGTGAGCCGTTGGGGTCCTCTGGTTGCTCTCTCACCACCATTGGGGTGACAAAAGGGGGGCTGATAACCACCATTTCCTGCTGGATGTGGTTAAGCCTGGATGGGTTGAAAAGTCACAGTGTGGTTGCTCACTTTAGTCGGCTGCAACATGTGTTGAAATAATTCCACACCCTCACTTGTGGCTGTGTAGTAGTGGAGTCAGCTCAGCTTGGCTTCTCACATCACAGGGCACGGGGAAGCAGTTGTGTGAATCTATTCTGATGTGTGCTTTTCCACAGACCCAGCCGCCCTCTTTCCTTCTTCTCTGTGACACCCCGCCCGGTCCTCATCCATCTGCATCCAGCCTGCTCCTTTCTGCACCCACTCAATCAGCCTTGTGTGAATACAGTCTTCAGGTCACATACTTTGTGCCTTGCAATTCCTTTATTCTGGGGCGTGGATTTGCACCCTTGCCTTCCCCTTGTGCCTGTCCTTAAAATACACTTTTTGCACCTGTGTACTACCTGGCAAACGTTCTCGGTCACACAAAGCATGGGTGTGCATGTCTGTTTCTGTCTCTTTCTCTGTCTCTTACATGCTCTCATCCGTTCAGTTTGATGGCTCCTTAATGACAGAAGAGTCAGTAGCAAATTTCCAATTGCTTTCATTTTTTCAGTCTCAAGCACAAAAGACCTATGCCTCGGTCACACATCCGTACACGTTGTTTGCACTGCCTTTCGTGGCCATTTTAACACTGACTGAAATGAATGCTCATGCCCTTTGGAGCCCATGTTCACAGGAGGTTTCCTGCATCCCGAGGACATGGAGCCCCCTCCCCAAAACAGGCTTACTTAATCAGCAAACATCCCAGGCTGCCTGGAGCACTTGCTGGTCAGAGAGGCGTGGGTTGCTCTTTGAGTTTTCCACACCTTTCAGAACAAGGCGAGAGGAAGGAGAGGGTGGCGGAAGGAGGGCTCATGTGGACGGAGGCCACATAGAGGGGGCAGTCTGGGAAGAAAGGCTCACCACCAGTCAGGAGGCTTTGCGTGGCTCCCTGGCATCGCTCATGTGTTGCAGCCATGGTTCTTGCCACAATTCTACCCCAGGGCTTTGGCAGGTGGGCGCCACGGATGGGCTGGCACCACAGCTTAGACGCAGCGAGGTCCAAGAAATGCAGTTGGCCGTAACAAGTTGTCTTCTTCTAGCATGAGGGAGCAGCAGCAGCACCAGTCAAAAGTAATGTAAATAACCGGGACCAAAGCCGCTGTGTGGGCGTGATGGGCCCGTTTTCTCCGTACCCTTGTTGGGCTTTCTCAGGCAGCCTCAGAAACCTTGTGATAGGAGTTTTTCACATTTTATGCTCTTCTTTTTCCAGTCTTAAGGTTTTCTTTTTCAAAAAGAAAAAATGATGGAAAGAAGCACAAAATGTAGCAATCAGCACGATCAGTTACTTATCGGATATTGTCACGAGCAGCAAAAATTAATTACTTTTTAAAAGTAACTTTCCATGCTCTGCCTCTGATTTACAGAAGCAGTATGTTTGTTTTCTGAAATGGGTGCTGGAGCTTGAGCTGAACGAATCTGTGCTCTCAAATCCAGGTGGTGGGAGGAGATGTTACTGTTTGTTTGGTGGTGCAGAAGGAGGCCCTTTTCCGCATTAAAGCTCGGGCGCCGACTGGGCCCATTTCTCGAGATGCCGGATCTGGCCATCATGGCATGTGCCTTAGGTCCATCCTTTTTGGACTACTGTCATGCACTCTGCTTGGGGCTGCCCTTGAAGCGTGTTAAGCAACTTTAGTGAGTCCAAAGAGCTGCAGCCAGACTGTTAACTGGGGCAGGTTGGTGGGGACACGAGAGAGGTCCTTCTCCATGGCTTCCCCAGGTGCGGAGCTCTCTTCCCAGGGAGGCCAGAAGAGGCCCGTCCTTGTTGTCCTTCCACTGACAGGCTTTTAAGCAGAAAGTTTTTAAAGAATGGGCTAGCCGGTGCTGTACAACTGTTTTTGAGAGCTTTTTTCTTTTAAATTGCATTTTATTCTTTTAACTAAGGTGTGAATTGTTTTAGTACCATAAGTAGTTTAATTCTACTTTAATGTTCACTTTTTATATGTTTTTTATTGTAACATTATTCTTTTAAGCTGTGAGCCACTTTGAGCCCCTATTTTGGGGAAAATGCAGCAAATAAACAAATAAGCAAATAAACAAATAATTTGCCTATGCTCAGAAAAACAGGCTCTCTTCTTGAGCCTGAATGATGAAACAGGCATGGTGAGACTCAGCTCTCCTCCTTCGTGTCTGGCTGCCTGCCTGCCTCCCCACCTCCATCACATATGCCCGTGTGTCCCTTGAGTTTGCTTCCCTGTGGATCCGGCAGAGATTATTTATTATTCTTATAGTGCTTAAAATAAACGAAACGCTTTGCAGAAATTGAAACAGAGCCCCGTCCTCGTCCGAATGCTTACAGGGTAATTATTGAGAAGAGACAGGAGGGAAAAAGAGCCAAGAGGGAGATGCGGATAAACGGAACGTGTCATTTATACAAATGTAGCAGGTAGACAGCCCCTTCCTTTCTTAATTTATTTAAATAATAATTTCTAAAAAAGAATAAAAAAATATTAAGAAAGAGAAAGAGGAAAAGGTATTTTAAGAAGGCAGAGGAGAACAACCAGAGGAAAAAGGCATCCCAGAGGCGTCAAGAAGCAAGGAAGGGTAGGAGGAAAACATACACACACCCCTATCCACCTAGCTACCTACCTACCTTCCTGGCTTCACATTTTTCTAAACACCATTCGCACAGCTACTGACTGCCCTGTCCATCTTATTGACACAGAAGAGCTGGGGTGGTCACAATGAGCTGAGTGCTCTTGACAATAAGAGGTTCCAGCACAACCTGCAGCCCACAAGCCAGTGCCTTTCGGATGTGTTAGACACCGTTTCTGCAAGCTTCAACCTTTTGTTGTCCAAGGAAATAAATGGGTGTTGTAGTCCTCTGCGTCTATTGGGTGCCAGGTTAGTGAGGTTCAAGTTTAGCACCTTGTAGTCCTGAATGTGCTTTAGTTGCCCAGGTTGTTTTGAGTATATACCTGAGGGAAAGGCTGACTTGTGCAGTCTTTGAAAATATTTGCATTTGGAACTTACTCCATGCAAAATTCATATGTGGCCTTTTTTGTACAGAAGAGATCATTTTCTGTCCAGGAGACAGCATTTTCTTTTGCAGAAAATTCTATCTCTGCACAGAAATACTGTTTTTGTACAAAAATTGCTGTTTTCTAGGCATAAAACCCATTAATTAACTTCACATAGAATAAGTTCCACATTGTGAAAATTCTACTCAGTCTAGGAATTTTCTTCAGGGTTTCCCAGCACTTGAGAATCATGTTTTTCAACCATTTTTGAATATTTTAAAATGCTTCCCATCCTTTCTCTCTCTCTCTCTCTCTCGCTCTCTCAATCTTTCTCACAATCTCTCTCTCTCTCTTTCTCTCATTGTATGTACGAATATGCCACACATGTCTGAGGGAGTATGGGGGATAGAATGGGAGCCGTTCTGAGCGAGAGCAAGGTGAAGATCATGCTATCCTTCCTGGTGAATGCACCCTCTCTCTTCTTCCCTGCCTGTTTTTGCCAGATCATTGGAAATGCTAAGCAAATTCAATAGGGGGACTCCTGAGATTTTAAGCATATCTTTGAAGTGCTGAGATCTAGAAGCTTGCAATTTTGAAAGAGCGGGGGCTGAGATTCTCTGAAGGCTGAATTACGCCCTCACTGTTTCTGTAGATCTTCTGTGCAGACGCAGAACAGAGACAGCCTTCAACAGCCCTGCCTGAAATTGTAGCACGTGCACCCAACTAGCATTTTGGGTGTGGCTTTACGTGGCAAATTCTTGGTTCTTCCCAACTGGTCTAAGGCAGCACGAGGTCTCCCAAAAGAGCTCTTTGGGTTTTGCAGTCTTTTGCCTCTGCCTCCATGCATTCCGGCTGTTTGAGAGAGAAAGATGCTGTTTGTCAGATTTGCCTTTCAGCTGTTCCAGGAGGTTTTCAAAACCGGAATGTGGTTTGTTGAGGTGGCCATAAAGTTTGCAGGGCAAATTTGTGTGTGTGTGTGTATAAAATTGTTCTTAGAATTATAATATAAAAGTGCTGTAAGACACTATAACCCTTTCTTTAAGAAAAGAATTTAGAAGAAAAGAAGGATTGTAAAAATTATTTTATTTTATTCTCATACATCTTGGTATTTGAAAGAACTTAAAATTTGTTCTTAGCATTATAGTGCAAAAGTGCTGTTGCCTTAATGCACTAGAGCACTATAACTCTTTTCTATTTTGTAAGAAAATGGAGAAGAAAAGAAAAATACTTTTTGCTTCTGATGTGTCTTGGAATTAAAAAGAAACCTGCTCAAGGGTTGAAACCTGCTCCTGATGCTGGGAATGGCCAGGAAACAGTCCAAGACGATAAGAAGGCCTGCCTGCCAAGCCTCAGTTGCTGAAATTCCCTCTTCTGCGCAACCAGTAAAGGGACAGAGCCCTCTCCGGTTCTCTGCCTGGCGATCCTCACCGCCACTCATGCAGCCTTCCAGGAGAGGCGATTCACTGTCCCACTTTCTTGGCCAGGAAAAGGGTGGTTCCAGAGAGCAAAGGGCCACAAAAGCCTCATTTGAGACATATGCCTCCTGGGGGGGGGCACAATGCCCGTCCCAGCTGAGAGGAAAGGCAAGTGTGTGTGTGTGGAGGGGGATGGCCAGAAGAATATGGGACCCCATGTGCTGTGGAGGGAGGGATTGGAGCGGGAGGAGCTCTTCTCCTTCGTAACTCAGGAACCCAGTGGGGCCATCCCATGAAGCCGGACAGCAAAAGAGTCCCAATGGGCGAAAGGCAGGACGTCTTCGCACAGCAGGGGCTGAAAGGTGGCATTGGGGTCTGGTAGATGTGGTGGGGATGGACCAGTTCATGGGGAAAGAGATTCTGCCAGCCAGTGCAGTGCCCATCTTCTCCCTACTCACTGCCCTCCAGATCCGTTGGACTGCAACCTCTAACATCTCCAGCGAGCATGGGGGTGTGGCCTAAGTACTTTAGCCGGAGCACACCAGGAGGAGGGAGCAGGTAGGGAAACAGAGCTTTGAGCCAAGACGAGGCCTTTTCTTGCCTTCTTAATCTCTTCTCCTCCGAAGAAATCCAAAACTCTTCTGTCTTCTTCTCATTTACTACTATCAAGGTGTCTCACGCACAGCTTAGAAAAAGCTCCTTCCCTCCCCACCAGTGGCAGCTTCCAGAATCTGTTGGCCAGCATGACCACAGTTTGGGTCCAGCGTAGTACTGGCCCCGTGAGCTGGCCTGGATGATCTGGATCAGCAACCCCATAGCTGTGACTGACCATGCTAGCTGGGGAATTCTGGAAGTGGTAGTCCCAGAAAGTAACTTCTCCAAATCCTGGCACAGGTTGTTTACCCTGTTGCTCTGCCAGGGGCTCTCCAGGTAAGTCTTGACTCGGTTGGCAGCCTGGGTGTCCTTTGCTATCGATGCCAGCGGCTGAAACCAACCATGTCCCTCTTAAGAAGAGACATATCTGTCTTGGGGAGGCTGCGTTTCCTGGGGGAGAATCCAGCGAGTTCTTGTGGGTGAGGCCAATAGGACCACCTGTCCTTCTCTCCCTTTCTCTTTCTCTCTCTCCCACGTACAGTCTCCCCTTTCCTGCCTACCCGCCCCTGCCATGCACGCTTATGAAGCTCCGTGGCCTCTTTGTTGGTGGTGCAGCAGGGGCAGAGGTGCAGAGACAGTCTTCTTAGGTGGTGGCTCTCTGCCTCTGGCCTTCCGAGTTTTGGGACGTCAGCCCCTAAAGAACTTGGCTGTGAGGCCGATGTGGTTGCAGCCAGGCTCTGAGTTTTGAAAGGCTACTGGCCAAGCTGGCTGGGACCTCCTGGGAGTTGTAGTCACAGTAAAATGAAACAAAGGAAAGGAAAATAAGAATTCCAAGCTCTGATTTATGGACTGTAATGCCAAGAAAGTACCTGACAAATAGCTGTGTTTAAGCTTTCCCTGGTAAACAGAGAAGCTTCAAACCATTGCTTGCAAAGATGGTATGTTTCGGCTAACCAAAGTTAACAACCACAGTTTAGGGTTCCGTTGACACACTAAACAATGTTTGACCTAAGGCGGAGTCAAACAGAAATTTCCAAATTCTTTACAGCTCTTGTGAATCAGAGAGGTGGGTACATGGAGTTGCTCCAGAAGCTCTATGGGTCACTCTCATCAGGCTAAAACTGTGGCCTCGCATAGGTATGGGGATCTTGTGGCCCTCTAAATGTTGTTAGTGTACAACTCACGTCATCCCTGACCATGGACTGTGCTGGTTGGGGCCGATGGGGATTTTAGTCTACAATCCCCATCGGACTAAGTTTGTGTATTCCTGAGTAGCCGAAGGTCCACGCTTGGCTGGTGAACAGAGAGGCTACTGAAACTTCACCCGAAGGAAAATTGGTGGTGTTCCTGTGCAAAATCCAGTGTCTGGAGGAAGCCTGATACGAAGACTGTGATCTCTCTGGGGAGCTTCTGCGTCTTCAGAGATGGTCACCAGATTTTATCAGAAGTGACATATGAAGCCTGGAAGTTTTTGGAGGTTTCTTCACAGATAAGAAGTCTTTGAAATTATGAGAAAAGCCAGAAGTTTCGACTCAGCTGACAAAAGTTGGCAAAATTTTTGCCCATCTCGTCACTGGAGATCTAGCCTTGGATAACAATATAGTCCAAGTTTGGGGGGAAAGTTCCTTTTTTGGTATGCCAGCTCCCAGACCTGTCAGTGGCCATGCTGTTGGGGGGATTCTGGGAGCTGCAGTCCCGAAAGTAACTTTCTCAAGGTTTGGGTGTAGCCCCTGAGGTGTACCTGTGAACATTCATGTGGAATGAGCCATTACAGGGATGGGAAGAGAGAATAGCCAGCCATAGGTCCCCTTCTCTTCCCTGCTCAAAAACTTCCCCTGCCTCCTGCCACTGTACCCCCGGCTCACCCCACAACCTGGCATGTTCGCTCCCTGCAACCCCCCAACTGCCTGCTGCTCCCTGCTCCCCCTCCTGCCCTGCTCCCTGCTCCCCCGGGAGCACACTCTAATAATGTATTTGATCGACTGGCGGCTGCGGACAAGCGATTATTGTCTTGTAGGGAGTCAAAAGTATTGATCGGGGGAGAAATATGAGCAGCGCGATGGAGCTGGCGCGTCACATACAATAACCACAACCCCGGGGGAGCGCCCGCGACACCGGCCGTCTCCTCTCATTACTACCCGCCTCAGCCAGCCACGGGAACAGGGAGACAGGGATTGGGCCGGGCGGCTCGGTTCTTGCCCCTTGACGCTGACACCCCAGCCCCCTGGCTCCTCTAGCTACCCATAGGGTCCTTGCATGCCACCTCAGCGGGCAGGGCAGGGTGGGTTGGGATGGGGTAGCATGGCTGGCTTCTTAATGAGCCTCTCTGCCACCAGCAGTAGCAGCCCACAGCCCCCGGAACTGCAGTTTCAACATGTGGCTCCCCTCCGGTTGGCTCTGGTCCAGCTGAGCGAGGTGCCAGCACCCCGAGTGTCCTGTTGCCCCCCCGCTTCTGACCTGGATGTCTGGTGCCCTGGTCTCAGGGCTTCAGTGGCATGGTGTGAGGAGACAGACTCTACACATGTTCAGAGGCACCCTGAACTTTGTGTTGAAGGGAAGGCCTGCCCGCTGGAGATCACACACCTCACAGCCCGGGCCTTTAATCCTCATGTCTGTCACTGAGACTCAGTACCTTTCTGGTGCACTGCCCAGCACTGTTGTGGATCTTGTTCCACTCTTTGTCCTGTGACTAAAGAGCCAAGGAGCCGACCTGAGCACAGGGGGAGTGTCTCCGCTACAAAAGCTGAGCTTAAAAATAAATTTGAGAACAGTCCTTCCCAAGAACAAGACTCCGGCTTCTTGCTCTTGCACATCAGAGACAGCCAGCCAGGGGTGCTTGGAACCTCAGGCCTGAGTCCCTTAAGTTCAGGAGGACTTAACAGTTCAGGACTGGGTCACTAAATTCCTAGTTTTGCCCTTAACTAAAATAGCCCCTGCTCCCTTTTTGCAGAGTTAATCTGTTGAGGAACGATGTGGTATTTTAAACTTTGCCCAGAAGTTCTTATGTTTTGTTGCTGCTGTTGTTGAGTTGATTGTTCACAACAGCCTTGTGAGGCACGGTGTAGTTTTCTCTTTTTCCACAGAAGCTGAACTCCTTGCTCAGGGTTCATCTTCCATTAACCCACACCTCTCAGCTCTAGCTCCAAGCTGCTGGGCCTTTATGAAGCCAATTGGGTGGGTGAAATAGAGAGACCTGCCCTGTATGGAATCTCCCCTGCCCAGTACTGGCTGGCAGCGGTCCTTGGGGGACTCGGGCACCAAGGAAGGTGGCATGTTCTGTTTGCCAAAGGACACCCTCTTCTTTCTGCCAGCCTAAACTCAGCCTCATCCATGGCAGGGGACCCTTGTGGCCCCTTCCAGCTTTGAGACCCTCAGTAGTTGCTCTCCCGTGCTTGCAAACTCCTGTACACCCAAGGAGACCAAATTGCTCCATGTGTGCATGGTTTTCTGAACAAGGGTGGATTTTACCTTAACTGGGTAAGAGCCAAGGCAAACAAAATGATTATAAACTGTTGCATATCTTCTTGCCTCTTGACACCTGAGTGCTTTTTGGAGGGGATGTGGATTGCAGGATTAGCATTTTTGATGCTGTGTGTGTCTGTGAGAGAGGTTGCTTTATTGGCGTATTTCAAGGCCCAACAACTGACAGACCCTGATCAAAACCCTGCCCTCCAGAGGGGGGAAAAGTGGAGCGCAGACTGAGCTGGGTGTGGGGCTTTGGAGCCTGGCCTCTTATTAGCCAACATCTACCTCACAAGCAGCCCTCTGGAGGAACTAGTGACTGACCTTGGCTGTGTACATGCTCACACCCCACGCAGGGCCTGTGGCATTACATGACTTCATTCTGAGTTTGGCAAATAAATGATCTCAGGTCCAGCTAATCAGGTTTCTGATTACGCGTACTGCTGGCTGCTTGACCAAAATACGTGGCAGTGTGAGTAGCACTCTCTGGGTGCAAAGACATTTCTCTGTGTCTCTGTGTGTGTCCGTGTGGCATGTTGGAAGTGAACGTGAGTGCCATGATCACACGTAGGAGTCTTCTAGCCTGAAGGTGGTGGTGATTATGGACTGTGCAAGATTGCACGGCTACAGGTGAGCGCCAGAATTGGTGGCGCTCTGCTACCCCCCAGTGGCAAGTGTGCAGAAATGCCGGTCCGGGCACTCGCTTCCATCCGGATGCTTCCCACTGCTGGGTGCTTGCTTATGAGGCGTTTATGGTGGAAAGCACCCAGTTCCATTCAAGTCCAAGCCTTCGACTTCATGAGGGCTTAGTCTAGCAGGGCATTTTGAACGCTCGTACTCAGCTGTTGTGCAAGTAAAATAATACCAAAGTGCTTCTGAGCATGAAGAGAGAGCATTTCCCCTTTGTACTGATTAACACCAGAGATGCAAGTCTGCTTATTTTGCCCTTTCATGCAAGGACAAATAAATAAAGCAATTTGCTCTCTGCTATGCAAGAACACAAAAGCTTCTGTGCAATTTTTGAGCACTATTTGTACTCTGGGACTTTGTTGAGGAAAAGTCATTTGCACGAAAGGACTTCTTTTTTGCCTGGTCAGCGAGCAGAGTGCATTTTGTGCAAAATACAAAGGTTTTTTTTCCTGTGCAGCAAGCAGGGTGCATTTTGTGCAAAATACAAATGTTGAGTTTTTGCACAGAACACACATGCAGGAAAACCAGGTCTGCTTTTTCTGTGTCAGAATCTCTGGGTTTATGCAAAATCCTGCGCAGGAAAGCTCTTTTTGTGTTTTGGGTCAAATGAATTTTCTTCCACAAAGTCCCAAAATGTGAAGAACTCTTTTTCCATTGTTTAGTGAGCATGAAGATATTAATGGGCAGTTTTCATACCCATCACTATCAATTGGCTGCAGTTGGACCCCTGGTGGATTGGGCCCCAGGGTTTAACACTCCTGCGGTTGCACGGAGGAACAGAAGGGTAGAGTCTGGTTGGTGGGGTCACCAGTCCGCCTGCAGCCAGGGCAAGGGGAGCTCTGGGCTGAAGCCTCTGCAGGGTGCCCTATGCTCTGTCATGAGTTGTAGGGTTCACCTGGAGTGAAGACTGTTTCTTCAGTTCAGGAAAATGTCTTTACAGATATGGATTCATGCTGTGCAATTATAGCCCTTGGATCCCACTTTAACGGCTATGACTCTGTCCTTCAGAATCCTGGGACTGTTAGTTTATTGCAGGGACTTAGAATGCTAAGGAGCTCTTCCAAGGCTGCTGCTTAGATAAGTGAACTCTAGCACCACATTCTCTAGCAAAGAATGATGACCACCTCCTCACCAAACTACAGATCCCAGGATTGCATAGGACAGAGCCATGATACAAGCAGTGCAGAGATGCTCTCAGGTGCACTGGAGGTGGCAGGGCCGTGGGCAGGGCGGGCTGTTTGGAGACCCTGAAAGGGCTGCTTGTCTGGTTGAGGAGTGAGGCCCCAAGGTTGGGGGTGGCCTGAAGGACTTTGGGGTGCTGGGGATAGTGCTGATGGCGGTGGTATCCTGCGGCTCCAGGCCCCAGGGCATGTGCTGGGGGCTGGGGAGTAGGCATTGGGGCCTCACTCTTTCTGCTTCCCAGGAGAAAGACTGTTGGTCCCAATCGTCTTTGCGTAACTGGCTTGACATGCGGGCGACACCTTTGCATGCAAGTGTGGGGTGCGGAGGCCTCGGCTGTGTGCCTTGGCGTGGATCCCTCGCACCGCGGCTGCACTGGGTATAGGGGAGGAGCACTTACACTAGAATCCTTGGCGCGCGGCAGCAACAACAAGCACGGACACCTGTGGGTACAAAGGGCAAGAGAACGTAGCGCCCACGCACATGTATTTGCTGTGTGCCAGTCCTTGCAGCAGCACTGTTCATTCTCCCCGCCTGCATGCGCGCGTGCACACGCACACACCCTGCCATGGCTCCTTCCTCCCAGCTGCTTCCTGCCACATTCACTGCTCTTGCTTCTCAAGAGCCGGGGACTCCCCCAGACCTGCCCCAGAGACAGAGGCCCTTCCTCGTCCTGCCAGCCATCCTTCCCTTCTCTGGAACACACACCATCTGTCAGCTGCCTCTGCAGGCAGGCGAGCGGGCCAGCCTTCCTCCTCCTCCTCCTCCTCCTCCTCCTCCGCCCTTGCCCTCGTCCCAGACGGATCCTAGCCATGGTGAACTCAGGCCTGTGGGCAACAGGTAAGCAGCCACGGCTGTGCCTGCCCAGCTCCTTGAGTCCGGGGCTCTTAGCACGCTTTCCTTCCTTTGGTGGCTTCCTTTTGTGGGCTTCCTCCTGTACACACATTGCTGGTTTCCACCTACCTTCTTTTGTGCCAGAGTAATTGCTGGCGGTTGCATTGCCACATCTTTGCTGGAGGTGGAGGGTCCGTTGTGGGGCAAAGGTGCCGCTCAGCATGGCAGGCAGACTCCATCCCACACCTGGCTTCAGTTCCAGGGGTCTTGGCGCCCGCTTGAGGATTCTCCTGTGGCTTTGCAAGTGTTGCGGGACAGCAGAAACGGTCCTGTGCCACCATCCGTTGTGCCTCGGTCACACCTCGCACCTTCTTTTAATCAAAGAAAGGCTGGCCCTCTCTGGTGTGGAGCTCAGTGCAAAGGGGAAGGGAGTGGAGGGCAGATTTGGAGAAAGGGAGAGTACATGGATGGAGGGTAATGGGGTGGGGGTGGGGGGAAGCATCCAATGACACCCCCTTGAAAGGAGAGGTTTTTGAGACGTATGGAGGGGGGCCCCATGTTGGTTTCTCTGCAGCAGAACTTCAGTACCAAAGAGCTGCGTGCTGGGCAGAACCCTCTTTCACGAAGATAGGGCTGGGCCTGGGAGCCCTCTCCAATTTCTGCATGTCATTCAGTTGTGGAAATGTACGTAAGCTCTGCTTTAAAAAAAGGAAAGAAAGAACATTGCTTACTTGGGAGAGCAGGTCAGGGCCCCCAGCTTTTCATCTCCCCACTGCGGTGGCTGTGCCTGTGCAAGCAGCTCACTACACAAGTCATGTTTGTTTCCTCTCTGTGAAAAGCTTCCCTTCTTGAATTCAGTGTACCAGGCACCAGATCACAGGAGGGAATCATGCAGCCCTCCAGATGTTGCTGGACAGCAACTGTCAGCTTCCCTCACCGTTGGTGATGCTGGTTGAAGCCTGCTGGGAGCTGCAGCCCAACAACATCTGGAGGAAGACTGCAGGGCTCCCATCCCTGACCCAAAGGAATGAGCAGGACGGAGGCAGGGAGGAGAGATGGTGCTCAGGCTGCCCCCCCCCCTGTGCTGGTTCCCATCTGGCAGGACAAGGGGGGCAAGAGCACCTCCCAAGGTTGCTTTTGGGCCCTGGCTCCTCAAGGCTCTTCAGATGACACTCCTTTCCAGCCCTACCGCTTGGTAAAGTGGTTTCCCAGTCACGTCCAGTCTGGGGTCTCTTTTGGCCACCTGTGCAGTTCTCCAGTGGTTCTGGGCGGAAGAGCTCCCACCCCTCCTGGCCTGCTCCTCAGGGCTGGCCAGATGCAAAGGCAGGCAGGGCTCCTGCCTTTCTGTTCATCGTTCTTAGCAGGAGAAGAGGAGAGGGGCAATGGTGTATTTTTCTCTGAAACTGTTGCTGGGCACAGGAGCTCAACCTTTGTTTGCGTCTGGCCAGGGTGTGCCTTTGAGGGAGGCATTGCCCCACCATAAGAATTAATGACACCCCCCTCTGTGAAGTTGTCCTTCTGTTCCCACATTTTGAGCACAGCAGAAGGCGAGACACTGAAAGTCATCCCCACCAAGAACTCTTTTATTTGCTGTGCGTGCTTCCCCCTGCTCCCTTGGCCTGCTGCCTTTTCTCTCCATGCCAAGGTCTATTTCTCACTGAAGTTTGAAGTTATGGCCATGCCAGCAATTTGGGGACAAAAGGAAACTTTCATGGGAGGGAGAATTCTTATAGGGGGGTGATGCCCTTGTTCTGTGCCACTGCCACTGCCGCCTCCTCTTCCCTCCCTTCCTCTTTGTCCCTGTATGTGTCCCCCTGTACCTGCCCACCCCAGCCCTGGGTAGCTTTGCCTCCGTGGCCCACTGCGTGGGGAAAAGTGGGGAAAAGACAGAGGAACCGGGCCAGCTGCTCTGCTGGTGCTGCTGGGTGGGAGGAACCCTTCCCGGAGCTGCCAAAATGGTTTCTGTGTGTCTGTTTTTAGCCAGGCTTTCAGTAAACTGGAAGCTGTTTTTAAAGCATCTAAAAATGTGAAAGGGAAGCAGAAGTGAAAGAGACAAAGGGGTGGCCAGCAGTTTGGAGGAGGAGGAGGGGAGGGGAGGGAGGCTGGCCAAGCAGCACCTCAGGTCCTGCGAGAGGGCCCCCCACCTGACCCCTGGCCCCCAGGGGCCTCCTGCACCTGGGGAAAAGGAAGGGGCACCTCTCTCGGGGAAGACGAACCCCTCCAGGTCTGGCTTTGCTAGTTTGCTGTTCATCTGCCTCCAGATGGCTTTGGCTGATGGCGCCCCTCTTACTGAGGGACCTCCAAGAGCCCCTCGGCCACCGCGGCCCTGCTCAGGTCTTGCAGCCTCAGGGCAGCAGCTGTGGCATCTGTCCACCTATAATGTGGCCCTCCTCTTTTTCTGCTGCCTTCTTCAGCAAGCATTATCGTATTTTCCAGCGAGTCACGTTTTCTCATGATACCCTCAAAGCACAACAGCCTCAGTTGGTTGTTTTGGTTTGGAGTGACAGCTCTTAATGGCTTTCAGACCTGTCTTTTTGGCAGCCCACATACCTACAGAACTCTTTCAAATGAGTCAATTCTGTTCTTCTCAGCTTTCTTCACTGCCCAACTTTCACAGCCATACGCAGAAATCAGAAATGCTGTGGCATGGACTGTCCTGACTTTGATATTCAGCGTCCTGCCTTCGCCCTTGAGAATCTTGCCTGGTCCCTTCACAGCAACAGCTGTTCTCCCAGGTCTCCGTCTCCTTCTGATCTCTTGGCTCCTTTCTCTGTTTTGGTTAATGATGAAGCCAAGCTTTAGGAAATCTTCCCCAGTCACAGCATTTACAAGCTGGGAAAAATCCAGGGGAGAAAGTTTGGTGCAAATTCTGTGCAGTTCATCGAAGCCAGAGGCGCTCTTTAGGAGTCTGGGCTTGTGGAGAACTGTAGAGCCACCGCGTTCTTTGATCGTTCTTGCTCCTGCCTCTGGATCACGGTTGATGGGGCTTTTTCTGGTATGCAGGTAAATGCTGGGAAAGGCATTACTCACAGGAGCGGAACCAAGGGGGCAAAAGACAACCCTTCTTCCTCAGAGCCACAGGCTGGCACCTTGTCAGACCCAGCCACCTTCTCTAGGCCAATGTACTGCATGAGACCCACTCTTCAGTGTTCCACCCTCTCCGTGTTTCTGCTCATTTATTTATTTTTAAAAACCTTCTTGTACTTTATCTTTCTCTTCTGTCTCTTCCTCCTCACCTCCCCTGCCTCAGTTTCTCTGCTTCTCTCTCTTTCTCTTCATTACTTTTCTTCTAAGAAAAAAAAATCCATAGGAAACAAAAATACCTGCAGTGCCAGTGGTCTGACCCACTTTAGGCCAGGGTGCCACCCAGTCACGTGTCTGGGCCCTTCCCTGATCCATTTAAGCAAACTGTCTTGCTGATCTTTAGGCCACCTTTGAGAGTCAAACCCTCCTAATACACAAAAATAAAGTCTGGAAATTGTTTTGGTACGAAGAACCTATTTTTCATTCAAAAATGCTGTTCCTGGAACCAAATGTATTGGAGAGGTTTTTGAGCAAAACTATAATTTTGTATATAAATAAAGTCTTATGTGTTTTTCTGATTTTGTGTGTGTGCTTTCATACAAAACACCACAAATTTCATGCAATTTTCATGTGTATTTCTAAGCAGAATAATTTCTTAAAGCAATTTGGGATGTATGAATATCAGGCAAAAAGTGCTCAGATTCTGGTCTTTGTGTTGTTCTTTCTGACCAGATTTCCCCAGTGTTGGGAAATCCGTTTTTTTGGTTGTAAATGAATAACAGTGGATAATCTCTCCATCCCCACCCCATTTCCCCCACCCCACGTGTTTGCAACTGGCACGAGGTGGAATAAACGTTCTCCTTTCTCTGTGCCATGGTAGGGTGCTATCTGGCAGATGGTCATGCTGGCTGGGACGTTCTGGGTGTCCAAAACTGAGAGAGGCGCTGGGGTGACTGACACACACTTGGCTTTTATTTTCAGACGTGATGCTGTTCAAACCTGACTGTATGGGAATTAACAGAGTTGCGTCACTTTAAGCCTCTGGTGTCCCTCGTTCCCTTCAGGACCTTTGCCACTGATTGCTACCCCTGCTCTTGGGCTAACCTTTTCCATTGGGCTCAACGGGCATCTTTTTATTTTTTCTTCTTCTCTCTTTTCTTGTAGAAGTAAGAATGTCTAAGCCCCTGGAGCTGGAGAAGGCACGGCTGGAGCTGCGAGAAGAGCACACAGGTAGCAATGCCTTCTGGGAGGGAAAGCGGATCCATTTATCCATGTGGCTCATTAACTAATGAGATGAGCGAGAGGAACTGGGCACTGGGGAGTGGAGGAAGAGCTGAGGAAGCGGGCACACTGAGGGAGGAGGCATGGCCACTTGCTAAATTGTTTCATGGGCCAGTTTGCCTGTGAGGGCAGGAAACTCTCCCAGCCCTCCTGGTGTTTTCATCTGCAGCCCACGGCCGACACAGAGATTGCGGGGTGTGGGTCCCCAGACAGTTGGGCAGCAAGAGATTCCCCCAACTTTGCCTCAAGGGAAAGAAGGAGAGGCACCTCACTCTGGGAAAAGTCCCTCCGTTGTGTGCAGAAAAAGGATGTAGCTCTGTGGGGAGGCAAAATGAGGGCACTGACTCCCCCGCAAAAAAATTCTGTCCCCTCCCATGAAGTTTTCCCTCAGTCTCCTAATTCTAGCATTGCAGAGAGTGAGACATGAAAATGGTTCCCACCTGGAACTCTCACATATGCTCTGATCACATTCCCTGGGCCATTCTGTGTGCCTCTTTGCTCTGGATGGCTAGACTCTATTTCTAAATGCTCAACAGAAGTTTTAAGTTACTGCAATGCTAGGAATTTGGGGACTGAAGGGAAAAAAATCATGTCAGGGCAGACTTCTTATTTGGGGGAGTGCAATGTCTTTATTTTTCTCCTCTCCATAGCTGCAACCCATGGCACAAAAGAGAATATGTTGCCTCATGCCAAAACAAGATACATGTACAGCCTATGAGTCACTGAAGATGAAAACTCATGCCACAAGAATAGGTTATAATATGAAAATATGTATAAATACGAAATGCAAAATAGAATAGCAGAAAAAACAAATCAGTTAAAAATGCCATTCATAAAATAAAATCTTGCTTCTTTAAAATATACCAGAATTGTCAAAAACACAAGCATTATTCCTGTGGTTTTTAGCTTGGGAAAGTTACTTTGTGGGGCTATAGCTCCCTACTGTAGTGCCATAAGAAACCTCATGGGTTAGGGCTGAAGTCCCACCAACTGCTGCAGAGAATGTTACAGGGGCTCCTGAGGAGAAAAGGAGAAGAAACCAGCTTGCCAGGCTCTGGGATGTCTGCGTGTCTGGGATGCCAGTGGGGTGAGGAATGGGGATCTAGGGAGGAGGGTTTGGTACAGCTGCAAGTGGGGATTTCTTAGATCTGCTTTTTAAGACAGCTTTGTGATGAGTCTGTCTTCTTTGGTCTAGATACAGAAAGAAATGGACCTGACACGAACCACCAGGTGAGAAAAGTTGGGCAGAAGCCAGAGGTATAAAGTGGGGTAGGGAAGACATTGTGGCAGAGCTGTGGGTCAGCCTCCTCATTTCCTTCCTCTCTTTGTTCCTCACAGACCCAGCAGAGCAAACCTTCCCCATTCTCTCCATCCCCAACCAGCACCGGCACCAAGGTAAGGGCTAGTCTCCCTGCCCCCTGCAATCCTCTTACCACTCAGTTGGGATCCATTTCTCTGCCAGCTCTGAAGGACGGTCCCATGGATGGGAGGAGTCTCTCCCTCGCATGTCCAAACAGCCATCTTCAACATTGTTAGCAGGCAGGGGAAAGGCAGCCCTATCTGACTGTAGAATCCTTTTTGCTCCGTCATCGTGACCAGGGAGCTGGAGCCAGATCTGGTGGCCCCCCTCTCTTTGGAGAGCATCTTACCTGTGTTATCCCACTATGGAATCAACTTCCAGAGTGGAAGAGGACTCTGCAAAGAGGGAGAGCTAGTTCCCGTTAATTTGCTGCAGATAAGTGACGCCCCTCCCTCCCCATAAGGACCAGCTCCCAGCCATCTCTGGGGCCTACAGTCCACTCTGAAGAGGAGGCGTTCTCATATTCATCCTCCAGGTATTCTCAGGGGAGTCCCTACCAAGAGGAAGGCAAACCACTGTCCAGATATCATCAACGGGATGGGTGAGCTCTAGTGGAAGAAGTTGGAAAGGCAAGGCAAAGCCAAATGGCCGTTGGCAGGCTTAACCAGGAAAGGCCCTTCTGCTTGGGGTTCTTCTCGTAATGTGGAGGTTTGGGGATCGTTATGGGGTGGCAAAGCCGGAGGCTGTGGCTGTGTTCACCAGAGTCCCTGTCCTCTGGGCACCAGCCATAGTGCCCAGGGCCATGAGAGCGTGACCTTGGAACAGAGTTCCCACTCCGTGCCCTCTTGGTGGTTTGACAGCAACGCACCTCAGACCCCACTGAACACGGCCCGTCGTGAGGAGCCAGGGGGCTGATGGCCAAGACA
Organism: Iguana delicatissima; assembly: GCA_948472985.1. NCBI lineage: Eukaryota > Metazoa > Chordata > Lepidosauria > Squamata > Iguanidae > Iguana > Iguana delicatissima. The sequence goes on from CAOKZL010000856.1 coordinate 485,047, forward strand.
TCTGGAACAGAGGGGCTGGAAGGGGTCTACCCAAGAGGGATCTAGTTCTGCCCTCCCTTGGGGGGCTATCCTCCCAACACCCAAAGGCAGTCCATGAGGCTAGGGGAGAGCAGACGAGGAAGATCCGCTTGAGGGCTTTCCCTGCCTGCTTCTGACCACCTAAATGTTGTCATAGTGGCTGAAGGTGAGACAGAGTCCTACCTGTTCCTTCTGGAAAGGAAGAATCTAATACGTACGGGAAGAATAATGTCTTTTCTAAAAAATTACATTTATAGCTCATTCTATCTTTGGACGGTGGCTCAGATAAGTCTCTCTGGCCAGCACCCACTGTTTCTTTCATCTTTTCTTCTTCCAATTAAGAATCTGTTAAGGAGGAAAAGATGAAGTGGCTGCACAGGGCCTGCCTTTTGATTAGGAGCGCTGGGAGCCCCCTCACAAATGTGTTTGTTTCCTAAACTTTAGTGCACAAAGGAAGCCTGCAAACCCTGTTTTTGTTCAGAAACTGGAGCTGCAAAATTATTAAAGATTTTTGGTTGATTAATCACCTGCCTTTTGATTAATACATCAAACTGAAAAAGATTTGCATGTTACTCAAACCACCATCTTCAGATGGGAGAGGAGGTATCAGATAACAGGCCCAGTCTTAGCACTTGAAGTGAACCAGGAGTTGCGCCCTCTCCTGAAATGTTGCAAAGAAATCTAGGTTGCATCTCTTGGATGGCAAGCCCTTGTTGCCCAAACAACTGCTTCGGTTGCCCGTGTGGTAGATCCAGAGGGAAAGATCAAAAGTGTGTGTATATGTGTGTGTGTGTGTGTGTGTGTGTGTATGAAAATGGAAAAGGCTAGGTGGAACAGGGGTGGGTGGAACAGGGTAGTGAGCTGCTTTGCACTTCTGTTATCAGTCTGGTAGGAACTCATGAATCAAAGTTGGTTTTGGGGGGAATTCCCTGTGTCCCGGACCAGCAGCAAAACAGGAAGCCAAGAAGTGATGTGTCACAGAGATAGCGGCAACTTCCAGGGGTCAGTGGGTGGGAAGCTGCTGTCTTGCGTTGTTCTTTGTTCCTCCATGTGGCCCACAGCAACAGAATGCATGAAACGTATGCAGGAGGCCCTTACTCAGCACAGTGACAGCGTTTAGGGCTCTATCACACACGGCCAGTAAATCGCCATTACAGCAGGAGAACAAGCGTCTTTGACTGGGACTTATCACATTACCTTTTTTCTCTTCTGTTGTTCTCCCAGTGGGGTGGGAGACTGTTTGAAAAAATGTTTCTTTTATAAAGAACCTCATTAAAAGATTGCTTGTGTTAGCAAAAGGGATGCTGTCCAAATGGTCTCGCATCAGTAGAACAGCAGAAGAGGAACAAGGTAATATGATTAAGTCCCAGCCAAAGACACTTATTACTCTACTGTGATTGTGGTTTATTTGCCTCGTGTGATAAAACTCTTAGTCTGCCCCAATGTGTGTGTGTTTGGCTTAGCACATAGCACCCCCCACAGCCTTCACCAATGCTCCTCAGCCCTGCAAAGCCCCCATCCTCTCCCTGCATCTCTGCATCTTACAAGCTTAAATACAGGCACGCGTAAGACCTGATCTTTCTGGTCCCAACAGGCTCCGTTTGCCCCACAGAAGCTCTTTTGTAGAGGAGCTGCTTCCTCTTGAAGAGTTTCTCACGGGCTGATGACTCAGGGCCTTTTCACTAAGTCCAGACGGATGCCAGTCCTGGCTTTTGGACTCTCAGTGTAGTCAAATGGACACAGGCAGATTAATTAATCAGTGAACTGCATGAATCCCAACAAGTTACTCCAAAGAAAAAAAATAAAACAATCCACAAACACATTATCCTTTGCAATCCCAGATATGTTGAATTCTTCTAAGTCTTTTCTAAACTTTGATAAGATGTCTAGGGATTTTTCTTCTTTTTTAATTCAGGTATTTTCTGGTATTGGGCAGGGTAATAAAATTGCTGGGATACTGAGGTACATATTAACTTCCTCTTTTTTAAAAAAAAATCACTTTTGTCACAATCTGAATGTCAAAATTGCTTGTAGCAGTGACTCTTCTGAACCTTTTCATAAAACTTTTGAATGGGAGAAAGGATGCACAACAACAGTTTCTTCACTGCATATCCCAAGATTCCAAAGGACAAAGCTGCGGCAATTAAAGTGGAATCAAAGCGCTATAACTGTGTAATGTGAAAAGACAGAGATGATGCCAACCATGGAGATGGGGAAGAGAGTGGGAGGAAAGTGCCACCGAGCCTCTCTCGGAAGTGATCCTGGAAGAGGGCGGAACGGCCTTCCTCACGTGCAACAGAGCAGGAAATAAAGGGAGCCATTGCCATTCTCTTCTGTCTTCTCTTCTCCCAGCAGATCAAAGCCGAGGACCCCACAGAGATGCCTCCAACTCCGGCTCCAGCCCCAGCCCCCGCTCCGCCCCCGGCTCAGCAAACGCACCTGCCCCAGGCCCAGCTGATGTTGGCTGGCAGCCAGCTTGCTGGGGTAAGTAGGGGGGCCCTGGAGCAGAAGGACAAGCTTCTGGGGTTCAGCCAGAGCTGCTTGTGGGGTGGGGGAGCTTGGTGAGAAAGAAGGAGGGGGCTTTGGGGTCATTTTTATTTACTTTTTCTGGCAACAAAACCCCTGAAAGCCGTTTCACCCCCCAGGACTGTTGCTGGATCAGTGAAAGAAACAGGGCTGGGCTCCCTCTCTGGTGGGCTGAGAGGCTCTTGAATCCCTCTTTCCTTCCCTCCATGGCAGGAGGGGTTCCATTTCCAGAGAACTGTTCCATGCATGATGCAGTGACCAATCTACACTATTTTTTGCTGGGAGTGCAACTCCTAGAAGACACATTGCTGGGAGTTCTAGTCGGAGGCATGGAGCCACACGCCAGAATTAGAGCTACCTGCTCCCACTTCAGCTGCCATGGCTGCATCCTACAGAACCCTGGGATTTGCAGATTGGTGAGGTGCCTCCCCTGAGTGACAGTGCTGGAGCTTTCTTTCGGAGAGTTCAGAGTACCCTTGACCAGACTACAAACCCCAGGATCGCCTAGGATGTAGCACGGGGTGGTTAATGTGGTGCTATAAATGGATAGTGTGGACACATTCCAGAAAAGTAGCATTTACAAGCTCTGTCAGGCAGAGTGACGCAGCGGAGAGCCTTTCGGATGAGCATCCCTGTTAGTCAGATGGTCTGCCTTCCAAACAGTGGTTTGTTACACTCATGTTTGAGAGGATTAGTCGTGCATGGATGGCAGGGTGGGTAATGGAACGACTTAGCATACTCTTAGGGACACCTGAAAAGGCTTTTGCCCCAAGGTAGCTGCAAAGTCTGTGTGTGGTGGAGGCACCTGGATGTTCTTGGTTATCCTGGACCGGCCTCTTGAAGAGCGCTTCTGACCTCCAGACCCCATCAGCCAGGGGGCTTGGGTCCTCTCTATCAGAGGTGCCTCATTCAGGTCTGACCCTGGACCAACACTTCAGGGGAGCCAAAGAAAACAAGGAGGAAGTAGTGGGCAGAGCCCCATTTCTCCTTCAGTCCCCTGTTTATTTTGCCCTTTGTGATGCTACAGAATTTGAGAGGAAGAGGCAAGGTGGGAGGCAGGCAGGCAGTCTTCTTTTTGAAACTCGGGGGATCTGATGTGGACCCTAAAAAGGACGAGGGTGAAGTGGATAGCTTTGGAGCTGCACCCCTCACCCTGCCCCTGAACACTGAGCCACCTTTGTGGTGGGTGGAAGTCTGTGGAGGAAGGAGGTGCTGCGGAGGGGCTGGGTGTGACCGGCCAAGATCCTTTGCCTGCTCTCCACCCCATCAGACTCAGCAGACACCCCCGGCCCATCCATGGCACTCCATTCCTCCTCTGCCTTGGAGAAAAGCAGTGAGCGACTCCAGCTTTCCCTGGCCCTGAACCTCCGTGAAGAGAAAATCCAGCACCTCCTTCTCTTCTTCCCCTTGGTGAAATTCAGAGGGTGGAAGGGAGGCCTCACTGGCAGTCCTGCTGCTTCTTAATTTTTGGTAACAACTCCAAGGACTGGGAGGAGGCTTGCTTGGCTCTCTATTTGCTTGCTGGTGGGAGTAGGGGATGCAAACTGCAGCACGCAGCTAACCCACTTCTTCTTTCTCTCTTCTGTCTGGTTTCTTGCTCTCCCTTGTTCTTCCTTCCTTCCTTCCTTCCTTCCTTCCTTCCTTCCTTCCTTCCTTCCTTCCTTCCTTCCTTCCTTCCTCCCTCCCTCCCTCCCTCCCTCCCTCACCCACCTCCCTCTTTCCTGCTCCTGCTGCTGCCCTTGGCCCGTTTCTGCCTGCTTGCCTCCTTCTTGGCCTGCCCCATCCTTTCCGGTGCTCCCCTTCCACCCTCCCGCAGCTGACCGCTCTGATGCCAGCCCAGCAGCAGCTGCTCCTCCAGCAGGCCCAGGCGCAGCTCTTGGCGGCAGCCGTGCAGCAGTCCAGTGCTGCCGCCGCCGCCGCCGCCGCCTCCTCTCAGCAGTCGGGGGCTGAGCTGCCGGCCCCACAGAACCAGCCCCAGACGCCGCAGCTGGCCCTCTCGCAGCCGATCCAGCTCACGGCGCAGGTAAGGGCTCCTTGTGCCCACCGGCTAGAGCGGCCCCGGCTCAGCAGCAGTCTGGGGTCACCGCAGTGCAGCCGTGGGCTCCAGCACAGGAGTTAGTTAAGAAGAGCACATGAACTGTTTGCTTGCGGCACCGTGGTGCCGAATGATGGAGGGTCCAGGAGGAGGAGCAGCGCTGGACTGGGACCTGCCCTGTCTGCTTAAGCTGTTCTAAGAGCGCCCCCCCGAGGAGGCCATGGGCAGGAGGGTTCCGTGAGGGAGAGTCCCTCCCTGGGTTCTCTGGGGCAGTTCCCCCATGTTCCCTCCTCCTTTCCTCCTCCTGCTCCTCCTGGTTATCCCTCAGATGCCCCAGTGGGCCCCTCTCCTTGCCGCTCTGCTCACTGGCTTCCTTCTCCCCTTCCCGCTCCAGGATATCCAGCAGCTACTCCAGCTCCAGCAGTTGGTCCTGGTCCCAGGACACCACCTCCAGCCGCCCGCACAGTTCCTGCTACCACAGGCCCAGCAGGGGCAGCAAGGTAAAGAAAGAAGGCCCACCTGGACCTGCCTGACTGCCTGTGTGCGTGGGGTGGGGGTGGGAGTGGGTGCCACCGGGCAGTGCCAGCCAATGCCTCCCCTCGTCCCCAGCCAGCAAGGCCGATGGGGGCTTCTACCCGACACATCCAGGAAGCACCGGCTGGGGCAGGTGCCCATTTGAGAGGAGGCAGGCGGCAGGCTGATCTTCTTTGCTGGGGATGCTTTCACACGGATGCCTCCTGCATCAAAGGAGGGCAACTCCTGGAGGAGGTGCATGGTTTTAAAAATATAACGTGCACTGTGAAGGCCCATCCTGGTGGAAAGTCTCCTCAAAAACCAGATACACAGTGCTCACACACCTTGTGTATGTGGGAAGGAAACCATTATTTCTACCACTTTGTTAAATCAGTGGTGTTGGCAGGGCCGCAAGCATAGCTGAGGGAGCTGCCTCCAGTTGGTGGCTGTGAGTTCCCCACCCCTGCCAGCCACGGCTCCACACGCTTGCTGGGTGCCTCTTGCCTCCTTCCAGTTGCACCAGCAAACCTGCCACCAGGGCAGGGTGCCAGCTCCACTGAGCAGCCAGACATTTCTTCCAAGCCATATTCTAAAACAAATAAATGCAGTTATTCAATTTGCACCAAAGCACCCGTTCATTTCAGTGCTGTTGTTGCAGCTAATTCCATGACATTCAAATGTTTTCAAATGCCAGAATATCTTTTTAAAGTAAGCACAGTGATAACAAAGAAAGGAAACTGTGAAGAGCTGCTGAGGTGGCAACAAGCTTCCCTGCCTGAAATGTGGCTACACATGCCAGAGGTCAGCCTCATAAAAAGAAAAGGAGTGTGGCTGCCCGAAGGCAACCTGCATTTGCTGTGTGGTTGTTGTTGTTGGGTTTGTTGGGTTTTCTCTGGTGATTCTTCGGTAAACACCTGGAAGAGATTGCTGCAGATGTTTAGCCAACAGAGATCTGCAGAGCTTGGTGTCCAGTAGCACCTCCTTCCGTTCAGGGTTTGGCCATGAATTGGTCAGAAAGGCCTGCTTTTAGCCTTCAGAGTTGAAAAAATATAGTCAGACTGTATCTGAGCATTTGCAGAGTGATTTTCTCTCACCAGAAGGTAACCACAACCCAGATCCTCCCACTCGGGATGGAGGAATAGACAGGGCTTCTGCGTTTGTGGGGGACCCGTGAACTGGCCATGGTGGGTATATCCAGACTACCTGGTTATAGCTTTAGCTGCTGTGACCCCATCCTATGGAATCCTGGGATTTGTAGTTTTGGGAAATCTCTGTCAGAATGCATTTAGAGAAGTTTAGTGGAGGTTTTGAAGTACCCCACAAAACTGTAGATCCCAGGATTCCATGGGATGGATCCATGGCGGTAAGTGGGGTTCAGATTGTTAAAATGTTGCTGTGTGGATATACCTTCCATAAAGTTGGCTTGTTCGTTTGCTAGATTTTGTATTCCGCTTTTTCACCCAGTGCTCCTCAGGTCTTCTCCTCCCTCAGATGCTTCTTTGGAGGTTTATAAGCAGAGGCTGGATGGCCATCTGTTGGGAGTGCTTTGAGGGCGTTCCTGCATGGCAGGGGGTTGGATTGGATGGCCCTGTGGTCTCTTCCAACTCTACATTTCTATGATTTTATGATTCTATGCTCTTCTCTCATGGCGTGTGGTGGAGAGAAAGACAGGGAGCTCCGAGGAGGATTTTGTGGGATGGAAGAGCACCATTCTCTCAGTGCCACACCAGCACACTAGGCTTCCTTCTTCCCTGTGTGCATCCAGCCAAAACAGTGGCTGTGCACCTTAATTGTGCAGGAGGATTGGGAACCTGCTTTGCTTTCAAAAATAGCCACAGAGGAAGACCTGGAACCCACAGGCTATAATACAAGACTCCTCTTTTGAAGCCTGATTGGAAACTCGGCGCTGACTTCCACACCACGGCAGCTGATGGGACATTGGCCGTGGAGCTGATCTGTTTTTTCCCTCTCTCTTTCTTCAGGGCTGCTCCCGACACCAAATCTCTTTCAGCTACCTCAGCAAAACCCAGGGAGCCTCCTGCCGAATCAGCCTCGTGCAGGACTCCCAGCACAGGTGAGTGGCAAGGGGGACAGCTTGGCTCTCAGCGGAGAAACATTTTAGGAATAGTGTTAGCCATCATCTGGTGCACTTGTTTTTCTTCCTTAGACCTTCTCAGGGGTGGAGCAGTGGGGGCTGGGTGGGTTGGAATGAGAACAATAAAAATGCCCCCTAATGAAATTTTCCTTCAGTCCACAAATTTCTAGCATTGCAGTTGTTTAAAACTTCAGTTGAGCAATTTAGAAGTACCATTTAAGCTGTACTTAAACAGGTCTGGCATTCTTATTTGGAGGAGTAATGCCCTCATTTGACCCCCCACCCATATAGCTACACCTGCTTGGCACTGTTCCCTTCATCCGTAACTGAAAATCTTTTGTTTTAGAATGTCCCTTGAGAGACGGTGACAGGCTTGTCACAGCAGTGAAGGCGATTTCACATAGGGCTTGACTTAGCAATTTGGCACCCTTTTACCCACCTTTCTTCCTTCGTGGGAGAGGGGGAGCTTCCCACCCACACGTTGAGACTCGAGAAGCGTGGAGCTTCAGCCTGACAGCTGCTTCGCGTGCCCTCAGGGGGTTCCCCAGCATGACCGTGGGTGAGGCCTGTCCTTGCCTCTGTGGGACAGGTTCTGGAGGTTCTTAAAAGGAGCCCGGCTCAGGCATTCTGAACCTGGGAAGGCAAACACGTGGGGAGGGAGGCGTGTTGCAAGAGTGCCTCCGGCGTCACTCTGCCCCTGTGGGGAACAGAGGTCTGAAATGGGGATCTCCCCAGGCACGGCGGGGTCTCTCCAGGTAATGATAATCCCTGCTTTCCCAGTGCTCAGAATTACGTGGTTGAGAACCTCCATCATGGCTGGAGAGGGCTCTCCCCTTCTGACTCGCCTTCTTCATGGGAGGAGAACCAAACCGGGCACCAGCAATCCCCTTTACATGCTTGTGTAGTTCCATTAGCTTAGAATCTGTCGTTAGGGCTGTGTTGCTGAATAAATCGGCAAAATCTCTCTCTGAGGCAACAGTGGGAGAGAAGAAATACCCAACCACACAAGACCATCACAAACACATAAACACACCAAAGCAAATAACAAAAACACTGAGAGATCCTTTGCAAATGTAGTTATAGTATGTAGTAGAAGTTATAACTACAGCCCATCCATGTAACAGATGATCATAAACACAAGAATTACAGGCCTGGATGCAATTCCATAATCTACAACAAGAAAGTAAACATCCTTTGCTGGAAATCAAAGGTCGTTTTTACAAGAAGTTACAGATTTGTTGCCAAAAATGAAATACTGTTACAGATTTGCCAACAGTTAGAGAATGTATCTTTCTTCACAGCAGCTATGGATTATGGTTATTCTGATCTGATTTGCCGACCATCAGAGACTTTTTTTTTGTAAGAAGCTACAAATAGAGCTTCCATTCTTGCAAATTGTTATTGGTTATATTATTGTAACTATGTTCACAAAACATCTGTGGCCGAGACCCTTTCCTTGTGTGTTGGCAAGAAATGCCTACAGACTGGGAAGCAATATCTCTCTTGGCCCACTTTCAGCATTTCTCTTTTGAAGCCCAATTAAAGCTCTCCAGACCGGTGAGGAAAAAGGAAACTGCTCTTTCCTGTGAGGAGAGGGTAAAATGCTGCTGCCAACTGTCTAAAGGAATGCAGCAACAGCAGAGCTTTTTATCAAAGAGGAATTTAGGATGAAGGTGTTGAAAGTACAGCCTGTGGCCTCCATGGGGCTGGCGTTATCTGCCTTTGGGTTGACTCTCAGCTCCTGGGAAGTCTTTCTCCCTCTCTCAGGGTTTTATCAGCAAGATTTATTAGAGGTTGTCCATTGTCTACATCTGATGCCAAGAGAGTGTGCTGTGCCCAAGAGCAACAGTGGGATTCCATGGCTGAAACGGGATTTGAATCCTGGCCAGCTGGCTTGCTGGTCCAACATTCAAAGCACATTCAAAGCACCACACCGTGCTGACTCTCCAGACACTGCAAACCCCAGAATTCCATAGGATGTTGAAAGTGGAATCATAGTGCTATAACAGTCTAGTGTGGAAATGGGTTCAGAGTCTAGCCACTACACCACGTCCAAACTCCACTTTTGTGGCCTACTATGCTCCCTGGATTTTTTTTTATATGTCATTTTTTTCCTACTCATAAATTGTTCCAAACATGGAGAGAACTCCTGCAGATGAAGCCATTTGCTTTCTTATCCTCTCCCAGATGTCAGCTATAAGCCAGCCAAAATAGTGGGGCTCCCCCCATTGCACAGTTGCTCCTGCAGGTTGAAAGCTTGTACCCTGCAGTAGCAGAGCTGTACTACCACCACATCTTATGAAAGAATTTGGTAGTTTTATCCTAATTTTATTATTTATTTTAAATTGTTTTAAGCTGCATTTCCAAAAACAAAAAGTAACAGTGCCTTTACACAGTTGAAACAGATAATTGAAAAGTGAACCAGACTTCCCGCAAACAGCCATAAAACAAGGGCCCCTTCCACCTCTGTGTTTCTATGAATCTGTGGAGCAAAGCCAGTTCAGATCAAAGTATGCCCTTGCTCTGAATAAGCAAACACTTTCACACCCTTTCTGTAGCCTCCCAACACTGAAAGAGGGTGGGGATTTATTGATCGAATGCATTTGATGAAAGCTTTGGTGAAAAATACCTCCCTCCCTCCCTCCCTCCTCCAGCTGAGTATTCAACATATGGTGAATGGTGATGTCGCTAGGTTGGTCCACTTGTTCTGGCCCACCTTGAACCCTGAGGCTGGGGAAACAGGCTGGATATAAATAACAGGAATAACACAATGATTTATGTCAGTTTTACCCTTTGGCTTATGTTTGGTTCCTCTGTGCCCCTCAGAGAAATCACTCTTTCTGAATGGCTTTTTCCCACCCTCCCTGCTCCACAGCAAGTGACTCGGCCTGGCCTCCCCGAGTCCCACCTCGCTCACTCGCAGCCGCCCAAATGCCTGGAGACCCCTTCCCACCCCGAGGAGCCCAGTGACCTGGAGGAGCTGGAGCAGTTCGCCCGCACCTTCAAGCAACGGCGAATCAAGCTGGGCTTCACGCAGGTACCAGCGAGGCTGCTGGGTTCAGGCATGTCTGTGGCAGGGTGGCGGGAGAGGAGGAGTGCGCCAGCAAGTCTTACAGATCACGCTGGGGAATGTTCCTCTTCAGGCATTTTTAGGGTGAAGCCATTTCAGAGACTGAGGCTGAAGAACTTTCCTTGCTTCCCTCCTCTGCTAGTGATTGGCTTCTTCAGTGTTTTTGCTGTAGTTTTGTGCTGTCCTCTCTCTGGCATGTAATCCAAGTCTGTTGAGAATCACAGGTGAATATGACAATACCACAATGATGTCAACCAGAGTTGACTACCTGATGGCGTCACCAAAGCCAGTTCAGAATGAGGGCAGCACTTCCTTGCCTGGCTCTGTTTTGGCAAATTGCTCAATCCATCCATGCCTGGGCTGAGGAAAAGGCAGGTTCTCAAGGTTCATTTTGTACCATTTCAAAGTGTCCACCCTGCTCCAAAAATGTATTTTTGCAAAATCTCAAAGTTCACTGCTATACACCTGCTCCCCACTAAATCCAGATTCTATCATTTAATGGAGAATTGGGGCTTTTGGACTCTCTCCAGGGTGGCCATTCTATATTTTTGGCCAAAGAAATAACAGTAACATTGGAGGTTGTTAGTAGGTTGATTCTTTGAACGGTCTTTGGGGAATCAGGCTATGTGGATTCTGCTAAAATGTGGAAGAGTTGCTTCTTTGGACCACAAACCCCAAAATCCCCCCTGCCCCTAGTATGTCTGCTGGCCTTAAGAACTGAAAAGCTTTGGTTTGGTACAGTGTGAGAGCCTTGTGGCTGGGTTGGCATCCGCCTGTGAAACCCACTGCCTTCACTTACATGCCTGTGGCCGTGGTTTCTCTCCAGCTCTCACCCTGTCTCCATCCTTTGCAGGGTGACGTGGGGCTGGCCATGGGGAAGCTTTATGGGAATGACTTCAGCCAGACCACCATCTCGCGCTTTGAGGCCCTCAACCTCAGCTTCAAGAACATGTGCAAGCTCAAACCTTTGCTGGAGAAGTGGCTCAACGACGCTGGTGAGTAAAGAAGAGTTGAAAGGGCCGGGAAAGAAGGGGAGGCCGGCCAGAGGGGAGGGGAACCGGGAGGGTGGGCGGCAGATAAAAGAAGGGTTTCTGGCTTGAGGGTGGTGGTTGTTATTGGTCTTCAGCTTGGCTTTGGCTCATAGTGATCCTCTGAAGGAGAGATTGCGGGAAGCCATCCTGCCCCACCCTGCCCCACCTGTCAACAGTCTGGCAAACTCACATGGGCTTTGACTGATGGCGACCCAATGAATGAGAGATCCCCAGAGACCCTTGGAGGCTCAGGGCAGGGCTGTGGCAGCCTTGATGATGGAACCAATTCAGCTGTAACGGGATCTTCTTTTACTGCAGCCGGCTACTTTACCGAGCAGTATTGTCTTTTCCATGACTTGTGCTGTCCAAAGTACGACAGCCTCAGTTGAGTGAGCATGATGAGAGTTTTAGGCCAACATGCAGGGAGAATGCCAGTTTAGGGAGGGCTGCTCTTTGGGCTCCCAGCGTTTCTCCAAGGGGCACTGGCTTGATCGGCACAGATGCAGGCAGCTTTAAAACTGACGACTGTCATGGTAGACCTTGGGGAGATTTCCTCTTCCAGTGTTTTCCTGAGCTTTGGTGCAATGAATATATGGGTGGCTTAAAAGCCTCTCCGGTGAAGAACAGAGTGGTGTCACTTCCGAAGGCCAGCGAAGGGGCAGAAGGGCACTCAGGGGGACCGATGAGGAGAGTGAAGGTGGGGTGAGCCACAGGAGAGTGGGGATGGGCCTGTGTGGATGCCTCCCCACAGCTCAGCAGGCCCCTCCTGTCTTGCAGAGACCATGTCTGTGGACTCCACGCTTCCCAGCCCCAACCAGCTGACGAGTCCCAACCTGGGCTTCGACGGGCTGCCAGGCCGACGCCGCAAGAAACGGACTAGCATTGAGACCAATGTCCGCTTTGCATTGGAGAAAAGCTTTCTCGCGGTGAGACACTCCCTCACCTCTGCCGGGCAGGCAGTACGCGTGGCCAGAGTTAGGACGCAGGGAACATCCTGGGTTCAAATTCCTGTTCCCATACAGGAAGGGCAGAGAGTGAGCGACCTTGGGCCAGTTGCTGCCTCTTAGCCGGACCTTCCTCCCAGAGTTGGGTGGGAGGGTGAAATCAGAGGGGCCCAGTCCTTTGGGGGAAGTGCCTGACAGAGAAACAAAAACATCATGAAGGAGCTTCTACTGAGGCTCGTTGACCAGATTCAGTAGCCTCCCCTCACGTTTCAAGTTTTCCTTTTCTCCAAGCTTGCAAAAAGTGGGGGATAAAGGGCCAAGCCATGGAGAACAGCCAGAGGTGAGGCGGAGGCAGAACTTGGAGATGTTCTTGCTTTGAACTACAGCTCCCATAATTCCCTGATCAGCATTGCCACCAGCTTGAGGATTTTGGGAGCTGCAATCCAAACCAGTCATTTTTCCATGCTCTGGGCAGGAACTGCAAATGAAAGAGTTAGAATCAAGGAATCCAAATGGAGGCAGGCAAACCATTGCTGCTGTAAACTGCAGCTCTGAGGGAGTCACTCCACATGGGCACTTGTGGGCCAACTGCAAGGTCCCTGATGTCCCCTCCCTTCCTTCCTTCCTTCCTTCCTTCCTTCCTTCCTTCCTTCCTTCCTTCCTTCCTTCCTTCCTTCCTTCCTTCCCTCCCTCCCTCCCTCCCTCCCTCCCTTTTATGGCAAGGGGAATCCCAAATCTGAGAGAGAGGGAATCATCTTCCGGGCTGAGCTGGGACTGGAATCTGGCTCTCTCAAACCCAGGACTGACTTCTCTGTCACCCCAAATAAATAAAGCCTGTTTAATTTTGTTGGCCTTAAAAGGTTGTCCACCGGATGTTTAAGCCTGGATCTTTGGCATGGCAGAGACAGGGCAGTGGTGCTGCGTGAGGAGGCACAGCTTTCACACTGCTTCTGCGCAGCTCTTGCATCTTGATCCTACTATAAGAGCTGTCTCCTAATGATTCCTGGGATTTGTAGTTTGGTGAAGTATTTAGGATTCTGCAGTTTCTTGCACTCTATCTGCCTATAGCACTTTGATCTCACTTTAACTACCATGGCTGCATTCTATAGAATCCCAAGGTATGAGCTATTTAGAATTCTCCAAGGGAGTGCTCCAGTCTCTCCCCAAGTCCCAGGATTTCATAGGATGGAGTCATGGCAGTTAGAGTGGGACCAAAGCGCTAGAATGGCCTCGTGGGAAAGAGGGGCAGCCACTTGGTGCCTCTGGTTCTGACTGCTCTCTCTCAGACTGTGGTGAAAACGAATGAAGCCGACTCCCACACCCCTCTTTTGTCCCCCCCGGCTGTGCCTGGTGGTGCTCCATGCCATCACTTGCCCAGGCATGGGCGTTATCACACCACACTCTCCTTCCTTCCTTCCTTCCTTCCTTCCTTCCTTCCTTCCTTCCTTCCTTCCTTCCTTCCTTCCTTCCCTCCTCCTGTCCTCCCCACACCCCCCACTGCAGAACCAGAAGCCTACCTCAGAGGAGATCCTGCTTATCGCTGAGCAACTGAACATGGAGAAGGAGGTGATTCGCGTGTGGTTCTGCAACCGCCGCCAGAAGGAGAAGCGGATCAACCCATGCAGCTCTGCTCCCATGTTGCCTGCCCAGGGCAAGCCTCCAGTCTACAGCCCTCACATGGTATAGTCCTCCTGGGCTCATCCTCAGGCCCCCCCTCCCCTGTACGCACTGCTGTGGTCCCTGGTAGCAGGAGCAGGACACCTCATAGCCTTTTCACAGAAGTTGTTGGACAGCAGCTCCCATCGGCCTGCCTAGCCAGATAGCCAGTAGTCATGCATGCTGGGAGTTGCAGTTGCTCCCACAAACATCTGAGGAAAGGCTGCAGGGTGCCTACCCTCCCTTATATGTCGTGCCTGTCGGTCTCCCTGTTTTGTAGGTTTTACTTGTTGTGTTCCTATATGCCATTGCTCACTCTCCCCCCTCCCACCACCTTTCTGTTTGGCAAAACTCCCTCATGGAATTTCCCAGTATTATATTGTCTCCCTATGGATTTTCTTTACACCTTCCCAAGCATGTCTTTTTGGCCCCTCAGCTAAGTCTCCCCAATGGGACGTGCTTACCTCCCCTCTTGCAAAGCACATCACTTCCAGTCCTCTTTCCTTGATACAGCTTTGAATTAGTTTATAACCTGACCACCACAGAAAACTCTGCTGAGCGGAGAAAAGAAAATATTTTTGGACTAAAGCCCCATAATCCCCCCTGCTGCCGTGGGGGCTGGGAGATTATTTCCCATGATTTTCCCATGCTCTGCTGCTCAGGGTACCACATTTGGCCCTAACTATCCCTGCATAGAGCCCCAGGGTGATCAAGACTTTGTTCTGCCTGAGGCAAAGCACAAGATGGACTCCTCTCCACTCCCGTGTCCAGAAGACAGGAAATAGGCTTCCCTTGGCACTGGCAAAGCGGGTGGCATAGTCCAGGCTGGGGTGGATGTGCAGTAAGGTTCCTTATCCCCATGAATGCGGCCAATGGGACAGGATCACCCCCCCATTGGGGGCAGAGGGTCAGTTAAGGGAGGGCAGAAGAGGCTGCATGGAAAACATGAGTTTGTCATCCAGGAGACAGAAACAGACAGGGGACTCAGTTGAAAGCCCTGGCGCTGCCTCTCCTCTGCTGCCCAACAGGGTTGCCTCACTCTGCCCGGTGGGGGCTTTCAGAAGCCTCTCCTGCCCGCTGAGGTTCCCCAGAGGGGTGCTACTCAAAGTGGCTGGCTGCTGGTAGGAAGGGAGTTTCCAGAAAACTCTGTGACTATCACAATCGCCTGGCACAAATGTCGTCCCATTTTTTGGCGCTAAGAATTGCGAGCCCACCAGCTCAGATGGCTTGGGGAGAACTGCCCTGTGTCTCCTGCTCCTGGTTAGGACCCCACTGAGGCAGCAAAGAGGAAGGGCAGAGGATGGCAAGGCTGTCCCTCCCCATCACCTCTCTCTTGTGACCCCCTCCATTTTTTCTTCCCAGGTGACCAGCCCAGGCCCCGGTACAAGTCTGCCTCTCTCCCAGGCTTCCAGCAGTCTGAGCACAACAGGTAGTTCATTTGCTCTCTCCCCAGGGACTCTTTCGCTTTCCCTCCTCAGGTGGGGGGGATCAAAGCAAAGCTGACGGGGGGGCTGCGAGGACAGAGCTCCCGCCAGCTGTCCTTCTGTGGCCCTCTGAGAACGCCCCCGGCAGCCCCAGAACAAGCCTCAAACTGTGTGAGATGCCATTTTTGGGTGGTTGCACAAAGGTCACAGATACTCTCTGCTCCCATGCTCCAGTCTGAACAGCGTGGGCCACGGGAGGGAGAGAGGCAGCCACAGCAGAGAGGGACCCAGTGAGGCACAAAGCCATCCACCCAGTGGCCTAGGTGGGGAAGTGGCACTTTACCCCCAGGATGATGGGACTCTGATCCAGATCTCCTCCCTGAGTGGCAGCTTGTTACTCCAAGGCCTCCAGAGGGGCCATTGCTGCTTGTTCCCTTCCCCTCCACATGGCATGAAGCTGAGCCCTGGGTCTGGCAGGTCCTGGTCTGAATGTTCTTGACCCCTCCAGCTGTGAGCAGCCACGCAGAATCCAGCTGGGGAACCATGGAGTATTTGGGGAGGAGAGCTGGGGTCAAGGCCAGTTGGAGCCTCTTTCGTGATGATGGGGAGACTCTCAGTGAGTGTCCAAGGCCCATTGCATAGCCCTTGTGGAGAAGGGGCCCAAGGCTGCACGTGTGCACGTGTGTGCAAGGGTCCTTTGGAAGGGTCTCCCCCTCTGCTCCTTGGGGCAGGGCCGTGCAGCCTCTTGAAATTCAGCATGATGTTAGCAGAGACTCCCTTCCTTTGTCCTCTGGAGTCCTCTGGTGAGGGAGAGGCAGGACTGGCGGGGACCCTGACCGAGGGACTGCCCCTCACCGCTGCACTCCACTTGCAGAATGGCCCCTCTTTTAACCTCCCCTGCTCTTTCTCTTGGGCAGTTACTACCTTGTCCCCAACAGTCTGCTCCCTGACCCCCAGTCGGACAGCGGTGGGCTCAGGGGGCGCCACCCTCAACTCGGCCACACCACCCCCAAGCAACAGCACAAACCCCAGCCCTCAGAGTGGCAGCGGTGGCGGCGGCAGCACCCATCCAGCGATCAGCTTGCAAGGCCTGAATCCCAGCACGGGGTAAGTGGCTGGGGAGAGAGCGCGCGCTCTCCACGTGTCTTCCTTGGACTGGGGTGTGGGAAGAGAGGCCTGGCCCTGCCTTCTCCCCATTTGCAGCCCGTTCCTGCAAGGGGCATCATGCAGCCGAGAAAAGGTCAAGACAACTGGGAGGGAGAGCAATCCAGGATGGGTTTCTGCAGATGGGGCAAAGAGGTCGGGAGACTGCTGGAGGTGGCAATATCTGACTTTTCCCTTGTCCTGCTCTGTTTCTGGTAATTCCTGGCACCAGCTTCAATATTTTAGTCTCACCTTTAAGTGGGGTTCTTTTTAATTATGAGACAACTCGGAACAAAAAAGGCTCCTTCACTGCTTTCTCTTTCTTAAAGTGCATCACTAAGGTGGCATTTTTGCACTGTAACACCATAACTCTAAAATCCACAAAACAGTGATACTTTTATTGGGCCAGCCAAAAAGTTCAAGCTTTCAGAGCTTTGCTGGCTTCTTCGTCAGGCAAAGGCACTGAAAATCATACAGGACAAGAAAAGTGATGATCTTAGAGTCAGCGGCCTACATTCCATTGTCCTTAAGATGGTCAACAGGGATATCAAGGCAGCCAGAGGCCTCTCCCTGTTGCGTTTTTCTGCATGGCCACGAGAGCTACCCCTGAATACTATAAGAGATTAAAAAAAAAAAAAATCAGAGAAGAGAAAATAAGCCCTCAGACCAGAGGACCACCTCAGCAAACTCTACCCTATTTTTTTTAAAAAAAGTATTTGGAAGAGCACTCTTGCAGAGCCAAGTGATCATCCCTGTCCCCCAAAATGGAGCAACTTGGGGGCAGAAGTGATGACAGCCGTAAAAGCCTAGGAGCTCTGGAGTGAGAACTCCCATTTTTTTAGCTGCATCCTCATGCTCCCATTTTGGAGACCTCTGAAAGGAGTGAGGAGGACCCTTCTAATGTTTTCCACTATAGACCCCCCACCCCACCCCCGCAACTTTAACTTGCTGCCTCTGGTTTGATTGCAGAAGCACAGTGCTGGGGGTGAATGCAGGGTTAAACCCAGCGCTCATGGCCACCAACCCGCTGGCCACCATACAAGGTTTGTGGAACGAAGAACCAGACATGATGTCATTGCTCCCATCCGCTGCTCCACTGGCTTGCCAGGCTCTCTCTCTCTGTGTGTGTGTGTGTGTGAGAGAGAGAGAGAGAGAATGAGAGACAGAAGACCCTCCTGTCGCTGTGCCTTGTGAAGAGACTGCATGTCGAGGGCGTGGAGTGGGCACAGTGACGGCGTGTCTGGAGATGTGGGGAGTTCTGTGAATGCTACACAATATGGCTGCCACCTGACCAGAGGGACTGTCATCCTTTCCTCATACACACTTTACCCAGTTAAAACGGACAGCTACATTTTACTAATTCCCTTTACTGGTGCTGGTGCTGATACTAGGACCACCTCTCCCTCCTCCCCTCCTTTCTTCCTCCTCCTCCTCTTCCTAACCTTCTTTCTCCTCCTCACACAATTACTAATATTAGCATTATTATTATGCTTAGGAGAGAGATGATTATTGGAGAACTAGTATGGTGTAATGGTTTGAGTGTCAGACAACGATCCCAGGAGACCAGAGTTCAAATTTCCACTCAGCCCCCTGGCTGTCCCGGGGACCCTTTGGGCAAGTCCCACTCTCTCAGCCTCAGAGGAAGGCAGTGATGGCCAAGAAACTCTCTTAGGAGAGGGTGGCCATAAGTCACGTTTGACTTGAAGGCATGCAAGAGCAACACAGTTATTAACTTTATTTACAGCCCATCTTTTCCCAGAAGGTGGCTGACACACTCAAATATATACGTCACAGTTGAAACACGCAAGAGATTGACATTAACATGGAAGTAAGCTACGTGCACAGGTTAACAGATAAGACTGCCTTGCTTCTGGGACCTACCAGGGGCCTCTCTAGGCCAGGACTGAAATGCAGAGGGAACCCCTGCCGCGAACTCAGCCCAGTCTCCCCTCCGGGCAAAGCACAGAGTCTGCTGCTGTGCTGGGGGCTTTCCTCGCCAGCTGCCTCCAGGCCCATCCTTGCAAAAATTCCCTTTTGGAACCAGGTTTCCCAGAATCCCACCAACGTCTTGTAGCAGTCAAAAGGAGGGCCGTCCCCACGGCCCCTGCAGGCTTCCGCTTCCCTTCCAGCTTCCAGCATGGGCAGTGATTGTGTCTGGATGAGGGCGCATGTGTGTGAATGGCTGTGCAAATGTGCAGCGTGGGCGTGTGACAGTGTGGCATGGCAGTGGAGCCCACAGAACCAGCTCTCATGCCTCTAGTGATCCCCCTCATTCCCCTCCTCAGCCCCCTCCTGTAGAACATCTTTTCATCCATAACACCCATCCTTCACATCATGCCTTGCTAATCATTTACTTGCTTGCTTTCTCCCCGCACCATGGTGTGTTTTTCTGGTCTGTGGGTGGGGGGAGAGGGTCATGGGGGGTGGGGAGATTCCATTCCACCATTCGTTCCCAAAGCCCCCTGTGAATATTGGGGTGGTGTACTGTGGGGAGGGGGGAATTGCGTGGCCCTCAGACAGGGCTGGGCTGCAACTCCCAGCATCCCTTGCTAAGGGCTCTGATGGCTTGGGGGAGCCCCCTGAGGCCCTGCCTTTCCTGGCTGACCCGTCCTTCTCCCTCCTCCCCAGCCTTGGCCAGTGGTGGGAGCCTGCCAATTACCAGCCTTGACGCCAGCGGTAACCTGGTGCTGGGAACCAGCGCGGGCACAGCCGGGAGCCAGAGCATCGTGACCTCGCCGCTCTTCCTCAACCATGCGGGCCTGCCCTTGCTGAGCGCTGCCCCGGGAGGCGTGGGGCTGGTGTCAGCGGCAGCAGCGGCGGCAGTGGCCGCCTCCATGCCCAGCAAGTCGCCCACCCTGACCTCCTCCTCCTCCTCCTCCTCGTCCTCCTCCTCCTCTTCCTCCTCCTCCTGCTCCTCGTGCAGCTCAGCCAGCGACATGGCGCAGACTCTGGGACAGGCCGGTCCCGGGCCTACCGAGCCGGACGCCAAGACGGAATGAGGTCTGCTGAGGAGGAGGAGAATCCGCACTTGCCGCCTTTCCCGATGCAGCAGGGATGGCAGCGGCTGCAAAGAGATGGACGTACAAACCAACGAGTGAAACCAAATAGTAAAAACCAAACCAAACAAAGAATTGTCAGCAACAGCCAAACGAAAAGCCAACCAAAAAAGAAAACAACCCAAAGTAACCAAAACAAGCAAAGCAAAAAGGGACAAAGGAAGAAACCAAAAAGAATTCCCCAAACTTTTGGCATTTGTGTTTATTTCCCCCAAGATTCCCCCCCTCCTTCAGAACAAAACACCTTGCAGAAGGTGGCTGTCAGCGGTTTAGTTGAAATACTCTTTATTTTTCATCTGCTGGTTTCCTGGACAGTACCAGAAAGGAAACAAAGAAACGGGGATAGAACTTTTTGTAGAAAAATTTTAAAAAAGAGAGAAAAAGAAAAAAAATAAGAGAAAAAAACACCTTTAAAATCCTTAAAGGGGGAAACGAATCTCACACCAAAAATCACCAGTTCTAGCTTCACCCAAAGCTTTTTACAGACTTTTCTAACTTCTGTGTCTGGTCGAATGTCTTTCAAAACTCTTTTATTTATTCTTATTTATTCTTTTTTGTTGTTGTTGTTCTCTTGATTCCAGAAGGGGCTGGCAGGGAGGGGTGGATTGGTTTAGTCTCAAGTTGTTACTATAAATATTTTTTTTCCCTTTTTAGAACTCCCCCCCCACTTTTTGCTGTTTTTTTTAAATCTGAATGATCCAAATAAGAGATTTTATACATTTATGGGGACTCTACTTAGATCACGAAGGCTCAGATTTTCAAAGGCGAGGAGGCGCATTGGGCACCAAATTCCCACTGGGGAACCTGGCTTCCTCATCGCGCCCCTGCGGGCACTGCGGTGTCTCTGCTTCTCCTCTTTGCCATGGTGGGGCGGGGCGCTGGTCCCTGCTCCGGCCTTGCTCCGAATTCTCCAAAAACCTCTAGCTCACAACCTCATTGGAGTAACTCGCTTGCCAAGGTCCAGCCACATTAGCCACATGTGGCTTAAAAGGAGAGGGTGGCGGGGTGTGTGCGGAAGACCAGTCCCGCTGCCTGTGATTTTGGCCCACGGTAGCAGCATCTGGCGCGTCACCCACCGACGGGTGGGCGGTTTGTCCTCCGAGGAAGACATGGCTGTCTCTGCCCCCACCCCACCCATCTCCAGACCCCCTCCATTACTCCAGTGAGGGCAGAATGAATGAGGTCCCATAGGAGCAACCGGTTCAGGCCAGCAGATGTCCAGGTGTCCAAGCTGCTCTCCTGGCTGACCGCAGGGGCCTCCTCGAAAGTCTCAGTCTTTGGCTCTGTCAGGGCGGGCAGCACTAAACCTGCTTCGTTTTGTTAGATCAGCTTCAACAATATCTCCCTCATTGGTGATTTTAATTCTTCTATTGATTTTACCAATAGTTTTTCCTTTTCCTTTTTTCAAAAAATGATTTTTGCTTGGGATTAGTATCAGGGGTTATTTTTCTGAAAACAGGGGATGTGTAATTTTTATTATTATTTTTATATCTGTGTTCTGAAAAAACGAGAGAAATACTCATATTCCAGTGCCTGACAAAAACCAAACCAAACAAAAAACCAAAACAAAATGGGAATTTCAGAATACTTTCACATTTTCCAGGAAAAATAAAAACCAAAAATTGATAAGATATCACTACAGAAAACAACAACATGAAGACCACTGGGGAATAAAATAAAATAAGACCACAGAAGGGGGTGAAATACCCCCTTTTTGTGGATATCACAGAGACTCGGAGGTGAGAGAGAAACTTTTAACCAAAAAGAACCAACCAAGCAAACAAAGGAAGTTTTAACGGAAGAAGAAGGGATGAAAACGTGGGAACAGAGGGGAGATCTTTACTTTCTGTGGTTAGACAAATGGCTCAACCGTTTTTCTCTGTCCTGAAAAAAAAAATACCTCATGGAAAGTTGTGTTGAGAAGCAAAGTTTTTATGGATGGCAAAGAGACAAGCTAAGAACAAAAATAATAATAAACCAAATCAATGGACATGGAAGGGGGAGAAGAGAGGATCCTAACACTTCCTCCCAGAAGACTGGAAAGCTTTAAAAATGGCTTCTCAAAATGCTCTTTATTATTTTTGTTTTTGAAACTTAAAAAAAAAATTCTTTGTTGATTTCTTTCCTTTCCTTGTTTTTTTTGTTTTAGGTCCTGGTTGGTTTGGGCTTCTTTTTAACATTATTTTTCTTTTCTTTTCTTTTTTCTGCGAGGGGGGAGGGTTAGTTCCTATTTTGGGGACTCTTTGAATGTTTGTCTTTTCTTTTCAACTCCTGCGAACCAAAGTCTTGCTGTTGCAGAGAAGGAAGTTAGCCATGGCATACTTGCGATCTGGTAGAAAACACAAAACCAAACCAAACAAACCAAACCAAACAAAAGGACAGAGTGACAAAAAGATAAACTATGAAACAAGCAAACAAACAAACAAAAAATGACTTCGAAACCTTTCTTAAAGGAAAACAAACAAACAAACCTCAACCTCATTTTATCTCCTGCTTTAGCTGTGTTATAGCGTTCAGGTGGGTTTGAGATAACAAGCAGAAAAAAAATTACTGTGAAACAAACAGGAAACACCTAGTTTTTAAAAGACTGACTTGGAAAAAAAGGAAAAAAAAGAGAGAATTTTTCATCCCATTATGTGCGTGAGTGAGAGAGAACCGGCCGTACTTACCTGTCTCTTTTAAGATACAAATCTTGATGCGATTATAGGTGGACATTTGGGGGAAAAAAGAAAGAAAAACATTTGGGAAGTCCAGTTTCACTTTCT
This sequence comes from Iguana delicatissima, assembly GCA_948472985.1. Taxonomy (NCBI): domain Eukaryota; kingdom Metazoa; phylum Chordata; class Lepidosauria; order Squamata; family Iguanidae; genus Iguana; species Iguana delicatissima. The sequence continues at coordinate 507,323 of CAOKZL010000856.1, forward strand.
CTCTCCTTTCTCTCTCTCTCTCTCTCTCTCTCTCTCATGTGCTACTGAACGTGTTACTAGGTGGAATGTAACTGTTTTAGTGATATTTGTTATCCTTTCTTTTTTTTTTTCTTGCTTTTTTTGGAAAAAAAACTTTGGGGGGGTTCCTTCTATTTTTTTTTAATAGAGAAAATTCTATGTTCCGCTTTATCGCTTCTTACTGTACTAAAAAAGACAAAAAACCAAACAAACGTTAAAGGTTTGCAACAAAAAAAAAAGATAAAAAGGGAAAAAAACTGAACAAAAAATCAAGGAAAAAAAAGAAACAAAAACCAAAATGTGTTTTTTTAAAAAAAAGATTCTAGACCAAAAATGACCCTATCTCCATGTGTGGAGCTGAGTGGTGGGTGAGCGGCATGGAGGAGACCGCCCAGGCTGACAGGGCAAGCAAAGGGAGGTTTGGAGCGGCTGCAGGAAGCCGGAACCCCAGCCCCGTCTTTTTCAGAGGGAGAAGGGGCTTGGAAGAGGTCCTGGGCGGTGGGGGCAGTGGCAGCTATGGCTGCTATGGGTGGCATGAGGCTCACCACCCCTTTGTTTTAACCTCCAGAAACCATCTCCTTGACCAGAGGCGGCTTTGTGGCAAACAAAATAACCAAATAATAGCACATGGAAGGCAGGGCCTCGCTCAGACCACTTTTGGATCTTGACCCACCCCACCCACCCACCTGACGTCCTGCCTGCCTCCAGCTTTAGAGATGGAGATGCGGGAGGCTGTGGATTTCGCAGTTAGGAGAAGTGGGGAGGGGGTCCCTGACTTCTGCCCACCCAACTGCACTTCAGGAGGTTTCTTGAGTCAGAACTGGACCTGCCTTCCTGGTTTGCGGGGGGACCATGGCTGTTGATTGGCCTGGTAAGCAAGTCTACCCAGTACTGAGTTCTCACTTCAAGGCCAGAGATGGCGTTCCATCGTCCTCCCGTGAGCCTCTTCCTCAGGGCTGTGCGTTCCCACCCCGAGTGTTGAAAAGGACAGGGCCCTTCTCTTAAGACGGGAGGGGTGTGCCAGCTGCCATTTTTTCCTCTGTGTGGTTCTGCCAGCCTCCCCCATTCCTTGGTTTCAGAAAGAGGAAGGAGACAAGCTTTAAAGTACAGCTGTAAAACCAAATATTTGCTCACGCGCCTCCATGCCAGTGCCCGGCCCAGGGTTGGGGGGGCATGAGGGACAGGGGGTGGCTAGACCTCCCTCCTTCCCCTTCTAGTGCCAAGACACCCACCACAAGGCTCTTTGGAGATAGCCTGCCATATACCTCATATACTTTAAAGATGAACCAAATAGAAAAGCTTTATGAAGGGTGTGTGCCAGACGGGTCTGTTTTGGGGTGGTGAGGGGTCAGGCGTGGCAGCATCTCTCCCCCCCACAGGAGGGAAATTGGGTAGGGGGGCCAGGTCCCAAGAGAGATGTCTGATCCATTCCTGTTAATAGGGGAGAAACCCTTCCATCAAGGCTCCCCTCTCTCAAGTGTCTCGGGAAGAGAGACCACATTGGTTTGGCTGATGGACGGAGAACTTGGCTTTGCGGAGAGGTCGGGGAGGGGAGACCAAGCCCGATGGGCCTTGTTTACATAAAAGGAGGGGGACCCCCTTCCTGCTGCGGGCACTTTTTACGCTCTTGTAAATTGCAGGACAGCTGTAGTGCACCGAAGGTGGCCGCGTCACAGCACGGCACACCTGGGCACCAGTCCACTTCCAGCACAAACTTCCCTCTGAAATTTCAGCCCTTGGTCCCACAAGGCTGGAGAGCCTCTCCCCCCGCACCCCAGCTTCAGCTTCTCCTCCTGGGTGCCTCTCCTCCCTCTGGCCTGGCCTGGGCCTGGATCTTGAGAAAAGGGAACCTTTCACAGCTTCTTTTTCATCGGGGGGGGATGATCTGCCATGCCTGGGGGGCCCCAGAGCCTGGGTTAAGCCAGAGGGGCTTTGTTTGAGGGATGCTGCACCAGGCCTGACTCCCCACTAGACCCCACCCTGACATGACTGGCCTGTTGCTGTAGCCGACCCAGAGCCGTGGGAAAATCGTGTGATAACTTTGCCAAAGGTAGTTAGTTCCTAGTATTCATTTTTTTAAAGAAATTTTTAATCTTCCGGGGTCTGATCCTGTCTTGTTAATTTATTTGTAACTGTGGGGCTTAGAAGTGACTTGAAAAAAAAATGATGATGATGATGATAATGTAACAAATATTCTGAGTGATTTTTTTAATTTGTTCTTTTATTTGGTTCTGTCGTGGTTTGTGTTTTTTTTCCCTGTCTTTTTTTTAAATTAAAAAAAACAAAAACAAAATAAAAATCTTGCAACCAAAGATGAGTTGAAAGAGAACTGGAAGTCTCTCTTGATGGGGGGTAAGTGGAAGCTCTCCTTGGCATCTGAAGTTTTTGAGAAAATGCCTCTTGCTCTTTAGCTTTGTAGAATGTATGTTTCTATTCAAAACACAAATCACCGCCATGCAAGGTACATGAGAGTCTAATTACCCTCTCTAGGCAGTTTTCTCACACTGAATGATCACTGACTTTTTTTTCTCTGACTTGTCTAGCATTTACAGAGCTTGGAAATGTTACTTTTAATGGGGATTATCATGACTAGAATCCTCCAGCCAGATGCATGGCCAACAGCTCTTTGCCCCAAAAAGTCACATTTCCAATCCCAGCCATTTTCAGTTAGAAAACACGGAGCTGAACAAGGGAAGCCCCCTCTGCCTATAGCCACTGAGGGTCCAGTAGCAATTCCACACATCCTATGACTTGCGAGGGGGGGAACCGCTGTCCCAGATGTTCTCCTTCCTTTCTCTATTGTGTGAGAAGTAGAGCGTGAGGTTGTGGTGGAAGCCATCCCTTTGCCAGAAGAAGGGAAAAAAGGAAAAATTGGGACTCTGAATAGGAGGAGCTCGTGTGTGGGTGGGGAGGGGCAGGGGGTTTCTGCATTGCTTCTTTCCAGTTGCTGTACCAAAGAGAGAGGCTTTGGTGTTGGGCTTCTCTTGGACATTAAGCGCAATGCCCTGCACACCCTCTGTTTGTGGGGAGCCTTCTGGCTGGGTGGCGCCCGTTGGTTACAGAGCAAGGCCAGGGAATTCAATCCCAGTAAGACCTCTGGGAGTGACCTCCCAGTGCTGGGCAGAGCCAAAGATGAAGGCAAAGCCATGGGACTAAAGGAACACAGGCATATCTTGGCTTAAACCTCTTATTGCCATGAGCTGTTTCTGGAAAGGCATTTTAATCTTTTGGGAAAACCCCCCCATCTGGGAAAGCTGGTCCAAAGGGCCCCATAAAGGCCAGGGCCAGAGCTGCCCACCCCACAGGTGAGGCAACACACAGTTTTTCTGGTGAAAGACACGTTGAATACCAGGTGCTGTAGGCTGTGTTTCAGAGGAAGGGATGGGCAACCCCCCTGGGGGTTCCTTGAGGCTCTGGCCTCTTTGGCACTCTCTAGAGAAGGAAGGGGACCCTAAGAGGATGAAGCCCACCCATCCCCCTTGTTTGAGGTGGCAGGTGTCCTTCTGGGTCATTGAGTCACTCCAGGCTATCCATGTTGTTGTAATCCCAGTGGCTCTTGATATACCCTACTTGCATTTGAGCCAGATGTTCCTCTGGGATTTGTGATCCTTTGGTCACTCCCAATGACGTTGCCAGATGTTGCAGTCCAGTGATGGCTGTCTTTCTCCCTGTGTTTTTAGAGCTATGGCTTCTAAGGGCTTATGTGCCTTTGATTAAAACATTTCTTCCTTCTCGTGTTCGACTCCTGTTGTTGCTTCTTGTTCGGTGAATCCAGGGATGGGGAGAGGATTAGGGGCAAGACAGGGTGCCTCTCGAGAGAAGCTGAGGATTGCCTGTCATCTGGAAGCTGCTTTATTTTTTCTCTTCAACAGATAGTAGAAGTTTTTTTTAAAAAAAGGGATGGAAGCAGCACAGGGAAAACACTGGGAGGAGGGACCATTTCCCAACAGGAGGAGATGTCGTCCGGACCCCCTCATCAGTGGGTGAGGCAGGGCAGTCTCACAATAAAACCGCACCAGGAAGCCCTTTCAGCCAATGCCTTTTCTCTGCAGGCAGTGGGTGGCAGGGTGGGAATTAATCAGTGGTTTCTTCATTTTACCACTTCGTTTCTTTTACAGCAAAATAACATTTGCTAATGATAAAAGAGAGGAAAGGAGCATAATTATGTAAGGTATTTAATGAAAGCTTCTCTCCCATGTGGAGAGTCTTCTCTAACCTGCCTGCCCCCCCCCCAGCTGAAAAGGAAGCAATAAAGGGACGGAGAGAAAAAGGGGAACGACGCTGCAAGAGGTCTTTGCAGAGCCCAGTGCATGCACAGGTGGCCAATTCTGCATGTGTGAAATGGTGCCGGTGGCTGACACAGCACAGCAGCAGGAGCTGGAACTATAGCTCCCATCATTCCCCAACACCAGCTATGCTGGCAAAGGGGGTGATGGGAACTGCAGTTCGGCAGTGTCTAGACTCTAGAGAGTTGCATGTTGCTCACCCTTGAAGCTGTGCGATTAAAATTCTTCACATTTTTTGTAAATAATTTTACCCCCCCTCCCTGCATTCCCTCTGCATTCCTTATGGTCTGCTTGCATTTCTTTGGCAAAAATCTGGATTGTGTTTTAGTTCTCCCTTAAGCAAAGCTTGTGCTTTCTGAAGAAAGCCTTCTTGCTGCTGAGGGCTTCCAGCCGAGCAGCGGCCCACTCAGCCTGCCTGGTCTCCAGAGCTCCCGAGGCGTGGAAGTCTGGTCACCAGCAAAGCTGGCAGGTTCTCCTTTGGGAAGTGATGGGTTTGGAGAAGTCTCCAGGCAGAGATTTTTTTAATCGTTCAGAAGCAAACTCCAAGCCTAAAATGTCTGGAAACCCCCAAACCCTCTCAGGAATGGGAACTGGGGAAGTTTAGTTTGGAGAGAGAGATGATGGAGAGGCGATATCATAGCCATCCTCACATTTTTGAAGCGATGGCATATAGAACAATCTGGCTCAAAGCGGTGATCTATGATGCCGGCCCGTAAGCCATCAGCTGCCAGTTCCTGCAGAGTTTCTAGGAAAGAAAGGAACAACTGCGGTCGGTAGGCACAGTGATGGCAGCAGTCCAGACACGCGAAAAGGAAGGACAGCCGGGCCCTGACATAGGAGGAGATGGAGCAAGCTTGTTTTCTGCTGCTTAGGAGACTCGGACAGGAACCGGCGGATTCACGTGACAAAAAAAATATTCCATCAAACCTAAGGAGGAACTTCTTTCCTGTTAAGAGCTGTTTGACAGTGGAATGGACTCAGAGGGTGGTCAGCTGTCCTTCTTTGGAGGGGCTTTAAACCAAGGTTGGAGGGACACGTTTTGGGGGAGCTTTAAATTCCTGCATTGCTGAAGGGTGCAGGACCAGCTGGCCTCCCAACTCCAGCTCCACGTTTTCGTAAGCCCACCCCCGCATCCTTCCGTCGGCTGGGCAAAAGTGTGGCCCGAGACTCCCAGGACTGCTCCCTTCTGCCCGCTAAAAGGGGCGCGGCTTCGAGCTCGCAGGCTGCTCCGCAGGGCTTCCCTTCATTTTTAGGAAGGTCTTCTTTCCCAAACCAGAAGCGGAGCCTTCCTCCTATCCCCCCTTGACATTTCTGGCAGTCCCTTGGGGGCCCCGGGGGCCAGCGGCGGAAGCCGAGGCTCGCCCGGCCGGGCCAGGCCGCGAGGGGACTCCGCGGGCGGTAACGCGGAGCAGGAACTCCCGCGAGCGCTGACTTTCAGCGTCCCCCGACGGCGACCCCGGAGGCCGGGGCCCGCAGCGCCCCCCGGGTACCGCGGGAGCGTCGCGGGGGCGCCCGGGCCGCTGCACGGGCCTCTGCGCGCGGGCCCTCCCCCTGCGCGGCCCGGCGGGCTCCTCGGGGCGCCCCGCTTCTCCCCGGCACCGGAATGCACGCACCGGAATCGTTCCCCTCATCAAGACGGCGGCCCTCTCCGCACTAGAGTGCTGCAGCGCCACTGCTCCACTTCCAACATCCCGCGGAATTCCAGGCTTGCAGTTCAGGGAGGCGGCGCAACGGCCTCTCCCTAAACTGGATTCTATAAGGATCTTCAAAGCGGAATAATACCGCTACAACACTCTAGTGCGGAAACGGCGGCGGTAAAGGCGCCTGGGGAGGAGCGCAGCACTGCCGCGCCCGGCTCCACACAGCTGTCCTCCTCCCGGCTGCTGCAAGCGGACTCCGACGGAGGGGGGCAACGCGGCGCTTTCCAGCGGACCGAACGGAATTTAACCCCCCCAGCGGGCGCCCCCCCCGCCGGGCTTGGTCTCGCCCAACCGCCGCCCTCGCCCGCCCGACCTTGGCCACGCCCACTTCCTCAGCCGCGCCAGAAGGCTTCAGGACGAGAGGCCGTGTACGTCATCACGTCGCGACGCCCTATCCGGATCCCCGACGGGTTCGGGCAAGGGCTCGCGCGTCAGGCTGGACGAGGGCGCCGATTGGGCGAGGCGCCTGAGCAAGGCGCCTGGTGATTGGCTCGGCGCTGTGACCCAATGGAGAGACGGTTTGCTGAGCGAGGGAGGAGGAGGCGGAGGGCGAGCGAGAAGGCCGGGCCGAGGGGGAGAGAAGGGAGGACGGAGGTGAGGGGGGCCGGAGGGAGAGCGCCCCTAGTGCAAGGGGGGAGCCCCAGGCGGAGGAGCCTCGGGCCGCCGCGGGGGCAGTGGGGAGAGCGGGGGGAGCGCGAAAATCCCGCGAGGGGCATGTGGGCGGGGGGCGAGGGCCCCCGAGGGGAGGGGAGGGGGCGTTGGCGAAGGGGCCCCGCGCGTGCACGAGCGTCTCCGTGAAGACGGGGCGCGAGCGGAAGGAGCCGTGGGGTCCCCACAAGGGCAGTGAGGTGGGAGGTTAGAGCCTGAGGCGGAGGAAGGGGGCGCGGAGTGCTCTGGGGGGAGGGGGAGGGAGCAAAGGGGCACCTCAGGGTGGGACCCCCGAGGGAGAGGGCGGCCTCCTCCCCACCCCGCGGAGGAGCCCACGCTGCGATCAAGATTGTGCCAGGCTTGATGCTGCGGGTGGGGGTGAGTGGGGCTTCTCTCCCCAGGTTGTGGGACTACAACTCCCATCGGGCCCCCCTGAGCCAGTGCTGGGGGTTTGTAGTCCGGCGGCCTCCGGAGGCACTGCTGTGATTTCCACACCTGGTGGAAGGGATTGCTGTGGGGTTGGGGTTGGAGGGGGAACAGGAGGAGAGGATGGGGCTGAATGCAGGAGAGGAAATAGTTGGGCTTTTGTCCCACTGCGGGTCCCATCACTCCCCGGCAACCGGCCGGCGTGTCTGGTTGGGTGGCACACTGAAAGGAGTCTTCCAGCCGTGTCTGGGGGGCCGGGGATTGCCTGCTTCCTTCACACCACCCAGGAACCAAGGTCTGCTTCTTAGCAGGGAAGGTCGGTGGGCGGCTGGGGGGCCTTCCACAGGTTCCTGGACGTCACCCCATCCGCTCGCTGCAAGCCAGCACAGGCAACACTATCTGGAGAGCTGCGCTTCCTGCCTCCTGCCCCTGTTTTGGGTTTTGATCCATGGCTATTGTCTGTTTGGATCAGCGTGGGGGCAGGGAAAGGGGTTCTGTCCTTAAAAAGGATGAAGGATAAGAACCCACTTCAGATGCGATATTGAAAGCAGGCGCAAAAGTAAAAACCAGTTAGTCTTAAAGGTGCTGCCACATTTCTTTTGTTTCCTCCCCCTTCCTTCCTCCTTTGTATGTTGCAAGAGGGTAACACATCTAAGGAGGCAGACACCATCGGTAAAGGAGAAGGGGGCCTGGGGGTCCCTGTCAAGTGCAGGGGGAGGGAAGGCTGAGCTGGAGTGGCTCCCTCCCTTCATCACATGGAATCCCTCAATTCTGTGCGCTCGGGTGCATGTATTTCTAATTAATAAGGAAGCTCTTCCGTCTAGTAATGGAGAGAAACCTGACGTATGGGGTGAAGGGTGGATGCCTTTAAGTGTTGAGAATGAATTTTCTGTGAACATTCGCTTGCTGTCTCCAACTCAAGCTTTTAGAGTTCTTAGCAGAGCCTCTTCCACAGGACTTGGTGTGTGCTGCAGCTGACCACCCTGGATGTGTGTTTCTAAGGCCGTGAGGCTGCCCAGGGCTGCCTGCTGTCCTTAAGCCTGGAAGGTATGTGAGCAAAAACAGATCTACCCTGAAACTGGAGGAAATGCAGTAAGAGGAAAAACAGCAAGTGGAAAGAAGTGTTGCTTTTGTTTCTAAAGGAAAATTTGTAGGCTTTAAAAAATCACTAGTTTCTTTCTCTTTATTTCTGATTCAGATTGAAACCTGAGTTTAATGCAAACAAAGCCTGCTTTAATAATGAGGGGAAATTATCCCTCCAGAGATCTGGTGTTCTGACTTTGAAATGGTGGCTCTCTGAACAGCTAGGTCCTGTCAGGTTTCAAAACCCTCCAGTGCTAAAAGTTGGGACAGGTAATTCTGATTATCTTATTCTTGCTGGCAGACTCTTAAGGATGTAGTAAGCAGTAATATAATGCAACACAGTTAACAAAGCAATGCCAGAGTCAGGGGACATGGATGCTCAGCTCTGCTCCTGCGTTTCAAGCAACAGAAACAATGCACAATTCCTTCCAAAACAGCCTTCCTTTCTGTCCAGATGTAGGGTTTATTTTATGCTGTGTGCAGCCAGTCCCTTCTGTGTTACAAACTTAAGCTGTGCTGACATCTGCTAGTAATGCCTGGCACATGGGTAGCGCTTGTGGAGTGACTATCAGGGAGAGGTTTGATGATTGAGCTCGTGATTTGCTTCCAGAAGGATTAGGTTGTGGTAGATGGCAGAGGACCTTAAGTCACTGGTAATCGGATGCCAGTCAGCATAGATCGTGCTGGGCTAGAATTGTGTAGCTGTCCAGATGTTGCTGCATTGCAGGTCCCATCACTTGGCAGCACAGCCAGTGGAGAGGAATGCTGGCAGTTTAGTTAGGCAGCACAGTGGTCTGCGCAATGAACTCAATTGTCTGTTGAGTTCAGGGGCAGAAAGAGTCAGTTGGATAAAACAGCTTCACGGTTTCCCTCCAAAATTTCAGTTTTGTTACCCTCATGGAATAAAATAAATACCTAAAGGTGCTGTGCAGGGTTACAAGGGAAGGCCATGTTTATTTTCCATTCTTGTGGCCTGAAATTAAAATAGTGTAGCAGACGATCTTCAGTACTAGTTATCTTTAACTTTCACTCCCGTGAGTTGAAAATTTGTTCCAGCTGACTAATGATCTAAAACTGTAGCTGGCTGATGAAGGCTGCCTCCCACCCACACCTGTGAAGGGTAAGCCCTGTTCAGGTCAGTGGGCTGTGCTTCCAGGTAAACCTGTATGGGGCTGTATGGCTTGCAGATTCAGCCCTTGCAACTCCAGCTCCTTCCTTTGGGAATCCATGAGTAACCATTAACTTGTCTGTATCATTATTAAGCATCATTTAGAACAGTATGGTCACTTGGCTGAAATAAGTCTTAATGGATGAATTAAATGAATCTTCATTGGTCAAATCTGTACCACTCTGCATATAAATAAAGATATTTTGTAGGGGACAAAAGAGGCATTTTTCACTTTAAAGTGCTGGAAATGTCATACCAGGCAACATTTCAAAGGCACATTCTTTCCTGTATGTTTTGTGAGTGAGTAAACCTGAATACCCTAAAGGCACCATCAGATTCTCTCTGACCTTGGACGTTAAATGGGGTCAGCGCTGGTGAGTACTTGGATGGGAGACGACCAGCGAGTAGCAGGCGCTGTAGGCTATATTTCGAGGAAGGAACTGGCAAACCACCTCCGAGGATTCCTTGCCTAACAAAACCCTAGGAAATTCCTGGGGTGGCCCTAAGTTGACAGACTGTTTCTAAAGCTATGTCCATCAGTTTATCAGGGTTAGCCACCCCGCTCCGCTCTCTCATCCTTTCTCCTTTTCTCCCTTGTTACCAGCAGGCCAGGAGGCACCTTCCATGATGGCGGAGTCTGCTGAAGAGACACTCTTGTATGTGGAGCACCGCTATGTCTGCTCGGAGTGCAGCCAGCAGTTCAGCACTCTGGAGGAGGCCCTGGTGCATCAGCAGACCCACCTCTGTCCCCAGGAGCAGCAGTATGAAGTGGTGGGGCTGGCGGAGGCCGGACTGATGGCGGGGGGCGAGGCTGGCCTCTATCAGACAGTGACGGTCCAAGAGAGCCAATACCAGTGTTTGGAATGTGGGCAGATTCTCCTCTCTCCCAGCCAGCTGCTGGAGCACCAGGAGATGCATCTGAAGATGGTGACCCAGGAGCCGGAGCCCCTGCTGAAGTCCCTCAGCTCCAGCCAGATCCACTACGAGTGCCCCGAGTGCAAGGCCCTCTTCATCAGCCAAGATGTCTGGCTCGCTCACCGCCAGACCCACCGCAAGCCGCCAGAGCCGCCTGCCCCTCCTCCCCAGAGCCGGGCCCGCGTTAATCTGGAGCATTCATATCGGAAGCCTGAAGAGGGGGGCCTCTCTGGCGCAACCGTGCAGCTGCTCCTCTATGAGTGTGGAGAGTGTTTCCAGCTATTCCAATCCACCGCGGACTTCTTGGAGCACCAGGCCACCCACCAGGTAATGCAGCTGCCCCCGGCTACACGGGCTAGAGAGCTGCTGGCTTCCTGCCCGGCAGTGGCGGAGCAGCCAAAAGAAACACCAGCCCCAGCCATAGTGACTGTGCACAATGGGGTCGTGGCCCCACCGGCCCCTACCAGTGTCACGGCCACAGACCACAGCTATGAACTCAAGAACAACCCTGGGGAGCAGCCGCCCAGCAAAGCGAAGCCAGCCATCAAGGAACATCTCTGTGTGGAGTGTGACCAGTTGTTCCCATCGGCCCACAAGCTCCAGCTGCATGTGCAGAGTCACCGGCAGGGGGCCTTCAAGTGCCCACTCTGCAGCAAGGTGCTGCCCTCCCCAGCCGCCCTGGAGAAGCACCGGGAGGAACACAGTGGGGAGTCGCGGTTCCTTTGTGTGGACTGTGGCCTGGGCTTTGGCACAGAGGCAGTGCTCCTCTCCCACCGGCGCACCCACTCGTCCAACCCTCTTTACCGCTGCACGTGTGGGAAGACCTTCATCAACATGACCAAGTTCCTCTACCACCGGCGCTCCCACAGTGCTGGTGCCCCCCCGGCCCCCGATCTGCCCGCCTCTCCTTCCGAGGACCAGCCCCTGGAGGAAGAGGGCGAGGAGGAGGAAGGGGATGATCTGCCTGCTCCGGCACCCTCCGAGTCCTCAGAACAGCAGGAAGTGGTTCCGGTGGCCATCATCTGCTCAGTGGACAATGTGGCCATCTCGGTCGAGAGTGGTGCCCAGGAGCAGAAGTCAGAGGAGTTCCCATGCCAGATGTGTAGCAAGACCTTCCCCAAGCAGAGCCAGCTCTCGCGCCACCAGCGCTTCGCCCACAAGATGGAGCGGCGCCACAAATGTCTGACCTGTGGGAAGATGTTCAAGAAGAAGTCCCACATGCGCAACCACCTCCTGACCCACACTGGAGAGCGGCCTTACCACTGCAAGGAGTGTGGCAAGAGCTTCAACTCACCGGCCAACCTCCAGCGCCACCGCTTGACGCACACGGGCGAGCGCCCCTACCGCTGTGACATCTGCCAGAAGTGCTTCACCCAGTCCTCTACCCTCCAACAGCACCTCCTGGTGCACAGCCGCCACTACCCCTACAAATGTCAGGAGTGCGGAAGTGTCTTCCACCGCCCCTACCGCCTCCTCATGCACCGCTACCACCACACGGGTGAATACCCCTACAAGTGCCAGACCTGTGGTCGCTCCTTCCTGCTCCGCCGCCTGCTGGAGGTCCACCAGCTGAGCCACACAGGGCAGCAGCCCCATCGCTGCACCTCAGGCTGTGGGGCTGCCTTCGTCTCTGCTGAGCAGCTGAAGGAGCACAAATGTGGCAAGATGAGCCGCCACTTTGAATGCTCCGTCTGCGGCAAGAAGGTGAGCTCCACCGTGCAGCTCCGGGCCCATGAGCGGCTCCATGGGGACATCCAGCCCCCTGAAGGGGCAGAGGAGGAGCCCCTGGCCCTGGAGCCCCCACCACCACGGCCCCGCCGTGCCTCCTGCCCCAAGGCCTTTGAGTGTGGCGACTGCAAGAAGCTCTTCAGCACGGAGACGTCACTGCAGGTGCACCGCCGCATCCACACCGGGGAGCGCCCCTACCCATGCCCTGACTGCGGGAAGGCCTTCCGGCAGTCCACCCACCTCAAGGATCACCGGCGGCTGCACACCGGGGAGAAGCCCTTCAAGTGCGAGGAGTGCGGGAAGGCCTTCACCATCGCCGTGCGCCTAGCCGAGCACAAGCGCATCCACACAGGGGAGCGCCCCTACCATTGCGACGCCTGCGGCAAGGCGTACCGCTCCTTCTCCAACCTCTGGAAGCACCGCAAGATGCACCAGCAGCAGCGCCTGCAGCACGAACAAGAGGTCATGGCAGAGGCCGTGGCAGCCGCGGCTGCGGCGGCCGCAGCGGCAGCCACGACAACCACAGCTTCCTCGGCGCCCAGTGAGCAGGTCTACGGCAACACGGTTACCATCATGGAAACCATCCCTGTAGTGGAGACCATCGAGATCTACCCGAGCGACGGGGGCGTTCACTTTGAGAACATCCAGGTGGAAAATGTCCAGATTGGGGGCGTTTGAGGGGGGCTGGGGGGAGCGAGGAGGGGCAGCTGGTGATGTGATGCGGACTGAGAGCGGCTGCTCTCCGGCTCCCCCTTCAGGGGCCTGGGTGTAACTGCAACGACTCTGCTCCCTGACTTTCAGTCCAAGGTGCTTTGTCCGAGGCACCTGGGCTGCTCCTGTTTCGGAATGTGGTTGCGTCTTTATCTTCTTCCCTGGTTCTATAGGCCAACAGGGTGCCATTTCCAAGCCCTGCTCTGCTCTGTCTACCCCCATACCGTGCGTACAGAAATCCACCAGCTGAAGAGTGCCGGGGGCTTGGGAGCTCCACTTTCTGGTGTGGGCTCTGTGAGTTTTGTCCTGCCTTTTCCCACTTGGCCATATGAAAAGGGGCCCCCACTCCCAGGAAAGCCCGCCCCGCTGCCCCACAGCAGCCTCTGCTGCAGCTGAGCCCCTCTGACCCCAAATGGTTTCTGGCTTCCTTTCCCTGCTGGGGCTCAGTCTGGACCGTGAATGCTGGGCTTCCACTCTTCACGGCAGGATTCTCTCCCCGTTTCCTGCTGGTCCCCCTGGGTTGGCCGGATGCCTCCACTCCTGCAGTCCATAACAGCTTCCTTGATTTGGTTTCTTGCTAACTGGATTTGTCCCTCCCTTGTGCTGCGGGAGGATTTTGTTACTTCGTATTAAAATTAAAAACAAAATTGAACCGCTTGTGATTTGTCAGGTGTGCTTTCTTTCTGTTCTGGGGTGGAAAAGACTCCACAGTTTTGAGGGGAACATGGTGGAATTTTGGGTGGGGAGAGGTACCCAGTTAGCTTTGTCAACCAGGTAATAAATGTGCCATCTGACTGACCAGTTAAAAATTGGGGAGGCAGCTGTGGCTGGCTAGTCACATTACTGTGTTTGAAATTCTGCTTATTTGTAATATAGGTGCTTATCACCACCTTGGAAGAGGCATTCTTGCATCTCCTGTACATTTTTCTAAGATGGAGCCCAGTGTAACCTACTGTGGCATTTATTTACAAGATGAGAAGAGATGCCTTCTGTGTTGGGAAATCTATGTAGATTTAATTGAAAGGCTAAAACACATGATTGCTCTTCTAAAGGGGTTTCTAAGTGGCCAATGAGCTGTAAGGTTTTCATGTGACCCTCAATACAAAGTGTCTCTTGGAGAATAATTTGAAATTTAATAAGCAAAGCTGCCACTCAGCGGGAGGCAAAAATAGCTTTAACATTTCCTTTTTCTTTCCTGGTAGATTAACACAGGATAACTGAAACACACTATAAGTAAATAGAAAGTGTGATTTGAAACCTTGACTAAAAAAATAAAACTCCCCCTCTGCTGCCTGATCACCTGAAGCGTCACTTGCTTCACCCCGTTAGAAGTTGTGTCCCTGATAGGGAGTTAAGAGACAGGAGAGGGGCAGAAAGGTTTGTGTGTGCGTGTGCCTGGGTATTTTGAGGTGATTCTCTTTGCAAGACAAGGACTTTGCCCTTGAAAAGGGACTCTGTCTGGTGAGGTCTCCCCCTCTCCCTCTCAGTGTGCGTATTTGTGTCCACACACAGTCTTCGCAAGCCCCTTTTTGAACCCAGGGGTTGCCATTTTGCCTCATTACCACGAGGTGGGGCCTGCCTAAAAACGGTTTTCTGAATTTTGACTAGCTGTTCTGAATTTCTGCTTGGCCCAGCAATCTTTCTCTAGCAATAGCCAGCCAGCCAGCCGGCTGTCCCCAGGAGAGGTCGCAAGCAGGACACAATGCAGAGGGGAGGTCCCCTGTCGCCTGCCTCCCCTGTTCGGTAATTGAGGATGTGCTGACATCCTTGAACCTGGAGGCCTCCTTGTCGTAGCCCTTGCGGTGTGGTCTTCTGGGGACTGGTGACCCAGAAAGGAAGCAGTCCAGGAACACAGGCTGGCTCTCGAGCATTGTGGGCGGGGTGGGAAGCGTTCAGAGAAAGGGGATCTGGCTTCGAGGGGCTGATCCCTTTCCCTCCCTTGGAGCAGGAGGGCAAAGAAAGAGGACTGAGGAGGACACGCTGAGTAAACGTCTCTCCCCAGACAGGCAGAGGCCCTGGTTAAAATGCCATGAGGACTGGAAATGTGTTTTCCCTTGAAATAATACTTGGAAGATTTTTCAGGGTCAGGAGGGAGTTCTCGATGGGCTGTGCTGCACAGTGGGAGGTTTCCCCCTCATTCTGGGTAAACATGGCAAAAGGTCATCCCTTCCCTTGTGTTCTCCTTCTCCCTCTCTCTCTTAGCCCAGGCTTCTCCTTGGCAGTCTTCCACGCCGGCCTACCTGAGCACTGACACAAGTGAGGCCCCTTCCCTGCCCGCCTGCAGCCCTTGCCACAGGTGTGCCTTCGCTCTTGCTCCTCCTGCCGCCAGTCTCTGCCCAGAGTCACACAAGGAGGGGAGGGGGAGGGCCCCTGGAGAGTGAGACCCCAAGGGCAGAGGCGCCAGCCGGCCAACCAGCCACTTGGGTTGCCCTTTACAGGTGGGAGGATGGAGGGCGCTCATCCGCCCTCTTTTTATCTCTGGGCCAAGGAGCTGGCCATGGTGCTGAAGCGGAAGCCGCCGTCCCTTAAAGGCTCCAGGAGGCAACATTTACCTCCTGCTCGCATGGAGGTGCGCTCCCTTCTGGGCCTGCAAAGTAGCACCCCGGGGGCTTTTTGGTGGGGCACCGTGCAGCACAGGAGGAAGGGCCTCTTCCGGGCCCTTCCGCCTTGGTTGCTGCGCTCTGGGCTTGGCTGTGTCCTCAGTGCCACTGTAATCGCCACCTCCGGCACGCTGAGGTTCCTTCCAGTTCCACTGTGCACACGTTAAATGTCCACTGAGACAGTATTAAGCAGGGGGCAAGGGGACAGTTACCTCCTCCCACACGAGGTGTGGAAGCATTTATTTTTTCCTCTTTCTGCAAAAGGCTGAGGTGGGCCCGCTTTAGGATTTGCTGCTGAACTGAAGCTCCTCATGCAGGACCGTGGGGAGAGCGTGGACTTCCCCCTTGGCTGTTGGGGAGCGGAAAGCTCTGCCTAGTGGTGGTGGGCCTTCTGCCTGATGAGCTTTTCTGGAGCTTTTGATCCCTTGTGGGTTTGGAAAGAATTCTGGACGGAAGGAATCTGCCTTCTGTTGTCTACTAGACAACAGTGTGAAGTGGGAGGGCTGGTTGAAGATAAAGTAAAGCCCCAGATATCCTAGCAGAGGCTTCCTATTGGGTGTGTGTGTGAGAATGAGTACAAGTGTGTAGTTGAGCGTGAAAAAGAGCCCATTTGGAGTTTCTGCAGTATGACACAATCATTGTCATACATTAAAAACTGCATCGGAGGATCTTACAGTGAGGATTTTTATTTCGGGAGGAAAATGCGTTATGATAAATCAGCGCGCATATATATATATATATAAAATATAAATATAAATATAAAAAAGTGAGGGGATAATGAAGTGATGCAATAAGCATCTGTGTGGTTATGAAAGAACAAGATGAGAAGAAAGAGGGAAAATGTGAAAAGGAGTGTGCTGTGCCCTGTGCTGGGAGTGGCACCGAGCTGCGCTTCCCTGGCCAGCAAGAACATCCTCCCCGGTGATCCCTTTGATCATGTTTGTTTCGGAGGCAAACTGGATGGATCTGGGGCTGGAATATCAAGAGTTTCTGAAACATCTTCTAACTGGAGCTCCACCCAGTATCTCTGTGGCTGGAAGTCTGGTCTCCCTGAAGAATATTTGGTTAAGGTCAGGTTTATTTGATTTCATTTGTTTGGTGTGCATTAGTGTGTGGTGCTCAGCCCAGGTGATAAGGTAGCATAAGGAAATGGCACTAGTGGTCTTGCTTCACCATTGCGGCATCTAAGAAACTAGGACAAGGAGCAATGGATTCAAACTGCAGGAAAAGAGATTCCACTTAAACCTCAGGAAGAACTTCCTGACAGTAAGAGAGTGCAATCCGCTGTTGCCTCCATGGAGTGTGGTGGAGTCTCCTCCTCTGGAGGTTTTTAAGCAGAGGCTGGATGGCCATCTCTCAAAGGGAGTTGACATGTGTTCCTGCATGGCAGAAGGGGGTTGGACTGGATGGCCCTGGGGGTCTCTTCCAACTCTATGATTCTATGACTCTTATGGCTCCAAAAAAGTGGCCAACAGTCCATTTTGTAGCCACAAATTCTGTGTGAGAAGAACTTTCTTCCTGCTAACACACATAACTGAGTGCACAAGAAGGGAAGAGGGATACGTCCAAACTTTGAAAAGAGCATGACAGAGAGAGAATGATTTCTTTTCTCTTTCCTTCCTTCTTTCTGGTTAATGGCAGATTCTTAAATGCATGGAGATGGCTATCACCTGCTGCCTTAATCTTTCTTTCCTAAGGTAAATCTACCTGTGTCTCCCTCTCTTGGGCGTGCTCTGCATTCTAAACCAGTGATCCTCTCAGCTTCCAACAGTCAGTCAGTCTCTCTCATTCTCTCTCTCTCTCTCCCCACCTTTCCTCTCCACACACAGGGTTGCTTTTCAGGAAGTTCCTGCTCACCTCTGTTGTGTTTACCTCCACTGAGAGACTCTGTATTAAAATGTTAAACCAATATGTCTGCAGCTCAGCACTGTAGTCCTGGTAAGGACATTGGGTTTTTTAAAATTTATTTCCTTTGTGCTGCCTGCCTATAAATTGCACTTGAGGCGGCTTAAGAGAGAATAAAACATCGTAAAAATACAACACACTGTAAACTGCAAATTATGAAACAGATGACAGCAGCCACGCTAAAACTCTCTGAATAAAAAAGAGCACTGTCTTTAAACAATAATTCAGATACTAGGTGGTGAATCTAAAACACAAGGAACAGGAAAATCTTTACCAAGCAACTAGCCGAATTCAGCCATGGAAACAGGACAGACTTTGCCCAGCGTTTAAAGGTGTGTCCTCAGAACAACCCCATGTGGTAAGTTAGTCTGAAGAGTAGCCAGGGACCTAGGCGGAAAGCTTAGAGGCCAGACCTGGGAAAAAAATTGCCCATTCGGACTAGAAACTGTCTGTGCTGGTTGAGGGGTTGTGAGAGTGGGAGTCCAGAAAGTAACTTTGCTCTGGCTGACTGGATGACCAGACCTGTTTATTTCTTACTTTTGTATTCCACTTTTCCTCCAACATCAGGACTGTTCTCCTGGGGGGGGGGTCTGTGGGCTGTGCCAGCCTGCAAGCCACTGGCTGCTGCTGGTACATGGTGAGTTTCCACAGAAGAAAGAAACCGTTGTAGCCAACAGGCAGAAATGCAGGGCCATTCCCTGGTGCATTTCCCCTTCTCCGCTCTCCCCATAACAACAGCCCTGTGAAGTGGGCCAGGCTGAGTAAGACTGACTAGCCCAAGGCCACCCAGGGAATTGCCGTGGCTGAGTGGGGGCCCCGACGTCACAGTCCAACGCTTTAACCACTGTGCCACACTCCCTGCATCTCCCCGGGTTGGGAAACTAATTCCAGGACCATCATGCTTTGTGTGACGCATGTGGCTGGAACAAAGCAGCTGGGGACTGCTTGGTGGAGGAGGTGGGGGCGTGTGATTCTGTGTGGCTTTGGTGACTTGCACACTTAACAGTTTCGTGGACTAGGACCCTCTGTGGTTGGCAACAACATAACCTTCCCTGTTTTGATCTGTTTCCATTCTGGAAAAAGGACCCTCAAACCATGGAGATTCTTGTCTTTTCCTTCCCTTGCCCTCCATGTTTTCTGGATGCACCTTTGATGCCACTCTCTGGCATCCTGGAGTGACCTACACACGTGAAGGATGCGCAGCATGTGTGTGCACAGGGAGGTATTTTCTCATTCATGCCATCTTGGGTGGGGGGTTGTGTATTGCTCGCAAAGCCTATCTCCACCAGCAGATATTTATGCTTTGGTGTGAAAGTGTGAGCTGGTGGCCCCAAGATCCCCCAAGGGAGGGAAAGGGCCACTTAGGGCCCCGGGCTCCCTCTGCCCAAGATCAGGGCTGGCTGTCACAAGCACAGCAAGCAGATTTACAGATTTGCGGAAACCTTTCAAACGCTTTCTAAAGACCCACCTGGGTGCGCCTCTGTCCCCATCTTTCCTGTGTAAGAAGTGGCTGCTCTCTTTTATCAGCCCACCAGCTTTACTCGGTGACCCCATTTTCTAGAATTAGCAGAGGGATCACCCTCTCACTGCCCCCCGTCTTCCCCAGCAATCACTTCACAAACCTGACTCCGCTGTTTTTTGTTTTCCCCAAAGCCAAAAGCCCCAGAGGTTGGCTCTGCTTGCAACAAAGGCATTTCAGAGTCCCAAACCACTTCAGCTCCCCTGGACGGCCTCAGTCAGTCCACTGCTGGAGCAATCAGCACCTCAATAATTATAACAATAACAATGTGTAAAAACAGACCTAACTGCTGGGCCAGGGACGCGTGTGTTGATTATGTAATTAGCACTCAGTAGAAGTATTTCCTGTTTGGGTCCGACTTTGGGGGGCAAGATGCAAAGGCAGAGTCCCCCATCAGCAAACCCCCAGCACAGATAAGGGGGTGCCCCAAGGCCCGCACAGAAGGGGGCGCCAAGGCACCCGTCGACAGGAGGGGGCACTTCTGCGATTGGGGGGCCAGCACCAAGCAGGGTTGTTCCCTTGTGCCCGCCCCCCTTACCCATCTGAACAGCGGGCGCTCCCGATGGGGCCCTGGGGCACCCCCGTGACCAGAACATGGGGAGGGGCCCTTTGTGGAACTGCAGCTCTCCTGCTGACTGGAGATTCCCGAGGGAGGGGGCGGGGGAGCGAAGAGGGAGGGGGTTCCCTGGGGGTCCTCGCAGGGGCGCGCGTGGCCGGGAGGCAGCAGGGCCTTGTCTGCGCCCCCCCTTGCCTTTAAAGTTTTTCCTTTAAAGGCTCACATTCTTCCGACCACTAGGAGGCAAGGAAAGGGTGGGCTTTTGGGGCAAGAGGCTGCACTTTCTTTGCCCCCCCTTTGAATTGTTTTTCATTTGCCTGCTTTCCTACTGACAATCTCTCTGATCGTGCTTTAATATTATAACTCAATGAGTTTCTTTTCAAATTAAAAGTTTTCTCTCTCTTTTTTAAAAATCCCGATTGCCATGAGCCACTCCGTGCCCGCTCCTGGGAAAGAGAGCCAGGATAGGAAACAACTAATTAATTATGGAAGAACGCGTTAATCCCGAAGGCGCCCCCCAGGGTCTCCCCGCCTCCAGGACCCGGGGGGGGGTCTCCGAGGGAAAGCTGCCCCCGCCGCCCCCCAGCGCTCTTTCGACGGACACCCGGTTTCCCGAGTAGCGCTTCCTACGGCGTTGCGGCCAGGCAGCCTTCACGTGCTCAGAGGCACTCTTGCTCTCGACGACGACGAGGCCCCCCGCCCGCCCAAAATGGCCGAGGGTAGGTAGCCTTTGGGGGGCGGAAGCGGGAAGAGGGAAGAAACAGAAAAAGTGCCCGGCCGGATCCCAATTCCGCCGGCTGGCCGATGAGCTCCTCCGGAGTGAATCCGGATTGAAGGCTCCCTCATCAGGATTCCGTGCGCGCCGGCAAAGCGCCGCAGCCGCTGCCAACGCGCGCCTCCCCCCTCCCGCTTCCTCCACCGACGCCGCCCCTCCCCCTCCCGGCCGCGTCTGCCGCCGGCCAACGCCCCTCCCGCCCGACGCCCCCAAAGGGAGGCCCCCGCCCCCCGCCGCCGCCGCCGCCCCCGCGCCTCGCCCGCCCCCACCCTCTCCGGGGAGGTTGGGAGGGAGCCATCCGGCGGGGGAGGGGGAGGGGGAGGGGGAGGGGGAGGAGGCGCCGCCGGCAGACCGGTGCCCGCCGCTTGGCTGGGGGTGGCCGGAGGGAGGCAAGGAGAAAGAGCGCGAGGGTGGGTCTCTGCCCCCCCAGCGCCGCCGGATCGGGCCCGTTCCTCTCCGCTTCCTGCTCCCCTTCCTCCTGAGCATCACCAGCCCCCCCCGTCCGCGGCCGGAGGATCCGGATCCGGTCGCCTCCCGGCCGCCCTCCCCACCTGCGGCCGCCGCCGTCGAAGGGCTGAAGGGCCGGAGAGAGGGAGGGGGAGGGGGAGAGGGAGGGGAGAGCGCGAGCCAGGGAGGGGCGGGCGGGGGGGCTGCATCGCTCCCTCCCCACGGCAGGCGGGGGACCCACCGGCACCAGCAGCAGCTGCAGCCGAGGGGCGAGGGGGCGAGAAGGCGGCGGGGAGCTCGCCCTCCCACGTTCCCGCGCTCCCTCCCTCCACCGGGGGAGGGGGCCGGGGGGGCGCGCGCGGCGTCCTGGGGCGGCGGCGGCGGCGTTGGCGGCCATGGGGAGGGTCCTCTTCTACGGGCAGTTCTCCCCCCGGGGCGGGAGGGGGTCTGCGGGGCTCTGACTCCCCCCGCGGCGGCGGCGGCGGCGGCGGCGGCGGCAGCGGATTAGCCGCCCCCCGATCCTCAGGCGTCCCTGAAGACGCTGGGCCCCCCCGCCAGGGGTCTGAGAAGGGCGGGGGCTAGACCCCCCTCCCCGGGGAGCAAGGGAGCCCCCTCTTCCCCATCTATCTGTCTGCCTCTCCGCCTGCCTGCCTTGCAGCCCCCTCCCCAGTTTCTCTCTCTTCCGCCTCGGGTGTCGCCCCCCCTTCCCAGATGGGGGGTGAGGCGGGGGTCGGAGAGGGAGGCTTCGAGGAGGGAGGGGGCCCAAGCGAAAGGAGCGCGCGGGGGGGGCGGTCGTGGAGGATTTCTTCTCCAGAAGGAAAAAGGGGGGAAAGGCGAAAGAGCGGCGCGGGGGGGGCACGGTGCGGAGGCTCCTTCTCCCTCTCCCCCCGCGAAGAAGACCCCGAAGAAAAGTGGGCTCCCCCCTCGAAGGGGGGGCGAGAAGGAGGAGGCCGGGGGGCGCAGTTCACGGATTCCGTAAGTCGGGAAGACTCCCCTTTTTCATTTTTTGGGGGTGGGTGGGATGGGAGTGTGTTTGGGGGCGGGCGGGGGTGCCTCTGTTTATTCCCCCCCTTCTTGTGATCGGAAGGCCTGGACAGAAGGCAGAGGCTTGGGCGGGGGGGTCGGTGGAAGCAGAATCTGACCGGGTGCAAATGTATTTGTTGGGGGGAGGAAGGTGGAGTTACTCAGAAGAGGGGGCTCCAGCGTCCCTGGTCCGCCCAAGGGGCCGAGCGGTCGGGGTGGGACTGTGAGAAATGGGGTCTCTCTCTCTCTCGTTTGGGGGTGGGAGGGAGGGAGGGACGGAGGAGGAGGGACGCAGAGGGGTCTGTGCCGAGGAGTGGCCCCCACTCTCAGTCCCCGTGCGCCCCTCCTGCCTTCCCCACCCCAGCCTGTCCCCCACCCTGTCCTCCCTCTGTCTCCTCAGCGAGCCGAGCCGAAGGAGGGACGGTTCGAGCCCCGCCGGAGCCTGGGGGGACTCCGTTGCAGCCGCTGGGGGGTCCCAGGGCTGGCTCGCTCCCTCGCTCTTTTTCTCCCTCACTTCTCCCGCCGCCATGTAGGCCGAGAGGTGCTTGTGGGCCGCGGGGGGGGCTCCCCTCCTACTCGAGAGCAGGCCTCCCGGCCTCCCCCGTCCCCCCCCAGGTCTGGCCTTCTGCAGGGATGGCGTCGGCCCAGCGGCCGGCTCCAAACGGGTCCTGGCAGAGCCTCGCCGCCCGCCCGGCCATCTCTCTCTGCCGGAGCCACAGGGGAACCGAGGAAGGACAGCTCTCCTTTCCCCTCCAAAAAGACAAATTGGAGAGAGAACACATTTAATGGGGTTCGCAAGACTCCCCCCATCCAAGTCCCGAAACGCAGGCCTGACTCCAGCCAAGGAGGGATGAGTTTGTGCTGGGTGCTGGGGAGGGGGCTCTTGGCCTGGTGGAAGGAGGCGCCTTCTTTGCGGGGCAGGAGGGTGGACACATCCGCCCCCCTGCATCGCCCCCCATTGTTTTACATCCTCACCAGGAGGCTTGGGGGGCTTGGCCTCTCTGCCATTTCCTCCCTTCCTGGCAGAGCTGAGTTGTCCTTTGGGAAGCTGGCAGATAAGTCCACACAAGCTCCTAGTCCACAATGTCTTATTTTCTGTTTGCTGTGTCTCGCTTGCTCCCCCCTCCCTGGTCCAGCCCTTTAGGGATAAATGGGTGGCTGGGTGGGGGGAGCAAAGGGAAGGAAGCAAGGAATTCACTCTCCCTTTGCAAGCTCCTGCGTGCCAGCTCACCTTTGGCCACGGCCTCCTTGCCACGGACTAGCTGATGTTTACTGTGAGCCCTGCTTTTGTCTGCTCATGCCCCCCTTCAGCCCTCAACAGAATCTTGGGAAAGCCCCCTCCCCCGATTGCCATGTTTCCTGGCTGCAGTGGGAACTTCTGAAAGACTCTCTGCTCCAAGGGGACCTCTTGATCAGTGGGCTAGAAAAACTTCCCTGTGAGGAGGAATTATAGTATTTTGGTTATTTTAGCTGGGAGGGGGGAAAGAAGGCAGGGGACGGGGAGGCAAGGCACAAATCTATGAAATTAGGGAGGGAGGAGGTTTTTCTCTACCCATAATTCTACTGAAGCCTTGGTGTTACGGTGGGAGAGCCAACGAAAGGAGGGAGTTAAACTGGGGAACTCCCTGTCACAAGATGTGGCGGATGGCACTGATTTGGATGACTCTGAAAGGGAGCTGGGGGGGGGATGAGGTTCACCACAAGGGCCACAGGTCATCTTGGCGACAGGCTGCCTCTTGCATCTGTGACTCTGCTGCTCAAATTGGTTGTTGGGGTGTGTGTTGCCCACACTGGGCCTTTGGGCTCCTGATGACTGTCTGGTTGGCTCCTTTGGGAGACAGGACAGCAGATTAGAGACAGGCTTTTCTTGCCTCCTTAAAAGCTTTCCAGCAAACCATTCTTAAGACCACCCCCTTTCTGCAGAGTCTTGAAAGAACTTAGTTTGCGAATACTGGCAGCCCTACAAGGTAGGCTGGCAGTAGCACTTGCATTTCTGGAACAGTGGTTGCCAGATGTTGCCAGGTGTGATTGTGTAATGTCTTCCTACTCCAAACCAACCTTGTTGCCCCATGCAGCTCGTCCTTTGGCTTCTCCAAGGACTTCTCCATCTTCTGGAAATGTCCGCGCCTTCATTCTCCCTCGCCTTCTTCAATGTCTTCCTTGTGGGCTCAGATTTCTGTCTGTGATGCGCCTGTTTGTGGGACCCCTCCTCTGAAAAATGGGTGGGCGAACCTCCTCCTTCGGGCAGCCCCCCCACAGTCTTCTTTCTGTCTGGCCTGCATCTTTGCCTCCCAAGCAGGGGGATGCACTAGAGAGCGCCCCCTCTCCGGCCAACCCCAGGACCGGCCGCTTCTGCAGCTCCCTTCACCCATCTCTTCTGGGTCTCAGGCAGGGATGTTTTCCCTCAGGAGCTCCCCGATCCTTTTTCTTTTGGTTTTTCTTTGAGCAGGAAATTCCAGGGACTGAGTGTGGGATTTGCACTGCCATCTTCCTCCCCTAAGAGATTGCTCTGGACTCAGGTCATCCTAGTGTAGCGGGACACAGAGGCAGGAGACCAAGAAGTTAGGACCCTGGGTCCCCCTGCTTTGCTCCCAACGAAAGCCTCATGGCTGGTCCCACAGTGTGAACCCTCCCTTGGCTTCATCTCTCCCTCCTCCGCTTCCTTCTCCCCGAATCCCTGTGAGGAGAACCCCAACCTCCTCCTTGTGGGATGTCTATAACACCTGTCTCCCTGAAATTTCTGACACTGAGAACCTGGAACCTTAATTTTGTGGAGTGCAGTTTCCAACATCCTTCAGTCAGCACGGTCAGTGGGCATGCTGGCTGGTGGAGTCTGTGATTTGCAGCCCACAAAATCATGGTCAGTGGTGGTGCTGCCTGCCAGATTCTGGGGTTTTCTGAGATCTTCCTGTCCTTCTGTTTATACCTCTGCCACTTTGTTTATGCCTTGCTTTTGCCTTGAGACTGGGACCCAAGGTGTTTTACAAGATGAAAAGGAGCATAATTGAAAGCACATGCAGCACATGCAGTAACAAGTTGTGATTAAAATATAATCTTAAGGGTCTGTAGAATTTAAGACCACCACAGCCATGTGAGGCCCCTGTCTTCATGCACCCTCTTGGCCCTGCTTGGCCCCCCTCTCCATCCTTGGCTGAATCCTCTGTGCAGGAGGAGGGGCTTTTCTCTCCTCTCCTTACAGGTCCCCCCTTCCCGCCCTCCCTGGCTGGCAAGGGCAGGGGGAGTGAGGCGGCTCCTCTCAGGCAACATGTTCAGATGTTGTTATGTGGCTCTGTCGTGGTGGATGCCACGGAGGGTTTCTGCTTTGTGCATTAAAGGCTCCAAGCCCATTTCCTCCTCCCCTAAACTGTACTGAGCTCTCCTGTCATGAACTTCTCACACAATCCCCCTTTTCTTTATTTCCCTCTCTCTGTCATTCTCCTTCCTTTTCCCGGCCTGCTGGGACTTGAGTCTCCTGCACCAGTTTC
Organism: Iguana delicatissima; assembly: GCA_948472985.1. Classification (NCBI taxonomy): domain Eukaryota; kingdom Metazoa; phylum Chordata; class Lepidosauria; order Squamata; family Iguanidae; genus Iguana; species Iguana delicatissima. The sequence continues at coordinate 532,316 of CAOKZL010000856.1, forward strand.
CCACCTCTCCCCCTTCCCCTCCACATCTCCCAGATGTGGACCCCTTTCTCATTTGGGACCTGGCCCGGCTCAGCCTCTGAGCCCAGTAGCTGTCGGAGCAGTGTTGTTGTTGGTGGCGGGTGGCGGGTGGTGAGAAGAGGGGGCCGAGCAGCCAGCCTTGCCAGTCCCGCTTAGTGTCTCGCCATCCCCCTGGCAGCTGCGCCAGGCTCTGTGGCAGAGACAGAAACGTATCCGAGTCAGGAACCAAATTGCTGTGACAGCGACAGCGCCTTCACCCGGGCCATGGTGTTGGAGCTTTCCTAGGGCTTTGGTACAATGGGGACGGGCACTGGGTAAGGTGGCGCATGGGCATTTGTGTGTGTGGGATGCCAGTGGGAACCTTTGGCATATGGGATGAGTTCGGAAGGACTATGTGGATAGGTGGGCTAAGGAGTAAAGGAAGGGGGCCTAAGCCAGCCTCTGGGTGCTGAGAGAAGAGATTTCCCTTCCTTCGCTGAGCGTATGGCTGTGCAGTTGTCGGGAAGCAGAAGGACGTTTGCTTTTGAGCCTCAGACTTTCCCGGGAGGGAGGAGTTGCTTGTCACAGAGAAGATGAAATGTGCCCCAGGCTCTTGCTGGGTGGGGAGAGGTGGGGGCTCCCCATCTTTGTTTGTGACCTAGGCAGCTTGTGCTTTCAGGATGCGAATTGGCTTCTCGGCTCTGCTGTTTCCAGGAGAGGGAATGTGGCATCGAGCGGGAAGAGAGAGAGAGATTGAGGAGAGGAGGCCTGTGGTTTCCTGCCCTGCTGGGAGGCCTTCCTCAGATCTAGGCCACAGGTGAATGGAGGGCCCACAAGATGCTATGGGAGTCCCCAGTGAAGGAGGGGCTTTTCTGTGGCCTCCAAGCTTCCAAGTTCCCACCCTCCACTACTTGAATCTTCCTCAAAGAGGCTGGAAATTTCACTCCCCACCCCTGCCAGTGCTGCCCCTGGAGCCCTGCAGAGGGGCAGCCATCTTCCCGACACTCTCCAAACAGTCCGAATACTCGGGAAATGCACACTGCAAGTGACTCCTGGCTGCTTCTGTGTTTGGTGGTGCTGTGAAGAGGTAGCCAGTGGCTTCCAGGCGCAGGGTCCAGCGAATCTGCTCTTGGTTTCATTCCAGGGTTTTAAAGAGTTCCCGAGGCATGAACGTTGCCCTTCCTCCCAAAAACACATCCAGGACCTTGGAGAGCCTCCTTTGAGGCCAGGAGCGGAACTCCAGAGCCGGCCCACCAAACAGGTCCAGGACCCTGGAGAGCGACCCTCTTGGAGAGCCTGGAACAAAACTGGGCGTGGAGGCCCTGCACGGTGGCTCACGGGGGGGGGCAGGGCAAAAGTCAGCCCACCCTTTCCACACTTCCCACTAACCGAGGTGGATCCTGTCGCGTTTGTTGTGGCACTGAGTGGCCTAGAGACCACCAGGGTTGTGGTGGGCTGAGGAATCTTCCTGTCTTTTCTTTCTGATGGTGTGTGTTTCTGCTGAGACTCAGACAAAGCTGCTTTGGGGACGGCTCTGTCTTGTGTGCGCGTGCACCCAGAGGGATACCACTGGGCCCAGTTGTTGGGGGTAAGCTAAGTTTCCATGTGGGAGTTGTTCCCCTTGTGGGGAGAGGCCCTCAAATGCTTCTGTTGGGAAGACGAATCAAGCCACCTTCTTCCTCTAGGTGTTCTTGGACTGCAGCTCCCAGCATTCTTATTTTTCCCACGAAGAGAAGATTTTACAAATGTGTAGCACTTTTATTGCTGAATTCATTGGACTGGAGCATCCATCATTCCTGACACATCTGGAGGACACTAGGTGGAAGAAAGAGGGTGCAGTCCAAAAGAAACAGAATATGCCTCACCCTTTTCCTAAGGGGGCGGGTGGAATGGCAGTGTTGTACCCAGGGTCTCCCCAACTCTTGTGCCACCACTGGAGTGAGACCCTACAGGCCAAAAAGTATGTTCATGGCATCGTAGAGTCTTAGAGTCTGAACAGACCCCAGGGGCCACCAGGTCCATCTCTATTCTGGACCTCTGAGGAGTCCTTGCCTAAGAAAACCCTGGGAAATTCATGGGGTGGCTGGCTGGCTGGCCCCTCCCAAAACTGCAAACCCCAAGATTCCATAGGATGGTGAAAGTGGAATCATAGCACTATAAATGTCTTGTGCGGAAATGGTCACAGTCCCCAAAAGCTTTGGAATATCACATAGGCTGACTGGTCTGGGAGTTGTCTCCCCCCACAAGTGACTTTTCCTAAGTGCTAAATATTGTTGTTCTGCCTTTACTCCTGTTTGGGACACAGGGCAGCTTACAAAAGTTAAAAAGTAGTTAAGCCATGGCAAAATTAAAACCCATTAAAGGCATGAACTGTTGAGCAGCAACAACAGCACCAAATAAAAGTCCAGCAGATTGTACAAGGCCTCTCTCCCCCGCCGCCAGCCCCCAAAATCGGTTCTCAGAGGCCTGCTGGGGTAGAAAAGTATTTAGTTGCTGAGGGTCCAATCCTGTGTCAGGCAGTGGAAAGGAACGTCCATAAGCCCACCTTCCAGTCAAAGGCCTGGGAGGGGATCAGAGGTGTGTGTCGGGTGGTCCAGAGGGGGCAAAGGCTGCCAGTCTGAGGAAGGAGTCCACGTTGGGAAGGAAGCCCCTGACCAGCATCCCTGTAAGCTGATTATCTCAGCTGCCTTCTCCTTGCTGGGATTGCCGTTTATCCGTGCGGGAGGCCTTTGATCCCATTAAACTCTTACCAGGGCTCTGCCTGCAGCTAATCAGGGACTTGTGACTAAGAACCGCTGTTAACACAACTTTGCCTCCTTGTATCTGACGGGCAAGGAGACTAGGTGAGGCGGCACTGCTCAGGTTCCTTTCCTTCAATGGCTGTCTGCCAAGGCGGAAAAGGCCCAGAACCCAGAGAACCAGCTGAAGAAACTGGGGAGAAAAAGATGGCTGAAGGTCTCTCCCTGAGGCTCCCGCGCCGTAGTGGGGCTCACAGACCAGAGGCCTTACCCAGTGAGGGCCTGAGAGGGAAGGTGGGCTCCGTTTGGCACTGCTGAAGTAAAAAGCACCCCGCTCTTTTCTCTGGAGCCTGTCTTTCTTGGGAATGCTGGTGGAAGAAACCACCCGGATCAGGGATGCGGGGACTCAAAGGGATGAAGGCTCAGCATTCTGCTACACTGGAGTCAGTGGTGGCCGGGGCTGTCCATGTCAAGCTGTGGGCAATCTGTTCCAGGATTTGCTTTGAGCCTGGAAGGAGCTGTTCGAGGTCCTGAGCTTATTTTGAGAGAACAGAACCTCAGGTAAAGCTTAGGTAAAGTTTGGTGTGAAACCTGGTGTGGGTTCACTGGGCCCTCCTGACGTGGATGCCACTGGTGGACACTCGCTGGAGTCCAGAACTTGTGAGAAGTGGCTTTGGGATTCGGGCTATATGTGGTTTAGCATTCAGCAGATGCCGTATCAGAGTTGTTCAGTTCAGAATACTGCCCTTTTTAAAACTGGGCTGCAGACTGTCTGTATGATGTCCTGATGGCTGGGTTTGAATGTGGGAGGAACTTTTGTTCATATCTCTGGACAAATCCTGGATCTGATCTGTTCCTGTGCCCTGTCCACCTTACAGGGTTGTTGTGACCATAGAATGAGAGGTTATATTGTTGCCTCTGGTGGGACTTAGGGAAGTATTTTGTGGAAAAAAACCTATTAGCTCATACTTATGGCACTGTTCAGCAATAGTTTGATGTAGTTCAGAAAACAGCAGAAAATTCAGTGTTTGATACTGAATTCACTGCTAGAAACCAAGTCTCTGGACCTTTTGGCTGTTAAGCTGGCTTGAGAGTGTTTGGGTGATACGTGATGAAATGCCCAAAGGTTGGGAGGGACTCATCAGGCTTTCCAGGGAGGAAGGAGCCCTGTCTCCAAGCCCACTATTGAAAGATATCTGTTTCTCCTCTCTAAGCATTAGGAGCAGAAGATACTAGGCCGCAAAGTTCTTTGGCCAGGGACCCCAGTGGGACCCTGAAATTAATTTGTGTAGCTTCCCTCCTACCCTGCCACCTTGGTGTCTCTGCAGAAAAGCCCCGTGTATATGTACAAGAATTAATTGGCAAGTGATAGGACTGAGTGCCAAAAACCATAATCACCCAAGCGGGTCACCACTACACATGGCCGCAACAGTGAATAAGATGCAATCATGCTTGTGCCAAAAGGATGTATTTTGTGAGCACCCATAAACATCAGGCAGTGAGATTTATGTCCTGTTTCATAGCATGCAGGCAGGTCAGGCAATAGGCACTCTGGCCTAGTGGTTATCCAGCTGGGTTCTTAGAGGATCCCTGATTGGGATTTTCCTCCACTGATAAGAAAGAGAAGACAGCGTCTTCCCATTCTCTATAATGGATTTTTCCTTGTGTCATAAAAATTTCTGTGCATTGAGGTGTTATGAGAAATGCAGATCTCAATATGTCAGTCCTGTCCAGGAGATAAAATCATGAGGGAAGCACCTTCAGGAGGGGGCTTGGAAAAGTTAGCCTTTTGGCCTACAACTCCTTGAATCCCTGAGCTGGCCACCCCCAGCTTCTTCTAAGGGTTTTATTATTTTAATTTAGTTTTCTAAAATATTTATATCAATCTGTCTAAGGGTCTCAAGGCAGCATGCAATGAAATCAGCTTCCCCAAGTACCTTGGGCAGGCAGTTTGGACAGATTGCACTCTTCTGGACTATGATTTCCTAAATTCCTCCAGATGTTGGGTGGGGATTGTGGGAGTTGTAGTCCTAAAATAGTAAGCTCAGGTGCATTGACATATCATGTACTCAAGCTCTGTGAGTACGTTCTGTTTCAAACAGGAGGGCCTTTAGGGTTTTCAGACGGCAGCTGTGAAACGTGCCCCCAAGAATTCTTACAGAGATGTCTTTCTGGCACCAGGCAAAGTTCTTTTCATTTCCCCTGGCTTTTAAAACATTTTAGGTTGTTTTGAAGGTTTTTTTTAAAGAGTCTGCTACATTTTTTGTTGTCTGTTCTTTTTTTGCTTTCATTTTGCTCTTTATTTATTTTGTTGGGCCCTGTCCATCTAAGAAATGAGAGATGGGTGGATGGATGGATGGATAGATAGAGAAGAGACTTCTTTTGTGGAAAGGGGTGAGAGGCAGGGCTACCATCAAGAGAAGAACTGAAGCTTAAACTTTAAACAGTGCATTATAAATAGAAAAAACATGTCGGAGAATCCTAATTCATTCCCACCTACTCACATTAAATAGCAGCTCCTCAATTTATTTTCACTCAATTTCCCTTTACACCTCCATTACATTTCCCCCTTCCCCTGCTAAGCTGCGGAGTGTTTATCTTGCCTCCTGTGAAATCCTCCTTTTAAACCCTGGGCAGGATTCATGCCACCTTCCAGAGATGACTGGACTGACACTGCCAAGATTCCTTGCTGCTGGCTAGGCTAGCTAGGGGCTGATGGGAATTGCAGTCCAATGCCAGCTGAACAGCCACACTGACCCTGCCCTGTCCTACCTGGATCCTAGTTTTGTGGGCTCTTCATTCCCTTTCAGAGGGCTGGTTTCTGCAACCAGCCGGTCAAGCGTGGCTGGAGTCTTATCAGCTGAGGGCTGGAGGACTTATGTGTGGAAAGATGTAGAAACAGAAAAAAAGAAGGTGATAGTCAAATATGCTGGCCATGGTCCTTTTGGTGACATGCGTAACTTGTGTGCGCCTATGTCTTATTTTGGACAGACCTCTCCCCTGGCCACTGTTAGGCCCTGTGGGGGTTCTTCTGGATCCATTGAGGACCGGAGGAAGGAGAAGGAAGGAGAAAGGGAGGTGGCTGAGACCAGGGACAGCCTCCCCTTCCCATTGCAGTTTGCCTGGGAAAGAGGAATGGCAACCGCACCCCTCTTCCTCTTCTGCTTGTGGGGTCGGGAGGCAGTCCCTACTGCTAGGTCGTCTCCCTTCTCCCCCTCTTCTGGCCATTAGCAGCACTCCACTGGGCTTGGCATTTCCCTGGGAGAGGCAAAGCTATGAATAAGGAGCATCGGGCTCCATGTGTGCAGTGCAGAATCTTGGCCGCTCTCCCTGACTGAGAGATGTTTTCCCACTTCTCCTGAAAGTATGAGTGAGGCGAACAGGAGAGTGTGGGTCTCTGTTCCACATTTAGCTCTTTGAACTGCTCCCACTTTGGTTACCTACTTAACATTGGAATAAATGATGGACCCTGTTAGGTTGTGTGAGGACAAATTAAATATTGTGCTGCGCATTAAGAAGTGCGGTATAAAAGTTTAATAGTTAGGTTGCAGAGAGTGGGGATGATACTGAGCATGGAATGAGATGGCCGTGCGAGAAGATAGAGGGGGAAAAGACCCCTCTCTCGTTTCCTCCCGCTCTGTCCCTCGCCTTTCCCAGAACAAGACAGGGTGGGCAGGAGGAGGAGTGCTTGGAAAAGTTCCTTGGTCAGGCAGCAGTTTGTGTCCTAGCCAGCATGGTCCATTGGGGGACTGGAGCCCCCCAAAACAGCAGCTTTCTCCAAATACAAATCACTGAAATGTTCTGGCATCCTCCCGTTTGGCCCACGTGCTTCAGTGCACGAAGGACAGTGAGAAAACGACAGGCAATCGTGTGCGATTCAGTAGTTCTCAAGTCCAGCCGAGTTGTTGGCTTCCTCTGCCATTTCATTGTTATTATTCCACCTTTTCCTCGGTCCAGGATTCAAAGCAGCTTACAGAGGTGAAAACAAATGTGGCTTTAAATTCCATACAGACTTAAAATATAATTAACAGTGGAACTAAAAGCAGTGGAATGTAAGACCAGAAGAAGAAAAAGACTCTTTACCTCCTACATCAGGAGAGGCCCTCTCACTCCCTCCGTATTCCCACAGTGCAGGCGAGGTTTCTGGGTTGCAGGCGGGGCTCTGGTGCTTTTTAATACCAGTTATAACAGGAGAATAGGCAGGTACAGAGATTTCCTGGTCGCTGCCTTTCTGTGCCAGTGGAAAGTTCATGTGCTGGTGTTGTGTTTTATCACAGGGCTTCTAAAGGCACAGGGGCCCTGCTGGCAGAGAAGTTGGTAGCTGAACACTTGCGGGCAGGTGTGTTTTTTGCTTTGCACAGTTTTTCAGCTCACGGAAGCCCTGAGTCCCGGATCGAACCCAGGAAACCCAGCCCTCCTCCTTCTTGCATCCTCTGCCTGAGTCTCTCTTGGGGAGCCTTCCTGGAAGGCATTTTTTTTTATTTATTAAACAGCACTTTAAACTATACTTTTTCATTTTTTCTAAAAAAAGAAGTCTGAAGTGCTGTAATGTGAAGGCCTTTGAGGTCCTGAATTTTCAATGTGCGTCAGAAGGAGAGCTGCACAGGGCAAGAAAACAAACCATTGACCCCCTGGCCCCCTCCCACTGCTTGGCCCAAACAAGGAATGGAATGGGATATATGATCCTTCCTGCAAGGCAGATCTTTTCAGTGCACAGGGGCAAGATGGAATGAAGTTTTGCTGTTCTGTGCTGGTCCTACCATTTGGGAAGACATGGTGCCACTTGCCTTACCACAACACCCTTTGCAACCAGCAGGGGGGACAAAGTGTGCTTAAACTACTCTGGGGAGGAGGATGAGTGGTCTTTGGTTGCCCCCTGCCTGTTTTGTCCTCCAGCTCTTGGGATATCAGCCCTCAGTCTTTGTAGCTGGTGCTGCACTTTCCTAGAATTCACTCTAGTGGCACTGCAAAGCAGGGGCGATGTGGGGAATGAGAGTGGCTCTCCCAAAGGTTCTGGTGGGGGCTGATGGTGAGGGCATTTTGGGGCAACCATACAGGGAATATGTGTGGGGATGGTGGGCCTTGTTGCTTCTGGCCTGAGGGAGGAAAGGGAGCCCTGGAGTGTACTTCCAGAGAGGGATGATGGGGATCGTCCGAGGCTTGGGACCAGGGAGGGAGCCAGGCATGGGGCTAGGGCGCAGGCTGCTATTTATTTGAAAGAAAGAATTTATTACTCAATAGCTGTATTTTTTAAAGTAAGTGGCTAGCGTTAGTTAAAGAGTGATGCATTACTGATACTTTGTTGTCGTTGTTGTTGTGTGCCTTCGAGTCATTTCTGACTCATAGCGACCCTATCACAGGGTACCATTTCTTTATTTTGGATTTTTTCAAAAAAATAAACACTTAAAATGACCTGAAATGCCCCCCATTTCCCCCCAAATGAACTGCTATAAGGAGCAATGAGTCACTGTCACTTCTGCTGCCAAACCAGCAGTGATCTTAACAGCCATTTGTTCATTTTGCCCCTCCCAGAACTGTTGCCCCCTCTCATTACTCCCCACCCTCCAAAATTAACGTTGTTAATGGTGACATTTGATTTCCGAACTTTGCACAGGACGTAGTTGGGCCGCCGGCTCCCATGCGTCTGTGCATCAGTGTTGCCGCCAGCCAGACCGCCTCTCCCTTGCAGCTGCCTCACAAGTCCCTTGGGGAAGGACGGGGCCCCCTGCCCTTCGGCCCCCCGGGGCCACGTCCTTGCCTGAGGGGCATGACGTGAGGCAGCCTCTGAAGAAGAGAGGGGTCCCCTGATTGCTGCTTCAGCACCCAAACTCTGAACACAAAGGGATGTCTGGGGTAGCCATTTTTAGCAGGCGCTGCTCCTGTGCCAGTAACAGCCGCCCGATAGACATAGGCAGCTGGTGGCTCCGTGATCACGGGATGGGGACTCCGCCCTCGCCTTTAGCGGCTGCGCCTCCTCAGCCGTTCCGGGTTGCTCGGAGCTTTCCAGGGTGCCGAACCCTTTCCCAGCGTTGCTTCAGCACCCGGAGAGTGCTTGCAAGACCAACGGCTGCGGGGGAAGCGGCTGCTAAAACAGAGGGCGGATTCCCTGCTCCGTGACAACAGAGTCAGCAGCCGCCTCTGCCCACATGCAGCATTTTCTCTCCGGAGTGCCATCTTCGCGGAAGGGTGATAGCTGTTGGTGATGGCGTGCTAAATGCCTTTGTGAATGCCAGATTTGGGGTGGGCGGTGCTGGGCCATCCCCCCTCCCTTTTTTTTAAGGTAGGGAGTAGACCTCAGGCTCTGCCCAAGGGGACAAAATTGGTGCTAATTTGGACCCATGCCCCACTGAGTCTCTTGTTGGGAGAAAGGCGAGATATAAATTAAACCAACAAATAAATAAAGGTGAACCTACAGCGCAGGTATCCACTGGCAGAATTATGTTCCATAGCAATGGGGAGAGTCCCCACGGCACAGTGGTTTGAATGTTGGGAGTATGGCTCTTGAGAGACCAAGGTTCAAATCCTTCTGACCCTGGCTGACCTTGTGCCAGTCAGACTGTCTCGGCCTTAGAGGAAGGCAATGGTGCCAAACTCCCTGTGAATGAATGTTAAGAACTGGCATGGTGTAGTGGTTTGGGTATTTGACTGGGACTCTAGGAAACCTGGGTTCGAGTCCCTGCTCAGCCCTGAAACCTACTGAGAGACCTTGAGCAAGTCACACACTCTCAGCCTCAGAGGAAGGCAATGATGGCAAACCTCCTCTGATGAAATCTTGCCTAGGCAAGACAGTGACAACTTTGGAAATGACATGAAGGCACACAATACGCAGTGGTACCACACACCCAAATCCACTTATGTCTCTTTCAGCTGTGTGTGACTTCTGTGCTTTGTTCAAAAACAAAACAATTGCTCCACATGTGAAGTACAGTTTATGCTTGTGTAGGCTGCTAACATGATGCCATCCGTGTTCTGGATTAGCACAAACTGGGACTGGGTGAAACGGAAGCCCAGGAGGATCCAAAATGGTTTGGGAGTTGTTGGTGGAAAGAGTCCATGTTTGGCCCATCAGTCTTCCCTGCCCCGTGATCTCTTTGCAGAATGTTTGCTTCAAAAGTTCAGACTGCAGGAGACACACATTTCTTCTCCCTCAACACACACACACACACCCTACTCTCTTTGAATGGATGGGATGTGTGTTGTGTTGGGGGTTTGAGGAATGTATCTGTTGCGGTTTGAACTTTTGATGCAAATATTTTACCTCCAGTGTGCGGTGAATGCGAATGACGCTCATGCAAGTCAATGAGGCGGGATTTGGCATTCGGCGCTCTGTGAAGCAGCACCTGAGAAAGGAGTCCAAGAATCCATGCCTGCCAGCGAAAGGCTTGGCCCACGGCAACGTGCAGAGGGCAGGGCCTTCGTGGTGTCTTTGTGAGCCGGAAGGAAAGGGAGGGAGTCTGCTCCAGCCAGAGGGTCGGTGCTCTGGATCATTTTCACATGCTGTTAAAGCGTAGAGGTTGCAGAACAAAAATGGTAGCATGGAACTGTCTTCAAAGGACATAGTAGCTGGAGGTTGGGTAGTCTTGGGGGTCTGTTGCCCGATATAAAAGTTCTGCCCTTCCTCTCAGGCCTTCAGTTCTAGGTGGGGGGGATACAACTGGAAGTTACTCGTTAGGGAGGGAAAAGTGGATCTCTTTATCTGTTCAGGAATCCTTTTGTTTGTTACTCTGGAGTAGGGATGTTGGCAAGCACAATGAACAATTAATTGTGGCATGTGATCAAGGCCAGATTATTTTTATTGATTAATTAAAATATGTATTGTTAGTTGTGTGCCATCGGGCCATTTCCCACTTATGGAAACCTTCTGTAGTTTTTTTGGCCAGATGTATTCAAAAGAGGTTTGCTGCCATTGCCTTCCTATAAGGCTGAGAGAGTGTGAATTTCCCGAGTGGATGTCCATGGCTGAGTTGGGATTCAAACCCTGATCTCCCAAAATGCTAGGTCAGCGGTCAAGCCACTGCCCCATGCCGGCTCAGTTTTCCAGCTCTGAAACCATGACACCAGTCTGGCTCACACGTTAATCTCCCACCCGTTAGGAAGGGGCCCCAAGATGGCCTGTGAATGGAACCAGTTGAAAGTAATTTTTAAAATTTAAAGCAACAACAATAATTTAAATAAACTAAAAACATGTTAAACAGTTTAACTGGTTGAAACAACATCAAATATGAAAACCGTAGCCTGAATCCTGCTCCAGACTAATCCAACATACAAACCACTACACTACACTCTGACTGTCCCTCATTCCCAGTTTGCATTTATTGTGCTTGTGTGTGACCCTGAGATTTTGTGATATAAGGCAGGACAGGAATGTTTTTAATAACAACAACAGCAACAGTAATAACATATTTTATTTATATCACACCTTTTCCCCAGTTTGAGACTCAAGATGACTTACAAGGTTAAAACAGTTCCAGAAGTGGTTTATATCCATGAGAACTCATGCTAAAATAAAAACCATTAGTCTTGGGGGTCCGGCTACCTGCCTTCTTCCTCCTCTTTCTAAAGAGATGCAGATTAAAAGTTTGCATTACTAAAACATACTGAAGTTAAATTCCGCAAGCTACAAGAAGGGATGTTTGAAGTGGCGTTAAATTGTGTACAGAAAGGGACTTCCTCAAAATGGGCCCCAAACCTGTGAAGCCTCCCCAGGGGTCTGTTTGTGGCTGGGCCAGGACTGGGAAATTTTATCAGCCGGATCTATTTTTCTGCATTTAAGGATCAGGGAGGATTTAAAGCATGACTCAAGCTGGGCCTAAATGTCCTAAAGGCACCAGATCCTGTCTGATCTTGGAAGCTAAGCAGGGTTAGGCCTGGTTAGCGTGTGGGTGGGAAATCACCAAAGAATATTGGGACTGTAGGCTCTGTTTCTGAGGAAGGCACTGGCAAAACCACCTCTGAGGATTCCTTGCCTCAGAAAACCCTGTGAAATTCTTGGGCTGCCATAGGTCGACAGGTGACGTGAGGGAGCAGATGCACATGCTGAGGAAGGAATGAGACAAACAGGCACGTGTTGTTTTTGTGGCTCCTTGAATGCGACCCAACGCCCTGTTGAAAGCCTGTGTGGGAAGGTGGGCTGGGCAGGGAGCTCCGCACGTGTTCCTTGCTGCGAGGTTGCCTCACCGCCCGCTCCGGCCGGGGTGCTGGAGCGTGCCCGTTTCGCTCTCTCCTCGGAGGAAGCCCTTCCGTTTGGAAAGCCGAAAGGGGCCGAGGAGGCTGAGCAGGGTGGAGAAGCTGCAGAGCGCTTCCCCTGGCAACGGCGGCTTCCTCGTTAGCAGCTTCCTGTTGCCAAGCAACAGTTGCTGCATGGGATAAAGGGCCATTTCCCGCATTAGCCAGGCCTGGGAGGTGCAGGAGCTTCCCCAAACAGTGCCCAGCAGGGTGCCTGAGTGAGAGGGAAGCCCCCCCCGGCCCTGGTGGCACCGCTGGCAAGCCCTTCAGGGCTCCACTGTGCCTATGGCTTCTCTTTAGGGCTTGGAAAAGTTACTTTTGGGAGGAATGCAGTGCTTGGTCCTCCAGCCAGCAGACACATGTGGGGCTGTGGGTTTTTGGTGGCTTTTCTGGTTATTTTGGGTGTGTTTCTTTTTCAAAAAATGGCTATGGCTGCAACCCAGTATCCCCTGAGTGTGGCACAGATACCTGGACGTTTGATGAGAAGGGGGAGACGGGGCCTTCTCGGTGGCAACTCCTTCCCACAAGAAGCTAGCCAGCCTCCGCCCACCTGCTGTGCTTCTCAGCTGAAGGAGGAATGGAGTGGGACAGTGACCTGCCTTGGTGTTGTGATCCTGTTGATGCAGCCTAGAGTTGCATTGGGTTTTTTAGCTGCTGCACCACATTGTTGACTCATGCTCCAACTACTTCTTGGGATGGGGGCAAAACTGAGGTAGCAATGGAAGCAGAGGAGGAAAATTGAGTTTAAGCCTCTTCCCCACCTGATCTTGATCCTGCTCCTCCTCCCTGAGACTGATCCAGTTTTAACTAAAATAAATGAAAAGGATATTTTGGCCTTCCGTTCCAGGAATTCTTGCATTCATGTTCAGCTTGGCTTAAGGAAGCAATGTGGAAAAAATAACAGCAAAGTCAAAATCTGTTGTAGGCCGATTTACTGCAGAAGAGGAGGTCTGTACAGCTTTAAAAATCAGCCTTCCCTGACCCACTGTTCTCCCTGGTGTGCTAGATCCCCACTCCCACCGTTCCTTAGTCTTGGCTATGGATGATGGGATCCAGCCCATCAGGGAAGGAGCAGGAGTCCAAGAAGGCTGCTTTCAGATGGCTGCAGAGATCAGAGAGAGAGTTTTGTTTATGGCTGCTTTTCCCCATTGTGGGGAAAAAGGCACCCGGCCTGCTTTGCCTGACATAAGGGGAGCTTTTGGGTGCCTGCAGGGAGCCCTGGAGGATGGCTTCGAACTCCTCGCAGCTCTCTCGCCCTCCAGCGACTGGTATCCAGAGAGAGAGTCTGCTTCAGACCGGGGCTTCTGCCTCCCTTTTGGAGAATTTTATCTGGGTTTAGCCAGGGAGGCATGTGTTCCCTCCTGGGCGATTCGTCTCTCCTCTCCTGGCATCTTTTTCTCCCTCCAAAAGATGCCTTTGAAGTGCAATGCCTCCGTGCTGGCCTCCCTTCTCCCCCACTTTTGGCGCCCCTCCCTGTCCCATCTTGATGATGAGAAAAGGGGTGCAGGCCCTGCCCCCCTTTTGCTCCGGTATCCCCTCGGCTGCACCACCTGCTCAGTTGTGGCTGAGAGTGAAAGAAATATTAATGCTCAAGGTGAACGCCATGCGGTGCGAGGACGGGACGGATGCTGCTGACTCAGCTCAGAGCAGGACGGGCGTCAAGTGCGGGGCGGGCAGAGGGAGAGGGGAGGCTGCGTGGTCCCTCTGCAGTGCCAGCCTTTAGAGGGGCTCCCATGGCCTTTGAAAGAGTCAGGCTCAGTGGCCATGGGGGGGGGGCACTGTAGCTGCAGGGGGCAAATTGGCATGTAGCACGGTTGCACCCCACCCTACCTGTTCCTGATTCTTCGGTGATGGTGCTTAGCGCCTGGCAAAGGGCCCCAAGAAGGACGCTGGCATAGAAGGTCAAGAGAGCAGAATGGGCCGCAGGGGTGGCAGAAGGGTTTCTGGGGGTGCTGGGCGGCAGCAGTGGGTGAGGAACATCTTGAACCAGAGGAGAGTGGGCACAAGGACAGAAGGGGTTTCATGGAGAGGGACTGATTGACAAGCGAAGTCTGATTCCCACCCCGCCACAACATTTATCTCATTTATCTTGCGCACATATTTATTTATTTGTTTACTTATCTGATTTATATTCCACTTTTCTTCCCAATAAGCCTCAAAGTGGCTTGCAATATAAATTGGAACAGGAGATCTCAAACAATATGGACTACAGAAGTTTAAAAAGCATTAAACCAAATCTGATAATGAGTACTCTAAAGATTTAAGCAAATTTCTGCCACATCATCACTAAGAAATGAGTGGAAAACTGTCTATTTTGATTAAAACTATTTATTTATATTCTGCCTTTCTTCTGAATGAGAGCCAAGGCAGCTCACTCAGTTTTCTTGGGGAGAAATATATTTGGATTGCTGGATGCCAGAGGAGAGGGGTGACTCCACATTGGTGGGCTCCAGGTTTAATTCAAAACCTGAGACCACACTAAGACTCAGACATAATAACAGTGCCAGTTACGTCTATTACACTAAATGCATCTTAGCCTTAGTTTAGTGCAATTTAAGCCAATTTAGCTGAATTGAGTTTTGTTTTTAGTTTTGCAAGGATATTGTTTATGTCTAGTTCCCTTTTCTTTCTTTCTTTTCCCCCCTGGGGCTGTGGATTAGTTTGTTTGTGCCTCTGTACTAAAAGTAATAAACATTAAATCTTAAAAAATAAAATCTAAAAGTAGTGGCTGTCTAAGGCTCCAAGCCTCTGTGGGGGATTTCAGGACCTTGGATAGCAGCTGCATTAAAGACTCAGCTGAAACCGGACGTGGATTCACCTCCCCGCTGACTTTTGAGCTGCTGGCTGCCATGGCTGAGTACGTGTGGTGTTGTGTCTGTGTGCGTGCGAGCGTGTGTGTGTGTGTGTGTGTGAGAGAGAGAATGTGCAATCCCTTTCTGTTTAGACTGACGAATCTTCTGGATGTGGGGGGACCGCCTGACAGAGGCCGCCTGCTTTTCCCGCCCCGCCTGCAGGTGGCAGCGCAGAGGCCACGGCCGAACTTTCTCCATGAGGAGGGGTAGAAGATGCCGGCTTTGCCCGCCCTGCTGCTGCTGCTGATTGTCGCCTTTGCCCACAAGAGCCTGGAGGTGCTTTCTTCTCTCCGCATGGGTAGGAGCGCATGCACACGTGGACGGCGGGGAGGGTCCCACGGCAGGCATGCCCATTGTGGGGGGAAGAGCCAAGCTGCTGAAGGAGGGCACAGCTTATGGGGGGAGTTTGCAAAGAGGTGGCAGAGCTGGTGGGAAGGAGGGGAGGGCCAGGGAAGGGAGGGGGCAGAGGGCCAGGAATTCGGGGGCAGCCTGACCCTGGATGTGACGGATGGCCCGGGGTGGCCGGCTGTCTGCTCTGCTCAGCAGCTCCCTTTGTTATACTGTTTCCATCCAGACGGCTGCAGAGGGAATAAATCAGGACAGGGAGCCAAAGGGAGGAGCTGCAGTGTCTGTTGGGGGGGGAGCAGAAGGAAGGGGTGGTCTTTGAGGAGGGGGAGGACAGCTCCAAAATGTAAAAGGGTTGCAGAAGGGAGATGCTGACCCTGGGGGGGGAGATGGGGTTTCTAGGTCCCTCAGGTCCACATAGGAGTGGGTAGCCCCCCCCCCGGAAGACCTAAAGTAGCAAGAATAAAGGAATAAGTAGTTTTGTTTTCAGTTGTAAGAGAGGGGCGAAATTCCAAAATCTATGTTGTGTGGCAATGCTTTTATTAGGCTGACCAAAAATGGGTGTAAAATCACATACTTCCAAGACAATTCAGGTCTCCCGGTGAGTCATGATGTGATAAAAGTGAGCACGGGGGTGGGGGGAACACGGGTGGGTGGGTCTTTCAGGCAACGTTCCCTGCTGGCTGCTACCTTGAGGTGGGATGAGGACAGTTGCCTGGAGAAGGAGGGAGCGGGAAGAAGAGGCAAGGAAAGGTGATCCTCATTTTGAAAATAGAAGGAACACCCCCCTGGCTCCTCATAAACTCAGAACTGCCTCCATTTGGGTTCCCACGTCTCATTATTTGGACCCTCTTCTCTGGGCCCTCAGGGCAAAGGAGGGGAGGAATCTCAGCCTGGAAGTGCTGTCCTGACATATACTTAAAACAAGAACAACATCAAAACTTGTTTGGCTTGTTCCTGTTGTCCAGACCTCGTCTTCTTCACTTTCCTCTTTGTCTCGTAGCTGAAATTTCTGTAAAACATCTGAATGACCTCTTATGAGTCACTGGAGTTGATGCTTCCTGTCTCATGATGTCATGCCTTCTTGTCTTGTGCTTGTGACGTCACCAGGCCCGCCCCCTGTGACCTTTCCAGGCCCTCCCCCTCCCGGCGGCATCCGGGGGCTCCTCTGTCAATGCAGGTTTTCATCATTTCATTTCAGGGAACTCTCCAAGGTCCTGAAACCTGGTCCTGAAGAGAGACGAAGTCCATTTCTGCACTAGCCTGTTATAGCGCTATCATTCCCCTTTCAACATCCTATGGAATCCTGGGGTTTGCAGTTTTGGGAGGGGCCATAGGATGTTGAAAGGGGAATGATAGCACTATAACAGGCTAGTGCAGAAATGGCTAAAATATATATACTGTATAATGTTTCTAAGCAAACCCAAAACCCGTGTCCCATTTCTTGTCTCCTCTTTCTTGTCTCCTCCATTTATATCAACTGCTGCAACCTGATCTCAAGATGCAAAAGTCGTTTACATTTGTGGCCACTCTGGGAGCTCATAGACCAGAAAAGTCACTTTTACAAATTCTGGTGACCTGTGTGGTTAAAGAAATAGTTAGTAGCCTGGGGCTGAATAAGTTAAAAATACATCATGAAAGAGGCTCCGCATTCTCTGCCAAGGGGTTCCTGTACTCAGAGCCAGTGGGTGTCGGTGGCCGGTCCGTTCCTGGTCTGAAAGGAGAGGCCAGATGGTTATTGGGGGTGGTCCAACCTCTGTGGATCCTCCCACCCAGTTGATGGCTACAGCTCTGCTTTTTGACAGCTGGGTCCCATGGGAATGATAGTGGGGAGGAAGGGTGAGGAGACCCTCAGGGAGGAGCTGTGGGGCAGTGAAATCTCAGTCTTGCCACTCCTCGGATGGGTGCAGAGCTGATGGATGAAATCCTGAATCTGTTAGAAAGAGGATATTCTGCTCAAAGAGCTCTGATCAAAGCCTCCCCCCTTCCCCTTCATTGGGGAGGTCTCCCTTTGGGGAATATTGGCGTTTTGTTGAAGTTTGGCTTTTTCTCTCTCCTTCTCTCCTTCTCTCCCTCCCCTCCTGCCCCTCCTGCCCTCCTGCCCAGCTGCCATCTTGGATGACCAGACCGTTTGCGGCCGAGGGGAGCGGCTGGCGTTGGCCCTGGCACGGGAGCACATCAACAGCATCATTGAGGTGCCTGCCAAAGCCCGGGTGGAGGTGGAGATCTTTGAGCTGCAGCAGGACAGCCAGTACGAGACCACCGACACCAGTACGTTTTCTCTCTCTCCTCTCTCTCTGCAAACGTAGGTGTGTGAAACCTCTCTGGACGGGGAGTGAGAATTAAACTGCCAAGCGCATGGGAAAAGCACAGCTCTGCATGCCAAGGCCCGCTGGCTGCTGTGTTGCCCCCATGCCAAGTGCCTTAATCTTTCTGTCTCTTCAGGCATAAGCCAAACTGGTTCTGGTACCATAGTGTCTGTCGTACGGACAGGTGCCATGGTACCGTAAGCCTTTGCAAAGTTGTGGCACGCGTGTTTGTGGGTGATGTGAGGTGAGTGGGCATCCCCAAAGAAAATCTTTCACTATGAGGTGAAAAGCAGCTTTGGGGTGAGGTGGGTCAGGCATTGTAAGGACTTGCGTGCGCGCGCGTGTCTGGGGCTTATCTCCTCCCAGACCCATTGTGTTCCCAATAGATACCCCTCCCCGTTGCTATTTAAAAGTTGCTGGACTTTCAGCATCCCGTCAACTCCTGAGATTACAGACCCTGACTGGAGGCAGCAGGAGCAATCAGGCAACAAAGGAAGCCCACCTGGAGCTGAAACCATAGGTCATTCCTCCCAGTTGGGCTGAACCATAATTCCCATCATCCTTCTATGTTGTCTGGGAATGATGGGATTTGTGGTCCAAACACTCCTGGCTTGGTGGAAGGGGGATTGAATGGAAAATGAAAAGGTGAGTGGTGTGGGATCGTTTTGCTTTGCTTTGGTAATCTGGTGACCTGGGTCCATTTGGGGTAGTATTGTCCTGGTGTTCCTCTCCCCTCTCTGCAGTGTGTCAGATCCTGCCCAAAGGCGTGGTATCAGTTCTGGGCCCGGCCTCCAGCCCAGCCTCTGCTTCCATTGTCAGCCACATCTGTGGAGAGAAAGAGGTAAGTTGCCTCTCATCCATTCCAGCAATCTTCTCTGGACCAATACTTTCAGGGGGGTTTGTCCAACATTTTTGGCCAAGGTCACACTCCTGAATTCTGTCCCCTCCTGTAGAAACACAGCAGCCCAGACTGGCTCTCCAGTCTCAGCCACCTCTCCTGGGGTCCCACAGGGCAAAGCAGGGGTCTGGCACCAAATACACAGATGAAAGGACTGAAGGCAGCAGCAGGGGTGGAGTGGGGGAGCATGGCCCTTCAGAGGGTTGTGGCCCTTTTGGGGCCCTCTAGGCTCCTCTCTGACTAAAAGAAAGGGGGAATGGCCTCTTGTGGGTGCCCCCCAGGAGTGAAAAGTCACCTTAGAACTGGTTTCAGCCTAGAGTGTAGCACGGGTGTGTTTGTGCGTGCCAGATGAGGGCACCCCATAACAATTCTGTCTCTGCAGATGAAATTTTCCCATAGTCCCCAAATTTCTATTATTGAAATAAGTTCAAAAACTTTACTTAAGCTTGCAGAAATAAACTTAGAGCCCATCCTTTCTTTTCCCCAGATCCCCCACATCAAAGTGGGCCCCGAGGAGACCCCCAAGCTGCAGTACCTGCGCTTTGCCTCCGTCAGTCTCTACCCCAGCAATGAGGACGTCAGCCTGGCTGTCTCCCGCATCCTCAAGTCCTTCAACTACCCCTCGGCCAGCCTAATCTGCGCCAAGGCGGAGTGTGAGGAGACAGAGCCTGGGATTGGGGCCAGGGTGGGGGCAGCCGGGGCCTTGGGTGGGTGGACGGGGCAGGAGGGGATGGGGTGCTCAGAGGTCAGGCGGGGCAGTCCTGTTTGCGCCCCTTCCTTTGCACAAACACGAAAGCAAATTCCTGAGAACTTCGGTCCAGTTTTTTCTGGGTTCCGTTCTTCATTTGTAGCCCTTCTTAGGGAATCCTGTGGGCATTTTATGTGTGTGAAAGTTTCCCTACGGGAGCGGCGGTTGGACACTGTGATCCAGTGCGGAAGTTCCCTGTTTGGATCAAGATTGCAGGAGCAGAGGTTTTTTTTTAGTGGTCCGTTTTGCAGGCACGTGAGCTGTGCATGGACGGGGCTTATGGGTGCACATGCAAGTGGGCGTTCTGTTCTGTGGAGATTTATGCTACCCAGCGTCAGCATAAGGTCTCAGTTGAGGCCTTCCCCACCATGTTTCCTGATTGCAACTCCCATTGGGTCCCTGGCTGGCATAGCTAATGGTAAGGCATGCTGGGAATTCTGGTCCAGCAGCATCTGGAGAAAAGCTCCAGTCCTGCAGTACTAGACATGATATTCAAGGTGTCTTTGCATTTAATAATCACATTTTAAAACAAATGCAAAAAGCAGCTACACAGAGCTTGGAAAAGTTATTAGACTACAAGTCCCAGAATTCCCCAGCCCGCATGGGTTAGCTATGCAGGTTAAAAGATTCTGGAAGTTGTAGGCAGTTTTTTTGTTAACAAAACCCTGCTTCCCAAGCTCTCTGACGGTAGCTGGTGGGTGGATGGTGGGTGTGTTTAGCCCTTTCTTTCCTTGCTGTAGTCCTGACAGAGTCACTCCTCGGAAGCTGCTGTTTGCAGCAGGAGGAAAGGTCTCTTTGGAGCCGGCAGGCATTTTCCTCCTGGTGCAAGCGGGAGGGGTGTAAACTTCCACCTCCTCACTTGCAGCGATCCCACTAAGGACCAGCTCCCTCGGCAGCAGCAAGAGTGCCTGTTTGCTTTTGCAAAATAAGATGAGAACTCTTCATGTTAAACATGGGGACCTAGTTATTTGCTTTGGTTTTAACACACAGGCTAACCAGGGAAGCTGCATTCGCGGTGGATTCCTGCAGGATTGGGGGCCCTGTGCTCAGTCAGGCGACTGTGGAGGAGGCAGGCCTGTAGGTCTGGCCACCTTCAAAATTAGGATGCGAAGCAGGGCCTCTTAGACCAGTATTAATGGGCACAAAAAGATGTATTTGTGCATATATCTTGGGAGCTTTATTTTCCTTGTACATTGTCGCAAGTGCCTTTGTGTCCTGATGGAGGGCTCCCAGGGCCAAGTACTGAGCTCAGAAGCCAGAACAGGGCAGGGCTGGGCTCCTGGCTTGGACAGAAGGTTGGCTTCACCCCCTGTTCCTCTCCCCGCCCCAACAGGCCTGCTGAGGTTGGAGGAGTTGGTGCGACAGTTCCTCATCTCCAAGGAGACGCTGTCCATCCGGATGCTGGACGACACCAATGATCCCACCCCCCTCCTGAAGGAGATCCGGGACGACAAGATCTCCACCATCATTGTGGATGCCAACGCTTCCATTTCTTATCTCATCCTCAAGAAGGTGAGGAGTGGGGTGGGAGGTGTGTGGGGAAGCCAGGGGCAGCTTTGGCACACACCTGGAAGGAGGGGCCCTTGGCTTGTGCCCAGTGGGTGTTCTGCCAGAGAGGCCTCTATGAGTCACCCCTCTCATCCTTCTGGACCAGAAAGCAGGCCCTGTCCTGGGCTGGAAAACATCCTCACTGATCCCAGTGGTACCTTGTGATGCCCTTGTTGATGGAGTGGTGAATCTGATCTGGGCTTTGGATAGCTTTAACGGAGATCTCCAAAGCGCGGAACCTATTTCTAGAGGAGGAATATCAGATTTCAGAACCTTGGAGAGCTCCCTTGAACTTCAACCGTGGAATGGATTCACTGCCCGACTGACATGGGATGGCCAACTGCCCCTGGCTAATCCTGCTAACTCCCTGACCTCTTTGTTCTGGTGGCTGTAATAAACCCCCAGGTGACAAGAAACCTTAACTAGGGATGGGAGAACACCTCCATTCATGCCAGCATCACTGTTCGCTATTTGCCAGGCGTACAGCAGCATAAAATGCAGCATGACACAGGATAGGTGGAAGACAGGTTCCACGTCTTCATACGCTGCAGGGTGCTGCCCCAGAGGGCTAGACCAGGCATACCTGGCTGGGAGAATTTGGGGAGATGCAGTCCAAAAAGAGAATGCTTCCGAGCTTGGGTTCAAAAGATGCCCTTAAATCAGCCTGCACGGCTTTCAGGCACCACCTGAGTGAGCCTCACCCACAGGGCACCACTTTGGGATATCTTGCTGGGAGCCAAGCCTACCACAGCGCCAGTCTGCATACCGGGAGGCTGTAAAAGCTTCTGTCCCACAGCTGCTGGAGAGGTTGGGGGTTGAGGAGCTGAGAGCCCTGGGGGTAAGAGGGCACCTGTGCAAAACCTGATTCTGCTTTGCTTTCTCCTTTTCCAGGCTTCTGAGCTGGGTATGACATCTGCTTTCTACAAGTACATCCTGACCACCATGGTTAGTACTGGGAGGGCAGTAGCTGAGCCAGAGGGGAGTGTGTGCACGCATGCACGTGTGTGAGAGTATGTATACATGTGGTGTAAATCCCATCCCATCATTTCCCATCTGTGAAATCTTGGAGGCCTTTAGAAGGGCGGTTGTCTGACCTGATGTCCGAGGTGGCAAAATGGCTGAGCTGCTCCGCTGGGGTTGCGTGGCATAAATGTTGGCAAGTGGAGTTACCCGTTGCAACCCATGTTGCGCAGCCCTAGTGTTGAAGGGCGATGTTGCACAACCAGAACATGCTGTGCGAGGCACTGCCACATGTGGGTCCGCATGCCCATTGGCACCCATGCGCAGCTGTGCTTCCATGACCTTGGACTGAATGTGGCTGCTGTGCCTCTGAGGGAAATGTCCGACGCTTCCCTCGTAGGGTGTCTACATGCATCAGACACTGACAGGGTTGTGGCCAAGGTCTTCTGAGACTGACCACCCCCTAGTTGTGTTTCTCCATCCACTTCTCCCCTTCTCCATTGCGGTTCCCACAGCAGGCTCTCCGTAGCTGACAGCGCCATGGTGGGATCTTCTTACTGACAGCGAGTGAGGATGATGTTGTGTTATGTGTCTCAGGAAGGCAGCCGGGGTCAGCCAGCAGGGTGTGTGTGTGTGTGTGTGTGTGTCTGTCTGTCTGTCTGTGTGTGCTGCTGTCTTCAGCAGAGCTTGAAGAAGTTGCTTGATGGAGCTACAGAGGCGGAGCTAGGACAGTCGGCCATCGCCGGCACCCCAACCTACCTTTTCTCAGGTGCTGCTGTGGTTGCTGTTATTGTGTCTATTTGTATCCCACCTTTTCACCAAAATTGGGACTCCAAGCAGCTCACAATTTAAAAGCATATTTCAATTAAATACATGCAAAAAGTGAATATTAAAATAGGATCAAACTATTTATAGCATTAAAGCAACATTACAGTTGTCGTTAACTGGTGTCAAGTCGATGTAAAACAATTAAAAGAAAAAGAAGAGTAAAAGGATAAAATTAAAGTTCTTTAAAGTTTGTTTTAAATTAAAAATAAATTAAATTTTAAAAAGTTTAAAAAATTAAAAAATTATTGTTTTAAAATGAAAACTCTTAAAAACTCAGTTGGAGCCCCCACCCCACTTTTCCTTGTTGGTAGTGATGGGGGGAGCAGCAGAGCAGCATTTAACTCTTTTACTGCAGGGGGGACACAGCAGCAGCCCCCCTCCCCTGGGAGCCTTGGGGATCCTCCAGAGGGTCTCTGCAGGTGACGCCGTTGCTC
This sequence comes from Iguana delicatissima, assembly GCA_948472985.1. Taxonomy (NCBI): domain Eukaryota; kingdom Metazoa; phylum Chordata; class Lepidosauria; order Squamata; family Iguanidae; genus Iguana; species Iguana delicatissima. Next base: position 555,198 of record CAOKZL010000856.1, read on the forward strand.
TGGGTCCCCCTTTAGGAAGCTGGCTGGCCATGTTGCTGCTTCTCCTGCCTCTTGCCACTGACCGGAGACTGGTTGGGGGCTGGGGGCTGCAGTTGAAGGAGGGTGGTTTTTAGGGGGCATTTGGTTGTGTGCTCAGTAGTGAAGGCTCTCCTCTGCAATGACCAAAAAATTAGTTGCATTACCAAAAAAAAAAGGTCAGAGCAAGTATCTATGCCCTTTGGCATTTCACAGATGGAAATGGGGAGACATGCGGCCAAACAAGATCAGAGTGTGGTCAAGACGGCAAGAGTTATTCATGAGGAAGAACAAGTTAGGAGAGGTTGCAGCAGCTTGCTTTTGCCCAATCCTCCTGGGAAGGACACGATTCTGCCCTTCCTCTCCTCTCCGCTGAGTTAAAGGAGTGCAAACTGCTCTTGCACCTTGAATGCAGTGTGCAGTTAACTGAAGAAAACTGAGCTGAAAGGGAGAAAGTGGGAGAAGGAGGGAGAAATTGGGACATTTTGAAAGTAGCTGGAAAAAAAAACACCTGGGATGACAGAGGATTAATTGGGATAGTCCTTGCTGAGAGTGGATGGAGGATATGCTGGCATCTTGTTGGTGAATTATAATGTCCAGCTTGGCACCGTTGTAATTCACTGAGAGGATGCCAGATGTTACCTTCTGGGCAAACAAACCCCCAGTTCCCCCCAGCCACTGATCTGGTCTGTGTTCCTCTGAAAAAACCTCCTTTTCCGGAGTGCTGGTTTGCAGCACCTGAGCTGCCTGGAGATCCGTCCCTCCTCGGCTTCAGAAGCGGATTCCTTGTCCCCGGGCGGAGTGGAACATTGGCTCGGGTTCAGTGGTTGTTTCAGCAGTGACGAGAGGTGACCCTGCCATGGAAACCCAGCTGGAGGGTATGGGGATTTTTTGAAAAAAGCCCAACGTGCTTCTCCTTCTCAGAGAGATGGGATGCCCCTCGGCAGCAGCCTTACCGAGGGGTCAGGGTTGTTGCTTTCCAGCACACACGCCCTCCCTCCCCATCCACCCGCTGTGCTTTTCTTTGTTTGAAGGAGGAAGTGCCCGTGAGTTAGAGCAGGGCCGGGCAGCCGACCAACCAGCCCGTGGGCAGAGGGCCAGATCCACCTGCAGAACGTTTCTCGCTTGGCTCCAGACAGCCCTTACCAAACTCTGGATGGAGAAACGGTCAAAACGGTTTTCCCCCAGCTTCTCTCCTACGGCCAGACAGACATTTACGTACACTGATGCTTGCAAACAGTGGTTGGGGGGGCTGCCATATTTAGGGCTCTGTGTGTGTGTGAAAGAGAGAGAATGAATATACTGGAGCCATGTGGGAGGGAAAGTAAATTTAGATGTATTATTTAGGTTTATTTAAGTATGTGCGTGTGTGGTTAATTGTCCCTGCCTTAATTTTGCAATTTCTCATATTTTAGTTTAAGCCACTCTGTGCTCCTGGTGTGGGAAAAGCATTGTGTAATTATATTTTATTTTTACATCCACTGTGCCCCCCCGGCCATTGAGGGTTGTTCCGCTATCTCTCTTCCCTCCTGAAACTAAGCCGATGGAAACTGAAAGCATTGCATGCTCTGCCTGTTCAACTCTCCCTCCAGTCTCCCTTGCCTTCCATTTGCTTTGTCTTGAATATTGGATCGGAAGTTCTGTGGGGCAGAGGTCTGTCTCCATTAGTATTCTATAAAAATCTATGCAAAATGCTGGAGATGTATGAAATATTTATGCCGTTACATGCCTTTAAGGCGACTCCAAATTATGGCAGCCCCGTCTTAGGGCTTTCTTGGCAAATCCGATCCTGAGGAGGTTTGCCATTGCTTTCGCCTGAGGCTGAGAGAGTGTGTGACTTGGTCAGGACTGCCCAGTGGCTGAGCAAGGATCGAACCCTGGTCTTCTGGAGTCTTAGTCCAACATTCAAATCCTGACACCAAGCTGGCCCCAGAATGTTACATTCTCTGACATTTGGCGGTTCTATCAGGGGGTTTTCTTGGCAAGATTCTTTCAGAGATAAAAGTTGGCCGTTGCCTTCCTCTGAGTTGCTGAGAGAAGGAGACTGACGATACTAAAACTGGTTTGAATGGTTTAATGATACTAAAACCAATTTGAAGCATACAATTGAAGCTTATGGATAAGTCATGAAATAATGTATTGATGTGCAATAAGTCCTGGTCTGGGGAAGAAGATTCATCATCATCATCATCATCATCATCATCATCATCATCATCGTCATCGGATTCAGGCCACTGAGCACACACAGGTCTCTTTGGCGGCTCCTCAGTGCCACCTCCCGCAACTGCTGCCTGAGGCAGCTGCCTCACTGCACCTCATGGTAACGCTGGTTCTGACTTATAGATTTATGCATTGCCTTCCTGTCAGTTCTGCCAACACCCCCCCCTTGTGGTGGCCGGGATCCACTGCCAGCGAGGGGGTCCCTCGGCTGCTTCTCCTGTTTGGGGCTGACCGGGCCTGACCCCGGTTTGTGCTGCATCAGCCAGGCTGCGATCCCTATGGGAGGCCGGCCCGGAGCTCCCCAGATGTTCCCGGCGTGACCCAGCCGTGAGCTCAGTGGAAGCGTTGGCTGTGTCTGTTCCCCTCGGCTGCTCTTCTTGGTCTCGGTCTTGGGGAGCCGTCTCTGTGGTTTTGGCTCCTGAACACTTGCCTTGGATCCTGAGCTGGTGCATTTGTGGTCAAAGACCCATCTGCTGGATGTTTCCAGAAAAAACAAAAAAACAAAAACAGGAGACGAGGGCAGGGGGGAAAATACTGTACTACTTTTTTAGATGACAGCTTGCAGACTCTCACAGCCATGCTGGCTGGGGGATTCTGGAATTTGTAGTCCAAAAAAGGAAGTTTCCAAGCTGTGGTCTAGGTTAGAGATGAAAGCAGAGCATACCTGCCACCTGCCCCAGAACCAATTAATTCTCCATCATCCCACTGGTTCGGTTGCCTTTAATGTGTTCCAGTTTTTCTGTCCGCCTTTCCCTTTTTTGTCCTCAGCTTATTTCAGTTGCTGCAAACGGAGTTCAAATTGCAAAACTAATGTGTGCTCAACTGACTCACCAGGGTGTGGTGGGAGAGAGGACTGCCCGAGGAGGTAGAAATCTTACCCTTCCCAGTCAGTTCAGGCGAAAGCAAACTCCTGCAGCCTCTCCTGGCTTGTCTGTTCTTCCTTGTTGGTAACTTTTGCCATCTTGACCACACTTCTGATGTTGCTTTGCTTCCTATCTCCTGATAATGTGGTCACTGTAAGTTCACAGGGGACCTGAAGGTGCGTGTGTGTGCACGCACACACACAGACGCACACGGCAGCTCAGTGCACAGATTCCAAGATTTCTTTGCTTAGAACAGTAGTTTTGTGTGTTCTTTCCCATAAATAAGTTCTGCTGTATTATCGTGTGACCATTCCCTTATGAATGCACTCTGGTGTGGGTCAGCCACATGTGTCCTGGTTTTCATCTATTAAATGCTGGACGGAATGCCACCTAGGACACCAAAACCATGGCAGCGTCTACCTCTTCTTCCCGCTGGCCTCTAAGGTCCTCATTTAGGCCTCTTTCCTTAATCGCCCTTCTGGGCATCAGTTTGGGATATGTCCTTAATAGAAAGGCTCCACTAATGTTCTGGTGCTTCCAACACCTGCAGGATTTCCCAATCTTGCACTTGGACGGGATCGTGGATGACCACTCCAATGTCCTGGGCTTCTCCATGTTCAACACCAGCCACCCTTTCTACATGGAGTTTGTTCGCAGCCTCAACATGTCCTGGCGAGAGAACTGCGAGCTCAGCCCTTACCCGGGGCCGGCGGTAAGTGAGGTTGTGGCGGGTGGGGGGACAAATGAGGGAGCATGCACAGGGTGTGAGGTGGGGGAATCTTCTCTCAAAATGCGACAACTGTGGCAGAGGTTAGTGATGTATTCAGGTGGAAGGTTTTGTGATGCAGCCAACTGGAAAAGTTTCTTGATGGTGCATTCAGGTTGGAAAGGTTTTTATGATGCTTGCAACTTGGAAAGGTTTCGTAAAAGTTTTGGTGATGCATTCAGCTTGAAAAATGTTTTCCTTTTCTATCACACCTCCCGGAATTTCCCAGCCAGCACGGTCACCAGGACTCTGGAGTCAGAGTCCATAAAGGCAACCTTTCTGAGCCCTGAGCAATGCATCTACCAGGCTGACTTGCCACAGGTCTCTTGCGCTGGCCATCATGAGGAGCTCTTGTTTGTCTCCCTAGCAACATTGGGGATTGGGGTGCAAAGGCAAAACTTCTAGGAATGCTCAAGCTGGAGATGCTTGATGGTTCTTTCATGCCTGCAATCTGCCTGTTGAAATTAGACACATGATATCTCCACTGATTTCAACAGGGTCAAATTGTTTCCATAAAGAGGTTTCCCGAATCCTCCAAGTGGCATGGCCCTTGCCCATGTTGGCTAGGGGATGTGGGAGCTGTAGTCCAAGATGATCTCCCCCAAGTGCTGTGCTCACCTGAAACTGACTGGTTGAAGGACAAATGCCAGCCCACCTCTGAAAAGAGCAAGAGGGTTTCTGGAGGTAGAGGGTGCTTTGCATTAATCCCCACATTCCTTCGAGCAACGTTCCCTTTCTGATCTCTGAAATCAGTGGAGACTGTCCTGTCTTGGTTGGTTTTACTGGGCAAAGCTGTAGAAAGCAAGTCCGAATCGAGTCTGGCTGGAACGAGCCTTTGTCATTTCCCAAAATGGGTTAGAAACATTCAATCCTCTCCTGTCCTGTCCTTTCCTTTTGTTAATGATTTGTAGTTCATCAACAGCCAGGAAAAAAAAAAGCCCAAACTGTTCTTTTGGTTGATAAGCATTCCTGCCTCCTCGCCTGAAGGCGATTGTTATGCGCCCTGGGGGACTGAGAAAATGATTATTTGCAGGCTGACAGTTAATTCTAGGTTTGTCGCTAGGAAATTGCCGGGGGGTGGACTGGATAAAGGAAAGGTCCAGTGGGTGAATCTCTAGGTTCTAGTTTTTTAAAAAAGATTTGAAATGAAGAGGATCCCCCTGGGTCCTGTATGCAGAACTCGGCCCCGTGACTCATTCTGTCCACCTCCAGTTCTGATGGTGCCGTGCAGATGTCTAGATCTGGTTGGAAAAGGAAGACTGTCACTGAGTGGAGAGACTCAGGAGAAGAAAATCTGCCCCTCTACCCTGGTGCTTGGGAAAGGGAGGCTTCTCTTTTTGGACTAAAGCTCCTGGAATGCCACAGCCAGCGTGGTCGTCCAAAAACTCCCCTTTGCCTCAAGGTCTTTACTACACACCAATGACCTCTGGCTGAGTTACTTTCTCCCCTTTTAGCTCTCAGCAGCGTTGATGTTTGATGCTGTCCACGTGGTGGTAAGCGCTGTCCGGGAACTGAACCGCAGCCAGGAGATTGGGGTCAAGCCTCTGGCCTGCACTTCGGCTAACATCTGGCAACATGGGACCAGCCTCATGAACTACCTACGAATGGTGAGACGAGTTTCTTCCAGAAGCTCTGGTTGTTATTAGTACGTGATCAGGAGTAACGGTGTAGCAGATCCTGGGTCAAAGCTCTGGACTTTTGATGAGAAGGGTCTGTGACCTCATCTGCCACCCCCCTCCTTTGGACTGCCCAGTTCCCCCTTTCCCTGCAGAAACTAGAGCGGGAAATGGAACTCCACAGCAGTGATGCATGGTTAGGAGTGATATCTGTTGCAGTCTAGAGTATTTGGGGTTGGCTAGGGCCATTTCTGCCCTGGACTGTTACAGTGCTATTATTCCACTTTCAACATCCTATGGAATCTTGGGGGCCTCAGAGGCCCCTCCGTAAACTACAAACCCCAGGATTCCATAGGATGTTAAAAGTGGAATAATAGCACTATAACAGTCCAATGTGAAAATGGCCTTGCCTTTGAGTGGACAAAGCCATTAGGTCTATAAAAGACCTGCTCCCAATGCAGATGAGAATTGGTGGAGATTGTTTCAGATCAGCCTAACATCACTTGCATGTGTGTGTGTGGGGGGGCTGGGGTGGAGAAAGGGCACTCGGTGGGCAGCCCCTGAAGCCTTTCAAAGCCTCCAGATCCTGCCTCCCTGCACATTTTTTTAAAAATTTCTGGGCAGTGTTTTGTTCACCTGTCCAGCTGTGCAAAACAATGTAAAACTCTAGCAAAATTTTGTGGATTGGCTCCCCAAAACTCTCAAAGATCCCCCCATACCTTGAAACCAGGGGTGCAGAGATCTAAGTGCCAGATCTGCCACACTGCTGTGTCCTTTGCTCCGGCTCCACCCATGTCTCACTCTCTCTCCTCCTGCCATTTCCCTCCCTGTCCGTCTGTCCGATCCCTGTCTCCGTCTTTCCATCCGTGGCCAGGTAGAGTATGACGGGCTGACGGGCCGCGTGGAGTTCAACAGCAAGGGCCAGAGGACCAACTACACCTTGCGGATCCTGGAGAAAGCCCGGCATGGACACCGGGAGGTACGGGGAGGTGGTGGAGGGCGGGAGGCTGCGGCACGCCATGCTCTCCTCCTGGCCTGGATCGAGACCGAAGGAAGCTTGCCTGCCACCTTTGTCCCAGAGCGGGACCCGAGCTGGCTTCCAGAAACAGTCAATTAAGAAATGTTTACCATAAAATTTAAAAGCAATGAAAGTCACCACATAAAAACAATGTAAAATAATTTTAAAAGCATATGAAAGTTTAAAAGTTAAAAGTTTAACTTTGTGAAAGTTTAAAAAGATAAAGACAACATCCCAATAAGAAGCTCTCCTGCTTGGGCATTAAAAGCCTGCTTAAACCAAAAAGTCTTTGCTTGCCAGTGAAGGAAAGCAGCCAAGCTTCCAGTGGAAGGGAGTTCCAGAGGTCAGGAGCAGCCACTGCGAGGGCCTTGTCTCTCTCTCTCCTGGTTTGGTCTAGTGACCCCCCCTTGCACCCTCTCTCCTCGTTACAGATTGGGGTGTGGTACTCCAATAGAACCCTTGCCATGAACGCCACCACGCTGGATATCAATGTTTCGGAGAGCCTGGTGAACAAGACTTTGGTCGTCACCACCATCTTGGTAAGTGGGCCTGACCCTACCTTCGGGGGCCAGGGAGGGGGCTGGCTTTGCCCTTATTGAGGGGGAGTGGCTGTGCTGGGGTGGGGATTCTGGTGCCCACTCCAAAAAGTCCTATTTCCAAGCCTTGCTAAACAAATATGTTGTAGCACTTCTGTTACGAATTGCAAGATTAGGAATGGCAAAACCATGGAAAATTTTAAAAGGTGGGTGAGGGAGTGGAAGTAGAATGCCATGTTATACTTGTAAGGAATGGAAAAGGTTAATAGCTGAAGAAAATAGATATTTAAAAAACAGAATAATGTTTCCAAGCTCTATCACAAACATTTCCAGTGCTGCTCCCATGTCACTGGGATGGTGAATCCACTTCTGGGTTTAATTTGGGCTTTAAAAGAGCTGTCTGTCCCTCATTCTTTCCCTCTCTCTCTCTGCCTGATTACTTATGGCCACCCCATGAATTTTAGGTCACTTTCTTAGGCAAGGAATGCTCAGAGGGGGCTTTGTCAGTTCCTTCTTCCGAAATAGAGCCTCCTACAGCACCTGGGTTTCCTTGGCAGTCTCCCATCCAAGTATTCACCAGGGCTGACCCTGCTTAACTTTCCAAGATCAAAAGGGGTCCAGCACCTTCAGGCTATTTAGCCCTCCAAACCCTACCCCTACGTGAATATTTTCATGTAGTTTGTAAGCTAACCAAAACCTGGCCTGGATTCTTGGGTGGTGGGATCCCGCGTGCGCTTTCCGGTGCCACTCCTTGCCCTCTTTTGCAGGAGAACCCCTACGTGATGCGTCGCGCCAACTTCCAGGAACTGTCCGGCACGGAGCAGTACGAGGGCTTCTGCGTGGACATGCTCCACGAACTCGCCGACATCCTTAAATTCCGCTTCCAGATTAAACTGGTGGACGATGGACTTTACGGGGCACCCGAGCCCAACGGGTCTTGGACGGGCATGGTTGGAGAGCTCATCAATCGGGTATGGCTGCAGGGAAGGCCCCTCTCCCCACTTGCACCGGGCCTGCCGCTGCCGCCTCCTCCTGCTCCTGGGGGGATCCCTCCCGCTCCCCTTTCCTAGAGGATGCCCCAAAGCCCTCGAAGGAACCTCATCGCTTGTTTTATTTAATGACATCCCACTTTTCCTCTCGATGTGGGATGAAGGTGGCTGATGGCATCGGTTAAAACAAAGTGGGCAACTGGAAGGCACAAACATTGCGTCTTTTTTGTTACAATGAAAACGCAATGATTATAATGAAAGATTTTAAAAAACATTTTAACTATCCTGTTAGAAACGGCATTCATTTAAAATAATTCAAAAGCATTTGATGATGCCGATGCTGATATTACTGCTAGTGTTAGTAGTAGTGGGTTGTTTATACAATGCCATTCATGTATGGGGCACTTCACAAATGAAACTGCCCAACACATGGGTGCTGCCAAAGGTGTATAACCTAAAATATATATATAAAATATAAAATATATATAAAATACACACACACACACACCCACACACACAGAGGGAAAGAAGGAATAACGAAACTATGCCATACAACTGATAAACAAGTAAAAATTAAAATATAGCATCAACTGACAAATGCAGGTAATCAAAACATACAAGGTTGTAAAACAATATTAAACTAAAGTTCCCAAAGCTTTGGAAAACAGATGACAGTGAAGCCCCCTCCCATTAAAAGGCCCTTCTGCAATAACCAGATGGCCTCTTGAAATGAAAGGGTCTTTGCTTGCTGGCCAAAGGAGAGCAGAGATGGGGCCTGGCCAAGCGTCCTGTGGGAGGGAGTTCCACAGCCACCTGGGAGCAGCCCTCGAGAAGGCCGCGTCTCACTCACCCTCCCCAGACGGGCCAGTGAGGGTGGTGGGGCTGAGAGAGAGCCCACCCCAGTGAGCTTAAAGTACGGACAGGCACCTGCTGGGAAGCGCCCTCGCTCTTTCCCATACAGCCTTGTGATAGTGGTTCATGCAATGTTGGCTTCCTCTTCTGACAGCTAGTTTTGTGGGCTGAAACCAGAATCTCCCCACAAGATGTACGCAGTGGTAGGAAGGGGCCCGTGCCACCTCGGGGGTTGTGCAGAGTGCCGCTTTGTTGCATATGATTAGCCAGAGCCCTCCTGAGTGCTTCGTGGATTTGGGTTTTGTATGAAAGATCAGCCCTAATTATTATTATTACATTTATTTCTAGCCCACTTTTCTACTAAAATTGGGACTGAAGGCAGCTTACAGTTTTTTTTAAAAAAAATACAGCTAAGAACATTTAAAAAATGAACATTGAAGTGGGATTAAACAATTAACAATATTAAAATGATTTAGAACTACAGCATAGAAGATAAACTCCATTAAAAGATTTTAAAAAACCCAGTTCAGTCTAAAAACAATACAGCTCTCTGTGCTGTTTTTTAATTCTTTTCTTCTTCTTCATCCTCCTCCTCCTCCAGACAAAGATCTGGTGCACAGATTTGCAGCAGAAAGAGCTTCGGGGGTGATGCAATTTTGTTATTTGCGCTCAAATTGGCTTTAACTTGCAGTGGTCCTAGAAGGTGACATGATAAGCCGGAGGCAGCTGGTGCTCTCATGTTGGAGGGGCAGTGAATCCACGCCAGAGTTTGGCTGACTGTAAGGGAGCTTTCAAGGTGCCGAACCGGGTTCGGGGTGGGCTCTGCCACCTTGGAGAGCTCCAGGGTGAAAACCTGGAGGTGGATTCACTGTCCTCCTGACGTGGGGGCCCAGCTGCCACCGAATGGGCTGCTATGACCACAGCTGGGCGAAGCCAGGTTTTTTTTTAATAATCTTGTATGCAAAGCTCACCCTTTACAGAGAAACGTAGCCTGCCAGGGAATGGGCTAGAACCTTTTCCTTTGATGTCGTAGCTACTTTGCAGGGTGGATTTGGCCCTGGTTCTACTTTGAAATGGTATGCATCATTTCTTAGTAACTACTGCCTCATTTCGCTGTAGACCAGGACTCAGGTCCCAGTTAGCACATATTTTGGGTCTGGCCTGAGACAATTTGCTGCCTGAGGTGGAGCAGCAAACTACAACCACACCGTACTGAAGAATTTGAGTCAACGTTTGTGATACTCTGTGTAAGTTCAGAAATGCATGCAGTACATATGGGGACAATGTCATATTTTTTTTTCTCCAGAGCTCAGAAAAAGGTACTTCAATTCCCAGAATCCTCAGCTGTGGCCATGCTTGTGGCCACCCTAGTGAGCAATTCTGGAAACAGCAGTCTAAAAAATGTAGTTTTTCTAAGCTCTGGGAAACTTGGTAAAAATCAAGGTTTATGCTCCCAGTTTTCAACTGCATATTAAAAACAAGATGTTCTCTGTACTGAAAGACAGGGAACTTTTCTGCCACACCATTGGCTGGGTGATTCCAATAAATATGCAAAACCTCTCACACCCTTCAAATCATTATATAAAATCTCTCCCACTCAGCTTGGCCTCCCAAGGTCTGTTGCACGCCACTCACTTTACACGTGCAAGGTCTTGTTTGCATTTCCTTTCCTCACCAACCAAGTTGCCATACAGCCCTTTCACTTCTCTTGATGAAGGTGCAGTGTCTGGCGACAGTCTGTTGCTGACTCCTTCGCTCTGAGCTGATAAAATGGCTGGAGGAGAAAAGCATGCGTTCTTTTGTTGCTGGTCCCCACCAGTAGAGGGTGATGCAGGGGGAGAGGGCAGGCTGGGATGTATAGTCCTCTTGAGTAACATCTGTGCCCAAAGGTCTTTTCTGTTCTCTGCTTTGCAGAAAGCCGATCTTGCAGTGGCCGCGTTCACCATCACGGCTGAGCGGGAGAAAGTCATTGATTTCTCTAAGCCCTTCATGACCTTGGGAATCAGCATCCTTTACCGGGTGCACATGGTATGTGATGGACCCCACCTTTCATGGTGTTGGGGAGGGGATTAAACCAATGGTGGGGGTCCCATTTTCAATCCCCTCCCTAGCTTCTGGTGGGCTGCACTCTCGGAAGAAAACTTAACACAGGAAGTGATGCCATGCCACTCCTGGTTTTATCCTTGCCCCCCCCCCCAATAGGCATTGTCTGGGAAAGTTGTAGTCCAAAAGAATAACATTTCCAAGCTCTGAGCCTGGAAAAAGCCCAGATGTATCATGAATTGGCAGAAATGAAGGGAACAACCTTGAGCCAGTGACCTCTTGTGTTCCTGAACTGAGCGGTGGGGACTGTCTCCCTCGGAAGAGCCTGGGGGAGTCTCCCTTGTTGAAAGCTTTCAGACAGAGGCTGGTGACCCACCTACCGGGAGAGCCTTAGAGGCAGATATTTTGCCCTGGGGGGCAGAGTCCCTTCCCATTCTGAGGTTCTTTTAGCCAGAGGGGCTGCTAACTCCAGTGGAAACTTAGCACTGTAAGAGTGGACACAGCACTCTTGGGAGTGCCCATCTCGGGGGGAGCCCCTATGCTGGTGCCTCTGCTCCTACAGAGGGAAGTTTCCACCAGAGTGCACCATGGCACTTTTGTCACCCTAGGTCAAGGGTGGGCAGCTGTGAGCTCCCCAGGGAGGGCCATACCATTTCTAGCCTCACTCGAAAAAAAGGGGCATGTTGGAGAGCAAAGCTCTCTCTCTCTGTGTATGTGTGTGTGTTTGAAAGAGAGAGAGAGATTTCCAGTCACTCTCACCTTGCATCCTGGTGCTCTTCTTCACAGGGGCGCAAACCAGGGTATTTCTCCTTCCTGGACCCCTTCTCCCCCGCCGTCTGGCTCTTCATGCTCCTGGCCTACCTGGCGGTCAGCTGCGTTCTCTTCCTCGCTGCCCGGTGAGTGTTCCTTGCCATGGATCTGTCCCAGACTGGCTTCCATGCTTGACTCTGATGCGTCTTCTCAGGTTGGGGAGACGCTCCCCTTCTATCTTCTTCCTTGGAACCTGCTTTAGTCTCCCAAACAGAGGTTTGGGGGAGAGGAGAGTTACTTAGCGCTCCTTGGAACAAGAGAGCGTCAGGAGGTTGTGGTAGTTCTTTTGCTGCAGTTCTTGGGGTTTGTTAAATATCCAAATTACATTGCTGCATCTGATCTACATGCTACTGACTGGGCATCTTCACCCCTGCTTTGTAGCCTAGGCTAGTTGTTTGATGGAGGTACTTTCTGCAGTGTTCATATGTTAACATTTTTGAGCTCAGGAGCAGAGCACGTGGTTTGCATGGTAATTTCTCAGTTCACTCGGTCTGTCCTGGGGAGAGGATGCTAAAATCTTTCCTGGAGAGCTTCTGCCATCCAGAATTTCTGAGTCTGGCCATTTGGCATTAGCTTTAACCAGATCTTGTAGTGTTACTTCTTAAAAGAAACTGGTTATTTATTCATTGCCCTGATCAACCGACATGCTATTTACTGCATTCCAGAAAACACACAGAATCACTCATTATTTACCAAGTTACACTCACACTGTTCTGCCGCTGAAAGATACGAGAAGGGGGCTCTCTGGTTCTCCCAAGTGGCCAATTCAAGTATTGTACCTTGGCAATCCTGAGAAAAATGCAAGGGAAATTATAAGGGACTCCTTCCCAGATGCAGCCTGAGGCAGCCATTTGTGTGACCCTTGTTCCTTTATTCGGACAGAGCCAGTGCCTCCCACAAACAATGGGTACCATCCTCCCTCCACATTTGCGGGTTCAGTCTTCAGAAATTGGATTATGCAAGAGGTGCCTGCTTGGCTCCCCCTCCCATTCCCCTACCTTTTGCCTGGGCATGTGTGTCTTCCTTCCATGCACCTGGGCAAAACACAAGCAAACGGAGGGGGGAACATGTGGTCACCTTCTTTGCCCCCCTCATTCACTTGCTTTTTGCTTGGGCACCTGAAAGGAACGCAGCGTGCCCAGGCAAAACACAAGTGAATGTGGAGGGAGCCCTGGAAGGGAATGGGAGGGGGAGCATTTTTTAAACTTTCATGAGGGTTTTGGGCTTTGAACCCTTGCAAAAGCTGGGGGGCCACTGTAATAGGCAAACGAATTATTCCTTTCTCACTGAGCAACAGTGAATTGCAGCCATGCACAGTAAGGGCAAAAAAGCAACTCCATTCCGTCTCATTACTATTTCACAAAGTAACTTATTACACAAAGCAGTTACTCCCTAGCTCTGGACGTAACACATTGCTACCAAACTGGTTTATCATTCATGGTTTCCCATGATGAACTCTGGGATGAAGACTTTTATATCATGAGCTTGTTTACCGGTTTATTCTGATGTAAGCAAAACTTCCCCCCTTTACCCTTTTGGGTTTTTTCTCCCTTTTCTTTTCTGCAGTCTGAGCCCCTACGAATGGTACAACCCTCACCCCTGCCTCCGGGAGCGGCACAACGTCCTGGAAAACCAGTACACCCTTGGCAACAGCCTCTGGTTCCCCGTTGGGGGGTTCATGCAGCAGGGGTCTGAGATCATGCCCCGGGCCCTCTCCACCCGCTGCGTCAGTGGGGTCTGGTGAGTAGCAATGGGGCCGACGCTCAGCAGGCTGGATAAAGGAAGGTGTGTGTTTGTGTATATGTGTGCTTGTGTGTGTTAAAGGGTTATTTTTGAGTAGGACCAGGGCTGTAAGTCTGATTTTTTGGGACTACAGTTCACAGATTCTGGGAGTTGTAGTCCCAAAAATAGCATATTCATGCTCAAAGAGGGACCCCCAGAACTAGTTTGTATTTGAGTGTGAGATTTTAGCCAGGTCCAGAAAATTCCCAGCCACTCATCCTATTTTGAAACATTTTTTTGCTGCCGGTTAGACAATTAAAATACAGGCTCCCCCCACACTAGCTTTGGCCATCTGCCTCTTTAAAAATGTGATGTTGTTCCAAGGAATCTTGTTTCCCACCCTTCCCCGACTTTCCTTCCCCATGGGATAATAATGAGGTCTGGAACCCTAAATTGGTAGCTTAATTGGAACTGAAGCTTTAGTAGATTAATTGGTGGGGGACAATTTTAATTAGCAAAGACAACATTTAATCCGTGAACTGTGAATTAAGGGCACGCTGATTTTTTTTTCTCCTTTGGAGGCTGTTTGTTGTTTTGGTGCCTCTCTGTCACAAAAAAGGGCAAAGAAAAAACATGATGAAGGATGCTTTCTCTTCTAACAAGGGATTCCCATTTGTGTTTGTTAAATTTTAGGCCTTCTGATTTTTTTTTCTCGTCAGTGTCTCAGAAAAGGCACTAAATGTTTGAGTGCCATCTGACCCTGTTTGATCCATTAGTTGAGAACTGAATGGAAAGGCAGATAATGAATATTCTTGGATCCTGATTCGGGCACTGAATATCAATCTGTTTGTTGTGTGCTTCCACTTCTCACTGAATTTTTTTCTCTTTCTCTTTTGAGTTGTTGCAGAGCCTGCTTCACAAGGGACAAAACCCGGTGGTTCCATGTCAGTGGGGCACTGAATCCATGTCGGGCTTTGTGTAGCTTTATAGGCACTCTCCAACGTGCCTAATCCACTTAGGACCAGGGTTCAACGCCCTGGAGAGATCCTTAAAAGCCTGCATGAAAACCTGGGGTGGATTCGCTTCACCTCTAATGGGGAGCCACCAGTTACCATTGCACAAATCAGAATTTGTTTTTTTTCCTTTTCCTTTTTAAAATTTTAAAAGTACATTTTAGTTGCCTCCGCCCTCCTTATCCCTGTTTACATTATAGTTCAATAATTAATCACTGTTTATGTGGCAAAATCAATCAGACTCTTTAGTTTGCAATTCCACAGCTTTGAATTAGACGATGCTGGACCTTGTGTAGAAAGGTGATTTGTGGTATCGGTAATAAACGAGGCCCAGATTCCCACAAAAGTGTCTCTTGATATTTCCCCTCTGTTCAGCCAAGCACGGGAGGTTATCTTTTCTTCTAAGGCAGAAAACAGAATTTGTGTATCCCAAAAGCCTATGCCTTGTCAGAGGAATGCAACGGCCCCTTTGCCTGAATTATTTGCAGCCGGGCAGTGTCCTTAGCCGTGTATTTTGGGGATCCAGTTGGCTTCTGCCAAGTGAGGCGATGACCTTCTCTCTCAGCTAATTGCGGGAGATGGTTTTTTCAAACACCGCAGAGATCATCAATGTTTAAATAAACATTGATGGATTTTGATGGCTGGTGCCTGCTACCTAGTGACAGAAAAAAAGTCCACCTGCTTAGAGAAACATTTTGGCGGTTGGAATACAGTCAAAGAAGGAGATGAGGAGATTTGAGTTCTTTGCCGCTTTGTGGCAGGCAAGAAACAGCCTACACTGTTTTTAAGATTTTGTTCACAGGGCCCTGCTAAAGCACATGTGGCAAGTTTCCTTTAAAGGGCAGCCTCGCTAATGGCAGCATTTGCCTGCTCTCTGTTTCCAGTGCAGACATTTGTATAAATGCACCACTTATGACTTAAAAGCCCTCTTTTTTCTCGTATCTTCTGCTCAGAAGAAAACGGACTCAGTAAAACCTTCTATTGTTTCTGGAAGTGAGTAGCCAAAGAAGCCCACAGACCAAACTCTGAAACGGCCATTGAGTCCTGGAGCCAGGATTCCACCTGCTCAAATGTGCTTTTCTTTTCCTTGACTACCAGAAGGAGAAGAGTGCCTCAACCATGTACAGAGTGCCCTTGTCCTCGCCATTATCCCTTTTGCAAACATCCCCCAGAGACTGAAAGGACATGTTTTCAAGTAGGTCTGGCCCTCAGCAGCTGACGTAAGAATTAGAAATTATTTGCAAAATGGTTGAAAAACAAGTTTTCAACTATTGAGAAACCCTGACAAAAAGAATTCTGGACTGATGAGAATCTGCTCAGTTCACGAGTTATTCTGTGTGAAATTCTCATGTTCTGAATAGAAGACAGCATTCTCTGCGCAGTAAATAATATTGCTACAAAAAATTATTAATTTTCACACAGAAAAAGCTGTTTCTTGCCCAGAAAATGCTACAGTTGGTGACGTTCCATGCAAAATTTGTGCATGGTTGATTTGCACAGAAAATGCTTTTCGCTGTGCAAGTCAGCCACGTGTGAATTTTGCATGGAACATTCCCAACCAGAGCATTTCGGTTATTCGGTCTTTCTGTGCACAAAATTACTTGGATTAACCTGTTTTCTGCACAAAAGCATCACGTGTATTTTGGGTTGAATAAGTCTCAAACTGCAAATAGCCTTCAAAAACAGCGTAATTGTGAAAATTGTGAAAAGCAGGAAGAAAATTCCTAAAATTACTTGCTGCTTCCTTTGAGAAGAAAATTATTGATGACTTACATCCCTGAATAGAGTGCTGTGGAAGAATGTCTGCAGGGAGAGAGTTGCTTCTCTCGGCCGCTCTCACGCGCACGGATGAAACAGATGAGGATTTACCCCGAGGTTCGCGCTCTTGCTCACGGCGTGCTGTTGTTCCTGCAGGTGGGCCTTCACTTTGATCATAATCTCCTCCTACACGGCCAACCTCGCTGCCTTCCTGACCGTCCAGCGGATGGAGGTTCCCATCGAGTCGGCAGACGACCTGGCTGACCAGACCAACATAGAATACGGCACCATTCACGCCGGCTCCACCATGACCTTCTTTCAAGTGAGAGATTCCCCCCGCCCTCCCGCTGCTTCCCTCCCAGCTGCCCTTCCCTTGGCTGCGGGTTCAAACGAAGCCACTGTGGTTTTTGCACTGGGCTCAGGGCTCCCTCCGAGGTCTCTTGGTGGGGGAGAGTTTGTGGAAAAGGCCGCGATGGAACAGGGCTTGGAAAAGAGCTGGAAATGGAAGATTTGTAAGTCTTAGGACAGGAAATGGACAGGATGCTTAGGCCAGACTGCCTGTGGCTCTAGTGCAACATCTAGGCCTGGATGTCCTGAGTTCAGATCTCACCTTGGCCTTCAATAATGCTTCCAGGTTTTCAAAATAACAGTGAGGGAATTTATGACATGCAGGGCCGACAATCAGGAAGTAGTTAGTGGTAAGTTTCTGCCCTCCCTAAATCACAGATGGAAGTATTGATTTCAGTTAACCTAACCGTGAGCTTCTCTGCAGAACTGACAGATAGCTCACATGTGTGCCTTTATGAAGGACCCACACCTCAAACTACAGGACTTGTTTGGGCATCTCTTTCAGTCTGCGTAAAGAACACGCTTCCCATCTCCTTTGGAAACAGACGAATGAGGTCACCTCGCTGGAAACCGCCAGCGTGCAAATGATAGTGACTGACTTCTCATGGGGATTATGGTTTTACTTGCCATCCGGGGCAGTGTAACCTGGTGCTGAGGCCAGACAGCGGTGTACGATAATCTTTACCATAGCCTGTTGATCAGCACCTGACAATATCACCTGTTTAGCCATCTTCAGGGCTTACCCTTAAGGAGGCAATAAATCAGTCAGCCCCCTGAGCATGTCAAGAGTGCCTTTGCCCTCACAGCGAGCCATAACGGCCATGATGCTCCTACCACTCAGCATTAGCA
Source organism: Iguana delicatissima (assembly GCA_948472985.1). NCBI lineage: Eukaryota > Metazoa > Chordata > Lepidosauria > Squamata > Iguanidae > Iguana > Iguana delicatissima. The sequence goes on from CAOKZL010000856.1 coordinate 572,616, forward strand.
AGGCGGGGGGGGGCAGGAAGGAAGGCAAGTTTGTGTCCCAAATGTTTCCTTCAGCAAATGTTAACCAAGTGGGAAAGTGAATTATTATGGCTGCATTTTTGAGAAATATTTTTGAACTGCCCTTGATCTTTGCTGCTCCCGGGGCAGCGTACCATGACCACAATCAAAACAAGTTGGCATCAGCTGGGGCTTTTGGAAGAGAGAATCTGAGCTGGTGCCACTTTCCCGGGCCCTCGGGGCTCTTCCAAAACGGTCTAAAGAAGAGCGACTTCTCACGAGAGCCACAGACCTCTGTGGGGTTTGCCGCGTTGTCGCCTCTGCACCCACTCCTTCCATTTCGTGGGGGGGGGAGGCTGCCTGTAGCAATTTCTTAGATCTGCATTAGGATGCTTCCAAATATATATATATTTTACAATGCTGAGGTGGTCCTATGAGTTGAAGGGCAGATGTTCTCTTCTCTGAATTTTTAATAAATCTTTTTAGTGCTATATTGTTATAGTGCAATTGTGGCATTTCACTGAGGTGCTAGAGCATTATAGTTCTAAATCAGGAAGACAAAAGAAGAAGAGGATACTTCTGTGTTCTCATATAGTTAGGAATTAAAAAGAAACCCACTTGTAGGTGGGAATAAAATGTTGGTGCTGCTCTCAAGAATTATCTGGATTAAAAGAAATAAAAATAAACCTGAGAACTATGGCAATGAATTCTGAAACCTCCAAATGCATTTCCCCATCTGGAGGGGCCCTGAAAGACAAACCTACCCTCCCCTGGTCAAAATCCCCTCTTCTAAAATTGCTCCAAAGGTCCACTGAGATTCCTGTTTTCTCTCTTGGCTGTGTGGACAATATTATGTTCTGAGTCCCCTTTATTTGCAATCTCGCTCTCTCGCTCTCTTTTGACCCCCCTCCCCACAGACACACACGGGGGGGTGTAGTTTTTATGTAACACCATTTGACGCCCGGGGAAATCTCCGGGAAGCCACTTGAATGGTTTGGTGGCCAGCTGGGCTGACCTTCAGCGGCCTTTCTCCCGGTCTCCCTCTCTCTCTTCTCCCTCTGTTGGCCGCACGTCCTCGGACTGAATCTTGCCTCTGTCCCCCACCGAGCCAAGACGCCTCCCCACGCCTGGAGGACCCCCGTGCCCGGCCCTTCTCCCAAGATTGCCCACTGGGCTCGTTGCTCAGAAAAATAGATTTGGGAGTGGGGCGCCCTGAGGAGGAGCTGGGTACCAGGCCTGCTGGATCCACAGCCTGAATTGCTGCCCCATCCCGAACCACAAGACCCTCGCCGGACGGTGCAGGGAGAGGGGACGTGGACATTGTGATCGTGGGGGAGGCCGGGGCTGGAGGTTTCCATGGCAATGGTAGCTAAGGTGGCAGTGGCCAGTCTCTCTTTCTCCCCCGCTTTTCTGTTGGGTCTAATTCTGTCCTGCTCTCGGTTGCTCTGACAACCTGTCTCCACAGTAACAGCAGCCTCTGTTCCAGGAGACATTAATGAAGGGAAATCAATCAATAAACAAGGTGGCGGCCAGCCGGCTGGCTGGCCGAGCAAGAGGGAGAAAGGAAGGCCGAGGCAGCCTTGCCTTTCTAGGGGACCGAGGGAGATTTCCTCACCACTGAAAACCGCCCCCTCCTTCCGTTCTGTCCACCATTTCCTGCTGTCCTCAAGGATGCAATGGCAGCACAAATACCATTTTTTAAAAAATAGGTCCTGGTTTGGTCTTTGAGTTTTGAGGAACTCAAAAAGGCAAAAATCCAAATGACCTGACACCAATCCCCTTCCGAAAAAGGCTGAGTTACTTCCTTCCCTCCCAATAGTGGGCTCAGGTAGCCAGATGCCTATTAGGTAGGAGACAAAATACCAGTCAATTAATTAATCAGCCGCCTTTTTTTTTCTCAACATGGAATCCAAGGTGGTGCCCAGCCTTACGTTTCAATAAAGCTCGGCTCAAAAGAAGCCACGTGGAAGGATGGAGATGAACGGCAAGGGATGGCCAAGGATGCAAAAAGGAGAGAGGGAACATCGCTGTAAATATTGTTCTCACAGCAAAGAACAAATAATTTTGTCTTCTTTTTCTCCTTGGTGCAAGAAAATTGTCTAAAACTGCAGTTTCTGAAGACTGTTTGCAGTTTGGGATTTATTTGGTGCAAAACCCCCTGCAGTGTTTTTTTGATATTGATATTATTATATTCATTTGTGTTCTGCCTTTCTCCTAATAATGAGGCTCGAGGCAGCTGACAGCATATTTAAAAACAATACAGATAAAAAGAAACTATGCAAAAACTTCAGTAGAAGTATAAATACAGACAGTTAAAAAAGAATCAAAGAATTTGTGAAGTTAAAACTGTTAAAATTCATTAAATATACATACTAAATATAAAAATTCTGTCCCTTTCTGCACTAGAGTGTTATGACGCTATTATTCCACTTTCAACATCCTATGGAATCCTGGGGTTTGCAGTTTCAGGACGGGCCTGCTGGCCCCTCCCGAAACTGCAAACCCCAGGATTCCATAGGATGTTGAAAGTGGAATAATAGCGCTATAACACTCTGGTGCGGAAATGGCCTCTATATGCCATAAGTGCCTAACACTGAGAGTCTGCCCTGGTCAGTTTCTAGAACCCAGACAGGTTCAAAATCGTTCTACTTGCTGAGAGAAGGAGAGCCTGGGCGCCCGTGTGGGGGGCTCCAAAGGCCAGGCGACAACACCGAGAAGACCCGCTCTCCTGTGTTCCCACCAGACAGGCCTGGGAGGGTGGGGGGAGTCTGAGAGCTCCGAGGGGCTCCTGTAGAGAGACGCTGGCCGTGAGGGGCTTTGCGGTGGCATCTTCTTGGCTTCCACCCGCCCTCACTCTCCTCCCACCCCTCTTTCCCGCTAGAACTCCCGGTACCAGACCTACCAGCGGATGTGGAACTACATGCATTCGAAGCAGCCCAGCGTCTTTGTCAAGAGCACAGAAGAGGGCATTGCCCGGGTGCTGAATTCGAAGTACGCCTTTCTCCTCGAGAGCACGATGAATGAGTACCACCGGCGGCTGAACTGCAACCTCACGCAGATCGGGGGGCTGCTGGACACCAAGGGCTACGGCATCGGCATGCCGCTGGGTAAGGAGTTGCTGCCACCGCCGCCGCTGGTGCAGTGGTGGGGGGCAGAGAAGCAAATGGTGGGTCTGAGGGGGCTGGGAAGGGGGCAAGACAGGGGGCAAGAGCAAAGGAGCATGTACTGAAGTCAGCACAGAGGAGACCCTGGGGTGGCTGGGTGGCTGTTTTTCATCCCAAACCTCAGCGCATGGAAGAAACTCATTTCTTGTAATTAGTTTGCTTCTCTGGTAAAAATATGACTCTCATAACTAAGTTTATGTTTATAGTAACTATGTGAGAGTGACAAAGTCAGTGTTTGTAACTTGATAGGGGATAACTTCACCCTTTTTGTAACTGTGTTAGTTACCTTTGCACTTACACAGGAAAGTGGCTTCACTAAGATATGATTGCAATTTGAGAAGGGATAACTTTGTTCTTTTTTGTGATTTGGAAGAGTGGTTGCACTAAGATACAATTGTCATTTGGCACAGGGTAATTCTTTTTGTGGTTGTAATTGCAGTGTGTAGTTACCTTTGTAGTTACGTGGAAATGTACTTTCACTAAGATATGATTCTAGTTTGACAAATTTTACTCTTTTTTTGTGGTTGCAACTGCGATGTGTAGTTACTTCCATAGTTATCTGTGGATGTGGCCTCACTAAGTGGTGGAGGGGGCCTGTTTTATCCTGTGCTGCTGTTCTGGGTGATGGGGCAACAAAACAGACAAGAGGAGAGTGTCCTGGGGGACAGTTAAAGGAACTAAAAGCATCTTGAAAGTAACTCTTTAATCTCTTCTGAGAAATGGGAAAGTGTTCCATTAAAAATGCAGCTCTAATGCTAAGTTTCTCAGCATGCTTTCTTGGAACTGGAACTGGAACTAGTTGCTTTTGAAAGGTCGTTCCTTCCCCCCAGTTTCCTGCTGCAAAGGCTACAGATGCTCTGAGGTGGGCTGGTGAGACCGTGGGCCAGTGGCCATCTGCTGCCTTGGGTGACCTTTGCACTCTGACCTCTGGCAGGTTCCCCCTTCCGGGACGAGATCACCCTCGCCATCCTGCAACTTCAGGAAAACAACCGCCTGGAGATCCTGAAACGCAAGTGGTGGGAAGGAAGCAAGTGCCCGAAGGAGGAGGACCACCGGGCCAAAGGTCAGAGGTCGGGGGTTTGAAGAGGGGGAGGGGTGGGTGACCCTGATTGGAGAGTTGCCAGCAGGACACAAGAGGGGCTCATAGAGGTGTAAGGGCCCTTTGCACAATAGGTCACAACTGTAGTGATCTGGTTCCACTCCAGCTGCTATCAGGACTTGCACATCCAATGGAATCCTGGGATTTGCAGTTTAGGGGGGTACTTGGAATCTTCAGGCAAAGAGCTCTAGTGCTTCAAAAGACTACAGATCCCAGAATTCCATAGGACAGAGCCATGCAGTTAAAAGCAAAGTAAAAACAAAGCACTATGATTTTGTTTTGTGACCAGTCCCTTAGCATTAGAAAGGGATCCATATAGCCCAGCCCTGGGTGGTTCAGGAATTTGCCACTAAGCCACTCCTGAGAAGTGGCCATTAAACCTCTGCTGAAGAGCTCCCCGGGCGGGAGGGTCCACTGCCGTTGGAGGCTGCCCCGTTCAGGCTTCTTAAGCCAGTTGAAGCGTGGGAGCAGCAGGGTTCTCCCCGCAGTGTGCCAGGAGCTGGCATCGTATTTGTGCCCGCAACTGTTTCCTTCTTTCCTGGAAGTTCACGGACTGGGCCCGATCCAGAGACCACTGCTTTGAGGAGCACTGATCTTTTCTGCTCTCAAACGGCACTTCTTAATACGTGTGTGTGACTCAGCTCTTTTAACTTTGAAGGGCCTTGGCGCCCTTCTTCTCCGCACATAGTTATCGGCAGGCTGGGAAACGGTGAGCTGCCAGGGTGAGGAAATGGTGTGGGGCCTAAATTAACCTCTGGAGGAGTCGGGGATTCCGAAAGAGCCCACGCACACAAAAGTCCTGCCCTTTGGGATTTCCATGGGGGTCTCTGGATTTCCAGGTTTCATGCTGGACTTCTGTTTGTGGTGGGAGAGGTAAGCTTTGAGCGGGTGGCCCCTGGCGGCCTCAGAGGAGAATGCAGGCGGAACAGTTTAGATGCTGCAAGAAAACTCCCTTCCAAGCTCCCACCGCCGCAATGATAACAGGGGCCAAAGAAGGACATAGGGCCTTCTCCTTAGGCCAGGTCCCTCTGGTGGGTAAGTCTTCCCTCGCAGAAACTGGAAAAAGCATGCCAGCAAAGGCTTTAAGAATAACTACTGCACCATACTGATAGTAACTCCTTAAAAATAATAATACGAAGAACAACACCAGTAACGGGACTTGCAACTTCATAAAAACAGGTGTACGTGTGTACCAAAACTGAACATAGTAGTTTTGCAACCTTCGTCTTCCCTTTGGGACGGCCCTCACCTTATGATGCGTGGGCATCCGTTGTGCCATGCTGGAGATGGAGATGTGCTGTGGCCGATGTGTCGTGGGCACCAGTGTGCAGTGGGGTGCTCTGATGCACATCCAAGCACCAGCTCTGGACTGCCAAAGCACAGCGGGAGCGCCTGATGCACGTTGGAGGTGCTTGGTGTGCCAGGGGGAGTGCTCTTGCCCAGGTGCCCACCTTCACAATTGTTTCTGCAACATAGCTTTGGATTCAAAGACTTACGAAATGCGAATTGTGATGTAGAATATCAGCCCTTAGTGAGAATGATGATAATGTACCCTCCTCCTCCTCCCTCTCTTCATTATCCAAACCTTCTATTTTTTTACGAACACATTTATGTCTGGCACTTAAATCTTTATCAGTCTGAATCTTAAGATCCCATGAGATTTTGCTTCACCATTTTCAGCCTTTTCAGGCTTTTTCTGTTCTTTGCCTAGATTCCCATGCATGCTCACAGCCGCTGTATCACAGCGTTTCGTATGCTCAGTCCGTGCCGTCTTGCTGCACAAATGAATGACATGGTCAATGAGTCACTAATATTTCACTAATGGCAGTTGTTTTTCCCCCAATATTGGTCTGGATGCTGTTTGTCTAAAATGCCCATGAAACAGCAGCAGCAGCAGCAATAACAATAAACAGTAGTGGGGGTATTTATAACTCAACTTTTCTCCAGCCTTGGGACTTGAGGCGGCTTACAAAAAACTAATACAGATATAAAAGCAAGAGAAAACCCCCCACAAAATTTATTATTAAGATGCAATTAAACTGTCCATAGAATTAAAACAAAAGAGCCTGGGTGGTGCAGTTGGTCTGAGTGTTTGGCTACAACTCTCAAGACCAGGTTTTGAATCCTCAATAGACCATGAAAACCCACTGGATGACCTTGGACAAGTCACACTCTCTCAGCCTCGGGAAGGCAAAGGCAACCCCCCTCTGAACAAACCTTGCTGAGAAAACCCATGTGATAGGTTTGCCTTAGGCTCACCGTAACTCAGGAACAAATCCAAGGCACACAGCAACAACAAGGGAATTAAAACTACGTAAAACTGATCCATTAAAAGGCACAAGAATGAGCAAAGGCCCCTTGTGGGTTATGTACACCCTGCTCGGTCTGCACCAATATGTGCTTTGTATGTGTTTACTTTGTCTCCACTACCTGGACGGTGCTATTGTACCATACACAGTAAAAGCACTCCATGTGTGTAATGCCACTGGCCATAGTTTGCAGGATGCTGGCTGTAGTGTGCAAAAAAAGTAACTTTCCCCCATTTCTCCTTCTGCCCTTGCCCATCAGCTCTTGTCTTCTTCCTCCTTTTGCCCTCCTCCTCCTTCACCTTCTTCTTCTTTTTCCCCCCAACAGGGCTGGGCATGGAGAACATAGGAGGCATCTTTGTGGTGCTAATCTGTGGACTCATCATTGCAGTCTTTGTGGCTGTCATGGAGTTTGTGTGGGCAACACGACGCTCGGCCGAACACGAGGAGGTGAGAGTGGGTGAGGAGGGGTCCCAGGGTGGGAGGGTATGGAAGGGAGGGATGGCAAGGGCTGTAAGGAAAAGACCCCAGGGGAGTTTATTTTCCACAATGCCACCAAATGCACAGGACACTGTACATAAATAAGACAGCCTTACCAGAAGAGTACAATCTAATCTAAGAGGAAAGGAAGTTCCTAAAGTGCTATGGTGGGGCCACAGGGAGAATAGAGAGTGAGCAGAAGAGTCTCACAGAATAATCAGACAGCAGGAAATGGTTTTCCAGCCGTGACTTGTGAGTCTACTGTTGTCCACAGAAATGCCAGTTTCTCTGCTGCAGCTGTGGCTGAGAAGAAGGTCTTGAATCCCGAGGCAGTCGGCCACTCTGTTGCTCAGGAGCAGTGACTCCGCCCTTAGTTTTAGAGGAGTTTCTCTGCATTTCACCCTTGTGTTCTGTGGGAGCTCTCCGTGGTTCTGAATCTTACCCCCAAAGTAGGTTTAGTACCATGGAGAGCTAAAGTGAACAGGTCTTGTAATGCCCAGTGTGGATGTGCCACGCCAGAGTAAGAGAGCTGTGGTCCAGCTGCCTGACTTCCAACCGTTCTGCCCAAGTCAAAAATTCTTCTGAAGGTTCTGTCCACAGAGGATCTGAGGGGCGCCTGGCTTAGTGGGGCCACACGTGACCTGCAAGCAGAGCCTTCTTCCCTCTCCTGTGAAGCTTTTCCCTCTGCACTCCTCCGAAGCCTGGATTTGGGCAAAGAGGGAGAGCAAGACCCCTCTGAGGCCTGGATTTTGCAGTCTTAGATTCTTTGAAAAGACTTCCATGAGGTGGGACTCAGAAATTGCTGCTCCTCCTCTTGAAAGTTTCCACATTTTACTTTATTCAGGTGGGAGCCATTTTCAAAATGGCTGCTGTTTTTGGAAATGTCACAACATGGCTGACAATTCTGGAACAGCTCCAGGGCTTATGTTTGGTAGGATGGCTGGAAAGACATATTTTTTCTTTCTTTCTCCATTTCCTATTGAATTTGGGGAATACATGGCTGTAGGTTGATGTGATGTCCATTTCACAAAAATGGCTTATTTTTATGGATTGAATGAACTGAGGCTAGCTCTCTTGCTGTAATGACAGCAGTTGGGGGGGGGCTTTGAAAATTTATTTTTGTGGACTACAGGCTCCTCCAGTTCCCCAGCTATCATGGCCATGCCAGCTGGGGACTGTGGGAGTTGTAATACGAAAAGTTATTTTCCACTTCTCACAGGCTCTTTCTCTCTCACTCTTGCTGTTTTTGCTTGCAGATCTCGGTCTGCCAGGAGATGCTGCGCGAACTCCGGCACGCTGTGTCCTGCCGCAAGCCAACTCGCTCCCGGCGCCGCCCCCGCCGCCACTACGCCGCCCGAGGAGCCCTGTCACTGCGCTCCGTCCGGGAGATGCGCCTCAGCAACGGCAAGCTCTACTCGGGAACTCTGGTGTCAGAGCCGGGCCCCCAGCGCCTCCTGGAGGAGCCCCCCGGCCCTGCACCCATGTCCGCATCTGCCATGAGTGCCGGCGGATCCAGGCTCTCCGGGGAGTCCCACCGCCCCCTCGGGGACCCCCGCCACCCGAGGAGGGCACCCCTCGGCGAGGAGTCCCCCGCGAACTGAGCGAGCAGGAGTGAGGCGCTGCCCCCACCCTCCCGCGAACCCCACCACGGTTGCTTACCGCCCCTTCCTCACCTTGTTCCTGCCTTTGCTCTCGGGCGGAGGCGCCTGGTAGACATGTACGCTGTGCGTATGCCCTGAAGGCGGGACCCCCGGGCGTCAGAGGGGATGCCCGCCCACCTGCCTGCCCACCCTGGCACAAGTGTCCCTGGGCCTCGGGGGGTTTGGGGGGCTCCTGGCAGCCCTGACCCACTCTGCCCTCCCCAGGAGTGCTGGAAAAGGGAAGTCTCCCTAAAGTTTGAGGTCTTTGTGCCTGTGTCGGCAGTGGGGGGATGGTTTCTCTCTTTCTGATGCTCCTGGGTTGTGGGAAAGAGACAACAGGCTGCCGTACCCCACCTTGGACGAACCCCACGGTTGGCAGGATGGATCCTTGGTCTCTGTGTGTCTCTCTCTCTTTCTGAGGCTGTGGTGAAGACACAATTCGGACCCCCATCCTGTGTGGGGTGGTGAGGGATGGCAGAACCTCTCCGGCCCCACGGATGTCTCCTCCTCCACCTCCACCACTCAAAGAGCCCCTCTCTTTCTCTGCCTTGCCCCCTTCTATCTCTTCCTTGCCCCCCAGCTCCTTCAGACACCCTCCTTTCTGCCATCCCTCCCCGTGACATCACCCTATGGAAGGAGGATGCAAACTGGTGCTCCCAAAGATGGTGGAGAGTCCATGACTGCCCCGGTCTTTGGGGGAGCTCCATCCACTTTGTGGGGAGGGATTTGGGGGGTTGATTTGCTCTCCTTTGGCATACCTGAGGAAGGGGGGACAGGAGTAGCGGTACATCCTCCCAGCCTATCATGAGACAAGAGGGTGATTGTGGGGGAAGAGGCTTTTGGGGCCTGAAATCAAGGCTGAGGAGCTGGGGCGTGAGGTGGAGGGAGGGAGGGAGGGAGGGAGGGAAGGAGGGTTCACACCGGATCCCCAGCTTTTAAGAAGCAAAACTGGAGCACACGGGACCTCCGTCTGAGGGGAGCAGGGGTGGGTGGGTGAAGGGAGTGGAAGGACACTCTGGAGGAATTCAGAAGCTCCGGGTGGGGGGCGAGGTGGCACAGGACCCCGGAAAGAGAAGAGAGTGGGGAGCAAGGATGGGCCCGGGGAGACCCCCAACCCCCACGATGTCTTGTCTGTCTTTTTTTAATTTTTGTTTTATTTTCTTTTAATTTTTTTTTTGAAGAAATTTCTATAGAAGCCAAAAAAAAAAAAATGGAGACTTTAGTGGCAACCCCGAAAGACAAATAAACGTGAAAATACTTGATTCTTTTATGTGAGTGATGGAAGAAATTTGTATTATTGGTGGTGACAGTGTGGGTCTCTCTGGTACACAGTGAACTGAAGGAAGGTTGCTTAACCTGAATCACAACTCCCAGCGTCCCCCAGCTGTCATGGTGTGGGCCCCATGGTATTGTTGGACATGCGAAGCTTGGGGCAATGGTTTGTTAACTACAGTTCTCAGCATCCCCTGGCCAGAGTGGATGAGCATATGGGTCTCTGGGTACCTAATCTTGTTGGGCACACAGAGCTTGGGAAAGTTACTTTCTTGCACTACAGCTCCCAGAATCCCCTAGCTTGTAGAGGTGGCAGTGTGATTGCCTGCCACCTCACTTTTTTAAGCACACAGGGCTTGGAAAAAGTTACTTTTCACCCAGACTTTGTTGGACGCTCACTCACCTGTATTCAATCCCTTCCGTGTTCTTTGGTGTTTTTCCTTCTTCTAACTGAACTTCTTCACACACGAACTTGTGGGAAATAGCATGTGGGGGAAAAAAACCTGCCCCAAAGCTGGTGAGTGAACTAGATTTATTGACAATCCAGTTGTTAAAAGTTCCTGATGGGTTCTGAACATTTCTGTGTTCTTCCTCCTGGGAAATCTAAAACCAATATGCTGTGATTAAAAACTCGAAATCAATTGATGCTCATGGAAATTAAAAGACAAGATTGCATCTGCTTGTTCGCAGCCACGAACAGCAGTTGTAACAAAATGCATTTGAAAATATGAGTAGAAATTCAGAGGTAGCGGTGTGGTAGATTCAAGGCATTTCAAAGAGAACCGGCCCCACTGTTGGGAAGCCAGAATAAACGAGGGTTAAACAGCCACCCTCCGGCAAGTCCTTTTAAGGTCCTGGAAGAGGCCGGAAGATGTTCAATAATATTAAAGCACTGCTGTATTTTTAGCACTGTGGTGACTGCAGGAAAGAGGAGAGAGACCCTGACCGATTTTTCTGCCCTGGGCATCCAGACCTCTCTTGTCTCTTTCTGCTTTTGTATTCCAGAAGTGAGGATTTTGATCCCCACATTGGACTTGGCAGTGATTGGATCGATTCTTAGTTGGACCTATTTCTGAGTTTGTAAAGCATTTCTTTGTTAATTCTAAAAATGGCAAAAGTGGCATGAGCTACACAGGAAACCCATAGAAACTCATTTTTAAAAAAGGAAAAACAAATCTCATTGCATTACAGGCCATTTCTGCACTAGCCTGTTATAGCACTGTGATTCCACTTGCAACATCCTATGGAATCCTGGGGTTTGCAGTTTCGGGAGGGGCCGCTTGGCCCCTCCCGAAACTGCAAACCCCAGGATTCCATAGGATGCTATAACAAGCTAGTGCGGAGATAGCCACAGATAGGAGGAATGCTTAAAAAAGGCCTACTCTCCAATGTTCTCCAGAAATCAACCAGGACATGTGGCTGAGCAACGTCAGGGCACGGCCAAGGTGGCAAAAGTTATTAATGAAGAAAAACACACAGGCTAGGAGAGGCTGCCACAGTTGTCTTTTGCATGAACCAACTGGGAAGGGCAAGATTCAACCTCTCCTCCCCCTATCCTGCTGACTTAAAATTGAGTGCAAACCCTTTTTGCACTTTGAACTAGTTTGCAGCTACTGAAGTAAGCTGGAGATGAAGAGGGGAAGATGGAAGAGAAACTGGGACGTTTCAAAAGCAGCTGGAAAAGTGGGATGGACCCAAATGCCGCAGCTTCTCTCCTGGGGGAAATATCAACTTTTGGGGCTGTGGATGTTTCATAGGATGGGTGTGGATGCGGGGAGAAGGGTCCCTGGCAGCTGATTGCACTGTGCCCCCCTGCCAGCAGCTGCCATTGTGTGTGTACGTCCAGAATTGTGTTGGTGTCTAATGCATGTGTGAGGTCCCCTATGGAAGTGGTTGGATCTTTCTGTCCAGTGTGAAAGACCTGCCTTGAGTTCATGGTTGCAGAAGTGGAGCTGTGCGTGTGGCACAATTGGATGCAAAGGTTGCACGTGGATGTGTGTACATGTTGTACATGGCAACCCACTGTGCCCTGAGGGGGGGCTATGCATGCATCTGGCTGTACAGTTGTGTGACATCGCAATTCCCTAATGCGAACAAGTTGTGCAACCACAGCATAACTCTGTGAGCATAAAAACTCTGTTGGGTCCCCTTGGCTGTATGTAGACAGACAGACAGACAGACAGACAGACAGGCAGGCAGGCAGGCAGGCAGGCAGATGGAGTGCTTTAACTTCAGTATAAACAGCAGAAGCAGCCCTGTTGGAAGTTCAAAATCTGTGCTGGAGGATTAGCTTCACTAGGCAAACTAAGAAAGGCTATGAGGATCTTTCTGAGGTCTCAGGTTCTTTTCATCCGGTGGGATTCCTGGTGCCGTACGGGGCTGGTCCAGTCAGAATCTCAGAGTACTACGAGTTGCAAGGGACCCCAAAGGCCTTCTAGACCAACCCCATTCATCCATGCAGGAATGCATGACTCAAGCCCTCCTGAGAAATGGGCAGCCAACCGCCTCTTTAAGGATGTCTGAAGTAGGAGAGTCCATCAGAGGTATTCCTTCTTTAAGAAAGGTGCCAGGGCCCCAGTCCTACTCTGCATCTGGTTCTTCACCCCGCTTCCCACCCCTCAACTTTCTTCTCCTGTTTTTATCCTCCTGAGGACAATCTTCCCCGCCTCTCACCTCAACTTGGCCAGAATTATCCCCCCCACTTGCCTCGCTTCTCTGCCATCTCCCACATTTGCTTCTTTGTTGATACCCCACTTACTCCTTGATCCTGAGACTCCAGGCAGCTTACAAAGAGGCAAGTGAAAACAACCAAAAGTTAAAATGTAACTAAAAGCTCAATAAATAGAAGCAATTTGTAAACATATCCATCAAATCGTCTCCTTCTGTACGTATCTGACCTTCAAGAGACTATTTTGCAGTCTTATTTTAGTTTCTTCTTGCTGTCCCATTGTTTCTAGATTCACTGTCCTCCTTTTTTCCCAATTCCCTGAAATCTTCTTCCAGGTCCCCACCTGTCTCCAAAAACCACACAGGGCCCATTTTAATTTTTTTTAAGGGGTGGTGGAGGTATTTGTTTCTGATGGAAGGGAGATTCCTGGCCAGAGAGACAACTTTTCTCACAGAAGCTGAATTGCGAATGGCCCGCTGGCTTCACTCTCTGAGCAGCCGGGGTGTTTGTGGATATTCTGTGCTGCCCACAATTTGCTCTGGGCAGAGCGCGTCCTCAGTCGGCTTTGGATGCAACACAGGGTGGTTTTATAGGAGAACGTGCAAAATGTGATTATAGGGAAATCTTCCAATTCTGGAGGGCTTTCGTACCAGACGTCCTGTCTAAGACAATTTCAGTCAACAGCAAGAAAACCTCCATTTAAATCATTGATTTCCGTCAGCTTGCCAGTTCCTGTTTATGATCTTTGTTACCGAGGGGGACATTTTGTGGATCGACAGTTATTATTGATTGACACAGAGCTGCTAAATCATGTTGATTTGCAATTAAATAATGCTTAGACATTAGAGAGAGAGAGAGGAGAACATGTACCTCTTTCCCCAATTTACTTTGGAGGAGACTGCGCTTGCAAATATATTCTTTGATCCCCATAAGGAAATGTCAGCAGAAGGGAGGATCTTGTGCTGCTATTTGACTTTTCTGCCTGTGGGAACATTTATTCTGTACATAAAGGAGAAGAACATTTATTTTAAAAAGTACATGCGTGCAGGTATTTGCACTTTCACACCTCCACACGGCTGAATCTTATTATTAGTCATGAGTTGGCCTATCGAACCAATAAGGTTCACCTTTGTGGCTGTTCAGCAGTTCATTGTATGGGACTCTGTCTAAGATGATACAGGAGACAGATAGACGGCTGAGGAAGGAAGGAGGTTGATGGGTAGGTAGGTAGGTAGGTAGGTAAGTAGGTAGGTAGATAAATAGGCAAATAGGTAGACAGACAGATAAGGTGGGTAAGCTAGGTAGAGAGAAAGAGCCTTCCTTTTTTTAAAAAAAGTATTTCTGACAAGCAAATTCCCAAAACAATGAGGCAAAGTTGATTTTTTTAAAAAATGATTTTTGTATTTTAAATGTTTTCAGAGGCATTTTTCAATTTGCTCTCTGAGAAAGACTCTCCGAAAGAAGGGACTCTCTGCAGAGCCACCCTTTCGACACCAGGTGGCGTCCTTTTCCTGAATCTGGCCTCTTCCTGAAGGGGGCGGGGCCAGACTCCTCCCCAGCCAATCAGTTCCAGGGCAGGGCCAGATCTTCCGGGGTGGATTTTGCAATTGCAGGTCTCCAGCAATGAGGGAATGAGGCAGGGTCCCCAGAGCATGCAAAGATATGGCCTTGAAAACCAAGGTTGGGACCACCCATCCCATAGTATCTTCGATTTCTAGGTATGGCTGCAAAAGCTGGACAGTGGAAAGACAAGACTTGGCTTGTTGGAAAGGAAGAAAAGTCTGGGGAAAGTGGAAGGCGGCAGGGAGAGAGGAAGGACACCCTAGGGGGGGATTGGGGCCCTCAGAGGAGCCACGGTGTCGGGGCTTTGCAAGACCTGAGCAGGGCCGTTAGTGGCCAGCTGGGTGGGATCTCTTGGAGCAAAAAGAGAGACAGTCTAGTATGCCAGGTTCAAATCTCCACTCAGCCATGGAAACCCACTTGGGAAAGTCATGCTCTCTCAGCCTCAGAGGAAGGCCATGGTGGCAAACCTCCTGTGCAGAAACCTTGCCAAGTAAAAGGGCCTTAAAAAATACCCCTAAAGCCACTAGATCTTACCAGGTCTTGGATCCTGGTTGCATGTGAAACCATCTAGGAATACCAGGCTCTGTTTTAGAGGAAGGAATGGGCAAAACCAACTCGAGGGTTCTTTCCTTATGAAATTCATGAGGTTTCCGTAATGTTGTTGGACTGCCACTCCCAGCATCCCCTGACAGCTCAGCCCACAGTGCAGAATGCTGGAAGTCGCATTGCTGGAGAGCTGGTCTGTTTTGGCAGGAGTCTGCACTCATTTTGCACATCTCACAATGGAGAGGTAGGTCATCCACCATTCATCATCTCTGTGTGGCTCACCAAACAAAGCTAACACTGAACTACAAGAGAAAAACAAAAACATATACTCACTAGGAACCAACTAAAGCATGGATTTTGAACTGAGAGTCCCAGATGTGAATTTGAAATAACTGAGAAAAGTTTCACTTGGTGCCAAGGCCGCTATAAAATGCCACTAAGAGTTTGGGTGTGTTTTTTTAATGGAGTATGGCTTCCAGAATCCCCAGGATTTGATTTTTTTAAAAATACTCTGTCAATGAATTTTAAACAGTTTTTACTCTTTAAATTCTGGCTTTTAAAATAACACAGACACACACGCATATATATGATGGTTTTGTACGTTTTTAGTCTCTACTGCTTTCAGCAATGTGTAAGCTGCCCTGAGTGCCATTATTGGGAGAAAGGTGGGATTACTGGGCTGGGAATACTCCATAGCCCAAGATATTTCTTAGATTCACCATGGGCCATGCTGGCTGGGGGATGCTGGGACTTGCAGTCAACAGTGCCTGGAAGCTGGACGATTCCCACCCCGGCCTTAGTGCTTCCTCCTCATGGTGTCCTTGACATGGGAGACCGGGATCGGGGCCCCTGGAGGGAGCTCAAGGGACAGGTAAGCTAAGTTCCACGTGGGAGAGAAAGCAGCCTTCCACGTAAGCTTCTCCTGAGCCATTTAAGGTCTTAAAAGGTTAAAAATGGCACTTTAAAAAGGAAGCCCTGGAGAGAGCAGAGACCCAGCGCACAGAGATAATATGGAGAAAATTGTAGTTAAATATGTGTATATGTGTTTAAATACACACACACACACACACACACATCATTCTGCCACCCAGTTCCAGATTAGCCACAGTTCTGAGCCATTTTCAGAGGACAAGACTCAGTGATTATTCTGTCAATTTGCTATTTATTGAAATATATATATCCCATTCTAAGTCTTAAGAGCTCAAAGTACCACGTGATAAAAACAACTCGGTCAATTTAAAGCACTTTTTTAAAAATAAAATAACATTCTCATTTAACAAGTCAAAGTTTAGCAATTTAGCTAGTTTAAAACAAGACAGTTTTCCAGTTTAAAACAAGGCAGTTTACCAGCTTAACCAGTTCAATGCAAGACAGTTTACCAGTTTAGCAAGACAATTGCCAGTTTAGCCAGTTTAAAACAAGGCAATTGACCATTTTAACAAAACAGTTTACCAGCTTACCCATTTTGAAAACAATTTACCAGCAGATGCATGCCCAGATTTGTATTTCCCTTGTCGGAAAGGTTGCTTCCCAAGGCGCTGGACTGGGAAACCTCTCTGCCCCTTTTTGGGGTGTGAGTGTGGATGTGGTTTAGGTGTCATAATTAGATTATTTCTCCATGCAAGGTGGGCTATTGAATTTGCCTGGCAGTCTGCTGGGTTTGTATTTCAGCCTCTTTCCTGCACCTTCCAGAAAGTTTAGGATCCAGGGAAGTACTGGATTATTCTAGAATCCCAGAACAGAAGAAGAAAAATGAGAAGGCACTCACACATTTGCTCATTTTTCCCCCTCGAGAGAGAAACGCGCAGGACTCGGGCAGGGCCCGACTCAACCTTCGTTGCGGCCGCGCGGGGGCAGCGTGGAGCCCGATCCGCTCTGGACGCCGCCGCCACCGACTCGCAGAGAGGAAGCGGGACCAGGTTGCGGTGGCGGGGGGCAGATGTGAGACCCCCCGATCTGGAGTGCGTGTGTTGCTGATACTCGGGGGTTGCATGTATACATGGAAAAGGGGGAGGGTGAGGCGGGAAGGGGGTCGATCGAAAGACCCCTCCCCAAAGTCTGGAGGTCAAAGCGGCCCATTGAAGGGGGGCGGCTGTTGGGGAGGGGTCGGGACTGGAGAGAGGGGCGCGGTCCTCTACCTCCACGCCCGGTGGCTGAATCATGGCAGATACTTTCAGATTTTTCCTTGCAGGAGCGGGGGAGGCAAGGAGAGGGAAATGTGGGGGAGGCTGCCAGAGGAAGATGGCGCTCCCCCACCCCAAATTCTCAGACTTTCCACCTGCCGACTTTCCACCTGCCGACACAGTAATTAATGACTGGGGAGGGGGAGAATAATTGCAGTATAATTCCAGCGATACAGGGACTGAAGCAAGGAGGGGGTGACCCACCCCAATGAAATCAGATTATTAGCGGAGTGGGGGGGAGAAAAGAGGTGTGGGGGCAGCTTCTCCCCTCCCACCGGGCCAGCCCCGCCCCACCTCCGCCCCGAGGAAAGGTTGCAAGCTAGGAGGGAAGGACGTGGAAAGGGAGGGGGTGGAGGGGGGTATCAGGGGTGTTAGCGCCCCCCCACCCCGGACCCCGGCTGCGTTTCCCGTCTCTTCCCTCCCTGCCACCGCCCCCCGAGTGGGCACGCCCAAGGCCGCTCCTAGCCTGACTTGGAAATCGCCGGAGGCGCCGGGAGGCAGGGCGAGGGATGGGGAGGTCATCGCGGGCTAATTGCCCCGTCGCCCTTGGCTAAGGAGAAGAGGAGGGGGAGGGGGAGGGGGAGGGGGAGGCGGCTCCCGGGCACGCGGCGCTCTAACCACTAGGTTTACGTGCCCCTCCGGCCCTCCCTCCGGCAGGCGGGACCCGGGAGCCCTGGGCGTCCCCTCGCGCCCTCCTCTTGCTGTTCCACCGCAAGGGCGCCTCGACCTAAGAGCCCCTAATCCCCCCCCAGGAGGAAGAAGAGGAGGAGGAGGAAGGGAGGGAAAGCAAAGCGAAGGAGGCGGCCGGGCTGGCAATTCTTCCGGCGGGCACCGAGGCTCTCCCTCCGCCAGCTCCCTGGCACGACCCGCCCTGGTCTGCACCACCCCCAGGCCACCTGGTCCGGGGGGGCGCTCCCGAGTTCCAGGATGGCTAATTATCCTTAGTTACTCTTCCGTCCCCATTAAAAGGCACAGGAGCGGGCCGGGTTTCCCCACGGGTCAGTTGGCAGCCTCAAACCCAGAACCGGGAGGCTCTTTCCCAAGGGGAGCCCCAAGCCATGACCCCCCGCGCCCCCAATGCCATCATCATAATCAGAGCTCTGGGGCCAAGGGGTTTACGCGGGTGTCAGTTGCCCACCTCGCCGGAGGGCTCCGCTGGGGGGGTGGCGGCCCGGGATTCCCTTTCCCACCCCCTCCCTTCCAGGAAAGGCCTCCAGAAACGAATCCGCCGCCCACGCGGCTCTGCCCACGCCGCGCCTCCTCCTCCTCCCGCCCTTCCTCCCACCTCACAGCAGAGGAGGGGGCTTCCCCTCCGTCCCTCCCTCCTTTCCGGCTCTGTGCCAGGCCCACCCATCCCCCTGGCGCCCCACCGCCCCGCCGGAGGGCGCCCTGCTTCTTCCTCCCGCTTCCCCTCTCTCCCGACCTACCTCCTCTGCTGGGCAGAGGAGGAATCCCGGGGGGAGAGGAGGGGTTGGATCCTGCCTCTTTCCCGGGCCTTTGAGTCCCCCCTTAAATCGCATGTGCTGCAAAGGAGAGAGGGGGAGGGGGAGAGAATCCAGGGGCCCCCTAAACTGCGGGGGAGGAGTATCGTTTACACTCAGTTCCACCCGGGAGGAACGCGTACGCGTGTGTCTGGGTCTCCCATCCGCCCCCCGCGCCCTTCCCCCGCTTCTCCGTCTTGGAGAAATGCTGCAGCCCCTCCGCCCCACAAAAGCCTCCCTGGGTCAGGATCGGCCCCTACCCGGGCTCCTCGGTTGCATTTAGTGCCCTCCCGCACACCCCCGCCTCACTCCCCCCCCGGTTGGGATGCTGGCAATCCGGCTGCCAATCAATGGTTGCCGTGGAGACCGGATGGAGGACGGATGACCTTCAGCTCCGGCGCGGGGGGGATGGGATGCAGATACGGGGAGGCGGGGAGCCCCTGAGCACCCAAAGGCTGGGCAGGGCAGCAGGGCGCGTGCTCCTGGAGACCCTGGCTAGTTGCCCCTTTGGTAGTTAAGCCGAAGGTAGTTAAAGGGTTGGAATCCTCTCTGGCCCCCTCATGCTGTTTCTTTTTCACTCCCTGGGAGCAGAGAGAGGAAGAGAGGCGGAAAGGATGGATTCCACGCAGATCTGGGAAAGCTTCTGGAGAACTACAATTCCCAACACCTCCTAGCCGGCCTTCAAGCCGCAGTGGCAGCCAGTGGCTTCCAGGTCAGGCTCTCCAAAAATATATTAAAAATCAGCCCCAGGGTTTTATTTCACCGCTCCGGAACTGTCCAGGGTGCTGAAACTGATTTTGCCCCCAGTGGCTTTAGCACTTCGGGATGTGTGACTCTCCCCTCATTCACTGAAACATCTGGGGCACCTTGGGCAGGTCACACACTCTCAGCCTCAGAGGAAGACCGTGGTGGCAAACCTCTTCTGAAGGAATCTGGCCAGGGGAGCCCCAGGAAACGGTTACAATAACTAACAAGAACTTAATCAACATCTGTCTGTCTATCTACTTAACTTGCTAAGCTAACTGACTAACTAAGTAACTAACCAACTGGCTAACTGGCTGACTGACTGACTGGCTGACTGACTAATTAATTATCTAACTAGATGGCTGGCTGCCTAACAAGTTGAGTATGTAACTCCCCAACTAACTGACTGACTGTCTGTCTGTCTTAACCACCTAACCAGCTGGCTCTTTGGCCTCCTGACCATTTTCTGGGACTGACTGCTTCTAGGCAGGCCTGCAACAGTGTTCCCCCTCCCCACCCGGGGACTGTGAAGCCTTGGAAACCAACGGCTGCTCCCCCCACAACCCACAGGTAGAGAGGGAACCCTGAGCAGGGTGGAGGACTGCAGGGAGAACTTAGAGGATCTGCTTATTCCAGGATGATGACTACTCCTTTTTGTAAAACGTGTGTGAACGGGCTGGGTGGGTGGGGCCTCTGAGTGTGCAGCTCGTGACATGGAGAGTGGGGGGCATTCATGAGCTCCCAGTCTGAAAGAGATCCCCCTCTCCCTGATTTTGGCAAAGGGAGAAGAATCGGTGACTCCACTGAAGCAAGAGGGGTCCTTCCTGCTCACTCCCCCAACGCAGAACACGAGCAGGGTGGGGGCGGGGGGGTGGATTGGAGGTGTCCTTGTGGGAAAGGAGGTGCAGTGGGTGGAGTTGCTGGAAAAAATGACTAGAATGTGAGCCGACTCTGGCACAACTTCTGTTGCTCCCTTTTCTGTATCTCTACATAAACAGTAAACAGTCCTTTCATTGCTCCTGTAATTTTCTTTCAGCAAATCCCCACTCAGCCATGGAAACCTCATGGGTGACCTTGGGCAGGTCACACTGTCTCTCAGCCCCAGAGGAAAGCCGCAGGGGCAAACCCCCTCTGGGCAGATCTGGCCAAGGAAACCCTGTCATGGGGTCACCTTAGGGTGGCTGTAAGTCAGAAATGACTCTGGGACTCAGGGTGTGAAAAAGGCACATAACAAGAATCGACAGAATTTCAAACCTGGTTAAGCTGGAGCTGGGACCCCAAGACTCCTACAGCAATGGGGGGCATCTCCAAAGTCCTCCCTCACAGGCCGGGGCCAGACAGTCGGTGGACACTGTGGAGCCAATGGCCTCTGTTGGAGTCCCTTCCTCACTAAGCCCATGGGCTGCCTTTTATATCTTTTCTAGCTCAACCATCCCTTTGAGATCCTTCCCTCATGAACACACACAGACCGTTTGCTCCTGAAAGGAACTCCAAACACCATGTTGCTGCTAGAATCATGGTATACAGGGACCAGCACCCTGTTAATGACCTACACAAGTGAAAGTTGTGCTATGCCTGTGGAGTGATTCTTTTGGAAAACATGCAACAGTCATATCCAGCTGATGGTGGCACAAGCTGAGCTATATAAATGGCACTGTTTGCATATGGTGGTGCATGGAGTAGAGTGTGAATTAAGGAGGGAAAGAATATTTTTAAAAAACAAAACTAATAAAAGAGCAAAAAATATGTTTTTCAAGTGTCAAGAAACCCTGACAAGAAGGATCTTGGACTGCTGCAGATCTTTGCATTTTTATTCTGTGCAAATTTTGGACCTGGTTGCTTTTTTGCAGAAAACCACATTTTCTGTCCAGTAAACAGTTTTTTTCCTTGTGTAGACAATAATATTTCTGTGCAGTCACATGCAAATTTTGCACAGAATAAGTTCTAAGTTGCAAATAGGCTTTGAAAATGGTGGTTTTTTGAAGACTTTCTCACAGCAGGAAGAAAATTGCTAAAATTGCTCATTGTTGTCTTTGAGAAGAGAATTAATGAACAAGGACATCCCTCGTGTGAATACCCCTTGCGTCTCTGCCTTGCCCTAGTGAATGTGCATTGTGATTGCACAGGGACTTCCAGCTGTGTGACTTAACCTTCAAACCACACAGGCTGCGCCAGGTTGGTATTCAGAATAGGCGCTGCATAGCAGAACTCAAACAGTGGATATTTACACTATGCTGAGTTGTTGTTGTGCAAAGGATGTTCAGAGAGGGCGGTGCTTCTCCCAGCCCCCTCCCAGCTCTTCCTACAGACCAGTTCTAAGAGAGCCTTTGCAAACCCCTATTAATCCCTTGCTCTCGTTTCCTTCTGTGCAATTATCTCGGTGTACCACTGTGACAGCTGAGATGCAGATTAGCAGAGCAACACATGCCTCTCCCTCTCCTATCTTCTTCTAAAGGGTCTCCAAAATAGGGGTGGGGTGGGGGCAACTACCATTCCTGGAGCTTTTAACCTCTCACCATCCCATCATCATATGGCTAAAAGGTGTGTGAACTCACCTGCATTCAGGTGGTGTGAATATCCCACCTACTCAATGGTGGGCAGTTTTTTTAAATGGGGGGAAGACATAATCATTTGCAGTAGCCTCTAATCGCTCAGTGCTTTATAAACAGACAGACACGTGTTCCGAAATCCCTTCCCTGCTTTCAGAATTGCATGCAAGTGTCTGTCCATCTGTCTTGTGTGTCTGTGTCATCTTAACCCTCTCCTTCCTAGTCCCCTTTCACTGAAACAGGAATGGGAAAGCAGCCGGGGGAGAGTAAATGCCCCTCAAATGAGAATTCTGCACAGCAAGGGGTTCTTCCTTCCATCTCCAAATTCCTAGCACTGCAGAGGAAACGTTGAAAACCATCCGCACCTTGAACTCCTCCTTCGTTTACTGTGTCCTGTTCCCTGGGTCACTTTGCCTGACCCTTTCCTCCAGAGGCCTGAACTGTATTTCTAACAGCTCAACTGAAATTTAAGTTACTGCAATGCTAGAAAATTGGGTACTGAAGGAGAATTTCACCTCAGGGGGAGGACTTTTTATTTTGGGGAGCCAATGTCCTCATTTTGCCCCCTGGAGCAGAACTCACCCAGATCTCAGCCTAATTCCCCCTCCCCATGACAGGGCTGGAGGAAATACTGTGGCCCTCAAGATGTTGTGGGACTATAACACCCATTATCCTTGGTTCCTGAGCCTTGTTTGCTGAGGCTGAAGTGAACAGGAGGCCACCTGAAATGGGAACAAACTAAAAGTCAGATTCAATGAAATCAAAACTGGATCCCCCGGATTTCATGCAATTATTACAGCTGATAACAGGCCACAAGGCTCTCAGGTTCTGTTCTTGAGTGAAAAGCAGTAACAAAGGCACCCTGAGCATGCACAAAGTGCCTTTTGAACCTCAGCAAAACTCCTTCCCCACGTGCCAAGGAGGAGGAGGAGGAGGGGGTGGTAGAGGGTCCATGCCAGTCGCGGCAGATGCCTGGGCCTTCTCCTGCGAGGGCGGACTGAGCAACTGCTGACACGGCAGCTCTTGACCCAGTGCCGCCCCATAATCTCTCCAGGCACCAAAGAACAAGGCTCAGTGGCTATTTATAATTCTCCTGGCAGCTTCTCCCTGGGGCACGGCAGAGAAGAAAGCCTTGCTTACAAAGAAGGCAGCCTGCAGTCCTCCTCTTGTCAAGTTCTTGGCAAGAAAGGGGTGCTGCAGAGAATGGATCAGCCCCCTTTCCGGTGGGGATGCTCTCCTACTGTTCCCCAGGCACAGCCAGATTATGCAGTGGCCTCCTAGCCCAGTGGGTAGAGCATGTGCCAGCTCCCACGAAGGCCCCGTTAGCACTGGGAGGCCGTGGGGGAGAAATCTGTCCAGGCAGATGATGCCTCCAGCACACCTTCAGATCAACTTGGTATCACTTTAAGTGCCAGGGCTCCTTTCTTTGAAATCCTGGGATTTGTAGTCTGGGGAGGGGACTTAGCATTCTCTGCAGTGATTGAGGTCTGTGGATGAGACTCATTGTTACCCTCAGTTTTTGGGCCCCAGATGTTCTGGACCTCAGAATCCCCGACCAACGCCATGGGTATAGTTATGACAGCATTGCCTCCCCATAAGAATTCTGCCCCCCTTCAGTCCCCAAATTCCTAGCATTGCAGAACCTGAGAGCCTGAGTTGCACTTTCAGAAACAGAGTTGAAGCATTCAGAACAAAAGGTGAAGAGGCAAAGAGAGACACAAAGTCTTTAAAGAATGGGCAAGGGGCAGTTGAGTTGTTTTAACTGTTGTTTTTAAAGAGCATTTTTATTCTTTACAGAGCTGTTACTGTTTTAATACTGGAAAAAGTTTAACTTTGTTTTATTCAGTTGCTTTTTGTATGTTTTTAGTTGCTTTGTTTTTTTTAAATTGCGAGTCACTTTGAGTCCCAATTTTGGGGAAAAGCAGGATGATAACAATAACAATATGAATCCTATAACCAGCTCCAATCAGTGGTCAAACTGCTTTATTCAAGGTCTCACATTCTTCCTCAATGTAGAAGGAAAAATTCATTTTTTGGGAGGGGGAGGAGAATTCTTATTTGGCGGGAGAGCCCTCTTTCCCTCTCCATGGCTCACCCATGAGCAATGGCAAAGCTGGTCAAGAGTTCTGGGAACTGAAGTCCACCACACTTGGAGGACCAAAGTCTGAGTCTTGGCACCATGGAGCCCCCCAGCAGAGAATGCCAAACCTTTTCCCCCAGAGACCAGCCACAGGATACCACAGGATGTAGCCGTGGAAGTGACAGTGGTACCAAAGGGCCACAGCTGTGCTAGGGAAATCGAGCTTTCTGAGCTCCCCAAATCACTAGGCCTGCTGGCTGGGGTGGGCGGTGGGGAGGGTTCTGGGCATTGTCCAGCCGCATCCATTCCTGTAGAGACTTGATTTGGTCATGAGGACACACCTTGGTTACATCTCATTGGGATTTCTGAAGTGCATTCTGCATGGACCTGCCCTTGGAAACTGTCTGGAAACTTCAGTGGGTCCAAACTGTTGCAGCTAGACTGCTGATGGGGGCTGAAGGCTCTTTCCCCCATTGATTATT
This sequence comes from Iguana delicatissima, assembly GCA_948472985.1. Taxonomy (NCBI): domain Eukaryota; kingdom Metazoa; phylum Chordata; class Lepidosauria; order Squamata; family Iguanidae; genus Iguana; species Iguana delicatissima. The sequence continues at coordinate 596,870 of CAOKZL010000856.1, forward strand.
TGGGCCTACTCTGTTTGGGACTAACTCATGGGACCCAGACAGCCACTGCCAGGCTAGAATGTTCACTCCCTCAGCCCCCCCCTTTTCATCACCACAGCGCCCCTGCAAAGTAGTTTGGTCCCAATCTTGGAAAGGTTCTCGTAAAGGTCACTTATTTGGGTAAACGCCACAGTCATCAGAATGCCTCAGTCAACCACTGACAAGGCCAGGGAGGAGGTTCTGGTCACTGTAGACTAAAAAGTAACTTTCCCGAGCTCTGAATGAGACTAAGAGGGGGAGGGGGCAGGGGGCAGGGGAGAGGGAGACCGCCCAAACTTCTGGTCAAAATGTTATAAAACTTGACACTTTCCTCCCTCTGTCCCCACTGTGGAAAGAGGGATTAATTTTAGGAGCCGTGATTACTAGATTTCTCCTCCGCTTTGCTCCATCTCTGATTCAGTATTAACTTCTGATTAAAATTCCTTCTCTTCTTTGCAATCTATAGGTGGCAGATATCTTCCCATCTCTGCTGCAGAGTGAATTCTGCCATCCCCGTCCTGCTTCCGGAGCGCAAAACAGCAGCAGGGAGGGAGGAAGGGTTGTCTGGGAGCTGGCAAGTGTGCAGTTCTGGAGCACTGAGTGTGTGTGTGTGTGCGGGGGGATCCCCTGTGTGTCTCAGGGAGCTTGGCTCCCCCCTTCTGCCTCTCTGCAGCCCAGAAAGACTGGGGTTTGGGGTGGCCCCCAGTCTCTTCCTCCTCCTCTTCTTTTTCTCCTTGTATCTTGCTTTGCCTCTGCAGCAGCAGCAGCAGCAGCGAGAGGAGGAGGAGAAGGAAGGAGAGAGGGAAGGACGAATCAAGGTGAAGAAAGAAGGGGAACCCAGAGAGAGGGAAGGAGAGGATAGGAACAACCCAGCCAGACCCACAAGCACTGGCAGGAAGTAGAACCTGGGGGGAGTAGCCAGGACACCACCTCCAGGGCTTTCCATGGGTAGTAATGTTTTGCATACCAATTCCACACCCACGGGTATCCTTCCTGGGCCTGCTCATCTTTCTTCCAATGGTGCAATCATTTAGGGGACAACTTGGAAGGCAGAGAAGCCAGAAAAATAGAGAGCCCCCAAAGGCAAGATGTCATCCCCTCCAAAAGAGGAAGCCCCACCAGCATCAGACTTTTAATTCCAAACTCTAAAATCTGCCAGACGGCACCAGTCCATTCTTCTTCCTCCTTCTCCCAACTTCAGAAGGACTCTGTCTGTCCGTCCTTCTCCTTGGGGCTGATGGGCACAGTGCCCACTGCCAACCACACGCCCACTGAGTGAAGCCAGGAGCCTCCTCATTGGCCATCCCAGATCAGACTGTGTGTATGAGTGTGTGTGTGTTGGGTGGGGTGCAGGGAGAGTGAGGCGCTTTGTGTCTGTCCGAGAGAGAGAGAGAGAGAGAGAGAGAGAGAGAGAGAGACAGAGAGAGAGAGAGACAGAGACAGAGACAGAGAGACAGAGAGACAGAGAGACAGAGACACAGAGGTTCCCCAGCACTGGCCAGCCATAATTGTTCAAAGGGACCTCTGGCTTTGAAAAGGCATGTAGATGTGGCTTGATAAGGGGCAATGCCGGGAAAACACAGTCTGGGCCTGCCAGCAGACTTTTAAGCCCTGCCTGGCTGTCCTCTGTTGGAGACGGGATGCGAGAGCAGACGGTTACGCCAATCGCACAGCCCTCGATTATGTGTGGGCCCGTTTCTGCCTGCTTGGGATCACCGGGGCCTCCCTCTCCCCTACCAGTGGACAGATGGGCTGCCATTGGTCAGGAAGCGCTCAGCTGGAAAGGCTGTTTTCACCGACTGCTCCGTGACTGCCCATGTACGAGCTCCCCTCTGGCTGAATGCTCACGTGCTAATTTTGAAAGGCGGGATGGGGCAGGTGGTGCGAGCTGGATCTGAGGGGATTTGGACTGGGGGGGTCAACATGGGACTAAATTTTCTTCAGCCTTGAGCCTGGCTTTTGTGGGTCAAATCCTAGGGGACTCAGATCAGCCCAGTGATCTCAAGTTGCCTCCTGCTGATCTGGATGGACGGCTTCCCAGCGGTCAAAAGACACAATTGAGCTGCTTTGTGTGTCCTCCTTAATGCATTTTCAGTGGGTAATTCCAAATGAGAGTTTTACTATCCAATTACTCTCTCTCTCAAATATTTATTTATTTGCTTAAGTATTTATGGAATATGGAATTTTGCAAGGGAGGGGTACAGATGATATTGTTTTCCATTTGAAAATCACACACACACACACACACACACACACACACACACAATCTGTAAAGGAGGGAAAGAGAGAAGAGATGTTGCATATGTGCATGTATATCAAGTATATTGTTCGATTGCAACTCCTGCTTTTCCCTACCATTGGCTATGCTTCCCAGGGCTGAGGGGAGTTTCAGTCCAACAGCACACATGTCCCCAACTGGCTCCTGTTCCTAGTCTGGCTTGAACCTGCCAGAATTCCCTACCATTGGCTATGCCACCTAGGGCTGATGGGAGTGGCAGTCCAACAGCCACGTCTGCGCCCCAGGAGGACCCCGGATGCTTTCCGGAGGCAGCTGGGCTGGGATCGGAAGGGACTGTCGCCTGTCCGCTGTCCGCTTCAGCACCACCCGCAGCCCGGGCTGGGCAGGGCCTGGCGCTCCGCAGCTCGCTCAGATTCCAGGAGAGGGAATTGTGGAGGTTGTCGTGCGACTTACAGCTACCCTAAGGCGAGCCTGCCACGGGGTTTTGTTGGCAAGGTTTGTTCAGAGGGGGATGTCTTAGCCTTCCTCTGAGGCTGAGAGAGTGTGACTTGCCCAAAATCACCTGGTGGGTTTCCATGGCTCAGCAGGGACCCAGACCCTGCCCTCCAGAGCTGTAGCTCGACGTTCAAGCCAGCTGCCCTACGGTTTTCCTGGCAAACAGTCCTCAAGGGTCTGGAAGATCAGGAGTGGTGGGGGCCGCGGCGTGGAGGCACGGGCAGCGGGAAGGCCGTGTGGGAGGGCGCCCTGGCCCGCTCTGTTGCTGGATGGCAGGGAAACATCTCCAGCAGTGATGTTAATGGCGCACCATTATCCTGTGGTCAGACCCAAGGAGCCAGGAGCCAAGGGAGGAAGCAGCAAATGTCGATATCAATCT